>OW240916.1:217336714-217461480 GCA_933207985.1 Pelobates cultripes | reverse complement strand
CAAGGGAGTCCGGCGCTGGAGAAAGGCAAGTGCTGAAGACACACACACTCTCACTTACAGACGCATACACACTAGCTAACAGACACACACATTTACTGACAGAGACACACTCAGCGACAGACATACATACACACTCACTTACAAAACATACACTCTCATTGACAAACACACACTCACTAACAGACATCAAACAGACTCACTAACACACACTCAGTAAGACACACCCAGTAACACACACTGACACTCACTAGCAGACACACACACACTAACACTCACACTAACACTAACTAGAAGACACACACACTAACACTCACTAGCAGACACTCACACTAACACTCACACTCACTAGCAGATACACACACACTAACACTCACACTAACAAGCAGACACACACACTAACACTCACACTAACACTCACTAGCAGACACACACACTAACACTCACACTCACTAGCAGATACACACACACTAACACTCACACTAACAAGCAGACACACACACTAACACTCACACTAACAAGCAGACACACACACTAACACTCACACTAACACTCACTAGCAGACACACACACTAACACTCACACTCACTAGCAGACACACACACACTAACACACACACTAACACTAACACTCACACGTTTTTCTAATCTCTCAGCCTCCTACTTTTGGAGTGCTGGGGATTATTCTCAGTCCAGTGAGTGAGGGAAGGAAGGGAGTAGGGACTAGTGCTTTTCTGTTACGGGCATAGGGATGCTACCAAAGATGACGTCATCTTCCGGCGCCGGCATCCCTACGCGGTGCGCGAGGGAGCTGAAGAGGAAGCACTGAGTTCTCCCTCGCGCACCCGCCTGCCCGACCGGCCACCCGGGGTCAGCACCCCATCAGAGTTAACCATGTGCCGGCTGGTCTGTGCCTGCTAACCAGCCACCACATTAAGAAATAAAAAAATTAGTTTGATAATTTTTAAAGGGCAATTCCAAGAGTAATGACTCCCGTAGGCTTTTTTAGACTAACTGTTGGCACAGTCTCTGGCGCAAGAGTAAGACCAGTCTACAGTTCCGCCTCTCAAATAGTTAACTCAATCTATCATAATGCTCCTGAATGTATCTAAGCTTGATACCTTCTAGGTTGCTCAACCCTCAAAACACAGTTTAGGGAATATACCTCTAACCTCTTATAAAGTTGCCTAAACACAGGCTGCATTAGCAGCCACACCTCAAGATTCCTGCAAGGAATACCATGCCGGGCTATATCTCTTCTCTGCTGCTACTGGGCTTAGACAATCTTACTCTCAGATTACTTCTGAAGCCCACCAGCCCAGTTTTAATGATAATCCTCAGATCCACAGAAGACCAAAAAGGAGTTTATCAATCTATTGGAGGTACACGTTTGTGTGCGTGTGTGCGTATGTGTGTCTGTCTTTCATGGGCCCATGATTCTTTCTCTGTTGCTACATATTGCCAGTAATGAAATCACTGTAAACATTACTTTATTGTGTAAGAATTGTCCAATCCATATCGTCTTCTGCTACAACAGAACTAGAGTGTGACAGGTATTGAATCTCCATTACATTAATATGGGGAGTTATATTGACGCTCAAAAGCTTTACATTTTTATTTTATTTGTTAATGTGGTGGCTGGTAAACAAGCGCTGGCCAGCTACCACAAGATAACCCCTTGTTTTTGTTTTTAAATATTTGCCCTCTAGCTGCCACTGCTGTCAATGGGCAGATAGTAAACTCAACCAAAAAACAAAGGAAACGGTTTGTCCATTGACCGTTTGTTACCTAAATCAACAATTGGTCTGAATTTCAGACACATCATTAGTTACCTGGATGCACAAGTCTAGTGATTACAGCCTCAAGTCTTGTTGGATATGATGTGACATGCTTTGCACAGCTGGATTTGGGTATTTTCTGCCATTCATCTCTAAAAATCCTCTCATGCTCTGTCAGGTTAGATGGGCATTGCTAGAGGACCACCATTTATAGGTCTTTTCAGAGATGTTCGATTGGGTTCAAGTCTGGTCTCAAGCTGGGCCACTAAAGGGCATCTACAAATTTGTCCATAAGCCACTCTTGCATTGGATGGAAAAACCTTCAGCCCAGTCTAAGGGCCTGAGCGCTGTGTTTTGCTACATTCAGCTTTTCCTCTACCCTGACCAGTCTCCTAGTCCCTGCTACTGTTCTCCAGCCATGATGCTTTGAATTAACACCAAACAGGTAAATATTAAGTTGATCAGACCAGAAAATCTTGTTTTACAGCCATGAGAGTCATTTAGGTGTTTTTTGTGTGCAAAGGCTTTCCTGTGTTTTGCAATGATGAGAGGCTTCCATCTGGCCTTTCCCATGAATGCCAGATCGGTGGAGTGTTGCAGTGATTTGCCTTCCACAAGTTCCTCCCATTCTCACACATCATCTCTAGAATTCATCCAGAGTGACCATCGGGCTCTTGATCGCCTCTCTTACCAAGAGACTTCCTATTCTGGTTGCCCCAATCTTCTTCCATTTTAGAATTATGGAGGCCACTGTGCTCTTTGCAACTTTCAAAGCAACCAAATTTAGTAGCCTACCCCAGATCTGTACTTTTACACAATTCTGTCTCTAAGCTCTGTAGTCCGTTCCTTTGACCTCATGTCTTTTGCTCTAGTTTTTGTTCTGATATGTATTCACAGCTGTGAGATGTTATATAGACAGGTGTGTGCCTTTCCAAATCATGTCCAATCAATTAAATTGGCCACATGTGGACTCCAATCAAAGAGTAAACATCTCAAATATGATGCAGAGAAATGGGATGCATTTATGCTACAGTTCCAGTGTCATAGCAAAGAGTCTGCAAATGTATTAAAAGGAAAAAACTGAAATATCACATTGATGCAAGTTTTCAATTCTGTTTTTTGCTTTGTCATTATGTGGTACGGAGTGCAGATTGATTAGAAAAACTTAATTTTAATTATTTTTAGCATAAGACTCCAACACAAAATATGGGGAAAAAATTTAGTCTGACTATTTTTTTAATATATGTTTACCTTCTTACTAGCAGGCAGAAGCTCCTGGTATATAATCTGGGACAGAGAAAACGTGTATGTAGTGAGTGTAGAAGAAAGGGAACATGCCACAGAATTAGAGAGAACGAAAGCAGCAAGAGCATTTGCATAGTGTGCAAAGTCAGCTTTACCTTAACTAACGTTGAAAACTTACTAAATAGTGTGCCCTCCAAACACCACAAAAATCAGTGAACATACAAATCAGGAGGATTTGAGATCTGTAGGCGTGACACCTCCCAAGTCAAAACAATAAAAAAGGTAATACAACCTTAATATGAGAACAGAGGTAGTAGCCTGGAATATCTAAAAGGAAAACAGACAACATTGTAAAACCTAAATAGACACACAATGAGAAGAACTCACACGAGAATAAATAAAGCCAGGCTCATCATCCTTAAATAGGGTATGTGGAGTAAATATTCTCTGAGGTGTTGATAATCATCTAAAACTTCAAAGAGAAGCAGAAAGCAAAAATAATACAGATTGCAAGCATAAAAAAAAGGATTTATTAAAATTGCGCTCACAAGATAAACAGTAAAATAGGCATGTCTCCTAGACATGTGCAATTCGTTTCGTTCCGAATGTCAATTCGGATGATTTTCGGGCAGTTCGGACATTCGGATACTTCCGAATGTCCGAATAGCTGAATTTCGGAAGTGCCGAATTTCGGAAATGCTGAACCGAACTGCCGAAGTCTCAAAGCGCCGAGTGTCCGAATAGCCGAAGTGGCAAATTTTGGAATGCCGAACCGAAGTCCCGAAGCGCCGAATTTCGGGTTTGCTGAATAGTCGAATTGCCAAAGCACAGAATTGCCGAAGTACTAATATACCCAGTGGAAGAATGAAGAATATACCAGTTTGAATAAAAAGTATACAAACATAGCCAGGATTCAGCTGTAAGCATTTGCAATACTTACAACAATCAAGTAACACATTCATATAATATGTAAGTTACTTAGCCAGTCAATAAGGGAATGAGTAAGTAGATAACTCCCTAATTCCCACAGTATTAGGGAGCTATCTACCAAAAGGCTGAAAGACCTAAATTGGTCTTTCAGCCAAATGTACTAATACTAAGTAAAAATTACTTAGTATTAGTAAATTCTGCCCCTACTTTCTATACCGCGAGTAGGGGCATGTCTAGTAAACAGTGAGCAGCCTGTCCACAGGCTGCTTACTGTTAAAAAAAAAAAACCCTAAAAAAAACCCCCCAAGTGTCCCCCCTCCCGAGCCGTGCGAGTGGGGGCTTTTAAACTGAAGGGGTGACCTATTGCCCCCCCGGCCCTTCCCCTGGGTGGCAGGTGGGGGCCCTAAATCAGAATAAGGGGTGGGGGACCTATTGTCCTCCCCCGTGGCCTCCACCCCTGAGCGGCGGGTGGGGGCCCTAAATTACTTCAAAGTGGGGGACCTGTTGTCCTCCCCCTGGGCCCCACCCCTGAGGGTGGGGGCCCTAAAGTAGAATAAGGGGGGGTTGTCTTAGTGTCCTCCCCGGCCCCCACCCCTGAGTGGTGGGTGGGTGCTCTCCATCGGTGAAGTTGGATTACTTTTTCAGCGTACTTTTTGGGGGCCGGCGGGGAGGACAATAGGTCCCCCTCCATATTGGTATTTAAGGACCCCACCCGCCGCTGCTCAGGGGTGGGGGCCGGGGAGGACAATAGGCCCCCCCATATTGGTATTTAGGGTCCCCAACCGCTGCTCAGGGTTGGGGGCCAAGGAGGAAGACAATAGGTGACCCCCCCCCCTCATGGGTGCTCGGGATGGGGGAACTTGGGGTGTTTTTTTTTTGTCAGTCATAGGCTGCTCACTGTTTACTAGACATGCCCCTACTCATGGTATAGCGAGTAGGGGCAGAATTTACTAATACTTAGTAATTTTTCTCCAACAGCGTTCAGCAGTTCTGGAACATTTTTTGAGATATCGGGTCAGCTTGGTGTGCCAGGGTTGTAATTGGGAGCGCTTGCGTTTAAATATAGGAGGTGCCATGATGTCTAGTTGACAGGAGACAGTGGAGTTGTAGAGTGAGGTTACAGAGTTAGGGCAGGTGAGATTTGAGATGGGTAAAAGGAGAGTTTGGAGTTTGGTGGAGAAAAGCTGGAGATCAAGGCAGTGGAGGTTTCTGCAAGATTGGAGAGTTGAGTTGAAGGTGGTGCAATTTGGGGGGGGGTTATGCCGATGTAAAAGGACAGCAGATGGTGGTCAGATAGAGAAAATGGAACATTGGAGAGACTAGAGGTAGTACAAAGATTGGTGAAGATGAGGTCAAGATTGTTTCCTGCTGTATGAGTTGCTGATATCTATCCCCTCTTTCTTCTCCTTCGTTTCAAATAAGAGAGCTGAGGATCGGATGCCGTGTGCATTTCACACTGAAATACTATGCGGTTTCCGGATCTCATGACGTCATATTTCAAATTCTACATTGTTACAATAGAATACAATATTACAAAAATTCAATATACAAACTATATATGTGTAGCGGAGAGCTGGTATTCCACAGCCTATCTCCACTTTAGATCCCAGGGAGACTCAGGAACAAGCAATTATAAATCCATAGTGTAAAGTATCCAGCAGGCAAAATAACAGCGATATCCCAACAGCAATTCCCAATAACTGGACGACACACAGTTTCAGGAGCATAACTAACCCTTTATTCAGACAGTGGCCTTTTAAAGCCTGCTCCCATGCAAGGGAGGGATTTTCATTCATTAGTACAGTAGCCAATCCTGCTCTGGTAACCTCCCACACCTCTCCTCCCCTCAGCCTGCATCATAATCCCCTTATCCTGCGGTCGGTCCTGGAGTCAGGGAATAAATGGCATGAAAACCTCTAGCTACAGCGGCTAGGGAGGGTTCGTCTGAATCCCCTCGTTCGGTTCTTAGGGGCCGTTCGGTAGTTAGGAACCGAACAGACCGGGCTTGTGGAGGTTTCAGCGGTGTTCGCCTAGTCGAGTGTCCGATTTGAGTTCCAGACACTCGACGGCAAAACACCACTGTTCGGGAGTTTTAAAATGGCCGCCGCCACGTGTTCGTTTTTCGAATGGCGGCCACCCCCGAGAACAAAGGACGGCTACTTAACTTGTCAATTACCCGTTCGCAACAATGTTGCAATGGGTAATTGAGAACACACTTCACACAGGGGAGGTCTGACTGTTCGGTTGTTTCATTCGAACAAACTAAGGGAATGAAACTACCTAACATTCAGACGAATACAATACATTACATACATAGAACTTGCTGTTTTTACGCGAACACATTAAAATACATGAAATTCTCAGGACAGCCCAGGGCCATCCGCTACAATATGTATATATACATATACATTTAATACATAACAGGTAATAAATATATTTAACCATGACAGGTGCATTCTGTGCCGAGTTATATTGCCATAGATCTCTTAAAAGATTTTACATTGAATGAAGATTTGACGGTGTCCCTGAGGTTATTCCATAATGACGGTGCTCTGTAGGAAAATGAGGATCGAGCCACTTTATTTTTGTATTGTGGTATGCTAAATATCGTGCTAGTACTGGATCAGCGGTTATAGGAGGTGGGAACAGCTGGGGAGAGCATTCTATTCGGGTAGGGTAGGGGCTTCCCAATAATGCTCTTATGCACAAGGCTGGAAAGATGAAGAGTGTGTCAGGATTCCAGCGACAGCCTGTTTAGCTCTTTTAATATGTCACAGTGGTGGGTAAAGCAATTACATTCTAGTACAAAACAGCAGAATGAATTATATAACATTAAGTTTATTAAGATGGGTTTGCGGTGTGGGTGCATACACTACATCCTCATAATAAGACATATATGAATGGGCCTATTTTAAGGGTGTGGACCTGGAGCTGCAGTTCAAATCGCCCCTATATTAATCTGGACCTGCCCGTACCTATTAGATCTAGAGGTTGGTAACTACTGCATGGCATTTGGGGTCTGCAGACTAAAAGAAATGCGGTGCCGAGTATTAGATTGAGGTGTGTAGCATACATCCGCCACTGCCGGGTTACTGTACATCACATTAGAATTATCATCATCTATTTCATCCAGCTCAGTGAACCTTACATATAGTGTCAGAGAACCCATTTTTATACTATATGGAGCAGGACAGTAGAGATATATATAGGTATTATATTTTGTAAAATAAAATAAATAAAAACATCTCATTTTCATCATAGAGAAATTAATGAACGTAGATCATGATTTTCTGAGAGTATAAACAAATACAAATATAATGTGACTACAATTCACATTAGTCCTGTATAGGCACAAGCGATTTCAGGAAATATATATATATATATATATATATATATAATAAAAAAAACACAATAATATTTTGACACTCCAGGATATAGAGTCACTGGCCCCAGTGCTGGTCATGAGAGTATACAAAAAAGCAATTGAAGATAGCACTCCAGGACCTTTGTATCCAAAGTTAAAACTTAGCTTTTATTCAAAAAGTATCCATAAAAGAAGTCGAAAATTCTGTTTCAGAGCAAAACCTTCATCAGGACAAATGGTTTGTCCTGGAATGCCATCTTCAGTTGCTATTTTATATATACACAAAGGTTTATTTAAAGTCATAGTCAATCTTTTAATGAGATCATGTGGTTTGGAAAAATATATTGTACGGAGAAACATCTGCCACTTAATCGGAAAGGAAAAGGTTAAAATGAGAAGTCCATCACTTTACAAGGATTATTACAGTTGCTGCAGAGGGAGGGGGTCCAGCCCCACGTTTATATGTACAGTCAGACTGACAGCTCTTTCATTCTCAGCAAACAGTCATAAATCTCTGACACACTCAACCGCTAAATCTGTCAAGCCATGTATTTCTCCCATTCTACTGCCTACCGACTTGCTAAATGTAAATAAGATTGGTCACATTGGAATTCTGCCATCGGCTAACCCTTCCTGTGCAGAAAGGCCTGCAGCAACCTGAATAAGAGGAGAGAATTTCTGTTCAAAGCCGATCTGTAATATCATTTGTCTCTCGTTCAATCTGTACCTGGTTCACTCCAAGGCTGCATTCACATAGGAAAGTTTAAGTCTGTTTTTTTATTTTGATGTGAAAACCACAGTCATTGCGAATAACTGAATGTGAGCACGAAGGATCAAAGACTGTACAAAGGTGAACAAGCCAATGCAGCACAGTTTGGTGACAGGGCTACAATAGACAGCTAGTGAACTCTAGAGCAGATACTAGACATCTTTTAAAGAGGAACGGTCAATTCTCTTGAATTTACACTTAATACATTATTTACATTAGAAAAAGAAAAAAAAACATTGAAAATTTAGAACTTTTCTAAACTTTTTTTTACATGAGATGCCATTTTCTTTAAAATTTAGATTAAATATTTGACAAACGACTTGATAATCCAGTTAAATCCAGGCAAGGCCAAGGCAAACATTGCAAATGAAGAGGAAAACTAGAAACATTGTTTGCTTTCTTTACGCGGACTGTCAGGTGCAAAGCACAGAGCTTAGAACAATGATTGATGGGGAGCTAACATGGAGGCGCCCATTTGCAGGAAAAGAGATGTGAATTTCTTCATTTAATTTTATTTTTTACACCTCACAAACAAATATTTGTTAAACAGATTAAAAAAGTCCAAGGATATGACAGTATACCTTTAAATTTAAACCCACCCCATTTAAGTGCAACTTTCCATACAATAAATAATCCATTTGCAATCAGGTAAAAAAATAAAATTATAAGAATATATTGTTGGCATCAAAGAGCAAGACTGACCCACAAGTTCTCCAAGATTCTTTTAACCATCTGGCGAATGCAAGAAGCCAACTGTCACGTCCTATCAGTAGCACTTAAAAAAAAAAAATGTCTTTAGTAGTGCTACATTCTCAAGCCTATAAGCGGGATCCCCTCTGTGAGCCAAGTATGGTAGTTTCTGTAATTTCTGAGTCTTTCTTCATGATCTATATATCAGGCAGACACATGGTTCAAATCTTTCTCCTTTCTTGTTTTCTTTCTTGTCTGCGTCCGTCAGAGCGTTTAGATTTTCTTGTTTTTTTCCTGGAATTCCCACAGAGTTCTTGGAATACATCCTTCAGCACATTTTATAGATTCTTCTTGGTTATTCCTTGGTCAGATCACACAAATGTGCAGAAATTCAAACACTAACTACTGTATTTGGTTATAAACCAGCCTTCACAGATGTACTGTCCTAATACGGCCAATGCATCCTATTCTATGGAAGTGTGAGAATGAAGAGAATTATTGAAAACACTAGGGATCTGTCCCAATTTGGAGTTAACTTGTTTACAACTTGGCCCTTAAAGAGCCATATTGAAAGAATTCTCATTCGTGGAATTAGCGTTATTTTTCACGTCATATGAATACCCACTGTTGCTTACACACGGATTGCTCTAAACAGATATTCATGTTTTTACCACCACTTTTAAACATTTTATAGTTTTTAAATGAAGGTGATTAACTATTTTTGCATAGGTTTGTGATAAATAACTAAATTAATGTTATGCATAATTCTACGTTATTCCTGCCTCCTTTATCAATTTACTTCCTTATTTTTGGTTGACTATAGCTTCTTTTCTGCCCACCCCAAAGCTAATCACTGAAACTTCACTGATGTAAGTAGATATAATGCGCAGACATAGCTTTGAATTCATTTAAAGGGACACTACAGGCACCCAGACCACTCAATCTCATTTAAGTGGCTTGGGTTCAATGTCCCTGTCCCATTAATCCTGCAAAGTTAATTATTGCAATTATGACTGCCTGTAGTGATTGTCAATCAGAAAGCCATCTGAGGCACTTCCTGCTTGCTAGGTCGTCTGGAGCTTTACGTCCGCATACTCTACATGAGGACATCCAGCGTCAGTCAAATACCCTAGGAAAGCATTGCAGCAATGTTTTCCTAAGAGGAGGCCCTAATGCACTTGCCATACGTGTGCATTAACCCTCGCAGTTGGGTGATGTCAGAGGAGGCGGAGCAGAGAGAGGGTTTATTTAATCCTATCAGTGTGGGTGGGAAGGGGTGCAGAGGAAACTATAGTGCTAACAATATAATTTTGTGTTCCGTTCACTGCAGTATCCCTTTAAGTTTAGGATCTGATTTAGTACACCTTAGGTTTATAAATGTCTTTATTCATAATCTCACTACACATGTACCACATAACAGATATTCCGCAGTAACAATTGTTCCCCCCAAAACATGTTCATACGCTGAAAAGCAGAAGAGGAAAAAAAATCAACTACTTCGATTCAGGTGCAGCAGCTGCCATCTGTTTCCAGACAGAGTTGCAAGATAAATATTCTTTAAATCAAATCAGCCATTAGACAGCTGCCCATCTACCCATTACCTAGTCCTCTCTGTACAGGCTGGTGTGACGGTGAAAAAGAAAGCACTTTTAGGGAAATCGCTGTCACTGTATGGATCTGTTTAGCTCTAGAACAGGGGTTCTCAACGTTAGTCCTCAGGACCCCCTACCAGTCCAGGGTTTAGGGATTACCTGGGTGTGTCTAAGGTGTTTAGAAAAAGAAAAAAAAACACCTTAGAGTCTAAGGTGTTTTTTCCCCTTTTTCTAAACACCTGAGACACACCCAGGTAATCCCCAAATCCTGGACTGGTAGGGGGTCCTGAGGACTGGGTTGAGAACCCCTGCTCTAGAAGAACAATATAGCAATTGCATCCTACGTTATCATGGGGATGACAGAAACATCATGTTTGATATGTCTGTGTAGTCTACATTGGAGTGTAAGGGTGAAGTATGAGGTGAAGATGTAAAATAAACAATATTTGTCAGCTGTCCCAATTTAGCTGGCTATTCTCAGCAGCTGAACCTTTGCTCCACTGGGTGGTGATACCAATTACACACAAAACACTCAACGATAAGAGCGTACACTCATATACACAGAGGCATACATCGTCAGATACACACAACATAGTACACTAATATACTCACAACCACACGCACACACAAAATTCCCAATCACCGATACACACATTCAAAGCTTTATATTTTACCAGTGTAGGAAATGTTCTGCTCGAGGTGCCAAAATATTACTACTCCTGACACTTCTTCACATTTGCTAACCTTTCTCCCGATCACTCCAAGTTTAATAAGTTTGATTGTGGTCAGGATATAATGGCATCATGTTCTGACTGCGGTGTGACAACCTAAGGCATTGCGCATGTCGGGTCCTCACACTTTGCAGTGAGCAGACAGTCTTTGAACCTGATGGTTCTAATGCCGAGGGGGTAGGGGTGTCTGTGAGTAGCTGTCCCCAACTCCGGCAGACGCAGAATAAAAGTTAGGTTTTGTGTTTAGGTTAGGCATTATAAAAGGAAAGAAATTAAAGTCCTATCCACTCACAATTTTGCCCCCCATTTACCCACAGCGCTCCACCCACCACACGCCAAAAAGCCGCATCCATCCACAGTCCCCAAGCAGTCTCACATAAAAACTCTCACAAACCCAGAAACAACATCCCTACAAAACATGCAACACAACTGCATCCCCAAATAAATGTAATACTACAAGAAGTCTCCCACTACTCAGCATCCCCAGTGACATGCAAAACCACAAGCAGCATAACGACACACATGCAATACCACAATTATTTTTAACACAGAGCCCCCTACATACATAAAACCACATGTAGCTAAACACACAACCACAGGTATCCTCCAAACACATCTGTAGAGTGTGTCTATATGGCGTATATTAGTGGGGGGGGGGCGAGGGGGTGTTTACTAAGCACACGCAATGCTACATTGTTAGAAGGTGGGTTTACTGTGTGTGTGTCAGCCTGACAGTGTGCAGTTAGGTGTATTTGTGTGTCTAACATGCATATATGTGTGTATCTGTTTTTCTCTCAAAATGTGTGCCAGGATGTCTATATCTATCGGGGAGTGTAGAATGTGGTCTAACCTGTGAATTTTAAAGAGGTCTGAAGAATTCTAATGGCAGCACTGGTTCTGCGTTTAGGAGTACTGAGGGGCTTGTGCATGTGATTGTTGTGGATTAGGGTTGATGGAATTAAAGGGGTAATGTGGTTGGGGCCAGAGATAATAAGCAAATTAAAGGGCAACAAGGAAATGATGTGCAGGAAGTGGTTACGGGGCTATCACACACACATCATCCACACTATGTGCAGCTAAGACACAGACCTCATGCACATCACACATCACACACAGCCACCACTCACATCATAGAGCCGCTCAATAAAGCTTTGCCTAAGGCCTCAAATTCTAGAGCCACCTCTGATTGTAGGTATTTGTCAAAACTCCCTCCACTGAACTCCATTTAAGCTGGAATACACTTAAAATTCTGTTCTAGGGAGTTTAATGGACAGAAAACTTTAATTCTAAAAATGGTGTGTAATGATTTTTTCCAATGATCTATAGATTAAACACTGAATAAGCCACATATGCATCATTTTACAATTAATCATTTATTAGGCTTGAATCTGATAAGAATCTGCTAAGTTAATATTTTTCTCTTGCTAGAAACGTCATACGTAATTGGAAAGAAGCACATTTATATAGCTTTGTTTAAAAGTAATGTGGCTCTGCCAACTATTATACTTATAAGTTGCAATAGACAGCATGATGGGAAGTGTGAATCCATTATGTAGAAGCACTTATGAAGCAGACAATCCTAGTATATATTAAAGTACTGTCTGTAAAGGAGCTTTGTAAAAATCACTTCTTTATAAGTACTTTATTACCATATATTAAACAAACAACAATTAGAGATGAAATGGTGCCATCTAGAGTACATATTTATATCGTCAGAGCCTTTTTGGCTCTGATAAAACAGGATCTCAGCCCAAATTATCATCAATAAAGCTTTACTGCAAACATCTGTTTTCCTGGCACTGCAGGTTCCCTCTCCCTCCCACCCCCCGGGGATCCCATGTTGCTGAAGGGGTTAACCCCCCTTCAGTGACTTACCTGAATCCAGCGCCAATGTCCCTCGGCGCTAGGTCAGGCTGATGTCAGCGGGGGAGACCTAATGCGCATTAGACCTCCCAATGCATAGCGTGAGGACGCGTCGTTTAAAACACTTTTGTGTTTTAAGAAAACGGAAGTACCTCTAGTGGCTGTCTGATAGAAGAGGACTTAACCTTGCAAGGTAATTTTTAAGGTAAGTTTTATAAAAACTGCAATAATTACACTTGCAGGGTTAAGGGTGATGGGAGTTGGCACCCAGACCACTCCAATAGGCAGAAGGGGTCTGGTGCTCATTTTAGAGATTTTTATGCTCTAGGTCTATGGGAGATAACCTTACATTTTCTGTCAACCATTTATTTTTAATGGGGGTTGTCTTGCAGTATATGAAGAGAGTTTTGGTTCTATTATACACCGTACTTTATATGAAATTAAATTATCAAATGTATATAGAAAAAAATATTTATGGACGGAAACCCCTACCCTTTCATTATTTTTCTTTCCCTCTCCCCTTTCTTTTTACCTATGTTTACATGGTTTATCATAGTTATAAATGTGTTCAATAAAAATTATTTGAAGAGAGGCCGGATACACAGGAGCACATTATGGAAACAGAGAATACACTATAGCAATTCGTCAGCTACAATAGGTAAAGCAATGCATATATCAAACAGATGGCTGTAACATTAGATATGGAATACATCAAGTGCACTGGAGCCATGAAGCAGTAACACAGTGCAAACAATAGTGTAAAATGCAAAGACATGAAATGAACAAAGCCAATACGAACATGAAAGAGTACGACGATACACCAGTACTTAAAGAAGCATATATAGCTTGCCAGAGCTCCAGCAATATTGTGTCAGCTGAGGCTGTGTGTATGAGAGAACAACCAGACAAGACAGGGCAACAGAGATAAAGCAAAATCAAGGGGGATGTGGGCAAAAAAGAGGAAAGTAAAGAAATGAACATGGTAGAATTGACCAGAACAAATAATGTAACAGAGGATTAGAGAAGGTTGGGGGGGAGGAGGGCTTGATAGGGAGTTCCGGCAATTAGCTCCACTAAATGCAACAAGCCAGCATTAAACACTACCCCTATATAACGCTATAAAGTTCCCCATAATGCTCAACTACAGTATTAGCTGTGGGAAACCAAACATATATGAGGAGTAAGAGAGACTGTTAGAATGGCAATAAGGAGAAGATGAATAAGTAACAAAATGGGAAATAAAAATCCCACATTACATAGCAAATAGAATATCATTCAACTCAAGTCTCTGACCATCAAAGTTAGTAATTCCCCCAGGAGCCGGATCAGGGACCCCCACAACCCATTTTCAAACCAGTTTGGCAGCCCTTTATAAGGACCAAGAGGGATGGTGAGACAGATCCCGAACACTACAGACAGGCGTCAATAACCTCCTGTCTGCACATGTAAAACATCCGATGGAGAGAAAGCAAGTCACATCAGACTTAGGGATTTGGGATAGTTTACAGGGGACTAGTGTTTTGTATTTGGGCTCATAAATACTGCAGATATTGCGGTCGCCAGAGATAAATGCGACCTTGAGCACAGGGCTAATATTTGTGTTATTTGGATTACCCAGCAGTTTGTTACAGTGCTGTTGCCCACTGCATGTTTGCAGGAGATTCATAAGAATGCACACATTGGTCTCATTAGAGACTTTGCCTTGTAGCTGAAGGCAGTAAAGACCTGTGCAGGACTCATCTAAGAGGTTTGCCATGACATTGGCAGGTGAGCATTGCCAATGCCATTGTAAGGGCATATTGTCTCCCACCTCAAGATCTTACACATGGATCTATTTATTTACTTGGGGTTCTCTAAATCAAATAAGAACAAAACTGCTGCTACTCTTCCACTTTCAGACACAGGACATTCAATGCCATTTTCTTCCTTGGAGCAGAAGATCTGACCTGCCTTTCATTCCTCTGCTTGGGTTGAACTCTATTCCTATGGGAGAAGTATTAATGTGAGCACAGCCATTGCCACACATACACATTAGGTCTCCCCCATCGACATCAGCAGAGGCAGAGCCTGAGCCAGCGCTGAGGGACATTAGCACTGGAATCCGGTTAGTGACAGAAGAGGTTTTTAATCCCTTCTGCATCACAACTTTGTTTTTTTGGCACTGTAGTTTCCCTTAAATTGTAAAAGAAGGCCACATCTGTTGCATCCCTTTTTAATACTTTGTAAAAGCTGCTGAACAGTTTGACGCTTATATAACTGCCAACAGTAATCTCACCATTTTATATCCAAGTCTAAATGTTGATACTTGTGTCATTTAGTGCATATTAGCAATGCAAAAACGTACAAAAATAAACAGTATTGCACATACAGCGTTCACATGTTTCACACTGTCCATTTTTAATCAACATTTGTGCTGGGAAAAAAAACAAAAAATACCAAACCAAAATCACACATTTTGATAAATACTTACAGAAAAACAGAACAAAAAAAAAAACAAAAACGTATTCACAGTCACAGGTAAATTGTATCACAAATACTAATTAAATACAGTAATTAACACTAAGAATAAAGAAGTCAAAAAAACACAGAGGGTATTTTGCTGGCAATAAGCTTTTTTTATTTAAACAGTAAGGCAGTGTTTTCACACTGCTTCCCACAATATTCACTGTGGGTACGGCATTTTAAAATAACAAGTGAACGAAAATTTCACCTTCAGTATAAGAAAAGAAAAACAAAAGACAAACAAACAAAAAAAAACAAAAAAGAAACACAAAAAAACCCTTCGGCAAGCTGCATTAAATATGTACAACTCTGTTCTATATACAGTCCTCTCTATCATACAACTCTGTTCAGAACACCTATACATAATTTGAATGTACAAAGAGACTAAGGGCCTGTTGTACAGTTCACTTTAAATCCCATTCCCCCATCGCACAGTTCAAATTCCACATATAATTTCCTATAAGTTCTCCCCAATTTGCCAGGTTGATAACACTTTAAATAAACAAAATAAAACTGCTGCATGTTTATGTGTGTTTTAAAACATATATATTACAGCATACTGCAAACAATTTGTTTTGTAGAGAAAAAAAATAAAAAATTTGCATCAACGATCCCCTTCACTATAGATAGAATTTTCAGCAAAACTTGTTTGTATTGCGGACATGAAGCAATACATTTGTGTGGTCTTTCAAGAAATGGCAACCTATAAGTCAAATTGCAACTAAGGACAGAGATCTGGATAGAATTTGCAGATATTGAGTAGCAAAATGTATCTACCTGTAAGGGAAAAGGGAAAGTTGGTTGATATAACTACATATTAACCTCTGCAGACATTGTGTTGACATTTATATATTTTTTTACTTTGATTTCATAGGACTGCAAACTATATATATATGACGGAGCTTCTAAACAGAAATAGATCACATCCCAGATGGATTGCTAGAAATCATGAACATCATACGGCCCTTCACTTAAAAACAAAGAATAATATGATGTTTGAGTCGTCAAATGTATGAAAATAACTAGGATGGTTCAAGCATCAAGTGTCAGCCATGATGAAATTTTTCTACATGGGAAGAAGAGACAAGGCTAAACATCAGACACTCCAGAAGACCTGACAACTTTAATGCATGGACTACGTCAATCCACTATATGACGGATTCCTGAACCACTATGTGCACATATAGTGACCATCTTTGGATCCTTTGCACAAGCCTCTGTATACCATTTCATAATGCACGTCTAAACTTTAATTTGAACTTTTAATGTGACAAAACGGTGAATCGCTTTGATTAAAGCACTGTATAAATGATTCATATTTTAGATTATTTTGCCAATCACTATCCTATATACCATGTATGGCTGTGATATAAGGTCATTTTAAACAAGACATTACATTCAGGTCACTAGTCATTCTATATATAGATTTATTGCACTGAGAATGAAAACCAGAAGA
Organism: Pelobates cultripes; assembly: GCA_933207985.1. Taxonomy (NCBI): domain Eukaryota; kingdom Metazoa; phylum Chordata; class Amphibia; order Anura; family Pelobatidae; genus Pelobates; species Pelobates cultripes. Next base: position 217,444,564 of record OW240916.1, on the reverse strand, counting down.
CAATGCCAAGGACTACCATCCATAGTAATCCATCACACATTCTCCTGGTCCCACAGCTGATGACATTCTACACTCTGTGGCATTATTGTATTCGATAATGCCTTCTAATCTGGTATAACAAATATTCTTTTTAATATATGCAGGCCACGTTAAAATAAAACAGACTGTAAGTAAAGCGCACTAATCTTTCAACTCATCTACATATATCTGCATGGGATTTTGTATAAAAGGAAATTGAAATGTATCTACGGAACAAAGTATTTCTTAGCCCTGTCCTCTTAAAAATCTAGATTGATGGGACATGTCTGTTTATAGGGCAGAAGAACTAGACTATTTCACCTGTGCTAAAGCAGGAGCATACACTAAACTAGTCTCCTTAGGAGTTCTTGAGGTAAGAAACACTAAGATATCAGCAGGTAGTTCAGAAAGAAGAAAAGAGTGCATAGCTTTTAGAAAATTAGCAGTTACTTCTTCACAAGTACCTATACATTTATTACGTTTATTATAGCCCCTCCCGTATTAATCTAATAAACACATCTGTCTACCACACACTGTAAATATTTAGAACTTTTGAAATGCAGTACAGCATTTGCATATGGCACTTTGAACACAGTGAAATACATAATCAACAATTTAAGGGAAAACGTTAAGGAAAAAAAAAAAAAAAGATGAATCTGAAACAAAAATCTGTAAGGGGAATAACAGCTTGACCACACATTGGGCTTTGTTCACTAAATGGCAAATCTGTGCAAACTGACAACCACATTGCAACTTTTAGATTAAAACCAGCAGGTATGAAAATGGGTTTTCGACATCATTAGTCACAGCTTAGTGAAGAGGAAATCCCATTATCTCTGAACAAGCGAATTGCTGTTCTCTGATCCTTTATTTTGAACTAATTTGGGAGAATCATCTCATGCCAGTGATCTCAGAACCATGCTTCGAATTTCTTAGAAAGGAAGATGCGAAGAGAATATAAGAATGAAGCAGAAATTGACCTATCTATTCTCAAGCAAGGACATCCCGTATAATGGTTAGTTTACAAACTTGTTTTAAATATGATAAGCTTAGGCACTTCATAGATTATACAATTTTGTTTAATTCATGACCCTAGCATTTCTAACAGGTTTCGGTGTCAAAATCTTTCACAGGAGACCATTTTGGTTAACTACAGAACCTCTTCATTATTCGGAATGTGAAAATGGGAACTGATCCAGCTTGTAACCTCAGAGAAACATTGTGTAACAAATGCTGTTCGAAACCCCCCCTCCCCCAAAATCAGCAAGATTGGTTTTACCACGAGAGAGATTGAGGAATTCTGTACATATTGGGAATCTGTCGTCAGCACAGCACACTGACAAAATTTGACCAAGGGCAGCATGCCCCCACCTCTCTGTGCTGCCCAAATTCTTCATCAGCTTTCAGGACATCCTTCCCGAGGAGGGAATGATGTCACTGGAGGAGGATTCGAGAGCAGGACATTTTTTTCCCAGGGTAAGTTTTTGCTTTAATTTATGACATTTTTTTTTTCTTTCATGGAGACAGCCATGCAAATGGAGACTTATTCCATCCAAAAACCGTGTTTTATTAAAATGCTGTTTTTGGGTGGTGTAACCATTTGAGATTAAAAGGATCCCCCAAAAAATTAACTGATATCAACTAAAATCACCGTAAGGGATGATCAGATTCTACTGCTACTTTCCCATGATCCATGGGTCACATGGTTACCAGTCATGTTTATTAACTATCCCAATTAGTTGGACTCAAGAGATACTGCTCTGACATTACCTGTAGCCAACTCTAGCAAGAAGATTATTAAAAAGCCCCTTACACTGTGATCTGGCAATGAAGTGCAACCTGGATATTAATCTTAAAAATTGAAAATAATCTGTAAGTAATCCTCATACATTGGCCTGTTCTGGAATTAATTGGCAATTCAATACATGCTAATTCTGAAAGAAGACCCGTTGCTTCTTGCTACCATCAATCATAGCACTGATGTTAACATTTATATGTGTGCAAAGTTTGCTGACCTTCCTGTCACTAAGTAGGGTATTTTGGCTGGGACACTTATATTTAAAAAAATAAAATAAAAATGTAAATAGAACAAACCTTGCATATTGCATATTTCCAAAAATATTTATGACAAAACTTGGGGGAAATACCCATTATGGAGATGCAAATGTAAGATATATGGAAGTCTGAAAGTCCAGTTGGCCAGAGATGTTTTACTTTGTCTCTGGAGTTGTAAGTGGAAATTTCCTAAAACCACCCAGCAGAGAACTTTCTGAAATATGGTTAAACTGCTAGAAATAAAAAAAGCAGAAGTCAGAAAAGATTGTTCACCAAATTCCAAACTGGGTGTTTACTGAACAGACCTCTTGGTATGAGCTGGGTGATGTTTCAGCACTCTTTTGGGCTGCTGCTGCAGACAACGTTTCTACATTTTGGAGAGAACTACAGAAACAAGGAGTTAGGAGGTTAATGGGGAACCTGGGAGTGAATGGGAGGAGAAGAGCACAATAATTTACATAAAACACCTTTTCTCCCATGTTCCAGCTCAAACAGCACACAATACCACCTAAAAACAGGAACAGTTCCAACTTTGATTAAAGTTACTAATAGGGTTGATGGCAATGTTGGATAGTTGAGGATCAAACATATTTGGGCTAACTCTCAAAGCAAGTGGAATTCAACTTTTGATGGCCCTGGGTTGACTACCTCTTAGATGATTGATATCTTCAGGTAAAGTATAATTTTTAGTGTAATCATAGGCACCTAATATAAGATTACATTCTGAAACGGACAAGATGAAAATGAAAAGACTTTTGTCTTGAAGCACTCAACAAATTCTCTAAAAAGGTTATTGATCGCTGCTCTGCAATGGTTACATGACTGCTGTAAAACATTTGTGCTAAATACATACCCTGTTAAATCCTTAGTGAGGGGCTCCTTCCCCCCCTTACTTACGAACCCTTGCATTTCTCTGCAGACATCCATTAATACAATCATTTCAACAAGTTCCTACACTATTGTGGAAAGGATAAGGTCATCTATAACAATTTCAGGGCTCTATATAGATAGATATATATATTTTTTTTGGTTATTACATACACAATTCTGACTGACCCAGCAATTTCATTATTAACATTGGGAATAACAAACCTCTTCCACCATAGTAAGATGGTATGATCTAAGCGTCAGGTGAAACACCATTTAGAGATTTCACTTAACCCACAGTGTAAAGATGATCACTGGCAATGAGAAAGGGTCAAATAAAGAAAATGTAGGGATATTTTCAACATCCTTAGTAGTGCCAGAAAGCTCGAACTCCTGCCACAGGCAATACTGGAAACAACCTGCATTCGATTAAGTGTACGTGTGCCAAGCTATATACAGTAAGTATGCGCCAGCAGCCATGGAAAAAACATGCAGCAATTGCGCAAAAGGTTGTCTTTATTTCACATGTCACTAGTAATCCTTCAGCAAAACATTCCTTAAAGTATATGTGGGGGCTGAGGGAGACATATCGAGAGCTGTTCGCACTACCACTGATGTGTCATGGAGAGAAACTAGGTTAAGAAGCCTTTGGAAGGATCTTAAACCCGATTGGTAACAGTTCTGCAATGGCCGTGCATGCAGCTGCTCTGCACTGCTAGGTCTGTGTGCAATAAACTGGAATGTGTATATATTTTCTTTTTTAAGTGCATATGAACACATGTACATACGTATACATTGTACACAGACATACGTCATCACGCTTACGAGTCAGCTTTGTTAACAAACCAATGCAATGTAGCAAAGCACCAGGTGGAAATATCCCCTGAGTATAGAACAGAAAAAATATCCAATCTTTCTGAGATCTGGGACCTTCCACTCCTTCCTGAGCAGTCCCATGCCAGAAAGTGTAAAAACACATTGACCATCAAGTAAAGATTAAGGAGTAATTTTAAGGCTTTTCAAACTGTAGACTACTTTGTGTCTGTCCCTTCCCCCCCCCCTCAGTTTTCCTGTTGCGTGATAGCATTGGCTGTTTTTCTTTCAAATGGTCAGAAAGGCTTTGGACATCCTCTTATGATTAGAGCTTCTCTTGATTGGCTGGCCGCAAAGACGTTAATCACTCGCTGTCGGAGAGAGTCTCGTACTGAGAGCAAAGCAGCGGTTTAGGCTCTTCATCTCGAGCCCTCTGTGGGTTGCCAGAGTTACTCTGTGGAATGGATGTGGAGGAAGGAGCAGCCACTAGACCTGAAGGCAGCCTGATTGTTAGTGGATTGTATGGAAATGGTGTTGACCCTATAGAAAGAAAGAAAAAAAATGTATTATTAATATGGTTCTTGTTCTTATAAACGTGCATTTGCGAGCTAACTTTGTCACACTGAATAGAACATATAGGAAGACTAACCAGTGTTTACCAGGATGGTACAGAATTTTGTTTTGATGTTTTTTTGTATTTGCGTTCAAAAACTTTTTTTCCCCATCATCACTTGCTTTAGTCTATTTTTACTTTTGGTTTGACTAATATATTTTGCACATTTCAAAGGAAACATATGGCAACATACGGTGAGGGAACTTTTTTGACATGCGTTTTTCTGGATTTTTTTGTTGTTGTTATTCTGTACACACCATTAAAATTATAGACTGATCATTTCTTTGTCAGTGGGCAAACGTTCAAAATCAGCAGGGGATCAAATACTTTTTTCCCCTCACTGTATACACATGTAAATAAATACAGAAGAAACAAATCAGTTGCAGCATTTACATATAAAGATGCCAGTAAAACATTCAAAAGGTCAATTATGCATGCTAAACTAGAAAACTGGAAAACACTATGTAAAAAATAAATAATACAAAGTTAAAGGGTTACTATAAACCTTTTTTTCATGCGCAGTATTTCAATGTATAATGTCTTCTTGGGCATACATCCCTTAGCTAATACTTACCTGGAATCCAGAGCCAGACAAAGCTCCTGGCACTTCATCTCTAATGTCTTTGTGACACCAGGTCAGCCGTGTGAGATCCAATCGGCCTGTGATTGGACTGTGTCAACGTCTCGCGCGCTCTGAGTTTGGTGGCGAGGGATTGTATTAATTTATTTAACTATAGAGGGAGGAAGGAGAAAATATGGAAGGGGAGAGCTAGCTTCCCGTTGCAGGCACTTTGCGTACAAGGGAGAAGGTTATCACATATGTTGCCAGCTCACTGATGACAGACGTAAAATATGTCCAAAATTTGGCGTTAGGCAGCATGGAACAGAGTTCTAAGCTGCCTATGTCACATGTGCCAGGGGTGAAACTGGCTCCAGGCACACAAGTGCAGATTACTCAATATGTGAAGAGTTCTAAGGTGAAACACTGCATACATACATACTTCTACAACCACAACAACTTCAAATTTCTGCAGTGGTCATGGTGGCTTGAGTAACCCTTTAAGAAAAATAGGTTAATATATCAATAAAAAAAATAAAAAAATAAAGCTGGCCTATTCTGAAATTTGTATTTTATTTTCTATTTGTCATATCAATCCTACCTGTAGAAGATGGCCTCTCTTCCCAGACTCTGTTGGTTAGAGGGGTTTTCCTGTTGCAGTCACCCTCTGAGTGCACAGATGACGCAGAAGGAGGTCTTTCTCCAGACGGCTGGCCTGGTGCTGGCGACTTTGCTTTTCTGCTGCTTGGCCTGGAAAGCTTGTGTTTCCCTCCACTGCCTAAAGAAATACAAAAAACAAGCATCCCTAAAACACTGCAAAATTCCAACATTTCTAATATAAAACACACACATCAAATCGATTATTGTTCTGCTTTGTCACCAGAGATATGCTTTGCCCACCTTGCCCGCTGACACATAGAAGCCATACCTCGGAATAAGCACAATATGTACCAGACACATGATGTATAAAAAAAACTATTTGGTGGGGGGGGGGTGGCCTGACAGCCAAGATGGCCGGACGCGCTTGCTCTTAGCTCCGGCGGCAGTGGGCATATTCTCTGACCCATCGGGTTTACCTACGCTAGAAATGAGCAACGTGACACCGGGGATTGCTCGGCAAGACGCCTAACGACACCTGAATCCTTCCGATCGCCCAGCGGTGCGACCTGGTCTGCAGCATGGCAAGTGGAGTAGCTGGGGGAGGGACGGCCGCAACACACTCACACTCTGGCAAGGGCCCCTGCAACCCCCCTCCCCCTCTTTTGGGCCGGTGGGAGTTATCCCGGTCCCCACCAGCCCCAGACTCACAGCTCAACAGGCCACTCCACAAACGAAGCGACACAGCCGGAAGGCCTCACAAAATGGCGCCCGAGCGGCAGCAACCAGCATGCACACAAACCCATCTCCAGGGCACTAACCCTGTGGACCACCTTATGGCACAGCTTGACAGGCTCTTCCAGAGGTTCTGGAGACGCCTGGAAAACCGCAACAGGCATGAGCAGACTCAGCATGGGGCAGTGGCACAAGATGTTGGAGGGGGAAAGAAGGGAGGGTCACCATGTGGCTAACCCCACGGAACAAGCTACACAGACCGCGCCAAAAGCCTTCCCAGGCCGAAGGAGTAAGCCTCCACGGTACCGACCGCATCGCCGGAAGCTTGACCGCCGCTGGCGGCGATGTAACACCCAGGCTTCACACAGCGCCCGACGAAGGGAAGACCCGGCCTCACTGAGAACCACTTGGGACATGACTGGAAGGGCCCACGACGACGCTACACGAATCCCCCCTATCTGGCATAAGCGTCCCCCTGGACTTACAGCATGGCGAACTGCCTGAGGAGCATTGGACGATAATTAAACCTGATACCGCTGGACTCTCCGACCCATAACCAACCTACCAGGGCAAATCTGCTGGACTCATAGCTGTAATTCTTTAATAGACATGCCATGTATCGTGAATGTTGGAATAGCTTAAACTGCTCATACTAGAATGCCTAATACAGGTTATGCTTGGCAAACGCTCCAATCATTGACCCTCACATTCCTGGAATACGCTCAGCGAGTTAAATAGTGATAAAAATATGTTTTTAGCCTAGCAATACAGTTATGTTATCACTTAAGAATGTTAGCTACGTTAATGCATGATTTGCCAGTTACTTGTGTCTTGATCCCGCATGTACCTCGGCTCTCACTGCACGTTAAACCCACTGTTTATCTAGCCAACCTAAGTCTAGTCATGTCAGCCTAGCATCTCTTTAGCCTGCTGCCACTTGATAGGGTTGTTACGAGCTTCCCGGACATGAGAACATAATACGGGCTGGTTGGAGGTCTATGTACCTCAGCCATACACAGTTGATATAAAGTCTAGACAAGCTGGCCTGACTGAATAACTAATATACTAATCCTACACTAACTGTGCGGTCACGAGAATAGCATACACAAAACTCTGTCAAACCCACGTTACAGTTAAACATGCACCACAAGTTTACCTAATCGCCTCTATCGACTGTGGTTCCGCTCTAGTTAAACACTAAAAAAACGAGGCATCACTATACTGGAAATGTACTGCTTTAACACTATCACTGTATTATTCCCATGATGTACACACTTCGTATGTTTCCCTCGCTTTCCTTCTGTACCCCATCATACATGCCTTAAATAAAAAAAAGATTTACAAAAAAAAAAAAAAAACATGTTAACAAAATACTGTGGCCATTTTTTATGTTGAACACCACAAGTGTTGAAGTTATGTAATCAGTGGTAGATTCCGTAACAGAACGTTTTAAAATAAAAAGGATGCTTTTAAAAAAAAAAAAAAAAAAAAAAAAATTCCACTGTACATTATTCTAATAGTGTTCCTTTTAGACAAAAGTTACTTTGGACCAATCGAGCAGATACCCAGTCTCAGGAGATCACTGGTGACTATTTCCATGCCAATCCAATGCTTTTCTGCTGAAAGAGAAGCACTTAAACCACTGCTTCTCTATGAGTTTCAGCACGAACTCAAAGGCAGTTGGAAAGGAATCCCTCCTGACTGTTTGGGGTGTTTCTAAGGGCTTTACAAAAGTGTTGATTTCACTAGAGGGCACACATGGTTATCCTCAAGTACTTAACATATTGACTAATTTTGCTTCTAATTTTTGTCATATAAGCAGTGCATCTATCCAAAAAAGGTAATGCTTATTTTTTTCTTTAAATTCTAAATTTGAAGAAGATGCCATGGATACTAATAGTACTAATATTTCTACTGCTGACAGCTACACATCTTTCCCATTTAAGCATCATAAAATAATACACATTTTTCAAATATTTAATTCAGAAATCCAGATTTATTTTTCATTCCATTTTTTTTTTTATAATTCTTTATTTTTGTTGCGCATTTGTTTAACATAGTCGCTTGAGATGCCACAACAGCTGTCTCAGGCTTCAAACAGAAAACATGAATAAACATTTGGCATTGAAATACTTTGCACAATTTTAAATTAGGAAAGTAAGTTCCCACGTTACATCCTTCTAATTAGAATTATCGCTAGATCGCCATAGTCTCCTGTTTGGAGGAAGAAAGTGTATGGATATAGTGTAATCTGTACATCCAGTATGTGTGTAGGGTTCTGAGTAGCTATTCCTCCTCCCATGTTAGTGATTTGAAATATGTACTATGGCGATAAATAATTTTGCCCCACTCCTTGTTAGTGTGGCTCAGTTTGGGGGTCCCAGGTTCTGGCTCGCTTGGTGTGGGTGTACTTAATGTCAACCCTGGGTCTTCCCATGTGTTTAAGTGGTATTCGTGCGGTATCAAGTGGTTAGTGGCCCCTAACCAGGGAGGCCGCGGGGGGGCGGAATATACCAGCGGCCTATAGTTGGCCCTAACCTAAGAGTGTTTTGCCGTGTAGTGTGCTACTCGTCGTGGCTATAGCGGTGTGCCGTATTTTGCCATTACGTGGATTATATAATCCTGGGAAACATAGTGTGCCTTACAGTGGTGCCTAGGTGCCAAGCCTTAAACAATTGAGAAAAATCAAGTCGAAAACCAGTGAAAGTCAAATTATAGCGAAACAATAATTATAGCGGTAGAGGCTTCGTAGTTGAAGCGCGTTTATGGGTTGAGAGACAGTCAGTGGTGTCAGGTGGTTGCCTCAGGGGCTCCTCTTCCCCTCGGTAGAAAAGGGACAGTCCTGTTGGGGTCCCACATATGGGAGCTGGCGGGTACTTCTGTGTGGTCAGATCCTTGTGGTAGTCCCAGTGCCCTAATGAAAGAGTCCACCTCCTGAGTGGAGTTGAGGTGTAGAGTGGTGCCGTTGTGGTCCACCGATAGTGTTTTTGGTGCAGTCCAGCGGTATACTAACTTGGCGTCTTGGAGGCGGCGGGTCATAGGGCGCAGGGTTCTTCTCCATTGGAGTGTGGATCGTGTCAGGTCCTGATAGAAGGTAAGACTCGCGGTTTCAAAGTCCAATGGTGTTTTGCCTTTTAGGGCAGCGAAGATGGCATTTCTGTCTGTTTGGGTATGGCACCGTACGATCACATCTTTGGTTGCTTGGGGGGGTGCCTGTGGCGATTTCCGGATGCGAAATATCCCTGCTATATTTAATTTTTTGGCCTGTGCGTGTGGCATTATGGTGGCGGCCAGACGTCTAAAGTAGTGTGGTAGTTCCGCCTGACTTATTTCTTCAGGGATACCCCTGATTTTCACATTGCTCTTACGGCTTCTCTCTTCTGCTGCATCCAGCTTGTTGATCAGGGTTGTGTGTGATGCTTTTAGTTGGTGCACTGTTTCTTTTAGGCTTCTCATTTCGTTTTGAACATCTATGATGTCTTCTTCAGTGGTCTTCACTCGGTCTGTGACCGCCTGCACCTCCGTTTTCATTAAAGCCATGTCTGCTGCGGACATTTGTTTCAGCTCCATGAGGAGGTTTTTAATGTCTAATTTTGTGGCAGGTGTCAGTGCATCAGGGTCAGTTTGGGCTGAGTGATGTTCTAGGGTGTCCCCCAGGGCAAGCTCCGAGCACGTGGAGCCTGTGTCTGGGTCGGGTGTGGCCGCCATTTTCGGTGCCGCTGTGCGCTGGAGCATGGTGCTAATGTCTTGGGTATCTTTGCACGCACCTGTAGCTATCCGCTGGGATTTTCGTCCCATGTTTATCGGGTCGGTGTCTGTGTGCTCCGTGGGCGGTATGGCAGTGGAGAAGACCGCGTTGTGGAGCGCCGTCTCAAAGGCCCTGTAGTCTGGATAGGCCTTGGATGTGCGGCGTACTTTCCGTCCCGTCTGGCGGTATAAAAAGGGCATCGATCGGGTGAGTGCTTTGCCCCTCTGTCCTGGCCGTCGGTTGATAGGATTATAAGGGCTGTGAGAGGTTTGTTTGTCGGTAATTAGCCGCGTTTTTGCCGGAGCTCGCTACACATGCGACCGCTCCGTTCCGTGGTTAAGCTCCGCCCCCTCTTCATTCCATTTTTAAAATTGGCTTTATGTTCAAACTGCATTACAAAAGGCAGATAGGGTTGCCCTGTCTTCACAAGTTCAGCTGATCTATAAATATTGGTGGTCCCGCACCTGATTATATCCAAGAAAATAATGAAAGTGGCCCGGTCACTTCTCAGTATTTTATTAAGATATAATCTTTATGAAATACTGATGCCAATTGCACTGCAATTTCATTTAAATACTATAGCAATCCAGAGATACCATAAGACTACTTTGTCATATGGGTAAACCTGAGGATGACAAAAGGTGGAGTTCCACCTTCAACTTTTCTCCAACCCCAGCAGCCATCACAAGTGTTATTTTGGCACGGTCCCATTCATCATCCCTGGGATCACATTTAGAGTGACATCTCCTAGCAACTAAAACACCAGCAGCTGAAGAAGACCTCCAGGAAGAATATAGCTTCATTTAAGTCAATTCTGCTATTGTGGCCCTAGAAATTAAATTCTCCAGTCAATTTGTGGTTTAGCAACCCTGTAAATATCCTGAAGTAAACATTAAATCAAAAACCAATGTGGCTATAGGATTGCTGCTCCTATCAATATGCCAAGGAGCTCTCTATGTAGTTTGATTTAAAGGAATACGATAGTGTTAGAAATACGAAGCTGTATTCCTAACACTATAATGTCCCTCTTGTTCCCCCTTCCTCACACCCCTGGCAGCAAAGAAATGGTTAAAAAAGGTTTCCCCCTTTTTACTTGATTGCAGCAGCGATATCCCTCACCTCTGGATCGGGCTCCTACTCCCCAGACGGTGGAAGGAACCTAATGCACATGCGCTGTAAGTATTAGGCCTTCCATATAGAAAATAATGGACTCAATATTTTAATTTGGGATCATGCAAAGGAAGAATGTCCAGTATAGACAAACACTGGAGGCAGTCTTAACCCTGTAATTTCTCTAACACAGCAATGTTTTACATAGCAGGTTTCAGGCGACTGGGACACTGCACCCAGACTCCCTTTAATCTACTGTATTCAATTAGGTTTTAGAAATCTTAATTTAATAAAATAAAAAATTGAAAAGTAAATATTGGAAGTATTTTAGTTCCAAAAATAAAGAATTCAGCAGGAATGTTCCAACAACCCACCAACCACATTTCAACATTTACTGGGATGCATAATGCAGTAGGAGCAAGGGTGCCCAAAAGGTAGATCATCAGATGAATTAAAACTACAGCTTCCATGATGCTTTATAGTTCAAAAGGCATGCAAAGCATCATGGGCATGGTAGTTCTACAAAATCTGGGGACCTACCTTTTGGGCACACCTGCAGTAGAGCTACATAAAAGTAAATAGTGTCTGATGACACCCTGATGTAATAATTTACTGATTAAGAAAGCCCAGTTGTGGATGAAACGTGCCTCAGGTTTCTGTTTAGTGAAGGACGTTATATATTAGCGTTGTTGAATAATTTTATTTGTAGACTTTTAATGCAATACAATTGTATTTTTAGATTTACAAAGTAATAAATGTCAATATTAAGACCTGCACTGAGTTTCACATTTATTTAGGAAGCCTGTGTGTCACCTACTTAAGGACATGCTGCATGAGCTTTAATCTTGGGGGGGGGGATAAGAATGTGGGCCATGATAGCTCAACTCTTGAATGTAAGAATGTAATGATGTGATGTAAAAAAGCATTCTATACTTCTCTCTTACAGGATCGTGGAGTGGAGAAGGGATCTGGGAGGAAGGATATACGCATAACATAAATTAGGGCACGACTGTAGACTGATGTATGAAATTAACTTTTGTCTCCCAAGTACAAAACTACGAGCTAATCTAGACTTTCATTTTTGGCAGTAACTACATATACAGTGATCACCAGTAGAAATTCCAAATGGAGTATTGCTGCTAAAGTCTTTTAGTATTCTGTAATATTATTATGGAGGAGTGTACAATCCTTCATGTACCCCAATTAATAAAACAATTGCAGTTGTAAAACATACAGTATAGAAAATCAACATACCCAACAAGCTTACTGGGGCTTCAAGAATATGTTAATGCTTGGTGAGCAAAACTGGGCTTGGATTAAGCTATACGTAGTCATAAGTACAGATGGCAGATACTCAACAAAAACGTACTGTTTACATTAATTAACACTCATCTTGTTGGAAATTCAAAGCAAATTTCAAATTTAAGCTGAACTTGGGGCGTCCCCTAACTCCAACACCCGCTGTATTACTAACCCACTACGCACAGCAACAACAAACCTAAAAGCCCAATTAAACCCCAGATCCAACCCACATGCAGAGATAGACCACTACAGTCCAGCACCTTGCCTGGAAGAAGGACGTCTCCAATGACAGATACCCCTCTACAACCTGGGTAGCAGTTACACAAGGTTTAGAGGTTCCCCCTGAAGTGAAGATGTACACGTTCTGAGCAACTAAATAGGACCATGATACAAATTCTGGGACGATCATCCGACAAAATATTAAACAGCTGATTTAAGATTTGTATGTTACTGGTCGATTTCATACTTTGCCTTTCCGCTCCTCAGGCACAGAGTGAAACGACTAGGTTGGCTACGCAAAGCCTAGTTTAAAAGCAGTTATCGAGCATTTTAGTGACACGCCTGGCGTGAATGCTTACCTTCACACCTTGGCATGTATTCACTCATATGCTTTTATTTCCTCTCATTCATATATACTGTCACAAGCAAAATTGAATTGAGAGGTTTGACTTATTCTGTGTATGCTAAATATGAGTTAATGGGTAATGCACTAAAACATGGTGGACCTATACAATCTGAAACATCCTCAGCGCCCGGGAGGTTCGCAACCTCCAGGCAGGTGGACTAGGTCCTAACCCCATCTCTATCTCTTTTCCCTCTTCTTATCCTACCTCTCTTTGGCCACACCCTCTGTCCTCAACCGTCTTATACTCATACGCTTGCCTCTTACTCAGATAGGCAAGCAGGTATCTCTCCGTCCACAAAAAAAAAAAAAGTGTGATTGACAGATCCTCCATATACCCAAAGTCGTAAGATGCTTAAACTGTTCACTTAACTGGAATTTACTTATAATATGTTTACCGCTAATATTACCTCTGCTTTATGGAGCCTACTACAATTGAATATTTTGTAAGCTATAACCGTTTCGCTCTCACTGTTCATACCTGCGTGTCCACTCTAAATATTGCACTTTTCTGCATTTCACATAATGTTATTTATTGTGCTCAATAAACAGCTTTGGAATCAGAATAGCTGAACTTTAACAGGCTTCCAGTTTAGCACTTTTGACCTTAAGTTGAAATGCACTTTGAATCCCAATAATTCTCACTTTAGTAATGGTCCCAGTACACCTGCTTGTTAACACAATCCGTAAAAAATATCTTAAAGGGACACTTTATACACCCAGACCATTTTAGGTAATTGAAGTGGTCTGGGTGCTGTGACCCTTTTTGCACTTAGTGATGCAATGTAAAACATTGCAGTTCCAAAGAACTGAAATGTTTACATTGCAGCTCTAAGTCTGCCCTTTGTGGCTGTGTAATTCCGGAATCCAAACGGAATTTTGGTACGTTATCGGACACTGGACGTCCTCACGGAATAATGCTTTCCTATGGGGAGGTCTAATGCGTGCGCGGCCATTGACGCGCATATGCATTAGGTCTCCCCCGCCGGCAGGGAGGGAGTGTGGGCGGAGCCTGACCCAGGGGTTTTAACCCCTTCAGCCTCCTGGAAGGGGGGCACTACAGGAGCCTATAGAGCCAGGAAAAAAAGGGTTGTTTTACTGGCACTATAGGATCCCTTTAAAGAGAGAGGTCAATGATGGATGGTCAGATTTTTCTCTCTTTAAAGGACAATGCAAAACTGTAGGCATATGTTTGAATCATAGCAGAATTAAGGATGTGAACATGGCTGATCACTGCTGACCTTATTTCACAAGGACCAAAACAGGTCTGGATCAGCATTTGCATGTAAACGTACAGAAATCTACAATATCTATCCAATGGCAGCATGTGGGCAAGATATTAAATCAATAATAATTTTTTTTTTTTTTTTTATATTTTAATACAGAATATTACAGAATAAAATCATATACTACGCATTCATATCCCCCCCAGTCCATATATTTTATTGAAAGAATTTTAAGCTTTAAGGCACAAAGCAAAGAAACGCAAATTGCAATGCATTATGATGCAATCAAACATTTAGGTTTTAAAAGGGGAATCTACTCATTGCATCCACTATAGAGTGCCTTACAAACGGTTTGACACTTACCTGGCTTTGTCAATAGCAATATTCATGTTATGCAGCTATGGATATTTTTCACCGACAGCAGTCTTAAAGGACAGCAGAGCCAGGCAAGTGTCAAAAGATTCATAGATATGTTTTCACAGCTGACTGTATCGCAGTACCAGTGAAGTCATTGTTATACAACAGTACACTGTAGTGGTTATAATGCTTCAGAGAATCCCTTTAATACTGTATATTATACACCCTATAGGGAATTAACCCTTTGCCACTTGGAATTCGTTAATTAAATGGTGCAGATTATGATTTATGCAGTGTATTAGAATTGGCCCCTGTGTGTTTACAATAAAGCAAACTTGCAATCATGTAGTGGCCAATTCGGATGTATTATTTATTATAGATTATGAACATACGATTCTATGTATCTATCATTCCGTTCTGCATTTCAGCTATTTGGTTGCATTCCAGACAACACGCTGTTTATGCTGAAGTGGTTATTCAAAATCCAGACATAATAAATGGTCATCAATGTCTGGATTTTGGTATCCGAATGCCCCAGGATGGTACAACGTTATTCTTAAGAATCTGCACTGGTGGAGTTTTCACTTGACAAATAAGCCCCAGTCTTATCATACAGGGATTTATTCACCCAAGACCAATTCTCTGGCAAAGCCATACAAGAGGAAAAAACTTCCATTGGTTTTACCAGTGATTGCTTTTAACTTTTCCCCAAAATTAAAAAAAAAAATCTTTTAAAAACATAACCCATACAACATTTGCTGGACTGTGAACATATTAGAAGGTTATGATAACTTGTATGTGAACACAATCTAGTTACACATTTCCCCAGTACTTGTCAACAATACTCCAACCAAATGCTAGGGAGTTCTGTTTAGTGTTCTGATGAATGTTTTTTTTTTCCCCCTCCCTCTTATGTATCCTCCTAGTAGCAATATGACGACATAGATTTGAAGTAAATATCTTTATGCATTTTGAGTCAGAATTTCATACTCTAACAGACATTCAGATGAATAATAAATAGCAGTTATTGGGTGTTTGCAAACACTTTTCCTTAAGTGTCTGCTGGCATGTTGGAGCTTAGAGGAGAAAGAACAGGAGATATACTTACCTAAGACTGCCATGGTTTCTTCTTCAGCTACTAACAGATGCACATGCATGATCTTTGCACCTCCATACGTGTGCAAGATCACAAAGCAAAGGAACTATGAAACATACAGTAAAACTGTAGATGCCACAATAAATAGATCCTTGCCCAGTGGCAAGATGCCACCGCTGACTGATGTACCTTTTATGGCATTTTGTCAAACAACACACATTGAAGACGAAAAAGTCCCTATTTTGTCATACTGATTCTTTTGAATACAATGGCAATTTAATGAAATTAAAACATCATTTTGAGTATACGCATATCAAAACCTGCCAAGTGAAAATGCACCTTTTAAATCGCACTGTCCTAAATAATGCATTATCAGGTCTATCAGGACAGTGTCAGATTATATGGGAGTCAGTCAGTGTGTTTGGTCTGTACTGTGCTTATCAGCTTTTATGTGAGCAGATTAACCAGCTCATGTCAATTTATTCCACTTAAATGATAGGGCAAAGTTTATCTTTTCTATGGCATGTTGGACAAAACATCAGACAACACCCATTCTAGTTTTATTTGCATACACTAGACAAAATGAGTTTTGTGCAACGTACGGAGCCTTGTTTGGATGTAAAAACAAAAGAATAAAAAAACATCACTTATCTCAAACTACTAATTACGATGGGAGACGGCCGGTTTAAAAGATGAAAAATTAGCGAAAGGTGAGATTACATTTTTGAGAGATAGCAGGCAGCACTGTCCGCTGGTTACTGAAGCAAGTTTGAAACTCATGAAAGATGGAGGAGGGAGAAAAAAAAAAAAAGAGAGAGAGAGAGAAAGCAACAGGGAAAAGGCTAATACACATTAGGAAAGGAAGAAAGTAGCATCGAAAGAAGAAATAAAAAGCAGCAGACCTGGCAAGGATCGCATGTCGTCATTCCGTCCATCAGCAGCTGTTATGGGTATAGCAGAGGGCAGGCTTGTGCTGGCATTCAAAGGGTTAAAAGCATTGGTATTGAGAGCTGAGCGATCGTCCCACTGTTCATCATATTTACCCATTAGGGCCTTCCTAATAATGGCCTCCAATCCCATGTTGCTGTTTGAGTTCTCCGGCACTGGCTGGGTTCTGCAGCTAATGGGTCCTGGGAAAAGTGCGGGTCAAAAAGCCAAAAAGATTGGAGAGAAAACGATGGTTAGCCTTGTACATGCACTGACATATACAAAACCACACAAACAAATACATGACTCAGGCCCATTAATAAAAACACGAATCTCTCTCGAATATATATATATATATATATATATATATATATATATATATATATATATATATATATATATATATATATATAGTTAATACAATGTTAACCAAAAATCTGCACACCAGTCAAGCCATAAGACTTGCTTTACCCACAGAAATCATACATTTGCAGTGATGTTGCTACCGCAAAGGATTCTGGGTGGGCATGTGCAAATTAGTTTAACAAAGAATCAAATTTTTGCCTCATTCCATTTTAAACATGGATTCCTCTGTGTTTGCTGTATACAACAAACTTGAAACACAACGTGTGAAAAGATGCAAAACCATTAACCCTTTAAGGATTGAGGCAGTTGTACAAGTTGTGATGTAAACAAAACCTTGAATATGCGCTATATGTCTGTTCAGGCGTAATTAACATCTTTCATATTAAGTGCACCCACACTTATCATATATCATTTTGTTCAGGAGAAACAGGGCTTTCATGTCACATCAAATATTTGTATATTAAACCTAATTTAATATGAATAAAATATAAGAAATTGAGAAATTAAGAAATGTTATTTTTTTTTAGATCTGCATGGCATTTTAACTGTGAATGTCACAATACTGTTAGTTGTTACTGCAATAAAATACACATATTTGTATTCAGCGATGTCTCACTAGTAAAACAGTATCCCCCCATGTACAGGTTTTATGCTGTTTTGGAAAGTTACAGGGTTAAATATAGCACATTACATTTTTCAGTTTATACACATTGAAATTTGCCAGATTGGTTATGTTGCCTTTGAGAGCTATGGTAGCCTAGGAATGAGATTACCCCCATGATGGCATAACATTTACAAAAGTAGACAACCCAAGGTATTGCAAATGGGGTACGTCCAGTTTTTTTTAGTAGCCACTTAGTCACAAACACTGGCCAATGTTAGCGTTCATATTTGTTGTGTGTGAAAAAGGCAAAAACTAAATTGAACGCTAATTTTGGCCAGTGTTTGGGACTAAGTGGCTACTAAAAAAGACTGGACATACCCAATTTGCAATAAAATAAAACGCACTGCAAAGAGGTATGGAGAATTCTGATCAAAGCATACATTCAGTATAAAAATTTACCAGGCACCTGTTCTGAACATGTTCCAGATTAGGGAGGAGTTTCCAGAATGCAGCTTGGTATACATTTATTATACTGAGTGTTTTAAACCAGGGGCTGTATGTGCTAGACAAACACTTATTTCACAGGCCTACAGAGATCTATGTACACTACATACATATGAAGTAGAACATTATATGATGATCATGGAGGCATTTTAATATTTTACCTACAAGACTTTCACACTACAGAGGATACCCTCTAGGATACGGTTGTATTTTATTTTTATTTTTTTAAAATAATTTTTTAAAAATTAAAAATACAGAGATAAGTAATTCTGTAAGATCATTACGCAGGAATAAAGGTTTAAAAAAATTCCATCAAGGTCAGCCTTTCACATATCTGCTGATTCAAAAGTAGGCAAAAAAAAAAAACCAAAAAACAATGATTTCTGATTTTGCCATAAACTGGGGGAAAATCATTTGTGACTGTAAAGTGGCAGCCAGATTTGTCTTCGAATCAACAAACTGTTATCCAACATACAGGAAGTTAAATTAGAGTGCAATTAATATTGCAAGCAAGAGAGGCAGCATCTAGAAATTATATATATATATATATATATATATATATATTTATTTTACTCTTTTATCCCACATTCTTCTCTATATGGTGTCCAGCATTACCAAAAGCCAAATGAAGGTTGTATGCAATAGCAGAGCCTTAGCAATAGGACTGAATTTTAATGGAGAAGTGGTTGAGTTTAGTATTATCTGGAGCTCTACAGCTTGTCTAACACTGACCTGTATACCAGTATACTCAAGAAATAAAGTACTCATCTACTATATCTATTTCATCAATCACAGTATAACATACAGCCTATACAAAATGAATTAGCTGTAGACAAACTTTACATGGGATTACCTGCTCCAGTGATGGCTGGCATGTTAAATATTTCAGTTCCTGGCTGCCCAATATCTGACAATGCAAAATTAAAAATAAGTAAATAAAAATAGACAACTCTAGCAGAATTCTCAAAAAGTGCAACATCTACAAAGGGATAAAGAAAATACACTCTCCGAACTCTTCTACATAGAAATAAACACACACAAAAAATACCATAGAAGATATCTCTCTAGAAAATGTAGGTGCTCATTCTAAGTGTCAAGTAGGATATTTCTACTCTTGCGTAATCCAGCGTAGAGTGTAACATGGACAGCAACCGACAGCACCTCCACCCTCCCCCAAAAAGGTCAAACTGCTTCCGCGTGAAAAAAAAAACATGGAAACTCTTACTATACTCTGGCTCATTCCTGTTGGTTGTACTAAGCTTTTTAATGATCTCCTGTTTCTTGGACTTAACCATAGCAGAGTTGCTCTCGGTCAGCTTACTGAAGAAAGCTGGGGGCTGTGCGTTGTTCCCTGGGGATTTCGAACCCATTCTGCAAAGAGCGAGAAAGAGGGGAAAAAAATAGTATTACAAAATTTGCCAGACTAGACTACTTAGTGCTTTGAACCTAGTGAAATCTACAAGAGTCATGTATTAAAACCTAACGTTTGAACCATTCTTTTTAGATTTACTGAAGTGAACAATAATAGAATGCTTGCTGGAGTGAAACAATGTATTTCAGTAAAATATACTTACCTCTGCCACACAAACTGAAATGTGGGCATCACCAGGGAGTTTTCTTTCTCCAAAGGGACACAAGTTATTGGACATAGACATGTAAGATCATTCTGAGCTAAATACCTAGGTAGAGTGGGCAAAATAATTTCTGGGAACAGGATTTCTCAAGGTGATGTCCACCATTCTGTTTGTACGGTGGAAATAAATATGTTTGTATTTATCTGCCAGATATTTCAGCAAACACTTTACAACGGTTTACTGGGATTAAAAGGAAAAAGGCAAAAGCCACGAAAAAAAACAAAAAAAACCATGGTGGTTTTTCATCAATCTGTTCTGCCATTAACACACTAGAACAATATATGTCTGGCTCTATCAGCCATGAACAATGTACAGTTGATAATCTTCAGATACAGGCAGATTACGTCAGAACACTCTAGATTAGAAGCTCATTCGAGCAGGGTCCTCATCTACCTAACTTTCGATTACATTCCCCCCTTTATAAGATTGTAAGTGCTGTGGGATAGGTGGACGCTATAGAATTACCAATAAAAATACCAAACCCTGTATGTTGCATTAAGGTCATGCCAATCACTCTCCCACAGAAGATAGGTTAGCAGGTACACATGTGAAGGCTATCTGCCAATTTTAGGGCAGTTCTTATAACAACCTCAATTCTATAACATTAAAATTCAGCACAGTTAAGCACTAGAATGCTGGAAATAATATGCACTCAAATACAATTTTTACTACGTAAAGCATGCAGATAGTTCTTTATTCTGACCTGTTGGAGAACATTAGTTGGATATAGTAAGAAATTTAGGGATCCACTGAGAAGAAATGACATTATTAGAGGATGATATTGAAGACCACTAACATGTAAAGATGGATATGAGAGTAGAAAGCAGAGAAGCCTGTTAAGTGCAATATTTAATTGCAGGTTAAAAGTTCAGATTTAGCCTAACCACTGCAAACTGGTATTAATATCTTGGGGGGCAGAAGTTGCTCACCCATCAGGTACCCACCTCCCCACAAGTTAGGGTTTCTGATTTTTTTTTTCCCCCAAGATTCCATTGTGTCCCTGCCTTGCGGTGTAATTTAATAGATAATTAGCATAGTTTTAGCCAAATGCCAAGCAAATGAAGAGATATGTTAATGCTACATTTCCTATCGTTATGAACTTTAATGAGTAATTGCCTGGAAACAATCAGGAAATCTCATACTTTAGGGGTATAAAAACAGCACTAGGGAAAAAAAAATCCCTAACTATTATTTCAGCTCACGTAAATATAATTCTCTGGTCAATGACAGGTAACTCGAAGTTTCTGTAATTAACCTTGTTTGGTCGTAGCATTCACCTCAGAAGGCCATTCCCTCTACCAAAATCTACAGCGAAGGCTACTGGAATAGATTTCTATGTACTCACCCACCACCACACGGTGAAAACCGAATCTTTAATGTCTAGGGAGCACGCTTGGCAGTGTGGGATTTTGCTGTCAGCATATGCCTCTCCACTGTGGTAGCCATTTTTTAAAAGTCAGCATCAAACCTCAACTAAATGTTTTAAATATATATACATTTGCTGCCTCTATCAGCTCATGGCAAACAAAGTTAACGATTTTATCAGTAACCCTCTGCGCTTAAAATTATTTATTATCGTCTACAAATACTCTAAGTAGGGAGTCGAACAAGTCTAGTAGGATTTACCGAATGGGCAGCATTAAGAGCGCACTTAACGTCTCTTACTGCTATATGTTGTACTATATAATCCCCTCTTTAGCAGATGGCCAAGTACAGGCATCCTCATCAAAAATAGGAAGTTGGAAAAAGCAACTTGAGGGGAAAGTATGGCTGGTTACTGATGAAGAGGTAAGTTGTCATGCTTTAAGAGTGCATTACCTTGGTTCGGTTTGATCTCCCTCTCTATATAAAGTGGGATATGTGGCACTTCTAGTATACTCTGGCTCTCCCATGCCCTCTGGTGGAGATATGGGGTCCATACCATCTTCTGAGCCACTCAACGTAGATGCTTTGTTTTGATCAGGAGATCTAAGGATCAATGAAGCTCAAATTCATCTACCGGTACATAGGATTTCTACTGATTTTATCAAAACTGGTGTGGCCACAATATTCTGGTCTCTGGAGTGGAAGACCAAAGCTCATGATCCAAATGTTTGTCTTTAAACATATCTGGCTTTAAATAGGAATTGGAAAAAAATATATATTTTTTTAAATTAACCAATGAGACTCACAGTGACAAGAGTCTATAAATTCGAAGCTGAAATCTTTGGAGATCTGACCAGATGCATCAGCAGCTTAAATGCCTTTATTCCCAGTGTTCCCTTTAAACCAGGAAAATTAACATGTGGCTGAGCAGCAGATGCTGGGACTAAAACGATTACCCATTGCCTGTCACAGCCAGGCAAAAGTACTATGATAACGGAGGGGTATTCTCACCTTTTGTCTCCGTTGCTTCCAGGAGATATTCGTGCAGCTTGACTCTGTTCTTGCTGTTGAAGGACAGCGTCGTTGGCATTCTGCCTGAGGTCCAATACTGAACCGACAGTTCCAGGGTAATACACTGGAGCTTGAATTTGTGGATGATTTTGGGTATAATCTCGGGTGATCACCTCCTGCAAACAAAAAAAAATATTTAAAAAAAGTCATACAAAAATTGAACTTGCTGTGCAATACAAGGCTACACTGATCCAGTTACAAAAAATGTCTACAATACAGAAAAATTCAAACAGGACTAGTCAATATAGACATAGTGACTTTGAAAAAATAAAGATCAAAATCTTGTCAATAACTGCACTCTGATGAAACTCATTAGTAGGGTCATGACCACACATTTTGTTCTGAGGGTCTTTTGCTGCTTAATTAGCTACCAAACATTCCCATGCTTTCATGTTCAGGGGTTGGGGCAAGGAAAGCCCGGCTCAAACAAGCTTACAATCTATGGTAGCCGGGTATATATCATTAGGTGTCTTGCCCACACTTACCGAGTTTCACAGTTCTAAGGTAGTGATATTACCACTGTTCTAATCAGTCGCGATATAATCACTATACAAAATATGTGTGAGTGGAAGGGAAGAAATGAGCTATGCCACCCAGAACACATCTCTCCCACTTCCTGCTAAATCTAGGAGGGGGCCCTTGTGTCTTATGGATTTACCACCTCACATCCCCAAATAATAATAAACAAATGATATATATTTATATCTATCTCTATATATTACCCCCTCCCAAAGACCAAATGTTTGAAAGAAGTGTTCCTTAGAGGGCTACTAATGGTTTTAATTGAGGAAGAGACGTTCCCACTTATGTATGAGAGATGTTCATTCAACAGCTTAAACTTTCTCTTTTATGGAGCTTCTTATTTCGTAAAATACAATATTTGTAGACAAAAGATGGTTAAAGTGGTCACTGTAATAGTAAGAAAAAAAACAAAGCAAAAAAACTCCAAACAAACAAGTGAATGACTTTAGCTCATAAGAGTAGAAAAATGAGACCTACATTAATATGCTGAGCCAACGTGACCAAACGCTGGTTTTTTGAGGAGCACTGTGTTGGGTGACAAGGTGATTGCTGGCCTTCGACTTTCTGTCGCATATGGCCTTCTGATATATGTTTTAGTGGCACTGTAAAGAAGGAAATTATGTAGTTATGCATAGATAGAGGACTGCATTAATTAACTCTTAAAGATAAAATCCATGGTCTCGATTTACCAGAAGTTACTTATTGGATGGATTTACTATGATTTGCATTTTCAATGTTCACAGACTAGCGTCAACCAGGCAACACTTAATGCACATCACTCCATGCACAGAACGAATACTGAGCACTTTCCGGTGACTTCGCACTGTAAAGTGGCAATACATTCTCTAAAAGCAAGGAGACATAAGCCTGGGAATTTGAATATAAAGAATAATCCAGGCCCTCCAGCATATTCCAAAATGTAGGCAATCTTTATTGGAACAAGGAACCAAAAAGCAAAGTTCTGACCCCTTAGGACCTTTATCAGCTTGATAAAGGCCCTAAGGGGTCGAAACGTTGCTTTTTGATTCCTTGTTCCAATAAAGATTGCCTACATTTTGGAATAAAGGCCCTAAGGGGTCGAAACTTTGCTTTTTGGTTCCTTGTTCCATTAAAGATTGCCTACATTTTGGAATATGCTGGAGTGCCTGGATTATTCTTTATATTCAAATGCTTCGATTGGTCCATTTTTGGTACTGGGACTTATCCACTAGAGCACCCTGAATTCCAGATGAAAGATTGAGTGCACTTCCATCACCTACATTTTTATTTGAATAAGACTGGGAATTTTGTGACACTACCCCTTCTTCCTTGCCCAATACAAACAAATAATCCTCATTTTAACCAAGCAAAAAACCAAAGCAAACCCTAGTCTGAAAGTGTGTTATTTTTAAAGCATTGACATTTTCTGTGGCACTGCATGATTACCTTGCTTGTGTCGAGTCTCCTGATCCACACGTGCACTCTCTGAGTCCTGTACAGCCACTCGGAGGCCCTTCTCATGAGACAGCCCAGGCGTATTCATAGGGCTAACTGCATCACATCTGTCGGGGCTGTACCCAGTGGGAAATCCTAATCAGACGCAAACAAGTTAAGATTTTGGTCTAACACTTGAAGAACAATGGATTAGCATAATGGAGCTGTGCAAAATGTTCTCACTTTGAAGGCAAAATGAATCCCTGAAAATCAATTATTTCAGAACTGAATGAACAGACCTTTCCTGTGTACATATCACACAGGAACGAGCTCGGACACATATGGCAGCTCATACTGTACCATGTATATTGATACTGACCGATCACACATACACACAGGGGACTATTTAGTAAACCGTAAGGTGTGGTGAAAACTGACAAAATCCAGGAAAATTAGTCAAACTGTAAACATCCATAACAGGAGAACTGCATTGTTTCCTCTAGTTCTGCGATTATAGATCTAAAGTTTGGAAATGGATGGTCAAGTCACAGCATCTTGTTGTTTAGTGTGTATGACCTATGTGTATGAAATTCCAATTTCTGAACAAGGTAATTTCCAAGAGAGCCAAATTGGAAAGACTCTTCAAGTCAGCTATGTTTCCAGTTCGCTCTTCTGGCATAGAATTTGTAATTCACGTTAATTCTCACAATCAATATCTCTCTCTCTCTCTCCCCTCCCCCCCAACAAATCAAATATATAAAGACAATAAGGGATGTTTTCTCTGGTGTCCTGCTTTTATTGACATCAGGTAAAGTTCACCATAAAAAGGAGAATGATCAATTTAAGCTAGCACACACTGCACATGCCATTCTATGGAACTTCTGTCCATACATGAGCAATTCAGCAGAGGTCTGCATGTGGAAAGACCTGATTACTGCACATCAAGATTGCATGTTATCCTGGCACATCAGGAAAACACACTGCTTTTACACTTGCAACAGTGATCAACGCACATTGCATCATTAGCACACCTCCACACGGACACTACACCTTACTTGCTGCAAACATGGCAGAGTTGGCCATTATGTAGTTCAATAACCAGCTTTCTACTGTAAGAAAGCTAACAAGTGAACTACAACTCAAATTTCATCATGTAAAGCAGCATTATTGAAGCAAAAAAGGGAACCACTGCAGGGAAGAAGGGGTGGGTTTTTGGGACAACTTAATAGATTTGTTTTTAAATACTAAAGAAATTAATAAAATAAAAAAAATAAAATAAAAATAAAAACCTACTTACACACTGCATCTATTTTGTGTAGAATGCCCCTTCATATGTTACTTAGGGAAGCTAGTAATTTTTGCCATTTTTCAATGTGTGTGTTTTTTTTTTTTTTTTTTTACCAAGTCAGAATACTTCTGGGAATGGGTACAATACATTTATTACAATTTTGCATTACTTTATAATTGATTTTCTATAATTCACAAAATACAAAGTGCAATATGGAGACGATATATGTGATTACTACCCATACAAAGTGTACATTCTTGCACAGCTCCACAAAGACAAAAAACCACAACCAACAATATATAACCATATCAGAACCACAGAGCAGGCAGTGAAGGGGGATGGCTTTCCATGATTATAATTGCCGGAAACAGCGAGAAGACACGCCACCAAGCTAAGCCACCCATCGGTGACCAGAGATCCGCAAGCAGATATTGACTAAACTTGCAATGAATCGCAGAGCCACGAACCCTCCAGAAGTGATTGGATGACAAATTGCCGGAACTTCTCCAAGAAATCAACAGCACTCCGGAAAGTCTGTGCTTCGGCAGAACAGTGTTTTGTTCATGTAGCAATCAGGAAGTGGGTTACTATCGGAGGTTTGTGTTTATAATTTATTTTATATCTCCTTGAAGACCAGAGGTATAAGCTTGTCCTGAGTCTAGAATGATGCCCTGTCTTTTTATCGCTGGCTGCTCTATACAGACCCATTGTTGTAATGAAAACAGGATAAACCATTTTGGAATGGGGTAACTGCAGACAAAACGGTTATACATTAACCATTATTGATCCTCAGGGAGTTAGAAGACATCAGCTGGTTCAGTATTGGGTTAACAGTCTTGCACAAAATGTAAGGTGTTAACATTTTGCAAGCTTAAAACCAATCCAAGCATGTTTGCACCATCTCCACTTTGCGTAGGAATACTTTAGTGATATAAATAAAGGACCTGTGTTGTAGGCATCCCAATTGCCAAAGTAAGAGAGACATTACTCTCAGACCTCTAGAAGGATTTATTACATTATTATTATTATTGCCATTTATATAGCACCAACAGATTACATGCAAATAAAGTGTTAACTAAAAGTATCTGTGTTTAGATTCTTCATACAGCACTGTGTTTCAAACTCCTTTGGCAATGAAAGGTCAATAATAAACTGTGGATCTCTAAAAAGACTGATTAACTATTTTAAACCCTAGAACTGGAGGCTAAAGCGCATGCTGAATTCAGAATGTGTTTCAATAGAGATGCACAAAAATAAAAAAGTCAGTGCTTATTCGGAGATCATAATCGCATCTGGGTATATCGATTGATAGCATGGTCTCTTGCCCAGGGTGCAGGGGAGCAGCAAGCATTCAATCCACTGCAGACCCATCTGGCAGGGAAAGGTAAGGGCCACTGGGAGGAGTTCCCCATGCAGGATCTGAGTGTCATGTGGTAACAAGGCACATTTGTTAAGCTTTCCATGCTACACAGATACGAACAGCAAACTGATGAGTGCACCCATAAACTAAGATCACCCACTCCCAACATCGCCTCTAAACCTCACCAAACTGCTACAGACTTGCTATAACATGTGTAAACCCATCTGCTGCCAGAGGGGTCAGCAACGTATTGCAAAAGGGCATCGTTAGCATTTGCTATTCTGCCACTGAAGCTTCTAAGGGATGAGAATCACATTTCAAACAAGGCCAGCGAAGCACGGATTAAGAGAAAAAAAATTCTCCTTATCCAAAAAAAAAATAAAACATGTATTTATTGAAAATGGAAAAAAAAACCCAAAAAAAACTGGAGACAAATGATTTGTGCAAATAATTCTAATTAAAAAAAAAATAAAATAAAAAAAAATTAAAGAAAAATTTGGATGCTGAAATCGCCAAATCACCGGAACGTGCATTGAAAAATTATAAAATAAATAAAAAATTAAAAAATACAAAAACAAGTATATATAAATATAAATGCGTGATATATATATTTATATATATGTTTAGAAAAATGTATAGATGTGTGTATGTAATATGTATAGGCCACAAGCTTGGACTACCTGCTCCTGTATGTCTTACCATCACTATTGGCGTCGATATTTAGCGAGCCTCTTTCTCGCTTCCCGTTATCGCAAGAAATTTGACGCATGATAATGGCGTCTATGAAGTTGGCCGCAGTCATGGTGGTCTTACCGAGTGATCGAAGCTCCTGTTCCTGCATGGAAAAGGGTTTATTTGTGGTCTTGTCCCTATTGTGCTGCTCACTGGCTGAGACCGCAGTCTGGTCCAGGGGTTGATGATGTTGACTTTTCCCCTGTCCGTTGTTATACTGGTGAGCGGAACTGGCCCCAGTTGTGGGAAGAGGCCTGGACTCCATGACTTTAATAGGCGATGCCTGTTCTACCACTGAAGGAGGCAGCTTGGAGTTGTAATAGTTTTCATTCCTGGGACGTTCTACCTTGGCTTCACGTGCCCTTATGTCCTTCTGTACCATGGCATGATCAACAGGTTGGTAGCTCTCAGCTCCACCAGCTGAGCGATGAGAAGCTGCAGTCAGCTGAATAGCAGATCGGATGGGTGAAGAGCTTGAGGATGACCTTTATAAGCAAAGGAGCAACATATAAAACATGGTTTTCATAAAAAAAATGTAATACTTTATATTCACTTACAGTGTCACAAGATATTGAAAAATGTTTTGAACCTATTAAAATGCTAGCTATAACGTATGGGGTCGGCATGCCTTAGCATTTCTCTATCGACAACCTTGTGACGGCTGCGGAGCAGATGACCCCAGGGCCTTTGCATACAGTCTCCATCACAGGGCTAGTTATGAGCGTTTAACTGGACAACAGGATTGTTTTGCAATTGGAAGGAACCGCATTCCTATAAATTCTTGAAAATAGGCACATACCATGTATATATGGCTCTACACCAGGGGTAGCTAACCTTTTAATACCTACTGCCCACTTTTGTAACTTTGTTGCCCACCAGTGCCTCAGTAACTAATTTTATAGTTCAAGTGCAAATTTGTTTTGGTTTTTAAAATATGTACTTTATTGCCCCCCCCTTTTCAATTTTCTATTCTACTTTTTTATTTTCTATGTGTGTCTGTGAGGTGCTGTGCGTGGGTGCATTTTTGCAGTGTGTGTGTGTGTGTGGGATGCATAGGGTCTATGCTGTGTGTAGGGGAGTGAGATGTGAAAAATCTATCCTAATGTCTACCCCTCCCTTCTTCTTACATTTTACCAAGGAGGAGGGACATAATGCTACAAGTGCTCCAGTTGTGGTATGTTCCCTTTTGCCTGCAGCTCCTCTGGCTACAGGATGACTCTCCTCTCCTCCTGCGAGCACAGCACTGTATCTGAGCATTGCCATGGTAACGTGTGGCAACGCTCCGACAAGCCTGCTCGCGGGAAGAACACAGAGCCTCCGCTGAAACCAATTGCCAGCAGGCCGGTGAACTTTGATCTCCTCACTGCCCAAGAGGGCTTGCAGCAAGGCTGGGCGAAATGAAAGGATCTCCCCTGCCGGCCTTGGTCCATGGCCATCGAGGCCCACAGGGCGCTTTCTGCAGAACCCACCACCGCCCACCTGAAATCCCGAACCGTAGGAACCAGGTTGACTACCCCTGCTCTACACCTTTGTTCAGATATAATGAATGTCATAAGATGCTGTTGTGATGGGATCACATCTGTCATCCGCTGTATCAGTGTTTGTTATTACTGTCCATAAATCAATAGATCAAACATCGGATAAAAAATTTTTTATAGCCATAGACAAGAATGATTTAAGTTCAATTATGGGTTATCATTCCAGTGGATTCCGGGCAACATTTAGCACCTTGCCCCAGAATTGTCTAAACACATCCTATTCTTCTTCTCAAACTATAAATATAAAAGTGTGAGTTCTAAGGCTTGCTCAGTTTCCAAAAGCAGCAAAGTTACATAGCAAACAATTAACATTTGCACGCCAATAGGAGACAAACGTACATTGAACATAGATATATAAATCCTCTTTATTAAGTGATAAAAAAAAAAAATGGACAAAACAACGGCATATCATATGCAATGAGAAAAAGGAGGGGAAGCGCAGGACAGACCACATACCCAAAAAAGCTGGACTAGTAAAATGATACTTACCGCAGTACAGTAGGTGTCACGCTTTCTGTGCTTGTCATGAGGTTTTTCATGCCTGTATTATGAAGAACACTTGGACGCTGTTGGATAGTTTCATGAGCCCGCGGTGACACAGGAGAATGTTGGTGACTGTGGCTCTGTGTGGACAAGCGGCCACTGGTCTGCTCAGTACCTGCAGATAACGCAGGAAAACATAGGGATCATCACACATTCTGCTCATTTTAATTCCATATAAAATAATAATGTTTCCACATTCCAAGAACTGTATTTGTTTAGACTTGAAAACATACGGATTGCATTATGGGAAAAAGAATTGTGCAAGATTTCAAGTGATCTAGCAGACAGAGTCTGTGTATTATCTGGTTATAGAGAGGGCACTAAAATTATAGGACACACTGTTACAGAGTAAAGAAGTGACTATTAATGCGCCAGTTTTGGTTTTTGCAATATTTCATGATATAAAAAAATCTTAAGATTCTCGCTTTTCACAGTAAATAAATATTACAATAAGGGTCTTCTCGTGGGAATGTATTTTACTGTTGTACTCTCTCTCACACAGTTAAAAGCTGTATGTATATTACATCAGAAAAGATAGGATAGAATACATAGCCATTCTAATTAGCATGGACTATGGACTGCTCAGGCCTCACCAGGTCTCCATATGGGTGCATGCTCCACAGTAGTAGTCAGCACAGATTTTTCTCGTTCTCGCTCAGAAGATGATGAGGTCTGCTTTGTCACATGAGTTGTGGTGGTTGCTGAAAAGACATAACAAGAGAAGCAAATGTGCTTTTTATTTACGGATTATGTACATAATGCATTAATATTCCTTCTACGAGTGTTTCTTTCCAAAAAAAATGAAAAGGCAATATTAAAGGGGAACTGTTGCTTCACTGCAAATAAAAGGCTAAAATAAGTTATGGGTGATTTCTCCATATTCTGTTCAATGGTGTTATCATGAGACGCTCCATTTTCTTTTAAATATATATGATACATTTAGAAATTGGGCCAAGGCAAACATTGCATCAGAGGAGGAGATTCAGAAACATTGTTTCCACTTCTCCTTTCTCTATGCTGGCTGCCAGGTGCAAAGAGCAGACATAATAATAATACTAACAGGAAAGGAGGCACTCTGTACCAGGAGAGAGAGGTGTGAGTTTCAACATTTATTTTTGGACATCAGATGCATGGATTTGTGAAATAGATGGAATAAACACAAGTAATGCTTACCATTTAAAGAAATACTCTAACACAAAAAATATATTTGATTTTTAAATTGGAGTGTTGCTTAAATCTTAAAATGTGGGGACCCTTTAGTCTTAAGTTTAAAAAATAAAAATGTAAATGCCATTCTTATTCACTTTTTATACTCTCCTTTCCTGAGATTATTTTGACAGATGATTTATGCTTCTCGTAGACTACGTCTATAAAGGCACTGGGAACCGACTGGGCATGAACTGCAATTGCCACACACTGCAATCAGGACATGTCACATAGAGAAGCATTCAAATGTTTAGCGAAGCCAAAATTGAGGGCTTTCAATTATTAAAAAGCCTTCACAAATAAAAGCCTCTAATAGCTGTCTGATTTATAGTCACTATAGAGACATTCTTACAGACAAATGTAAACATAACCAGATCTCACAAACCACACAACTTACATTTGTCACACTGCTGGAATAGGGTTTTAGTTTCAAAACTACGATCAAAGTAGGAAATTACTTTACTATTACGTTCTCCAGCTGTATGGAATGTTTATTAAGAAAGTGTATACTTTTCATAAAGTGACGCAAACTGAACACAGTAAGTTCTCACGCAAACAGGAAACATTAATGCTCGTTCATAAAAGCCATTAGGAAGGGGGCGGAATGAAGAGTCTATTTGCATTTTCCAAGACAACCAGTCTAAGGAAACAAACAAAATCAATGTTCCAACAGAAAACCATTATGACACAATCAGGCGTAAACTGCATTTTTGGCAGCAAAACATTCTCCAAACTGGAAGTCACAAAATGATATCCCTCTCCTATATTAGTCGAGTCATCTGCTTCGAATTTCAAAAGGCAAAGCACTACCTAACATTTGTGAAGCACCAAAGGAAGATCAGCAGTTTCTATACACACTGCTGTGTTGTGATTAGTTAAAGGGGCAATCGCAAATTAAAATGTTTAATTCAAATAAATAAATACTTATTAAAAAAAACAAAGAAAAAAAAACTATTTGATTGTATTTTTTTTTTTTGCTGATGGGAAACAGTAAAGAAATACAGTCTCCTTGTCTTATATAACCGTTTTCTACAGCATGCTATAAAAAAGGTTTGATTATATGACAATATGGTACCTGGTGATAGTGGGGAGCTGCTGTGTCGGCTGCTGAAGCTTTGGGGGGCTCCAGAGATGTATGTTATACGATCCATGGTGCCAGTGGATGAGGCTGCAGACTGCGGTATCAGGACTGGCAAATGTGGCACTTGAGAAAGGTCTATAATTCCTGTGAATGAGAAAAAAAAAAAGGTAAAGAGGTATTAGTGGCATATGTAAACATAACGTCATTGCAACTATGCAAGGCAGACAGTAAATCAAAACAACCATATTTAATCATTAAGATCTCGCTCTACCCACAGCAAATATTTTGCTTCTCCTTTAATAAGATTAAAGATAAAACTGCACACCAGTTAGAAATACAGAATGCAAACACATACAACAAATAAAACAAAACCAATTAGTATATATATTTATATATATATATATACACACACACATATGCTGAAACAATTAAATATTTTATATTTCTGCATATTTACATATGTGATTAGATTTTATATATATATACATACACATATATAGAGATAGAGATCTTCATATATATGTGATATATTTCTATCACATATGAAAATCTGGAGAAATATAAAATATTGCCAAGAATGTAAAAGTATTATTGAGTGGACACGTCTAAAGTGATCATTCTAAAGAGATCTTAACCTCCTACTACTTCATATTCATTGTGAAGATCAGGAAATCAAGACGCAGCAGGCAAACTGACACGATCCTGAACCTATACAAGGAATTCATACTTAAGCCCTTTGTATGCCATCAGTGCGCCCAAAGCATCGTTTTGCATTGTGTTTGGCACACCTCTGCCATATAATGGGTTAAGAACAAACTGCAGCTTTTGGTGGCTTGCCGCAGCCACGCAGCTGTGGAACAGATATTCAGTGCATACTTCGAGGACCTGCTGGGTAGCTGAGTGTCAAGGGGGAATCCCTCTGCTGCAGTCCACGTAACAGGTCTGCCCGCTGTGCCATAGCGGAGGCTGCATTATGGTGCATGTGCTGAGATGTGATGTAGTCATTGATGATGGTCTGGCGGTTCTCCATGGCAGCAGAATCTGGATATCCACGAATGAGGTATGGTGGGTAGAGGTGAGGATAGGCAGGATTGGGGGCCAAGTGTCTGGGCAGGTAGTAGGCAGCTGTAGACAAAAATAAATAATTTTTAATAAAGGGTAAAGCATAAGTAACAGAATAGATATGTTCATTACATGCATTTAGCACAAACTGCACTAAAACGTTACAATATATGATCAATTACTGTTCGTATCTTGTCGTTCGTCTGTAATATTAAAAAAAAATCAAAAAAAAATCACACCAATAGAAAGACTGCTTTAAATATTATTTATAAAGCCCCAACACATTCCGTAGCGCTGTACAGTAGGTGGACTAACAGACAAGTATTTGCAACAAGACTGGTTGGATGTACAGGAAGAGAGGATGGTGAGGGACCTGCTTAAACGTGCTTACATTCTACAGGGAATGGGGTATACTGGCATAAGTAGTAAGGTGGGGATGTGTTACATGTACAGGAAAAGGAGGTTGCAAGAATAGTTTCGAATGAAGGCTTTTTAAATTTATTTATTTTTAACATAACACAGTTGCAATAGAGGATGCAATGTGGGTTACCAGTGTTAATTGACATGCCTTCCTAAAGAAGTGAGTTTTTAATGATTTTTTGGAAGGAATGGAGACTGGGTTAGAGCCTAAGGGAAGGGAGTCCCATAGGAACGATGCAGCCCTAAAGAAGTTTTGATGGGAGGAGAGTACAAACAGAGGCTGGACCTTTATACACATATAAACACAATTTGTAATTATAACCTCACTAATACAGAGATTTTTACAAGCAATTCATATTTTCTAAACATAAGGAAAGCAATGAATGATAAATATCAGTCATTTAATTCCATCTATCCAGTGAATTTGTTGTCTTCCTACAGCGGTTTTTCCAAATTGGTGTTCCGCCAAAAAATGTAAAAACAAAATGGCCGCGGGCGGCGAGGGAGCAGGAAGCTCTGATCTCCCTGCTCAGCTCCCTCACGCGCACAGCAGTGATGCCGAAGCCGGAATAGGATGTCACTCCGGCATCACTAGGAGGCGCGCGAGGGAACTGAGCAGGGAGATCACAGCTCCCTCGCCGTCCGCCTCCACCTGTCTGCCAGACCTCCCGACCGCCAAGCTGCAACAAGCCCCACTGGACCACAGGGGCTTCATGCCAGCAGCCCCACTGGACCCCAGACCAGCACTCCAAAAGGTAGGGGGGCTGGGTGGAGTAAAACGTAAAAAAAAAAAAAATTGTATGTGTGTCTGTTAGGGAGTTAGTATGTGTTTTTGTTAGTGAGAGCGAATGTGTGCTTGTCAGTGAGTATGTGTTTGTCAGTGAGAATGTATCTGTTCTTGTCAATGAGAGTGTATATGTGTTTGTATGTGTGTCTGTAAAAGAGTATGTGCGTCTGTCAAAGAGTGTGTGTTTCAGTGAGAGTAGGTGTGTGTCAAAGAGTGTGTGTGTGTCAGTGAGAGTGTATGTCAAAGAGTGTGTGTGTTTGTCAGTGAGAGTGTATGTGTGTCTGTCAGTGTGTGTGTGTATGTGCCAGTATGTATCTGTGTGTTTGTATCCTGTCAGTGTGTATATTTGGGTGCAAGTATGTGTATGTCATCTGAGTGTGTGTATCTGTGTAAAGGTGTGTGTGTATATTTGTGTGTCAGATACATATACACACCTTGACACACTGATACACACACACTGGCGCATACAAACACAGATATACACACCTTGATACACAGACATATACAAACACAGATACACATACTTTGAAACATAGATACAAGCACCTTGACACACAGATAGATTCACAGATACACACTGTGTGTCAAGGTGTGTATCTGTGTCAGTGTGTGTATCTGTGTGTCAGATTCACACACACTGGCACATAGAAACATAAATACACACACACACACACACACTGTGTCAAGGTGTGTATATCTGTCAGTGTGAGTACCTGTGTGCCACAATCTGCCAGTATGTATCTGTGTGTCAGATTCACACACACTGCCACATACAAACACAGACACACACCTTGATACACAGACACTTACAAACACAGATACACACACCTTGACACACAGATACACACACACACACTGTGTATCTGCATTATCTGATACACAAACCATAAAAGGATAGTTTAACAGTATGAGAGCTATTCGCTATGGAATAGCATCTTCTTTTGGAAATAGTAAGAAGCAAAAATCACTGTGTGTTTATCTGTGTGCCAGTGTGTGTGTGTGTGTGTGTATCTGTGTGTCAGATATACAACTGGCACATACAAGCACAGATATACACACCTTGACACACACCGGCACATAAAAAAACAAAACTTTTTTTCCGGGAGAGCGGGGGTCCCACGATGTTGATACACTATGTCAAAGGGTTCCACGGGAAAAATTAATTAATGTAAGGATGGAGGTTTGGCAGAACCTCGTGAGAGATTGTGGACAGCATGTGCACTTGGTACTGCAATGAATGACATAAAGTACTGACTAACAGACATGCTAGTACTGTCATAAGCTATTATCAGAAAACAATCATGCACAATTACTGCAGTATATGTATGTATACCTGCATGCCGACATGTAAAACAATTAGCAGACATTGTATAAAACCACAATTCCAAAAAAATCAATTAAACAATAATTACAGGATTCTTATGCAGTATCATACTGACCCTCCAAATACACTTAACGGTCAATTATAAATTATTTATACACAAGAAAAGACGCACAGTCCCGCACATTGCTTACAAATATAGTATAGAATTTGAAAGTGAGTGTTTCTACTAAAACTTTAACCCTTCTAGTCATATAATGAGAATGTTAGTGGTTTAAAACATCCTCCGATGCTTTATAATAAAAAGAAAATAGTAGTAAATAAAAAAAAGTAAAGTTAGTACACCCTATATGAATGGAATATTGGTATTTAAAAGCATATACATTTGTTCTATGAAATATAAAAAGCAAACCTTGAAGAAGCTTTTACATTGTAACCGGAATTCTACCTAATAAAATCTGCACATGTTCTGTAACACTTTACTAAATCCTGAGTATATAAATTAACAGAATGATATAACATTGCTTGAATATAATAAGACGCATTATACAAGCATTTTGGCTACTTAATAACAAAGTGACGCAGTACAAAGTTGTTCTTCAGATGTTAATTGGCTTAAAAGACATCTGTTCTCCTATCAGAAAAAGGAGTGAACAACTCCCTTTATCTTCACAAGAGTCATGTCATAGAACTAGGAAGGGAGTAACCCAAGGCTATGAGAACATCTGCACATGTGAAAACATTAGCATAGAGATGTACCATCTCCGCTCATTAAAATTTGTAGCAAACTTAAAATGAAACGTGTTGATCACAAAATATGTGAAAGTTGGATATGCTAACTATGCACTATATTGGAGAAATGGTTTAGCTTAAACAGGGACCAAACTTTCCAAACTCCACCAGCCATTGGCAAGTAAAGATCATCCCTCGTAAGTAGAAATTCACCCCAGGTGTGTGTGCGCCATGGAGTTTCAAGTAACCTTAATGTCTAACAGCATAAGACTTTTAATGCTGAACCCTGGATTATAAATAGAATTGAAGATCGCTTCCACCATTTCTTTGATGGCAGCAGCATAACATCCCACAACCAAATAACATCCTGCAATTCCCTGTTGCATACTAGGAATGCGCAACATGTTAGCATAAAAAAGTATTTTTTTGTCAATCTTTCTTTTAATATGGCATTTGATTCACGTTTTACAGAACAGAAAAAAGGAGTTAAATCAGATACACAGAAGACAAATGTATGAACGTATAACTGAGGAAACTCCTATGCGAGGCTGCCACATTTTTAGAATAGTAAGAAGACACGGTGAGTGCTTAGTTTTTGGGTGTGACTGTGGCAGCTGGTGGGTGTTAGGGCCAGGTGTGTGCCCCTGGCTATGTACCTATACTAGGCAGTGTCACAGCAGCTAACTTGTAGTTTGTGTGATAGAAAGCTGCTTCTATTAGTATAAAGTGTGCAATATAAAAGATAAGGGGAGCTACAGCATATTGACAGGCAATATAACCAAAATTAGAGAGAACGGTGCTCGTTGTGGGCCAAACCATGTGTAAGAACGTAGGTGTAGGCTGGCATGCTATAAACAGTAGGTTAATCCAGCGTATGGACAAGACCACCAGCTAAGTGCTTGGGGTGTAAAATCCCAGAACAGCCAATGCCCGGCTTGGTGGCAGGTTGAGGGGGTAGGGCGACATCTTTAGGCAAAGTCCGAGCAAGTCCTCCCGATAGCCCCAGGCCGTCATGAAGGCCTGCATCCGTGGACCACAAACTTGGTTGCTCATATAGGAAGCAGAGTTCTTCCCTTGCAGGGGATGGCGTTGGATCCCGATGGACAGTTGCCGCCTGTGGCGGTGGACGCAGAGGATCCAACGCCACATGCCTGTTGGTCTTCAGCCTGGGTATGCCCATCGTGGGAGGCTGCAACACGGCTTCTCCTGCCTCTCTTCCCTCTGCTTAGTTTTCTCAATCAGAACTTTTGATGTCTCGAGGTGGGCTGATAGCTTGGACCAGACGCTGTCGAACGTATGTGCTCACATGTGCTCTGTGCTGTCACGGCAGGGTGCTGTGCACGAGGAGATTGTTTGACCGCCATCTTGAGGTGAGCTGCCTTGTCTGAAATGTGCATCAGTACAGGTGCTTGGGGGCTGCTGAAGTCAGAGGCAGTCGACAGTGGGGACTGGGAAAACCCCCACCGGTCTTGAGTGGGAGAGCGCAGCAAAGCGCTGATCGGAGAACTGGGAGAGCGGCCGTCTCACCCAAGCTCAAGCAGGCCTCGATCGGGAAACTTTGATGCCGTACGGGCTTGTGTAAGGTATCCCGGTGTACACTGTTGGCAGCTTAGCAGGTTGGTTAGGTCAGTGTAAGCATGTGGCCCGCAGTTAGCCCCGGTTTTCAGCAACAGATGCAGGCGCTCAGACAGAGCACGTCTGATCTGATCAGCAGGCAAGCTCTGCCCCTCTGAACAGGAAAAGCATTCTACAGGAAAGCATTGGCAGGCTATTGAGCATCTCCTCATAGAGCAGCACTGACCCAGGAAGCACCTCTAGTGACAGTCTGAGTGATTGCCACTGTAGGTGTCCCTAGGGAGAAGTATAAACTATGAAAAACCTGCAGGAACAGGCTATAGACACAAAGACAACTACATTAAGTTATAGTTGTTCTAGTGACCATAGGGTCCCTTTAAGAGTTCTGAAAAGCCATCTTGAAGTGAGACTGGTTGTTTTTGTATTTCCCTTATTCTCAAACATCCAAGATAAAACATTGTGGTATTCATGAGAGCTTTCAATTAGACTCCTCTAACTGTAAAAGTTTATATTAATTGCTGATAAGCTAATGTAGCACAAAACCTTAGTGTCATGGTTCCAAATGATATTTCTGTATAATGCCCCCGAAGAAAGGCCCTGATATATGGTTTAATCCAAAACATGGCTCTTATTTCTGTGTACAGCCTTCCTCCTTGACATTGGTATTACATACTCGGTATATATAACTCTATAGATTGTGAATTATTGCTATATATTGTGGACATGTTCACTGTGCAGTTATTTGTTTTTGATCTTTGTGTTTTGGCATTTAATATTTGAATGCATTTAAATAATGATTTTCTTATTTACTATATTGAGGTGTTATTTTCTATTGTTTATGTACACCATTGATAACATTTGTTTATATTGATATCTTTAGACCAAGGAGAAAACCCGGTTTTCTTAAAGCTGTTACACTGTTAATGTTTAGGTTAGTTTGGCCATTATGCACATCCATTTATAGCAATAAAGATTGCTTTGAGTGCACTTAAAAAAAAAATAAAAAAATGTTGAGACAAAGGTCAGAATATTTAGCAGATTAACATGTTGCTGAATAAAGTCTAAAATAAGTCACTATACCTGCTTCCAATGGAATGCCTCTAGGAATCGCTCCAGGATCAAATGCTAAAGGTATGTGACCTCGATAGAGATCAGCCTGGCTTACTCCACGCAGTAAGTGTTCATAAGTGGACATGGCATGGAGATGCTCTGGAACTGCAGTGTGAGGGGACTTGGCATTCGCGATTTCTCTGGGATTTGGGGTGCTTTTCCTCTCCTGAGTCACAGGCTTGCCAGACGTTATGCTCCCTGTGAATAATAACATGGTTTAATCATTACAGCTTGATATCAAACACAGAAGATGTACAGCTATAAATCAATACGGAAATGGCAACATTTATTTATTTTAAACTGCTGCATGAAAAAATGAAAGGCAGAAAAGACTTGATACTTTGGTTAAACCGAAAATGCTTGGAGACAATCCAGCCAATTCCCTAAACTCATTCGCTCTCAACTCAGCAGCTCCCTATGGTAAACTAGGCCCAAGCAATAATTCTGAATCACTACTGACAGTGTTCAGCTAATAAGCCAGGAATTCATTGGAGATTCAGAGCAGCAATGCATGGAGCAACAGAGCAAATTGTAATTTCATAGAGCATGGTTTGGAGAGTTCGGTCCAAACAAAATGAGCTGCACCAAGTCAGGGCTTAGTAAACAGACCTCTTAGCAGCTATTACACTAATCTAGACTTGATTTAATTTCCTGTCGTTTGAGATTTAATCATACCCCTTCAGCCACTCTAACACATTCACACTAAATGTCCCACCCATCCAATACTTTACACATATACACATATATCAACATACATGCATAGACAAATGTAACGGATTCAATTCTCCCTCACCTACCTCACCTGTGCACCTCTATTGGCAGTGAAGAAGGAGAGGAGACTATGAAGTCTGCAGCATTATATGCCACTGATAGCTTGTAGGGATCAGGTTGTCCCTGTGCACTGCTGGGGCAAAGACAACGCAGGTACGTTTCCTTAGCATCTCCATATAGCATCTTTTTGGATGTAGTGTGGGAATGCAAAGAAAGCCCTGAAAAGTGGTCTCTGAAAAAGAACAACAGAGACGGTCCACTCTTCTTCAGCTGTTGGGGACAAGTATATCTCCCCTCATAGAAAGGAAGATATTAAAGGATAACTGTGATCAAATTTGTGGCTTCACGTTTTTTTTTTGTAATGTCTATTACATTCAAAGAAACGTAATTTTTTTAATTTTTTATTATGGATATTGATATTTTTGCCATAAACTGCAATAAACAGTCATAAACTGCAATAATTACCTTGCAGGGTTAACTCCTCCTCTAGTGGCTGTCTTATAGACAGTCACTAGAGGGCACTTCCTGCTTCATAGCACAGGTTTTCTGTGCTAGAGCGTCGCTGGATGTCCTCACGCTGTGTGAGGACCTCCAGCGTCGCTCAATTCCCCATAGGACAATTCCCAATTCCCCTATGGAGAGCTCTAATGCGCATGCACGGCATTGCCGCGCATGCGCATTAGGTTTCCTCAGCCAGCGGGTGGGATCAGTCGGCTGACATGATGAAGGGGAGGAGCGGCAGAGACCCGAAACCACCGCCTCGGCGGGGGTCTCAGGTAAGCCACTGAAGGGGGGAGGGAGAGGGGACCTGCGGATTGTTTTCCTGGCACTGGAGATACCCCTTTAACAGCAAACAAGTTAGGTCAGCCAGAAAAAGTGAAATTTTCTCTAAATAATCCTTAAGCTTTCACTAAATGTAATAAACTTTTAAAAACCTTGAACATCTAAGGAGTACTATATGCAACCCATAAGACATTTTGCCATCAGCTTAAATTCCAATTGAGGCCCAAAATGAAAATTAACTCCAATCCAATAGTAAATGTTTACCTTCATGCTGCCTTTGTGTTGACTCCCTTGTAGTCACAGGGGAACCTCTGTTTATATGGCTGTTATAAGTTGCATTGTGTCCCATCTGGTGGTCTTCATAAGATAAAGGACTCTGCCTGGGCTTTCCAGGATCTGGTACAATTACTGGAGCTCCTCTTGTTATGGAGCCACCAGAATTAGTGACTGAAGTCGGTCGACTTTTCAGCACTTCTTCATAACATACTCTTTCCATAGTCCTAGGATCTTGCATAACCTCCATTGGGTGCATAGGGTGGTATGGCCGCCCCGAGCTGCTGATTATAGATCGCACATCATGCTTTTTGGCACTTACAGAAGAATTGCTGTCATACTTCAGAGGTGTACCCTGCAAAAAATATTAACATATTAATACACACGCTTCTGAAATTGTGTATAACATGGGTAGACATACTAGCTTCCAAAGGTAAGTAGATGATAGTAAATCAGTAACTGGCTGAATTCTTGCTTTGACATATAGTAAAAGGATCAATCTTACTGTATAGTACAATGTTACAAAAAAAACTTTTTTACAGTAGCCTTCGACTAAATCTTTTGTCTTTCAGTCTAAATGCATGACCTCGTCTCCTATGTATAGTCCTGTTTATGAATGGATTTCCAGAC
Organism: Pelobates cultripes; assembly: GCA_933207985.1. NCBI lineage: Eukaryota > Metazoa > Chordata > Amphibia > Anura > Pelobatidae > Pelobates > Pelobates cultripes. The sequence goes on along the minus strand of OW240916.1, from coordinate 217,403,228 downwards.
AATGATTTGTATTGGCCTCTAATAAATTTGAATAATGCGATCATATCCCCTCTGAGACACAGTTTTTTCCAAACTAAAGAGATTTAAATGGTTTTTCCTTTCTTCATAACTAAAATGCTCCATTCCTTTTATTAATTTTGTAGCATGTCTCTGCACTTTTATCCTTAATATGCCATAATATCCTTCTTTAGAGCAGGTTCCCAAAAGGAAAAATAATATCAACCTTCTATTCACCAAATAATATTTCCTATAGATTACAATTATCTTCAGAAATTAATATTCTACAAGGAACACATGCCCACAGGAAGGGTTGAATTTGAAAAGCGGATTATCAAGAATTGTATTATTCATATATGACTGGGTGTAAGTTCTCAGTTGTGACCTTGAATGAGATGTGAATGTTCCTCCTTCCGACCCACTTCACAGAGGCATATATTTAACTATGAACCCATGTGCAAACATATCCATAATTCCTATCACAAACATTGATGCTTAAATAACGTAATTATACATAACCCTGGTACCAGCTGCAAATAGCAGGCAGATAACAGAATAAATAAGATTACTTTACATAAAATATAACACTAGCCAGCAATACTGAGTTTTAGAGAAGATAATTTTATTTTTGACTTTGTATAAATCGCTTTGAAAGTGGTTAGGACTGCTAGCATTTTACATGTGATTAAGCCTTGCAGGCTCTTGCATGCTAGAAAGTATTTGGCAGTGTGCACGGTTCCTTGGCCTGGCTCAGATCTTGCATTCTTGTGGAAATGTGCCTACTGACTCCCAACAACAAAAACACTGCCTAAGGGCTTCCAGACTCCAGAGCCAACTGTGTTAAAGTATGCTCTGATCATTAATCACCGCGCTTTAAGTGATATTTCATAAGAGCCATGCTTTAATGCAGGTCCGGAAAACAGCTTTCAAATGCTAGAATTAGCAGGCTCCATTCCACAAAGCCAAATCTGCTTTGCACTCAACTCGCAATGTACTGGATGGCACTGCTACATATCAACTACTATTCCTCCTGTAAATCAAAACACATTCACTTTGTAGATGCAAAATATTATGATTTTCCCTTGAAAGTGAAGGTTGTGAAACATAAAAAACAAAACAATAGATAATTGCTTTATTGCTCTTTGACTTGTTTTACTGAAAGCCTTTATCTTTATAAAGACATCAGGCACTCCTCTACAAAGAGAAGGAAACACTGAGGTCAATATAATTTACAAAACAGGACACAAACACATAAAGGGAGACTATGGCTAAAAAAGTAATCTACCTGGAGAAACAGCCAGACAGTGTTTGAAAAGTTTCTACAAGGTTCTAATACTTTTAATATAAGTGACATGTTTAGTACTTATCACCCCTTTCTCGATTCATATACTTTTTACTCATTAGTGTCAGAGGATTTGGTAATGGTTCATAGTCCTATTGCAATCAAGCAATACTGAATCCATCAGAGATTGTGGTTCCAAAGCACGTGAACGTTCAGGCAGTGACAAACGAAAACAAAACCCCAGATCAACAAAACAGGGCTCTCACCACCTTAGCTTCTGTACGACCAACTTGTCCTTTTGAAGTTACTGGTTTGCCCCACCATTTTACAACACATAAATAATAATAATAATAATAATAATAATAATAATATAGCTGGGAAAGGAAGAAAATTTAGTAAAAACAAAATAACATGTAGAACTTCTGTTCACTTGCTTCTAGAACAGTGCGTACACACCTGTGTGATTGACCCTTCTTTGTGTGACCTAGCAGTGGCCTGGATCTCAGGTGTGTGCCTCATTTCTTCCCTTGGGATCTCGTGGACAGACCTTCCTGGTTCCTTCACGGTTGCCACCATGGCTTCGTGTGCTTTCAACTTCAGTGAGCCCGAAATACCATCATGTTGCCTAACTTTGAAACTTTCAGGCAAGCCACGCGGTGGGGTGTTTTCTCTCTTCAGTTGCTTGGCTTCTCTCCTGAGGTAGTCCTCATGGGCCTCAATGTAAGATCGAGGAATTCCTGGATAGACAACAAGCAACCAATAAAATTTCTATAAACCGTAAAGAAACCTTACTTTTACACATACTTACAGGTTGCAGTAGAATGGAAGAAGGAAGTATAGAAACCAATTTCACATATACATTCACACCCTGCTTTTTTATGCATAAATGCTTTGTGTTTCATGTACACAGTGGGGGCATATATAACAATTTATTATAAAATATTCTCTTGCCAATTTACATCATGTAGGCAGAGAAAACGGTGTGTGTGTTGAAGTTCAATAACATCTGGAGGAGTCAATGACACCGCATTTGCAATCATATCTGAAAATTGAGTTTTGGAGCAGCTGTTTTGTCAAGGTTATTACACATTGTAAAATGTATTCTATATAGGAACAACTGGTTTATCTGCAAACAGAACGGTGATACGAACAATCCATTAATACAGAGGTAGGCAACATTCGGCACTCCCAATGTTGAGGACTAGATCTCCCCCGATGCTTTGCAAGTAATATGAAAGATTTAGTACACAATACCTGTAGTGTCGAAGGTTGCCTACCTTTGCACTACATTTTCAAGAAATACTACTGCAAAAGTAGCCTCACAGGGCAACAAGGTTTTTTCAGGTAATCTTATCATGGAGGTTTTGCAATAGATTTAATGTTTGAAAATGTGCACACAAAAAATACAAAACACACAGCAGCAAAAAGCACAGCAATGCAGTTTAGAGTTCTAAAGAAGAAGATGGACTTGTTGAAATTGTATAACATAACTTAATGAACCCAGTTATTTGTTGAGCTAGAAAAAAAAAAAAAAAAAGGACAGGTAATTTTTCCAACAAACAGTCCAGGCACACTATAACATTTAATATATTTAACAAAGGAAAGAAGCTATATATAATATATTACTATATATAATATATTATTTTACTGCACTGCTAGTGGTGTAACAATACGATGGCAATGGCTCATTATCCTTGTTCTGTGCTGTTTGTAAGTGTATGGCTCACCTGGGATGAACTGAAAACCTGTTGGAGTGATCTTTCAAAAGTATAACACTAAGTACCAGGTAACGAATGCATTTTTTGTTCTCACACTACCATTTCCCTTCCCACTCAGATGCTTAATATGTCTCAATGTTTCATATTCCCAAGTATTACTTGAAAAATATTGTATTCATTGAACCATACAAAGCATTCTGCATTATAGTAAAGTGAGTCCACTTTCATTACTGAGAGTGACATACAGCATCAGTGAATTAAAAAAAAAAGAAAAAAAGAAAAGATTGCTGCCGTTGTAAGTCAACCGCCTATGACTGTCAAAGAGGTAGCCTGGAACAGGTCTGGCTTATCTACATCAGCTTTGAAAGAGCAGAATGAACATGTACTAAAAACAGTTTGATATTTTTCCCTAGGAGGGAATCAGGGCACTTCTGGCACCTTAACCACTACAGCAGGCTTTTAAGGGAGTGGAGTAACATATGTGAATATGAAATATATTTTACAAGAGGTGCACTGTTGCAGTCAATATATTCACATTAAAGTTTTATAATGATATATTAACAATTAAAAGATCTATGTATGCAAAAATGTTTTTCAACTCCAAACTAACATATACACTGATCAGCCACAACATTAAAATCACTGACAGGTTAAGTGAATAGCATGGATTATTGCAATGGCACCTGTCAAAGGGTGGGATATATTTGGCAGCAAGTGAACAGTTGGTTCTTGAATTTAATGTGTTGGGAGCAGCAAGCCAAAGGATCTGAGTGACTCTGACAAGGTCCAAATAGTAATGGCTAAACGACTGGCTCAGAACATATCAAAAAGGCTTGAGGGATGTTACAAATATGCAGTGCTGAATACCTACCAAAAGTGGTGCAGGGAAGGACAAGCATTGAACTAGACTGGGTCATGGGCACCCAAGGCTCTTTGATGCACGTGTGGAGTGAAGGCTAGCCCACCTGGATCAATCACACAGAAGAGCTACTGTAGCTCACACTGCTGAAACGCTCAATGATAGAGCGGGATTAATGATATGCCATGATAGAAAGGGGTCAGAAAACACAGTGCATCGCAGTTTGTAGCGTATGGAGCTGAATAGCCACAGACCGGTCAGAGTGCCGATGACGATCCATGTCCACCACAGAGTTCAGGGTATTGGCCTCCAACTTCCCCAGATCTCAATCCGATCGAACAAAAGTGGGATGTGTGCTGGAACAAATCCAATCCATCGCAACTTGCAGGACTTAAAGATCTGCTACTAATGTCTGACAGACACAGCAGGACACGTTCAGAGGTCTTGTGGACTCCATGCCTCGACGCATCAGAGCTGTTTAGGCAGCACGATGGGAACCTAAACGAATATTAGTCATGCGGTTTTAATGTGGTAGCTGATCAGTGTATGTGGTTACTGCGGACAGGACTAGTTAATGCATGTACAGAATAGCAAGTCATTTGAACCTCAGAACCAACTCCAGTTGTTGTAGCACTAGTACTCCCCTAATTCTGGAAAGAGCAGTCCAACAACAGATAAATCTGCTGTAAAAGCTTCTTCCACCTACATTGCAACATCTTGTTCTGTGCTGTATAGCTGTGAATAAAGAGTAAACAAACACAAACATATATCCAACTTACTGTAACCTAACCTATATATTAAACCTAACGTGGGTGTCAGCAGTGCCCATTCAACTTTCATTATTTTTTTATATTTCAGACTGTACTGTATAAAATGCTTGGTGTACTGCCACTGCATGAATTTGCAATTTGCTTGTCTTATGTTGTAGATGTTAACAAACCAGGGTTTGTCAGTGTATTACTTTAAACAATGTTTTCCATTTAAATATGTGTTTAGAATTACTATGAAGGGTCTAATAAACTAAGCATTAAATGTCAGTGAGCTAACGTCTGAATGGACATCGTTTAGACGTTGTGATGACATACTGTGACACCAGAGATGTTTCTGAACATCATTTCTCATGAAGCACAGCTAGTTTTAAGGAGCCACTGTTCTCAATCGTCGCAGTTCACAATGTTCAGTCTGCTTAATGGACCCTGGCAATGCAGATTGTCAGATTTCCAACAGCTCAGGAGCCTTTGAGTATGAGTCTGTAGAAGAGTCATGAAAACAACTTTGAGGAGCTTTGTTTTAGACACAGTCTACGTGTTTCATTATTACCCTGTGTAATGGAGCCTCTGATGTGTTGCTGCTGTTCCTTCATACTGTGGGGACTGTGCCTGTCACTTGGGATTGCTCTTCCTATTAAGCCTAGGTACACAGAAAGAAAGAGTCAATTTGATATAAAAAGGGGCATCTGCAATTGGCTGTCTAATGTTGGTTTTTCTAATCCGATTTCGCAACTAAAGAGGAATAGTTACATCACTATATTTTATATTTCAAAAAAACTTTATCCCAGTCAACACTCTACTTGTGGGTAGGTATGTTTATACATATATTTAACCAAAAAGCAATCAAAAGGGACCATACAAATCAATGTATGTGCACCACCATGTTTAAATATTTGTATCGATTCAGTTGTTCATACAAAACAATATTTCTAATTATCCGACTTGTTACTGAAAGATGCATCCTTTCGGAGAGAGTATACAATGATTCTCTTATTCCATATACCCAAGACTTCCACAGAACTGATAATGGTATAGTACAAGTGAGCAAAAAAAAAAACAAACAAAAAAAATAATCCAAGGCCAAGCTACTGAATTGTTTCCTATGGTCAGTGTTCTCTTTTGGCTTGTGCAAAAACTAATTTGATCAGGTTTGTCAGAATCAAAATCCCTTTAATCCACACTAGTAACAAATTGATTCAATGTGAGTTACCTGTGGTGTATTTTGGACAAATCAATTAGTTTCGGTGTGGATTAAAAAAAAATTTAATGTGGAGTACTGGCTCAATTTTTTTTTACAGAAGTCTGTTTTTTTATATTTAGGTTAGTAACATTTCACAATATAAAAACTAAACAAAAAAACAACCTCATATTAGTAACATATGGATACAGGTGAACGGCTAACATAACACTCTACTCCTTTAGACATCCTTAAAGGACCACTCTAGGCACCCAGACCACTTCAGCTTAATGCTATGTTTATCAATGGGTTAAGCCTTCCTCCAAATCCTCTAGTGGCTGTCTCATTGACAGCCGCTAGAGGCGCTTGCGTGCTTCTCACTGTGAAAATCACAGTGAGAGCACGCAAGAGTCCATAGGAAAGCATTATGAATGCGTTCCTATGCGACCGGCTGAATGCGTGCGCAGCTCTTGCCGCGCGTGCGCATTCAGCCGACAGGGTGGAGAGGAGGCAGAGAGCTCCCCGCCCAGCGCTGGAAAAAGGTACGTTTTTACCCCTTTCCCCCTTCCAGAGCCGGGCGGGAGGGGGACCCTGAGGGTGGGGGCACCCTCAGGGCACTATAGTGCCAGGAAAACGAGTATGTTTTCCTGGCACTATAGTGGTCCTTTAAATAAAATCAGGTTTCAAACTGTCCATGTGAAGGGGGATAAACAGAGATGCTTCCCTACAAGGAACAGTACTAATTTTCTTATCTTAAATAATATTTTCCAATTTTGTGCCAAGGCAAGCTAAATGTAATTCTAAATATTTTCCTAATAATAATTAAATGCTCATGGACATTTCATTGAAAATGCATGGAATATAAGGTGTTAATAAAGGACTATCGTGGGGCGGGGCCTGATCGCACAGCAGAGCAGTCATGCCACTGCAGCTCCTGCTTCTTACTGCAAAACTCTACGATTTCTACCGAGCAATGGCAGTGAATCGACAAATTATTGCTGACATACGAAAGAGGACAGAACGACCTCCATGCCTAAACCTCTTAAGTGGACTTTTTTTACTCTCACGGCCTAGTCGTCTCGACTACCTGCAAATCACAGCTTGGGTCCCCGTTCATCGCCCCCCACTCCCTCCCTCCCCCCATGGACTGGAGGGGGTTATCCCGGCCCCCACCGACCAGACACACACATCGTACCTGGCTCATGCCACACGCTGTAATATAGGCTCCAACTACATGGGGCCTAGCAAGATGGCAGACGCGACTCGACTGCCAGCGCCTGCATCCAAGTAGCCCACACCCACGCAACTGGACCTGATATTTACCAGTTTCTGGGATCTGCTGGAGCAGCGCCTATCACAGATGCCTCCTACCCATGGCAGGGAAGCAGAGGGGTCCGTGACAACAGAGCGATCCTGTCTGGGCTGAAGGTCACATGGGGACCCTCTCTGAGGCATCACTCACCTTGAATAATACTGTCGGAGACACCAGCACGCCTATCCTGTGCTTGGTGCTCTTAAATGCAGGATCCCAGAGTAGTTTATAAGCATGGCACCACTGCCAATCTGCTTTTTATAGATGGCACACTACATACTGCTGGTGTCCCTAGCACCTACTTCTTGAGACACACTCTTACATATATCTTTTTCCCTTAGTTATGCTGTAAATATGTTAGTTTTGACAATTTAGAGGTCACCAACCTTTAATGGCCATGACCCTAGCGGTGTGTGTGTGTGTCTGCCAGGTGGATGCAAGCCTGTTGCCCTAATCGGATAGCCGCATGTTTCTTATTAGTTCCACTCAACTTCCATGCTTTGACCATATCTACCTATTTCTAAAGTATTGTGTTTTCTACGTCTGTGAGTACCTCTTAACAATTATACAATGCCTATTCTCAACTATTAACATGTCTAGTAGTTATCTCATGACTGACTGCTTTAGTATTCTAGAATACAAAGGCATGTTTACCTGAAGCTACTATAATCTTTACATTAAGAAGCGTGCCGTTTCATAAAAATGACATAATGGTATCTCTAACTGTTTATGACTTAATGCTCTCTGTTTAATTGTGTTATTCGATATTCTTGCATTTGCTGTTGTGGCAATACGGGATGATTTGTACTCTTAAGCACAAAAATAGAAACTTACAAAAAAAGGACTACCGTATGCAGAGTCTCAGAATTTACACCTATATATTGTGGATTTTTGCATGCTGCATATGGAGTGCCGTAATAAAAATAGGTTGGTTTTAGCTCAACCCATGTTGATCACAACACTTGCTAAATAAGAAATACATATTCAAGTAAAGTGCATGAACCTGGGAGGCAATCAGTAGAGTAGACACAAAGCTGAAATCTTTTCTCTACAAAGTATTGACCTTCAGTTACATATACAATTTACATTTAATAATAATTATTTGCCAAATCTTACTGTAGTCCACAGTTGTTTTAAGATATCAGGTAAAATTGCAGGTGAGTTTTTGGTTGGCAACTTAAAAAAAAGACTTCAATAATATTATGCTATTATTTCATTTAAGACTTACCTTCAATAGGACCACCAGGCAACTCACGGACCTGTAAACCGCGAGGTATCCTTCCTTCCATCATATCATAAGACCGTTTAGAAGCACTGGTGTCATGAGAGGCGCCACCTGTCCTGTTGTCCTCTTTGATGTTCTGAGATGTTGAGCTGCCTAAAGAGAAATTCAATGACCAGGTTACTTACATTATTTGTAATACAGAGTTGGTGAATAATTTCAAGGAAAGGAAATTGCACCATATTTAACCATTACTACAAACATTTTAGGTCTCCTCCCCAAAACCATATACAAAGAAATTGGTTTATTTCATGTTTAGTGGGTGTCTGGATTGAAATTAATGAAGGTGGTGGGATTGTAGCCATACTTTGACAGAACTGAATGTGCTAAAATCAAAACATTCTTTTTAGAAATGAAAAATGTGGGTTGTCTCCTGAAAGGAAGCTGCAACTCTTGAAAACAGGGGCAAGAAGAAGTTGCTAATCTGAAAAAAAAAAAAAAAAAAAGAAGAGGACTGTGCTGACAATGTAGCAGACATGAGGTGGACCTCACCAGAGTGAAATGTGAGGATTATTTTGTTGCCACTGTAGCAAACTCAATGACTTGCTGCTGATGCAAACAAGAAGAGGAGACTGTTGTGAGAAAAAAGAGAAGAAAGGTGCCCAGATGGGAAGGTTCCGTAAAGAGCAGGAAAAACTGGTCTCTATAATAATGGTGAGGAAGTTGCCATAATAAGTAAAAGTGAAGGCGGTTTAAATAAGAGGAGGTGGCCTCTGCAATAGAGAACACAACATACCTAAGAGGTTCCTGTAATAAACAGAACAATGAGGACTCTCTTAAAAACAAACAAACAAACAAACAAACAAACAAACCCAAAAGAACAGCAGAATAAGATGGCTGCTCTAATATTAAGGAGACGAAAGCTGCTCTAATAAATGAGAGATGGAAGGGACTCTACTATATAGGCTAAAATAGTGGCACCAATAATTAATAGGAGAAAACATAACCAGGTGACTACATAATGAAGCGGTGTGAGGGCACACAGTGGGTGGGCCTGGTTTATGCATACAATAAATGTGGGACAGGCAATGCCTTGTAGAATAGAATAAGGAAAGCACTTTAAACTTCAGAAATCTGAGGGGTGGGACTTCTTCAGGGATTTCTTTAAGTATATTTGAACAGCATACCTCAGTTATATAAGCATGAGAGCATTGTTAGCGCTATAAATGATAATATTAAATATATCTCTAATGAATATAAAGTAGCTTTATCCAATCTAGCCATTTTTGTTTCCAAGCAACACTGACAGAGAATATATATGAAAACTTGCCATCGAGGGATAGGACATGGCCTTTCTTGCCTTCGTATATGACGTGACCTTTGGATAGTGCCTCCTCTCGCATCCTCTCTACCCTTCCAGGACTGTCTTCACCCATGATTTTCGTTATAGTCCCCTTGTAAAGTACCTCAGCTGGAGTGCCCTGCAAACACAAAAATATACACTGACAGTTTAAAAAGAAACCACAAGGTCACTGGTTTGAATAATGCCAAGTAGCAAATCCCACAAGTCGGAAACAGTCTGATTTGGAACACCTTATGCTAAAAAAAATACTAGAATTACAGAATTAATTTCACCCTAGCAAGGTCTACTGGTTACTTGTAACATTTTTTAAAATAAAAAGGACACAAAAACAAACAATAGAGTCCGTATGAAGTTGTTCAATTTTTATTTTGGTCATGCCAACTACACAATGTTGTAACAACTTCTACCTATAGATTAGGGGCTTGGCATTAACCATTGTCAACGATGATGTAGGACAGCAGGGAGTATCTCTCTCTCTCTATATCTATATATACATATACATACACACATACATACATAAAGGGCGACCCTCTCCCACTCACCCAGACTAAAAAGTTTCAGTCTTTTTACACATCGATATAACCTGCACCTTCCTGACAATTACAAACTATACACCTAGAGCGTTCAGTTATTCTCATACAGAGGAGCATTGTGTTAACATTTTGGATTTGTCCTTGCATTTTAAATGGATACAAAATAGTTTTGCTTTTAATTTTTGAAGTAAAACCTTTATATAGACTTACATGAGTGATAGACCCTCTGTATGTTATTGGGTTGTCTTGAGATGTTTTATTGCTTGGAACTACCTTGGTGAGACTCCCTCCTTGAGAGGTTCCTGGAAATCATAAAGGTGAAGAACACACGGATGTCAACTGGACTTGGATACAGAAGTTCTAAATGTTGACTGCTTATAAGTTACTCGAGGAAAGGCATAATATCATGTGCTTAAAGGAAAACTGTCCTCATGTTATTTAAATTTAAAAAAAATGCATTACAAAAGAATATACAACAAAAATTACAAGTTATTTCATTTCTAGTAATAAAAAAAAATTACGGTTCTCCTTTAATTTAAACTTTCTGTTATTACCTGGCCTTTTATAGTTTGAAAATATTGCATGTAGCAGCTGTGTACACCATACACAAAAGAAAACCACAACAATAAAAAAAAAATCCAACAACCCCCTTCATATCCAATAATAACCCCTTAAGGACACAACTTCTTGAATAAAAGGGAATCATGACTGAATATTTCCGTCATGTGTCCTTAAGGGGTTGACAAGCTGATGTACAGACACACAGTGGAAACAGTATTTATCATGGGAATTGATCTGTAGGCTTTTACAATAGTCAACCACCATGGATGTTCTATTTTATTAACGCAGCTGGACAGACATTGGCCTTATGAGATCTCTCTGCAGTTTGAGTAGTTAATGTTCCCATTAAAACGGAATTCATCAAAGCCCTAAAGTTAAAAGGCAGATATAGAAGACAAATGCAGTGAACAAGATAAAAGTTCTCAGTTTATCAAAATTTGGTCATAAAAGACACTGACTTTAAAGAGAATGTGTCACCCCCAGATTTTATGGGTGACAGTTTAAGATAGACATAGATTCTATCGGTAGACACTGCTGGTGACATCTTCATTAAAGCATACAGATTAAAACAGGGGTGCCCAAAAGGTAGATCCATATATGTTGTAGAACTAAAACTCATGTGATGCTTTGCATGCCTTTGGTAGTTTTAAAACATCTGGGGATCTACCTTTTGGGCACCCTTGGATTAAAACACACACCTAAATGAACCTCCTCATTGAATATGGTGTTCTTGAAATGTACAGAATGATGGCATAATACCATTCAAGCCCAAATTACAAGATCATTTTACAATGGCATGTAGGTGCACTGTAATTGTAGGAGGAAGTGAAGCACACTAATTGTTTGCGAGGCGCCTGTGGTAAACACAGGTGCTGCCTTTCAATATTAATTCCTCTCAGGAGGCAGAGCCAATCATGTACAGGACATTCCTATTTAAAGAGGACTCTCTGGGTCCTTTCATGGATTCTGAGCCCCTTAATGCATTTGTCCTGTATTGAGTTCCTATTTTTAACCTGGCTTATCTTTTGACTAATCTTGATCTCCTGTATTTGTCTATCAGACCTGGCTTGTATGATAACCCTGTTAGTGTTCCAGATCCGGCTTGTTCGTTGACTTGTTCCAGTCTTTAATCCTAACCATGGCCTATTTGTCTACGTTTGCGGTTCTTTTAACAGCTGGTATTTTTTGTCCTTTACACCGTTTTGTTTATATTCTATTTTGTGTTCTAAATTGGCCTGGGGTATTTCTCTAGTATAATCCTGTTATTTTGTGGTTCCTGTTTAACGTTAAGCCCAACCTAATACACCTGCTCTGTCTCATGCTTTGCCTTGTTAGGATGTATGCCTCTAATCTTGCCAAGGGTTCACGGATCGATCCAGATATTGGGATGCTGTATTTATTTTTGCCTGCTCAAATCTGTCTAGTTTTTGCCTAATGATAGTAGGTTCTTGTGTTTTTAAAAACTAGCATTATAAAAGGTCTGTTTACTAATTATTAAGACCGATCACGATATAGTGCCGCACCACATGGTCGGCCGCAGTGGCTTTTGGGGATCGTATGCCAGGCGCGTGTGGGAGGCACTAGCTGTCAGAACCTACTATCATTAATAATAACTTTTACTGCAAAATGTGGTCAATGTATTTTATAATGTATATGCGAAATCCTGTCTCATACGGATTATGTAATTTTGGCGCCAAATTTCAAATTGTACTATCTAAATATACACCTTATGTACCAGGTTAACTATTTGTATCACCACTTGAAGAAGCCTTGTGTTGGCAAAACGTGTTTGGTATTTTTGTTAACTATTATTGTGTTATTAAATGAATATTGGCCATTTTACCTTTTCTGTGCCATATACCTTTTTTATTTTAGTCTAACCTGGTTATCCAGTACTTTGAAGAACTACTCACAAAAGAATCCCAGGTGGGGATTATACCACCCACAGAACTAAGCAGGATCTCCTGCTCACACAAATGTGAGAATAAAACCTTATTATTGACCATTTTTAAATATAATCTTATACAGAGAGCACCATTTTTGCCTTGCTTTTTTCTTTTGGGACATCTTCACTTTGAGAAACTCGTTGAAAATATTGTCACCTACATCCTACCAGTGGGGGATTAACCCCACTGAATGAGAGTTACACCTGAGCTCGTACTAGCTCTACAATATGCGAGTAGAACTATTACGTATTGTATATTCCCTATTATCTGCTCGTGAAATATTACACTATTTTAATTTCTTTTTCCTATGGTCATACCGGATCAAAGGAAACCGTTATCTCAAGACTCCTACAAGAAAACCAACTACAAAAAGTTCATGTTATAATCATCACTGTACCTCATATTTTGAACTTTTTGTAAACCTTTTGGATATTTTGGAATGTATATATTTCAGATTGGTTTTTATTATAAGCTTACTTAAATACCTTAATATATATTTTTATAAAGTGTGGCGCAACATAATATTTGTTCTATACATTTCATAAATGTAACCATCCACTTTGCTGCCGACGTAGCATACCTTCCCCTGCAAGATAGATCTCAGGGGCACTGGTCTTTACACGTTCTCAGACATGATTAACCCCATGCCACCACGATTTCAAGAAATACTTATGAGTTTATCTTGGTATCAGGAGCTTGTTTTCCAAACCTATTCCTCTAGGGACAAAAACAGTTTCCTAGATTTCTTGCCAAATTAATCAAAATCTCTAACAAATTCTGAAAATAACACTTATTTAAGTTTTTATTCACAATATGCGTACGTTGCTGGCAAATTAAAATAAGAAGGAAAAAAAAAGACGCCTAAATCATAATCATATGAAGAGGTATGGTAAGGTGCCCCACCTCGGAATATGGAGGTCTCCTGCGGTGTCTGCATTACTAGGTTCTCTGGCTGGCTCTGTTGGCTTCTAGGAGACAGCTGCTCCTGTTTCACAGGTAGGAAAGGCACTGCAAGAGAAAGACTTACAATATATCTGTCCTGCTTAGAATTCTTGTGTAATTAAATACTATTACACCTGTGCATTCAGCATCGTGACCAACACTGCTGATTTAGCAAATAAATTATTTTTATTTATTTTTTTAAAACCAACAGGGATGATTTTTTCTTGCCAAAGCTAAATTTTCATTTGTGAATATCTAGTAGTGAGTGGATAATTTAAACCCTGCCAACACAGTGGGTGGGTGGGTATATGTATATATGTATATATGTATATATATACATACATACATACACACACACACACACACACACACACACACATATACATACACTGCAATTAAATCATAAAGACCTTTATCCTTTATGCAATTTTCTTACTGTTCCTGCTGTGGTTCTTACCCAGCGCAGAAACTCATTTTTCCGCTATAGCTAGGCTCACTCACTTTCTGTACAGCGTGCTTGAACATTACACCAGCTCTTTGTCCAATGCAAAGGAGCTTGCAACGCTCAGTGTATACAACTAAGCAGACTATCAACCAGGGGTGGAGAGATGGAAGGCTTTGGGTAAATAATAGAGTACATTAGTAGGTTATAATTTTAAATGAAACAGGAGTTTGGTTTTACCATTTGTATTTGGTGTAAGTTGCATTATACATATATACAAAGATACATACAGGGAGTATGTCTCAATTCGGTGAAGAGGGGGTTTACAGAGATACAGCATGGCCAAATAATTCTAAAATACAAAAATATTCCAAGCCAATTATGAGGAAAACGCCATCAATTAACAAAAAATAATATACATGGACAGATTCTGTTCACATATATCCTGCGCAATACAAGAAATTGCAATTAAGATCCAAAAAATTAAAGGACAACAACAAGAAGGCAGACCAGTCTCCAGTCCTCCGTGCATCGTTTGCCATATATAAGGGATCCCCATAACCCAAATAGCAGTGAGATAGTCCCAACTGACGGGCCAAGGTCCGTTACCCTATTGAATCTGTACATCCCCAGCTGACGCATTCTCCCGCCAACAGTTTCAATGATATGCTTTCCTCTCTGAGGACAGACTAAGGTTTTCGTCAGAGCATAGGTGTTTTTGTCAGCATTATGTAGGAACTTGTAAGCAAGCACCAGAATTTTAAATTAAGCCCTATATCTAACTGGAAGCCAATGTAGGGACAGACAGAGGGGGAGGCGTGAGAGGTGCAGAAAAATGAGCCTCGCCGCCGCATTAATATTCAAACCAAACAAACGTTTTTCCAGGAATATTTAATTATAATACAATACTCTACAATGTACACAAGGCAATAAAACATGCTCACAACCTCCCTTTCTCTCCAAGTCCAGATAAAGTTCACTGCACTTAAAACCAGAAGCAGTTAAAGTTTATTGTTCAAGTGTGTGATAAATGTAT
Source organism: Pelobates cultripes (assembly GCA_933207985.1). NCBI lineage: Eukaryota > Metazoa > Chordata > Amphibia > Anura > Pelobatidae > Pelobates > Pelobates cultripes. Next base: position 217,388,068 of record OW240916.1, on the reverse strand, counting down.
AAAAAGGGATCATTCTCTTTAAGTATAATGACCTGAACCTCTGTTAAAGGATCGTAAGTACTGGAAAATGTGTATGCAGATTTCCACCCTAACTCAAGATGCTCACAAGATGGCAGCCCCCCCTCCACCTTCAAACATCACCCTTTTGTACATATATAAATCGATGTTTGTACATCACCCTATTCCTTCACTGCTCCCCTCTTTAGCAGGCAGCACTATTTCACATATGGTTAAAATGCCTCTTCCCAAAAAAATAAATATATATAAACAAATAATGTTTTCTGTGCTAGGCTGAGCTTTAGAAGTTCTCACAAACAGACATTTACGGTACAGACAGTTCCTGGAGATAGGGAGAAGGCCCAGGCAATATCCTCCACCTGTGCTAGGAATGCCTTGGATTAGTCCGTACTTTGGAAACCGATACACATCGGGCTTGCAACCTGCCCACTAATACCAAAGCTCTAAATTTACCCATGTCACTTCCAGTTCGTTTATCTAGTGTGACTAATGGCTGTGTGCTTGAGCATTTATCTACACTATTTAATGTCATCACTCCACTCCCCGTACTGTGTAACCCTGGAATAAAATAAAGATTATCAAAAACAAAATCAATAAAAAGTATGGACTGTACTCAAATACTCAACTTCAAGACGAGGGGGGATTAAATAGGCATATAAAACAGAACGGTGCATACAATAATATTGGTTACTGTTACAACTTCCATTTCCCAAGATGCTAATAACTGCAATACAAGGACAAAACAACTGTAACCAACACATTTAAAAAATAAAAAATAAAAAAAATTAAAAAAAAAAAAATAAAAAAAAAATCGCACAACCCAGAGCTAAAATACTGTGTGCTATTTCAAGACATTGCCAATTATAGATCAGGATTATTTGAGTAAAGGGAAAATTCTTATTTTGTATATGGTAGATCACTAACAATGTGGGATAAAGGCAGCAAGATTAATCATAAACATTTGTGGAGCTTGTTTGCTTTACTCCTTTTCATGCAAGCAAGTTTTCCAGACATTTGGTCACAGTAAATGAACTTTGGTTTCTAAAAGGAACTTAAGTTCCCTAGGGCTCGCCCCATACAGAAATAAAGGTCAGTGACAATGTCTACTTGGCATTGCTCTGTGCTTGTATTGGCTCATGGTTATGCCGTATACCTGGCAGGCATAACAAGAGTCACTAGTGGAATATTCCAAAATAGTCCTCACAAAAGCAAAAAAAAAAAATTAAAAATAAAAAACAGACCAAAAACTGTCTGCAACCACAGAGATACTATGCATGATGGCCACTTTCTCTGTGGTTGCAGACAGTTTTTGGTCTGTTTTTTATGCCTTTCAAATAAATGACAGGTCACTGTGTCACTAGCTGTTCACTTATGAAGACAGTCACTGCTACAAAAACCACAACATATTTGATTTCTTACTAATATGTATAAAATGCACATACCTAAGCATATAAAGAAGGGACTTTATAGAGAAAAGAGAACGTATATATATAAAAAACAAAAAACAATCCATCATCAAGTCAAACTCACCCAGTTTTTTTGACTCCATGCTCATTGGTAAACCCATCATGATGGAGCCCACAGGCACCTTTGCATGTTCTGAACCATATGGGGCATGAAGAGTGATGGGGACGCCCTGTAATCAAAAGGCTCGATACTTAATCTCAAGTCATAAAATCAAAAATTGCATTAAGAGGGAATGTGAGCACAGGGCAATGCAAATTCAATTACACACCAACACATTGTGACACTGATCAAATCTATTGTAGATATTAAAAACACATTGTGACACTGATCATATCTATTGTAGATATTAAAAAAATAAGGGGTAACATCCTGTCTAACAAAGCGAATGCTGAAAAGGCAAGCCATTCATGAAAAACAGGCCCTGATTTAGAGGTTTGCATACCTGAGATATGGAGCCCATAGACCTCTCGATAGCAGCAGGGTGTTTGCTGGAGGATATAAGAGGAGGGGGATTGGATATGCTAGCAACACGAGGGAGCCCAGGACGTGAGCCATCGTGCAAGTTTAGTGGCATCGGGTGTACTGAGAAAAAAAAAAAGAAGAAAAAACAAAAACATGGTTTCCCACAAGCTGTGATTTTATAGCAATATATTACATAAAACAAAGAACTGCTTGACCGAATGTCAGATTCCCTGAACAGCTTTCCAGTGAAAGGGATAGTCACTAGTATGGGAACATTAAAATCCAAGGTGTTCATAATTCCAAATAAAACCTATACAAGAAATATAAACTTAGTGTGTGAAATAAGGCACTTCGTGAATGACATAAATGTGATTAGGAGCAGCTGTATAACACTCCGTGGATATCCCAAAAAATCCACAGAAAAATAAATAAACCTATACAATACATATGTCAACACAGACTTCCATTGTTATGCCCCACGTCGCTTAGGCATTACACTGGAAGGCACCCTATGGCTGCTGCTTACCTTGGGAGTTATACTGAGACACAGTTTCATGCTGAGAGGGCGGCTTTAACAATTCTCTAGCAGGCACTTGGTACTGCAGGGCAGTAGAGGGCCAAGGCGGGACACATGGTGGCTCTGTACTTGACCTCTGACCTTCTGTTTGTAATGCTGCATAGGGAGCCTTATCTGCAAGAGAAAAAGATTAGGGCACCTATGGGAAGAAAAAAAAAAACCACCATAGCCTTTTGTAACTACATTTATATTTTCTTTTCAAATAAAATTCTTTATTTTATTCATTGTGTATGCATTCTTTGGATCCTCCAAAATTCTAAAAAGTAATCCAAATGTGGATCCATCACAGATTGAGGAGGTGGAATACCACTTCTGTCGCTGAAAAAGCCAAAACTATAAAGGTGGTTTTTCACATGTACCAGGAGGTGGGTTATTGAGTACTTATCTCCATTATCACTCAAATGTCGACAGTTCACTTGCGCATTGGATGGGCAGCTGGCTAGGTCTTGTAAACCCTGGAATAACCTTAGTTTATGTACAACTGTATAACCAAGGCAACCACAGACCGTTTGCACCATAACTGCTGCACAACAACGTGTTGTGGTTATGGTGTACAAAGTGTTCCTTTATCAAAGTCTCAAATATGGAACCAGAAAACCCAGGCAACTCTTCAGATATAGGAAAAACATTTCTTAATTCTCATTCTTAAATTCCTTTGGGACATCAGGGACACTAAATGACGTACAATTAGATTTGTGTACAAGGCTATTTGGAAAGGAGGTAGGAAAGGCAATGCCAGCAAACAAACGCACATGTTCATTTACAAAACTACAAACTTGTTTATCTGATTTTCACATCAAAAACCTGTGCAAAGAGAACTGTTGGAATGTCTGACACTGCTGTCTAAACAGGATTTCTGGGGCATTGTTAATACAAAACTAACATGTATGAGATCAAGGAAGCTAAACTGTCACTAGACCCAAAAGTGAATTGTATGATGTTTTTTTACGCTAGATTGAAACTGAAAGCAAAACATTTCCAGTTTGCCTTTTTATCTGAGAAGCTGTGACAAAAAGCACAAAACTGTGCCCTTGTTTAGTTTACTATTTGATATTTCATAACTAGTCAAGAAAGATCTCATATGCTCAACGTTACTGTGTAAAAATAAAAAAAATTAAAATACAAATTTTTAAAAATACCCTCCTAATCAGCAGTCACAGACATGATTGAAGTCTACATTTAAATACATTGCAGAACGATGTGAGCTTTACCTAGCACAATACAGAGCCATACACTCACACGTTCACTGTGATCTGCACTGCGCCTGCTGATTGCCGTAAATATTTAATAGCTGAAAGACTGCTCAGAGGATGTTCAGGGTAATACGTGCAATTTGGCCTTATTTAAATGCACTTGGCTCACAGTTTATCTGTACAATTACCATCCCTATAATGACACCTCCCAGCGTGTCTGAGCGCTCAAAACATATAAACGGCTCAGCACATTAAACACTGCAGCTAGAACAGCAATTCTTATTAGATTACCCACTGTTATCACATTATACTCCATTCTGCAATCTACTATATCCATTACCAGCGTGCTTATTATCTCCATACATGCTGCAGCTACCTGGCACAATTAACCCACTCGCTATTTAGGGATCAGAAGTTGGAGGGGGGAGGGGGGAATCATGTCTCTTTCCTATAAGAGATGAATTAGTAATTCATCTATGCCATAAAGTGGCAACAGGTGATTTTGGAGGAAACATTGGTCTCAACGGTATGTGGAAAGTAGATTTCTCATGAAGTAGGGAGCTCAGACATGGTGCAATGTGTAGCGTAGTGCAGTGACTTACTTTGGTACACTGCTTGCTGTATGATGGCAGCAAACGATAAATGTCCACAGGATTGCACCCTAAGGCTGATAGTGAAATCATTTATATACCGTATTTTTCGCTCCATAAGACGCACCTAGTTTTTAGAGGAGGAAACCCAGAAAAAAAAATATTCTGAACAAACTGTTCCATAGTGTTTGTTCAGAATATATTTTTTTTCTCCCCTGTCCCATAATGATCTTTAACCCCTCCTCCCCTTGTCCATTAGTGTTCTGATCCCATAGTGTCCCCCCTCCCATTGTCCCATAGTGCACTTTCCCTCCCATAGTGTCCCCCCCTGCCCTTGTCCCATAGTGTCTCCCCCTCCCCTTGTCCCATAGTGTCCCCCCTCCCCTTGTCCCATAGTGTCTCCCCTCCCTTGTCCCATAGTGTCCCCTCCCTTGTCCCATAGTGCTCCCCTCCCTCCCATAGTGTCCCCCCTCCCCTTGTCCCATAGTGTCTCCCCCCCTCCCCTTGTCCCATAGTGTCCCCCCTCCCCTTGTCCCATAGTGTCTCCCCTCCCTTTCTCCCATAGTGTCCCCCTCCCCTTGTCCCATAGTGTCTCCTCCCCTCCCCTCGTCCCATAGTGTCTCCTCCCCTCCCCTTGTCCCATAGTGTCCCCCCCTCCCTTTCTCCCATAGTGTCCCATTCCCCTTGTCCCATAGTGTCTCCCCCTCCCCTTGTCCCATAATTACTTACCTGTCTTGGAGCGTGGGCCGGCTTCACAGCGCGCTCCGCGGTCCAGGAACTAATATTTCAGGTTCCGGTTTCCGGCGGGACTGAAAGGAAGTGTGCACACTCGGTGTGCACACTTCCTTTCAGTCCCGCCGGAAACCGGAACCTGAAATAGAAGTTCCTGGACCGCGGAGCGCGCTGTGAAGCCGGCCCACGCTCCAAGACAGGTAAGTAATTCTTCACATTCGCTCCATAAGACGCACAGACATTTCCCCTCACTTTTGAGGGGAAAAAAAGTGCGTCTTATGGAGCGAAAAATACGGTAATACTTTTGCAGACAGATATATAGAAAATGGATGTTTAAAACAGAATGGAACTTGGGCTTATAGCAACTATATTATTGCACAACCAGGACCTTGCGTCCTATATCTTTTAACCATTTCCCTATTCCAAAAGTCCAGTCAAAACCAGTCATATCCTCACACAATTACCCAAAACATGGGAATCCATCCTTGGCACACTCAACATATATAAAAACACACATTGTACATCCATCCCTGGGTCAGCTAACACTTCCTCTCTCTCTGGCTAACTCTACAAAAATAAAAATAGTTCAATAGTTCAGCATAGTTCAGAAAAATAGAACAAGTCTTTCACAGAGTATAAAGAAATCAGTTTAGACACCAGACATTTTGTTCCATAAAATGGCTAAGGGTAGCAATATGGCTGACAACAAGACAATGTCAGCTTCCACATAGTTCTTCTTTTGTTTGCTGGATTTTCACCACAAAGCTCTGTGCAACACCCCAATGGTTGAAAGGGTTATTACAGAACCAGCGGTATTAGACAGCACTGCACCTTCAGGACTTTCCAGGTTCTTGCGTGCAAAGTTTATGTCCTCATAAATAAGTATCTCAGTTTCTTCGGCCTGCATGGATAATGACCAAACAGATGTAATTGCAAAATACTTATTGCATGGTCAGCCAGAGAGATTGGTGTGTAGTCCCAGAAATCAGGCGGCACAAACACTCCAGGACGGTCTCTACAATCATACAAACATAAGGATCAATACAACATGAATTAATTACCTAGGCTAAAACTTAAATTAGAGATTAAGGTTAAACCCTTAATTTGTGTAACATGTACTTCTCTTATATTTTATGCAATCTGTCTTCTATGAAGTTTTACATAATACCCCTTTGGAATGCCTTTGTACGGATGAGAGTAGCACTCACTCTATAGAAATCCTTGTTAGGATGAATATTAAAACACTAACATATACATATGGGGATAATTCCCAATAAAACTCTGTTCCTAAACTGGAACCTTGATCTGATATTCAAAATTAATTACTTTAATAATCCCGAATAATTCAATACTCTTGGATTAACACCTAAAACTATATAAAATATTACAAACATGAACCACCTGTGTATTAGGCTGGGGTTGTTGGGTGTGGGTATAGGTTGGAAGCTGTGGTTGGTATTGAGGAATCTGTGGGGGCGGGTTTGGGCACTCATTTTTCCAGTGACCCTGCTATCCACAATTAGAACAGTGTGTTCCACCAATGCTGAAGTTGTTACCTCTACAAAAGTTAGACCCTTTGACCAAATCCTCTACCTCTGCCTTTATTCCATATGCAGGATGGGATTACCTATCACACCCCCCTCTTTGTGTACCACACAGATATAATATTAATAAGCTTTTAAAGGTTGAATGGATAGTTAAATTTTGTATATAAAGCAAGGTTGTCTAGGGGTATATACATATAGGCATAGCCTTCATATAGGGCTTGCAATACTGACAGTCTGTGTCATGAGCGTAATGCAGACATGCGGTTAGGTACTTTTCCATTGTTATAATATATTGAAAACACTAAGAGCTTGCAAATTTTCAAAACGCATATAGCTTCCTGTACCTGGTGCCATGCAAGGATGTAGTTGGGACATATTTCAAATTGAGTATAAAAAGTCTAACCACAAAACTAAATGTTATACGCTTATCAAGAAAACAAGTTTAACCCGTTAGTGCATACTTTGGATAGCCTCTTTGCATAATTTGGCACCTATTGAGATTATTATATTTATTAATCCTCTTCTGGATCTGCAAAATGCTTTCAATTTACCCATACAAATATAATACAGTAGTTTAGGAGATTAAAATTACCTCACTTATAAATTTCCGAAATTGTCTAATCTCCAATAAAAATACCATGTTATTATTACCCCATAATCAATGAGGCATACTAGATGAATCTTACTTTGACACAAACAATGCAATATACTTTAAAAGTAGAGTTAACTCTGAGCTGGACAATACTCCCCTATTAGAACTTCTTTATGAGGGAGAGACATCTTGTCCATTCAATCCTTTTTATCCTTTTTAAAAGAATGACTTTCAGGATTAATCAATTTGCAAATGGAAACGTGGACCCACGATTTGAACAGCAGAAGTTTGCGGGGCCCCTTTCACGTGGGATGTAACGAGCGCTTTTCTTGCTCCAAGAGCGATAGCATACAATTGTTTCATTCAAGCCGGCTGGACAGCATTTCACCTTTTGTAAAAACACTAAATGCTTGCGTTAATGATATGCAAATCACTCTGATAGTTAAACTCCTACACAATGGATAATAAAATACATAAAACACATAACACACCAATTCATTTTCAAACCATATAACTCATACTCAGCATCCAATGTAATATTACATGTCATCTCACAAAACAGACATCTCACAAAACAGACGTAGCAGAGAACACATAATGGATACCCAGCAGATATGCCAATACAGAAAACACATTCTTGGGCACGCAACTACACTCTCTGTGTCTCTCCTAGGAAACACGGGTAGACACAATATGAAAGCAGTCTTAAACTAACACCTCCAAATCTCCATTCCCATATAGCTATATCAGAACACAACACAGAGCCTGATGGAACTACTAAAACAGTTATTTGCTAGGTTATTTGACTGGCATTTTTATCAGTATCACTAGACTGAGACAAACTGATTCAAATATAATTTAAAACAACACAGCAACATATAAATTAAACCACTTTCCAGTTAAGCTGCACACTTCACACATTATCACAGTCACCATTTACACAGAATAAACAGTTAACAGCTGTACTCAGAACATATTATTGTAAGGTATACCAATTTTAGTTTGTATTAGATTTATTTTAGGGATTCTTATGTATACTTTATTTTTTTTTAATTCTTATTAACTTCATTACTTTAATCTACTATAGTATTGTATATAGAGAAAGGATCCATTTATATAGCGCGCTCATAACTCAAATATTTGTATGAAACTTCCATTAACTAATCTGAGATGATACTGCATCAACTTAAATCTTATAGAAATTGAGCAAACATTTGGACCAGATTACACAGACATGGTTTCACCAGAATCTTACAGAACTCTCAGAGACTTAAAAAAATGTATAGACCGGTCAGTCTCCAAGAGCCTTAGTAACACAGGTAAAAACCTTTGTCCATGATCTCTGATCCAGGCTATATACCACAATTTAAAAGAACAGAACACATATAATGTTAGACACAGAAGACACAAAACATATGCAGTAGTTATTACACTGGATCATTTAAAAGGAATCTGTTGCAATAAAAAAGGTTAGTTTACAGCGCAAAATGAAGCATATGTTGGACCGCTGAAAATGTAAATGTTGCTCTTATTTACAAACAAAAATCATATTTACAGTATGGATCCTCTGCAACAAACACACAGGGCAGGGAAGATGTGCTGATTGGAGTTCTATACAATTAATCCCATATGGGGAATTAACTTTCAAATACTAATGAAGTGACTTTTTGTCTCAGTTATAAAAATACTGAGCTCATCATGCAAACAATGCAACACATTTACACTATCCCACTCTCATAGAAAGTGTAGTGGGCTTATGGTATTAAAGTAACAATCATACCAGGCACACAGATCCCATGTGAAATAACTTGCAATAAAACAGAGTAATAAACTTATACTTCTATGCGACAGAAAGAATAAAGCAAAAGATTTAAGTAGGTCTATCAGGCAAAACCTGCGAGCCAGTTCTTTTCTAGTATACAGTACTGCTATCATATATATATGTATATATATTGGTCACTCAGGACCTGAACTTACATTTCCCATACTGCTGACTCAGGGTGGACACACTACTAACTTACCAAAGTGTGTCCCCAGTATAGACAATCACCCAATTGATGGAGAATCATTGTTTGCAATAAAGACATGGACACTACAAATGTGCTTTAACAAGATTCTCAGTGAGTATATTTTCAGGGTTAGCATATAAAGCAAAAAGAGTTTAACTATTTCATATCCTTACAGTCAGTACTTAATGATTATAAACCTTGTTTAAGCATAAAATACATATGAACAAGAAAAGTTAACTACTTTATATTCTTGCCAGTGGCGTACATACCAGGGTCGCAGGTGTCGCGGCTGCGACCGGGCCCGGCCCACCAGGGGGCCCGGCTGCCCCTGCGACCCGGTATGTACGCTCAGGGCCAGCCTCTTCCCTTGGGGGGCCCAGGAGCCGACCACCCCAGGGCCCCCCAAGGCTGGCCCTGCTGTCACCGGGTGGCCGGTCGGGAAGGCGGGCGCGCGAGGGAGCACTCAGTGCTTCCTCTTCAGCTCCCTCGCGCACCTTAATGATACCGGAGCCGGAAGATGACGTCATCTTCCGGCTCCGCCTCCGGCATCCCTATGCGGCGCGCGAGGGAGCTGAAGAGGAAGCACTGAGTGCTCCCTCGCGCGCCCGCCTTCCCGACCGGCCACCCGCCCGCCGGGGTCAGCAGCACCACTGGACCCCAGGGAATCCCCCCAGCACTCCAAAAGGTAAGGAGGCTGGGGGGATTACATTAAAAAAAAAAAAACTAGTGTTAGTGTGAGAGTGAGTGTTAGTGTGTGTGTGAGGGTTAGTGTGAGTGTCTGCTGGTGAGTGTTAGTGTGAGTGTGTGTGTGTTAGTGTGTGTGTGTCTGCTAGTGAGTGTTAGTGTGTGTGTGTCTGCTAGTGAGTGTTAGTGTGTGTGTTAGTGTGTGTGTGTCTGCTAGTGAGTGTTAGTGTGTGTGTCTGCTAGTTAGTGTTAGTGTGTGTGTGTGTTAGAGTGAGTGTTAGTGTGTGTGTTACTGTGTGTGTCTTACTGAGTGTGTGTGTTAGTGAGTCTGTTTGATGTCTGTTAGTGAGTGTGTGTTTGTCAATGAGAGTGTATGTTTTGTAAGTGAGTGAGTATGTATGTCTGTCGCTGACTGTGTCTCTGTCAGTAAATGTGTGTGTCTGTTAGCTATTGTGTATGCGTCTGTAAGTGTGTGTGTGTGTCTTCAGCACTTACCTTTCTCCAGCGCCGGACTCCCTTGGCGCTGAGGATCCCTCAGCCTCTCAGCTCCGAATGCGATCGCGCACGCATTCAAACCGCCCATAGGAAAGCATTACTCAATGCTTTCCTATGGACGCTCAGTGTGCTCCTCTAGCGGCTGTCAGTGAGACAGCCACTAGAGGCTGGATTAACCCTCAGTGAAACATAGCAGTTTCTCTGAAACCGCTATGTTTTCAGCTGCAGGGTTAAAACTAGAGGGACCTGACACCCAGACAACTTCATTGAGCTGATGTGATCTGGGTGTCTGTAGTGGTCCTTTAAAGGACCACTATAGTGCCAGGAAAACATACTCGTTTTCCTGGCACTATAGTGCCCTGAGGGTGCCCCCACCCTCAGGGACCCCCTCCCGCCCGGCTCTGGAAGGGGGAAAGGGGTAAAACTTACCTTTTTCCAGCGCTGGGCGGAGAGCTCTCCTCCTCCGGATCTCTCCTCTTCTCCTCCCCGGCCGGCTATGCGCACGCCGCGGCAAGAGCCAGCGCCGCATTCAGTCGGTCACATAGAAAGCATTCATAATGCTTTCCTATGGACGCTGGCGTGCTCTCACTGTGAAAATCACAGTGAGAAGCACGCAAGCGCCTCTAGTGGCTGTCAATGAGACAGCCACTAGAGGAAATAGGGGAAGGCTTAACCCATTCAGAAACATAGCAGTTTCTCTGAAACTGCTATGTTTATGAAAAAATGGGTTAACCCTAGCTGGACCTGGCACCCAGACCACTTCATTAAGCTGAAGTGGTCTGGGTGCCTAGAGTGGTCCTTTAAGTGTGTGTGCATCTGCATGCACTGGCGTACATACCTCGATCGCAGGGGTCGCAGCCCTGTAACCTCTGCGACCAGGTGCCCACCGTCATGTGTTGCGGCCCGCGCGCGGGGGGGGAGGGGAAGGAGGGAGCCCATGGATCAATTTTCGCACCGGGGCCCCATGGGTCCTGTGTACGCCACTGATTCTTGCATGGTAATTTCCCATTACTAGGACAAATCTTTCAAACACTTATTCACACTCACAACCAGACTTAACTAATGACAATTAGAGGGTGGACAAGGTGAACCTGAAACTCTGTGCACACTATCGTAGTATATTCACTTATATACTAAATTCTCTGTCTATATCACTTTATAGACTTCCTTTTATCTGTCTAATTCTCTTATTAGACCTTCTCTAGTTCACTTACTAGAAATACATATATCTCTGTCTAGTTCCCTTACTAGACTAATTTAACGGGACCTTATGTAAAACTGAGTCACATAAAACACATGTACAAAATAACCTTTCCTAAAATGATGTAGACTTACAAAACCATGGGGATCATAGATTCAGGGCGTCAAGATAGACACAGGGAATTACTACTCACCCAAAATGGTTTGGCTACAACCCCACTTCTGGTACCAAGCTGAAAGGTAAATCTGCTACTCTGGTGACTCGGTCCCTCTGGTCACTATTCTCCAACCCTCGATTGTCAGCTGAATATTCAGGGAAGATTTTTATGGAAGCATATTAACCAGACACACACTCTTTGCTTTCCATAATCTTCAAATGTATTATAAAAAGGATGGTATATTTATACAGTATTGGTTATGAACTTTGACATACATTGGTCAAAATGTGCTTACAAAAGATAAATGTTGCTAAAATCGGAAATAGCTGATCTTGCAAATGACCACATTTCTTGTGGTCAAGCATGTCTTATTCTGCATGATACTTTTCTCGGAAGCATCAGGTCAACGTTAGTTTGCGGATGCGTCTGTTAATTCAAAAGCAGAAGCGATAAATCAAAAATAACCTGTGGTTTGTCTAGTTTTCAGCTCTTGTGTAAATCTCAGGAAAGAGAATATAATATGAGAAATTATAGATGAGAATCATTAACCCCTTCCCTTCAAGAGGGTTTTGGGTTTTTAGAGCACTGGGACGATTTTGCGCTTGGGTACAACCTGTATAGTCATGATGGATTGCACCTAAATGGAAGAGGATCTGCTGTGCTGGGGGATAGGATGGCTAGAAGGTTGGAGGAGGGTCAAAGCAATCTAGAAAATGGAGTTGGGATGGAAAGGAGATGGGCTTTAGCTCAGAACAAAGGGGGTGGAGATGGGGGGGAGGGGAAAACTCAGAACAGAGGAGGTATGTAATATTGATAATTCACAAAAAGTACAAAAGACTCATGATAATATTAAATGTATGCTTACTAATGCAAGGAGCCTATATAACAAAATGGGTGAACTAGAGGCAATAGCAATAAACAATTCGATATAATAGGCATAACAGAAACATGGTGGGATGAGACATGACTGGGCAGTTAATTTAAATGGGTACACGTTATTTAGGAAGGATAGGAAAAACAAGAAGGATGGTGGGGTATGTTTATATGTCAACCATGAGTTAAAGTCAAATCTTAGGCATGTGGAGTGTGACGAGGAAAAGGTGGAGGCTTTATGGGTAGATATCTGCTTGGGGCAAACAAAGGGAAATCAATTATTGGTTGGGATATGTTATAAACCACCTAATGTAAATATTAATGAGGAAGAACAGCTGTTAGAGCAAATTGAGAAAGCTGCAAATCTAGGTAACACGTTAATTATTGGAGATTTTAATTATCCAGACATAAATTGGGAAAGAGGGACTAGTTACTTCAGCAAGGGGCATCAGGTTTTTGAATGTGTTAAATGACACCTTTATGTCACAAATGGTACAAGCACCAACTAGAAAGGATGCTTGTCTGGATCTTGTCATAACAAACAATGTTTGATCTTTTAACCAACATTCAAGTAGGGGAGTATTTGGGAAATAGTGATTGTAACGGACCGTTTTGCACACAAGGGGTAAAAACCGTTTAGGCGATCGGCCCCCTTTCCAGAGATACAGGCACAGCTACTGCAGAACACCAAACTCCTGAACTGGATACAAAATAGCACTCCAACTCCCGAACTGGAACCTCCCAAATAGCTGCTAGCAGACAAACAGGAAAAGCAGACAATCAGCTTACACTCCTGGCAATCAGTCTCTAACAGCATACCGTGAATCCCCCCAAGAACGAGACAAGGCTCCGTGTTGAGGGTCAAGCAGTGGTCTGAGGTGCTGGCACACCCAGCCTGGTTTTTATTACAGTCTTGCAAATACATGACCGCCCACAGGGAGGTATAAAACAACCAATTACATCACAGTTACATCCCACATATTCCCTCCCCTTATCCTGAGAGGAAACTCAATTACACATACAGTTAAAACATACTTTCTACCCAACTTTCATAACTCTAAAACCATACATCACATTCACATAAAATTACATATTCACAATCAATCCATTCAGGGGAACAACATATTAAAAAATGGCATGAATCAGACCAGGGGTTCAAAAGTTAGTAAAAAGTCCTTTGTGACTAAATGAAGCATGGCTTTCTGGCCCAAACCAGTTTCAGAGTCTTCTATCCTGGAGATAAGTAATTCAATTATCTCCCAGGACAGACACAAGACTCCATTAAGCACATGGTTGCAAAAAGACACAAAACACTTTAAAAATACATAAAGTCACATTTATTACATAAAACACAGACATGTAACATATCCCCAGATAGCTCAGGTCCGAGCGCACATTATTAAGCGAATGGCGCTCAGACCACACGAATACAGTTTAATCGCCATGGAGCCAAAGTCTTTACAGTCAGTTTCATACGAATGGGCTCCATGGGATTCCTATCTGGGGTATAACACATTCAAACAAATCTACTGAACCCCAGGCAGAAAAGCACGAATACAGCTTTTCTGCAGGCAAAAATAAAGTCTTTTAAAAGGGGGCCATAGTCCAAAGGCAGCAGGCGAGCAACCAGGCTTCTCCAATGCAATGTGGCGAGATTGGTCTCGTCACAGTGATCACAATATGGTAAATTTTGAAATAAACTCAAAAAAGCAAAAGCAGGTGGGGTATACTAAAACATATAATTTTAAAAAAGCCAATTTCAATAAGATTAGGGCAGCTCTACAACATATCGACTGGCATAAACTCCTTAGTGATAAAAACACTGAGGATAAATGGAAACTATTCAAACAAATATTAGAAAGGTACATTTCTCAATATGTACCATTGGGTAATAAATATAAAAGAAACAAATTAAAACCAATGTGGCTTAGTAGAGAAGTAAAACAAGAGATTAAAAATAAGAAAAGGGCATTTAAATCAGACAAATCAAAGGCATCCTATTTAAGATGTAAGGAAGCCAATAACGCTTGCAAAAAGGCAATTAAAGTGGCTAAACTAGAAAATTAGAAATTGATAGCTAAAGAATGCAAAACCAACCACAAATTTTTTTTCAAGTACATCAATTCTGAAAAAACAAAAAATGAAAGTGTAGGTACACTTGAAACAGAGTTGGGTTTATTAGCTAATGAAGACCAGGAAAAAGCAGAAATTTTAATTAACTATTTTTCTTCAGTATATATTAATGAGGATCCTATGGCAAGAGATATGCAAATGATTGCTGCAAAAAACTTGCAAATAACTTGTGATTGGATAACTCGAGACAAGGTGCTACAGCTATTAAAGAAAATTAATGTAAATAAAGCTCCGGGGCCTGACGGTATTCACCCATGAGTACTTAAGGAGCTAAGTGGGGAAATAAGTGAACCTCTGTATTTAATTTTTCAAGATTCTTTTGTTTCAGGTGTTGTACCGGAGGATTGGAGGAAGGCAGATGTTGTTCCTATATTTAAAAAGGGTTCAAAATCCTTGCCTGGAAATTATAGACCTGTGAGCTTAACTTCTGTAACTGGGAAAATATTTGAAGGGCTATTAAGGGATAATATTCAGGAATTCATTGGGAAGAACTTTGTTATTAGCAATAATCAGCATGGTTTTATGAAACATAGGTCATGTCAAACTAACCTAATTGCATTCTACGAAGAAGTAAGTAGAAGTATAGATCAGGGTGTTGCAGTGGATGTGATCTACTTGGATTTTGCCAAGGCATTTGATACGGTTCCTCACAACAGGTTAGTCTTCAAACTAAAAGAAATTGGTCTAGATGAATATTCTTGTTCTTGGGTAGAACATTGGCTTAAGGATAGAGTACAACGAGTTGTAATTAATGGTAAATTTTCAGGCTGGACAAAAGTGGTAAGTGGTGTCCCTCAGGGTTCTGTTTTGGGACCACTTCTATTTAACATATTTATAAATGATCTTGAAATAGGCATTGAAAGCCATGTATCAGTGTTTGCAGATGACACAAAACTTTGTAAAGTAATAAAATGTGAGCAGGATATTGCTTTGCTGCAGAGAGATTTGGATAGATTGGGGGACTGGGCACTAAAATGGCAGATGAAATTTAACATAGAGAAATGCAAAGTTATGCACTTCGCGGTTAAGAATGCACAAGCAATTTACACACTAAATGGTAGTGAATAAGGGATAACCACACACAAGAAGGATTTGGGAATTGTTATAGACAACAAATTAGGCAGCAATATGCAATGTCAATCTGCAGTTGCTAAGGCCAGTAAGATTTTGTCATGTATAAATAGGGGCATAAATTCTCGGGATGAAAATATAATTTTGCCTCTTTATAAATCGCTGGTAAGACCACACCTTGAATAGGCTGTGCAATTTTGGGCGCCTATTCTAAAGAACGATATCATGGCACTGGAGAGGGTCCAGAGACGAGCTACAAAATTGATAAAAGGAATGGAGAATTTTAGTTATGAAGAAAGGTTAAAAAAATTTAATCAGTTTAGTTTGGAAAAACGGCGCCTGAGAGGGGATATGATAACTTTATACAAATATATTCGGGGCCAGTACAAACCTTTATCTGGAAATCTATTCATAAACAGGGTTATACATAGGACACGAGGTCACACATTTAGGCTGGAAGAAAGGAGATTTCATCTAAGGCAAAGAAAAGGTTTTTTTACAGTAAGAACAATAAGGATATGGAATTCTCTGCCTGAAGAGGTGGTTTTGTCAGAGTGCATACGGATGTTTAAACTGCAATTGGATGAATACTTGCAGAAACATAACATACAGGGATATAATGTCTAATTAGTGGGGTAATGGCTGCTTGATCCAAGGATACATCTGACTGCTATTTTGGGGTCAAGAAGGAATTCTTTCCTAGTTTGTGGCAAAATTGGAAGTGCTTCAGACCAGGTTTTTTGCCTTCTTTTGGATCAACAGCAACAACATTTGTGAGGAAGGCTGAACTTGATGGACGCAAGTCTCTTTTCAGCCATGTAACTATATGGTGCCAGTTAGACTGGCAAAGCTTTATCTGGGAACATCATCCCTATGTTGGAGGTGTCGGGAGGCAGAGGGTATGATGTACCACATATAGTGGTCCTGCAGGGTGATCCAAACATACTGGGGGATGGTTGAAAACATTATCGCCAGGGTCACGAATACCAAGATCACTCACACTAGAAATGAGCCTTTTACTCATAAACTTGAACAGTATCCATGGGAAGTGAGGCAATGCTGGTTTTCCACACGCTGGAAATGAATAACTGCACCATAAAAACAAGCCCTAACGAGACAAATCACCACTAACTTATTATATGAACAAGTAGCCAGGAAAGCTCACACCAACCACCAAAGATTTGAGGAGGCAAAAATTTGGTGGGACAGCTTCAACGCTACCTTAGGGGAGTCAGACACAGGCATGACCACAAGTCCCAGAAACAGTCCCCGTAATATAAGGTACCAAAGACCCCCCAAGCTGGTCAGGATTTCAGTAGATCAGGATGCTCAAGAGTTTCAGGGAATCGATGGAGCTAGACAATGATAAACACTCAGATAAACTGTACAGTAATATACTGGTAGGACATGCGTACATGCCAAACTTGCATCTTGCATCCCCTCCACCTCCCCCCACCAGTTGCCTTTCCCCCTTCCCCATAAACCAGCACGGAAGGCACAGAAGGCACTACGCACATGACAGACACATAGCAGATCGACCGAATAGATGGTAACCGGTGAATAGACGTGAACTTAGTCGAAAGGTGTGCAAATGTTTTATAGTTGCAAATGTACTAGTTACAAATGTGAATGATGGTGAATATATTAGACCCTATGTACTGGATGACATTTTGTGCATCCGTAATATTGGAAAATGTACTTGATGGGCTTATGTGACTCTCCCCCTTCCCTCTTCCATTCTGTACCCCAAGTTTGGAAAATAAAATTTGTCAAATTGGAAAAAAGAAAAGGGCACAAATCGTGTTTTTAAATGCAATACATCCCATAGTCACAGGGCAAGAGGCTGGCAGCAGGCCTATCCAAAACCCATTGATGAAGGTGCTTTCATCACACATCTTTCCTCCCAGGGGGAGACTAACCAGGTACCTGAACTCCTGTCGGTCAGTACCTGAGTTAGTCGAGTAGCCCGCCCACAAGCAAATACTGGACCTGGTGACTTCTGTAGCCCATCTCTGTCCTGTATGTCCCACGCGATCAAGTGGGCATCTGGTACGCCTGGCCTACTTTGTACTCTTAGCCCAACTGCGCTCTTCCCAGGTGACGGCGCTTCTGCTGGGGGGACTGGTACGTAGTCCTGCCCTGTAACGCTGCCTGGTGCAGAACTGCTTGTTGCGGCTGGGATGAGGAACCAACAATCTCCTCTCCCTGTGACTCACACTGCCGTTGGGGAGAGAGACCGACTGTCTCTTCTCCCAATAACACACTCTGGAGAGAAAGACCGGTTGTCTCCCCTCTCTGTAATTTAAGCTGCCGCTGGGGTCGGATTGAGCGGAGATTGTGTTGGAAGTCCTGCTCCAGCTCCCACTCTATAGGTCTCGTCCAAGCTCAATAGCTTATAGGCACGGTATATCTTTTCCTGGTAGTAATAAATAGCCCAAAACTGCGACTCCTCTGGACTCCCAAAGTCATCGTCCTCCTCCATGGCCCTCATCAACAGGCAGGGCCCATCGTAGCCCTTCCCCTCTGGCTGCAGGCTCTCGGACACCCAAGGGTCTCGCTGGACTGCATACCACCATAACGCCCGGTACGAGTCATCCAGCATCATCTCTCTCTGGACCATGTCATCACAGGCACAATCTCTCCCAGGATCACCATCCGTTGGGTCACTTGTTCCTGTCAGCTGTGTGCCATACTGGGAAGCTTCTTTTTCTGCCGAAGCTGTGCTACCTCTATGGACTCCTGCCAGAGGTCTTGCATTACAAACTCTCTCCGCTGAAACAGGGCCATTCTCCGGAGCCAGTGCGTCTTGTAATCTCCACTGGAATTCCTCTTCATATGGGGACGCTGCCCAGTGGACAGCTCGCTCCATCTCTTGCGTTCCTCTTCAACAAGGGACACTGCACAAATGCTAGCGTTGCCCACAATTATAAGTTTGTACGATACCGGTGTCTCCAGGCTGCTGTTCCTCTCACTAGGAAACGATCCCACTGCTACCACAAATGTGACGGACCGCCTTGCACCCCTACCGGGTACCTCTGTCAATCGCTTCTTCCTAGTACTGGTGAGTACCATAAGCACTGCACTGAAACACCATAACCACCGTAAACCACACAAACCGCCGCAGCTTGGTTGGGGTCTCGCTGTCCTCCACCCACCCTGGACCCAAGACCAGGATGGTTCAGGTTGGCTTTTATACAATTCTTCAGACCAGAGGAACACCCCCTGGACCTGATGGGGCACAGGGACACAAACCAAATCAGAACAATCATACAGTCTGTGACACTCCCATGTACTGCACACAATCCCTGCCCTCTGCTTGGGAAATAATTGAGTAAAATGCTGTAAGTAACTCAGTTATCTCCAGGCTGAAAAACCAAATTTTCACAAAGTTCAGAAAGTACCCCAAAACATAACATATCTCCATTATATCGTCAGATAGTCCTGATCTGGGTGAAAAACATATCCAAAAATCACCCAGATCAGAGGTTCGAAAGTTTCATGGAAGTCTCTATTTGACCGGCCACAAGCATGGCTTCATGCCCAAAATAGTTCCAGAGAATTAGGCTGTGCGGCGTGTCTATTTCCAATGATTAACGTGCACTTCAAATAGTCGAACGGGACCGTTCGTGCACAAAGTCAGTGTTGAAATGTGTTCGGCAAATTACTTCTGCCGAACGGCGCTCTGTTCGTGGGAGTTTAGTGGACTTTAACTGGAGGTGGAAGTCCCAGCGGTGTTCGTGCCGTCACAGCTGACCGCGTTAGACTAAACAAGATGGCGGCCGCCACGTGTTCGACTATATGAACAGCGACCACCAGGCCGTTCGTCAATTAAGCGCTTGTTAACCACGAGTCCTGGGAGGTTAACAAGCCGCACACACCACTTGCGGGTGGTCCGATGGTTCGAAGTTCGACTACAAACCACTTCGGAAATTCAAAGTGCTACTTCCATATGTCAAAAAGGGCACAAATAGTGTTTTTAAAAGCAATACATCCGAGTGGCCATAGTCAGAGGTTAAGAGGCTGGCAAGCAGGCCTCTCCAAAATCTAGTGACGAAGGTGCTTTCGTCACAGGCACAATCTCAGACCAAATAATAATTATACCAGGGACCAAACCTCTCTCATCCTATCTACGTCCCACTTCATGGACCAGATCAATTCCCTTTGGGGTACAAGCTTCAAGTAATTACCCCCGGCATGGATTTAAATACAAATACAATCCAGAACTATGCCCTGCCCTATTTTCCTAAACAATTCAGAGCAGATGTCACTCCAACAAAAACCACGAAAACCAAACCAATGCAATTTACGTAAATCATGAGGAAAGCACAGCTGTGTGCCTTTAGGTCGAACTGCGGCTCTCTGTTCCGCCCAGTAGATGATGGAATGGCCTACTATCCAGGCAACCCGACCTAAAATAGAAGAGAAACAGATAGAACCAAGACACAATAAGCATGTTTTACTTCCCCCCAGCCCCTGACTTAAACAAAGCAAGCAGGTCAAACATAAGACCTGAACCTCACCGATTCCCATCGACCAATCTTTTTAACTAGCTCATCACTGAAACCCAAATGTGCCGCTTCCATTGCTGCCCTAATCCAAAATAAATGCGTATCAAACTGCGCCGAATCCAACCACAGCTTCCCCAAGCTTAATTGAAAAACACAGGCAAACTGATATTTGGACAGAGATGACCCATCTTTGTGGATGAAAAAGGAACCACCCACACGTGAATGAACAGCCAGATACCGGGAAGCACAACCCACCGGACATGCCCACGAACCGGATAAACAAGATAATTTAACCAAGCATCCCTTACTGAACACATCCTTTTTTGAATGGCAGAGATTAATACTATACTTATCATCCCAAACCTCCACGTCCAAAACCAGAATGCCCCCTGTCCAACACCGGCTCCTACTCACCAATTCACTAATGCGAAAAGCTCCAAAGAGTGCCCAAACAAATGCCACGAAAACAACAGAACTTCATAGTGACAAAAACATAGTCCCTGCAATGTCCCAACCAGCCGGAGGAGCAAGTCAAAGGAGACCGGTCTCCTGGTATCAGGATCTTTCTTCCCTTTACGGAAACCTCTAAGAGCCTGACAGACCAGAAAGTGGTTTGTCAAGTCTTCCCAGCCATTTCATTTGAAAAGAAATGCCAACGCAGCTAGATTAAGGTCAACAATAGACGGGGAGGCGTCAGACGCAAAACATAACAGAACAATTAGACGAACCTCCGTAGAGCGAATCCCTTCAATACTGCCCCAAGCAGCATCCCACGAATCACATACTTTACTGTACGCTGCCGATCAGTGTCGAGATTGGTGTCGATCTCGAGCCCCAAGAAACTCAAACACGTTGATAACCCTATGGTTTTGCCACCCGCCAGTGGCACCTCGCAAACATTAGCCACCCATTCCAGCGTTCTTAAACCAATCCTGCAGGCATCGGAATTGAAGGGACCAAGGCATAAGAAGTCATCCAAGTAATGGACCACAAACTTAGTGCTCGCCTCCTTCTTGACAACCCATTCTAGGAAGGTGCTACATTTCTCAAAGTATGCACATGAGATGGAACAACCCATGAGCAGACAGAGATCAACATAGTATTTTCCTTAGAAGAAACAACCTAATAAATGGTGACACGCAGGATAAATGGGCAACAGGCGGAATGCCTTTTCCACATCAGCTTTTGCCAACAGTGCACCTGGACCCGCCTTCCTAACCAACTCAACCGTTTGGTCGAATGATGCATAGGAAACCGAGCAGAGTGCCCCATTGATATCATCATTCATTGATGACCCTTTAGGGTAAGAACTTGCCTGCTTCCTTCTTGGGCACAACCCCCAAGGGTGAAACTCATAAATCCTGGATTGGTGGTTCCACAAAAGGTCCTGCCATCCATTCCAACTGTACTTCGTGAAGCAATTTTTCACGCACGACTTTGGGAAAGTCATCAACCGAATGTAAATTATGTAAACGACGAACTGCCACACGATTTTGAAACGGAATCACAAACCCCCAAGTGAAACCGTCCTGAAGAAATATTGCATTCTGATGGTTAAAGTATTTGTTTAGCCATATGAGCCTCGCTGCGATCCACACCGACAAAAACTTTAGTGGCAGAGGATGATTTTTTTACCGCTTGAAGCAACGATTAAAACCGTGTCCACCGCAACCTGAACATTCAAGCTTAAAGCGGCATGCTGCACCCCACTTACACTGCTTTTTGCGCCATCATCAATTTCAATTTCATCCAGAGCGTCAGGTCCATTTGATCCCAACGCATACCTGGATTGACTGACAGATGCTGGTGGAACTGCTTGTCATATCTGCACCATGCGAGCCCCCCATACATGCGATAAGCTTCCCACACACCATCCAAATAACAGAACTAAGAGCACTTATCTGGGCATTTCTCTCCCAACACGCTAGCCAGGATACAGAAAGCCCTAATCCAATTTCCGAATGTTTTAGGAATCTTTCTATACTTGCGTCTCTTTTCTTCCTCCTTGTCTTCCTTTTTCAAGTTTAAATAATCTTCTAGGGGGAGTAGAAAATCTCCACAAACTTACCTTTCCAGACCCTATCCTTGACTTAGGGCTTCAGATGGCAGCCCAAAGGACCCACAAAAGAAAAGTGCATGTTTTGTCGAGCAGCCTCAGGAATATCCCCTACCAACAATGCCCTTTTGGCTGCTGCTTCTGTTAAAACAAACGTTGACGAAGACTCGACTGAATTGCCAACTGCATTAACTGCCCCAGCCTCGTTAATACCTTGCTTCTCTTGTGGCTAAAGGGGTAGCTATATTGATTAGCAAAGAGGTATCCTTTAAGCCCTTGTACGAAGACACGGATACACAGGGGAGGTTTATAATACTGGCGTGTGAAATTAACAATTTAGAGTACACTATAGTGAATATTTACGCACCAAATGCCAATCAGAGAAACTTTTAAACAAAATTATAACGCGACTTGCGCAAGTCCAGAGGGGCATCACGTTCATATGCGGGGACTTGAACCACATACTTGACCCCAAAAGAGACTCAACAGTAGGACCAAACACACCCAGACACACAACCCTCACACGAGAATGCAAGCCCCTGGTTCGCCTGCTTAACGAACATGACCTATATGACGCATGGAGGGTATTACACCCGGACGAAAGGGACTATACATTTTTCTCCCAAGTCCACAATACCTATTCTCGGATAGATGGGTTCTACATAAAGGGTATGTTCCTTAATCAATTACTAGCATGCTCGATAGGGAACATTACATGGTCTGACCACGCCCCAGTTACCCTCGAACTACGAGTTGCATACGACTATAAACACAGAAGCCCGTGGAGACTGAATGAGACTCTCTTGAACGACACCAAATTTTGTGAGAATCTCACCAATGACATGCACAGGTACTTTACCACCAACCAAACGCCGGAAATAACACCGGAGACTCTATGGCAGGAACACAAACCGGTCATCAGGGGATGCCTCATAGGTAGGGCGAGCGCACTAAAACGTGAGTCCCAAACTAAAACGAAGTACTGGCTAAAATCACTTTCAGGAGAAACTAGGGGAAATTAAAGAGCACGACCTGGCAAAAACAGGGTATCACCTTAGAAAAAATATGTACAGGGTAATAGGGCAAGCAGACTATTAGCCAGGAGACTGTCACACAGAAATGTAAACACTAAGATACCATTCATTCACAACCACGCAGGGGAAAAAAAGGTGACACCCAAGGACATCGGGGATGTCTTTGCGGATTACTACTAATCTCTATACAATCTGGGTACTGAGGTTGACACAAGCCAACCAACTACGGACGGGATAGAGAAGTACCTAGCGGGGATCTCTCTACCATCACTGACGGCGGAACAAATAGCTACAGTACAAGAAGACATCACAGTAACAGAAGTACTTCAGGCCATATCCCATCTACCAAGCGGGAAAGCCCCAGGCCCAGATGGGTTCCCCAACAATTACTACAAAAAATTCGCACATACTCTAGCCCCACACTTAGCAAACTTATTCAATGCACTCACTCGCAAAGCGGACGCACCGGCGGAGATGCTGGGTGCACACATAGTTACGCTGCCTAAACCAGGGAAACCACCTACATGTAGTCAAAACTTCAGACCAATCTCATTACTTAACACAGACATTAAACTTTATGCAAAAATACAAGCCAACAGAATAGCTGACATAATCCCGACATTAATCCATGATGATCAGGTGGGATTCACAAAAGGCAGCCAGGGCTCGGACAACACCAGGAAGGTAATTGACCTATTGTACAGCCTGACCGGAAACGGTGAGGGGGGGATACTTCTGTCACTGGATGCGGAGAAGGCTTTTGACAGGCTCAACTGGCCTTTTCTGCAGGCGGTACTTGGTAAATATAAATTCCCCCCAACCTTCATAAACGCCGTCAGAGCACTTTACTCCCACCCCACAGCCAGAGTCTTAAATTCTGGGTTTGTATCCAAACAAATACACATTACCAATGGATCGCGACAGGGGTGCCCCCTGTCGCCGTTACTCTATATTCTAGCGCTGGAACCCCTGGCAGCAGTTATTAGAGCTGACACAGATATACAAGGAGTACACCTGGGGAACAACGAATACAAGCTTAATTTGTTCGCGGATGAAGTCCTAGTAACACTAACACGCCCAATAATCACCCTACCAACCCTGATGACAAGAATCCAAGAGTATGGGGCAGTATCATACTACAAGCTAAACGTCGCGAAAACCCAGGCCCTGGGAATAAAACTAGGTGGCGATCTAGCAAACAGACTGGAACAGGCATTCCCCCTAGACTGGAGACACGACCACCTAACATTTTTGGGTATCAAAATAACCAAAAACCCAGCTCATCTGTTCCGACACAACTACACCCGAATATTGAAAGAATTTTCAGACACCTTGCACTCATGGGAGGGTAGATACCTGTCGTGGCAAGGTCGAATAGCGGCAGTCAAAATGACACTTACCCCTAAGATACAGTATCTTTTCCGGACGCTCCAAATACCAATACCAAAACAGTTCCTAAAAAACATGCAACATATCATTAACTCATTTATTTGGGAGGGGAAAAAGGCAAGAGTAGCAGCAGGGACGTTACATAGATCTGTCAAAACAGGAGGATTAGGCCTACCTAACCTAACAACATACTACAGGGCAGCATACCTACATAACATTGCACAGATCAACAGGCCTACCGGAGCCCCACAGTGGGTGACGATCGAAGCCAGCAAAGCACCACACGGTGATCTCCGGTCACTCATGTGGAAACAGACGAAGAACAACCAGGAAATAGACGATCTCCTACCAACTACCCAAACCCTATTGCGAATGTGGAACACAATGAAACCCGACTTAGTGACACAACCGACGTTACCCCTAGCTATGCCAATGCGCACCATTGGACTAGAGATCCCTACATTCCCTTGGGAAATATGGGTGAAGGGCGGGATACGCCACATGTACCAAGTGATAGACAGGGGTCGAATATTACCGTTCCCCGACATACAGGAAAAGTACAACCTCCCCGCTAAAGCACTATTCTCCTACCTTCAGCTCAAATCTTACGTATTGGACAGGCTAGGGTGACGAACGGATCCCACAGCACCGACACACATGACAGAATTCGAAAAACAAAGCACGGGAACAACACCACTCAAAAAAATAATGTCCTGGGGATACCAGAACTTAATAGCGCAGCAATCACATAAAGTAAAAACAATAAAAGGCTGCGCACATGAATAAAGTCCAATAAAAGGAAAAAGAGAGAAAGTCCAACTGGTATATTCTTACAGGTGTCTTTGGTTGATGGGGTCTTCTATTTATATGGTGGCTTCACTCGTTATGAAAAATAAAAAGAGGGAGAAGGGACATCCAATGGTGTAGTATGTAAAATTCAGGTATAGACGTAAAAATAATAGTATAAAACTCACATTTACCAGAGCTAATGTCCAGCTCTGGAGTAAAGCGCGTACAGCGGTTTAATCCCCGCTTGTGGGATATAAGCAGGTTCTTCTCCGTGAATGGTATCCAATTCTCGGGATAAAACAAACAGCCAATAGTGCTCACTGTATGGCAAACGTTTTTAATTTTGATTGAATGAACCAAGTTTTGGCGCCAAAATTCAATTAATCATGCTCTTATATAACATTCATGTGCCAGGTAAATCATGTTATCCCATTTGATAAAGTCCTTGTGTGACGAAACGCGTTATGGATATTTGAATATTGTGTTTTTTATATATATTAAAGTATTTTTGGTCATTTGCTTGTGCCAATTATCTTTTTTATAGACACATATCTTTCTTTTTTACCCTGGCCTTTTTACTGTTAATTTTATTATTTTTACTGGTTTTATAACAAACCTAAAAATTCCTGGAAGTTTCCTGTACCCAAAGAAATCCGTAGGTGGGGATCAATCCACCCAAGCTATCATCAAAGAGCAGTGGGTCTGCTCTTATTTTGTAAGTACATTTCTTTTATTATTTTATTATTATTTGCCATACAGTGAGCACTATTGGCTGTTTGTTTTATCCCGAGAATTGGATACCATTCACGGAGAAGAACCTGCTTATATCCCACAAGCGGGGATTAAACCGCTGTACGCGCTTTACTCCAGAGCTGGACATTAGCTCTGGTAAATGTGAGTTTTATACTATTATTTTTACGTCTATACCTGAATTTTACATACACCACCATTGGATGTCCCTTCTCCCTCTTTTTATTTTTCATAACGAGTGAAGCCACCATATAAATAGAAGACCCCATCAACCAAAGACACCTGTAAGAATATACCAGTTGGACTTTCTCTCTTTTTCCTTTTATTGGACTTTATTCATGTGCGCAGCCTTTTATTGTTTTTACTTTATCCTGTTTTAGAAAGGGTTTGAGGGATTCCCTTTTTTAAGGTTGCTGCCATAAGTTATTTTAGCGCTGTCTCATTCCTCCTACTTACTATGCAGCAATCACATACACTAGGTGAGGTAAAATTGTCCTGGCAACGAGATATAAATGGACCAATAACAGACAGGGACTGGGAGAGAGCATACACGCCCATAGGGGTCTCACAGCATGTGCCACACATCTGGAATTACAGCGCAAAATCTTATACCGCTGGTACTTAGTACCGGACAAATTGCATAAAATATGGCCTACGACCAGCAATATATGCTGGAGGTGCGGGAGGGACGTGGGTACAATGATACACATCTGGTGGACATGCACCATGCTCAGACCATTTTGGGTAGAGGTAGCAAATATACTGCAGAAGATACTACCAGCCCCAAGAGTGGATGCACCACAGATGTGTCTCTTGTTCATCTTGCCAGAAAAACTACCGAAACAAATCAAACTGATACTATATCACACATTAATATCAGCCAACCTAGTGATATACTGACATTGGAAAAAAGCATTTACCCCACCCATAGAGGACCTTGTAAAACAGGTGGACCAAAATTGGGAATACGAAAAAATGGCTAACACACAATTCGGAACACGAAAAGGGGTACAGGAAGCACACAACCTGTGGGTTAAACATATCACGAGTTCATGCACCACACTTTCCAACCACGACCACCCTAGCGAGTCTAACGACACCTGAAACATAAATTGAGAGGCACCACGCAGAGCACCAACATACGTCACCACACCAAGCATATGTAAAAAGGGGATTTCTGTAACTTAGCAATGAAGCTCCGGAAACCACGAAAATCAGGAAAGCATGTATGTAGATGTCTACCTATGATGTACACTTTTATGTATATGACTACACATAGCTAATGTCTGTGTAGCCAGCATGCAATGTATTTCCCCCCCCCCCCCTCTTTCCTAGTTCTGTATCCCCATGTTTCTTTTTGATCTAAGACAAAATAAAAATTGTCAATTGGAAAAAAATGTAATAACTTCCAACAGTTAGCCATAGGAAAAGTACAGTGATTTGTCCAAACCTTAAATTTATAATTTAATGTCTCCCACTTGATGCTCACAGGTCTGAGCCTGGATTTGAAACATACGGGTCCGGATGTCAGCTGTCCGTCGGCCTTTGAACAAGCGGGACCTAAGTAAGACTCATTTGGAGCCATTACTGCAAAATCTAGACAGGGATAAACAGCATGGACAATGTCTGAGCTTTGCTGTCCAAATGGCCCTGTATAGAGCAAAATGGTTTAGAGAAACTGTAATGTTTATATTGCAGTGCTAAAACTGCCTCCATTGGTTGGTGCTTCCTGCAGTTTCATGGAGATTGACTCTGTGAAATGACCCTGGTTGTCCTCCCGCTCTGCACTAGGATATCCAGCATCTTCTAAATAACCATAGGAATGCATCAAGTCCTATAAGGAAGACCTAATGCACAGGTTCCCCCCCCCCCCATTGGCTTACGTTGGCCGAGGTACCTCAATGCTAGAATCAGGTAAGTATATTTTTTTGAAAGTACACTCTCCATGGTTTCTCATACTGTGTATATGGTGCCTTAACTTGCTACCATTGTTATCACCATTTTATGTCAGTTTGTAGTAAAAAAAAAATTTAAACTTTTACATACATATTGCATTTTTTCTGGTTATTTTGCACATTAACATTTTCCACTGTGATAAAATTCCCCAAATTACGCTTGGTTATATCTTCTGAGTAAAACAATATGTCCAATGTATGACCTAGACACTATTTTGTGAAGTTGCAGTTCAGCTATTTAGTCAAACTATACCACAAAGGCCTACCATTTCTTAAAGAAGACATCCCAGTGTATTTCAAAAGGCATATTGTGAACAATATGTAATTTGTTTGTATGAAGTGTAGTGGTAATGAGCATTTTTTTCTGCCTTCTTAGCACACAATTAGAGCTTTTGCTGCATATTTTGCTATACCTATGTTTGCTATGACAATATAACACTTCCTCATTACGAGACAACATCTCCGAACCCTGCAACGCACGAAAGGCTTTTATTACATGCACGCTAACAAGGGGGGTAAATACCTAGCGAGATTGTTGAAAGGCCCCGCACCCCTCAAACAAATACGTAAATTACGTCTGGCCTCAGGGGAGGTGACCTCCTTTCCGCAGAAGATCGCGGAGGAGTTTAGGTCTTTCTACGAGAATCTCTACAATCTCCACACACAAGCCAGGAACACTGGGACCACGGACGTCCATACTAGGATACAGAACTATCTGTCCGACACAGTCACACGCAAAATTGATCTAGACTCCGCCTCAAACTTGGACACACCCATCAGTACAGACGAGCTAGCAGCGGCCCTTAAAGCAGCAAAAACTGGCAAGGCGCCTGGCCCAGATGGCTTTTCCGTCGGATACTATAAAAACTTCTCAGGAACCTTGCTGCCATGGCTGGCCAAGGCCCTCAACGCCGTGGGGGAGGACGGAACTCTGGGACCAGAATCACTAGCAGCTACCATTACGGTCCTACTTAAGCCGGGGAAAGATCCGTTGCAGTGCGGGAGCTACAGGCCGATCTCGCTGCTGAACGTCGATGCTAAATTATTTACGAAAGTCCTAGCAACCAGACTTAATCACCTTCTCCCCGACTTGATTCACGTGGACCAGACGGGATTCATCCCAGGTCGAGAGGCCAGGGACAGCACCCTGCGACTCTTCTCCATCCAACACCATGCGAGGAAATCAGGTACCCGGTTACTATTGCTATCCACTGACGCAGAAAAGGCATTTGACCGGGTCAACTGGGCATATATGATGTCAACGTTGAAACACCTGGGATGCGGTCAAAGACTCCTCAAATGGATATCCGCCCTGTATAATAGCCCACGTGCAAACGTGAGGGTCAACGGGGCCACGACTGCTGATTTTGCAATTAGCAATGGCACCCGACAGGGTTGCCCCCTCTCGCCGTTGCTTTTCGCATTGACCCTAGAGCCATTGCTGCAGGCAATTCGGCTGAACCCAGACATACAGGGATACGAAGCCCAAGGAGAACAACATAAAGTGGCTGCTTACGCAGATGACCTCCTCTTCTTCGTTCGCAACCCCAGGACCACATTGCCATGCCTCCTCTCGGAATTTGATAAATTTGGACGGATATCTGGATTTAAACTTAACATCTCAAAATGCGAGGTCCTGAACATCACACTTCACACAGAGGAATTCCTATCATCGGAATCACAATTCGCCTTCCACTGGTGCCACGGCAGGATGAAATACCTAGGCGTATGGGTGACCACGAACCCAAGAGATATATTGCGACACAATTTTACACCCCTATTGAAGTCTGTTCTCGCAGACTTATCCAAATGGTCGTACCCACATGTGACCTGGCACGGAAGAATCCCGCGGGTTCTGTATCTCATGCAAACCATACCACTCGCTATACCAGTGACCTTTTTTTCCTCCCTGAAAACAGCAGTAACTAGATATGTGTGGCGTGGGGAACGAGCAAGGATCCGGCGTGACATACTGTGCCATCCCAAAAATTACGGAGGGCTGGCGCTGCCGGACTTTCAGAAATATCACCAAGCCACGGTCATGCAACGTATACTAGACTGGCACCTGGAACCGACGGCCAAACAATGGGTGAAACTCGACAGGGACCTCATCGGACCAACACTTGAGGCACAGGTCTGGGGTAAAACTGGAGGTCGAACAAACCATAGCGACGATGAGGGGCTGGTCCTACAGACCCTACACACTTGGAAGGTACTCAGGCTACAGACACATATATCACCCATGCCCAGCCCGATGATGCCGATCACGCATAACGAGGCCATAGGGGGTGGACTCCCCTCCGGTGCGTGGCTCATCCCAAGTACCGGAACATATATTCCCATATATAAGGCCCTGGTGGATGGGAAACTGTGAGATTTAACCTCATTACTGGGAGAGGGACCACAAACTCCTCTCTCACTACTTAGATACCTGAAACTGAAAGATTTCTATGACACTCTATTACACAAGGACCTCTTACATAGAGACCTCACATGGTTTGAAACCCTCTGCGAGCAAGGCACGCCTATTGAACACGCTATTTCGGCTCTCTACCAACATCTGCTGATCGGCGGCACACCTACAGCCACCACATTCAAATGTCAATGGGAGAACCAACTTGGAAGACAACTTACAACCCAGCAATGGGACAAAGCGATGATATGGCACCATAAGAGTTCCATGTGCTCCTCTTATCAGGAAATGAATTACAAATTGCTCTCCTTCTGGTACAGGACACCGTCCCTTTTGCACCGTATCTTCCCATCAATCTCCCCAGTGTGCTGGAGATGCCAGGCAGAACGCGGCACAGTGCTACACATATGGTGGGAGTGCAGGGGCATCATCCCGTACTGGGAAATGATCAGGTACACAGTGACACATATCATGGGAGACATACCGGAGTGGAACGCGGAATTGGCTCTACTACACATCTCGACACAGCCCATACCGTCGTATAAGAAATCTATACTACGACACCTGCTTAATGCGGCTAAAGCCAACATACCAGCTGGAAAACAAATGAAACACCCACCAAAAAGGAATGGATTAGAAGAGTAGATGATATCCAGGGAGCGGAGGAAACACATGCAACTCTGTCGGGACGAGGAACTAGACACGCCGAGATGTGGACGCCGTGGTTCTTATACATCACCCGCTATCGGCAAGATGGGGACGCACCTGTCGCCGGGACGGGGAAAGCAGGGGACATGGATACCACTTAACTTAGATCATAACCCCTACCCCTTTACTGCTCATTTTCTCCTGCCTTTACTTTCTCCCTTACCCCCTCTTGCTGGGCCCCCGGGATCTGGGGAGCTGAATAACTCAGTCGGGCTATTCCCAGGATGAACACTCGATATAAAATGAACAGGGGAGGACATGCACAACACACTACGGACAGAGAAGGGGAGCTGTCAAAGACAGGACTGCCCGCCAGTTGCCACGGACCTCGGACACTCCGGGACCCGGCAGCCAGGCACCTCGACACTACGAAAACACACACAAACACACAACCGTAGACAAAAGTACCTCCTAACAAACTCACACACCGCGCAAGACAAACACCTTAGATAGCTCGCAACGATCTCACACATAGTGCCTGATAATAAAGAACAGCACGCTTTGGGGGCGGCAACGCTCTAGCTCCGTTATAAGTAACTCCGATAATGAGCCCGCTCAAATAGTCATAAAGAGGAACAAACTGCTGATTCCCACGAAATAGAGTCACTGACAGAGGCCATCGACATTCAGTCGATAAGCATGGTAAGGGATAAGCTCGTACTCCGCAGAGGTGACCCCATACTGGAAAGCGGGAGTCTCATCTACTCACGCCTTCATGCAACACCACCGCTGTTTCAGAAATGAAACCCACCTAATTATACATAGACCTAGTAATATTTTCCCTAACACGCAGGGATGCAGGAACCTCTGACTCAAGGAATATGTTTGCAGCGCCACGACACCTCCCAACTACCCAAAGGCGAACTCCCATAGATTATGGGACTTAGTGTTACTGGGGTGGACTCAAAGTCATGCATGGACACCCTTTTATGGCCACTAGCATGGAGGGAAACTACATATCTATACATGTTCATGGTAACGGAACCGGACCAGCGGGTTCAACCCCCTTAATAGGCTTGCGAGATGACAACCCTAAACTTTACACTTTCATGGTTTATATATGTTTTCAACTGTAATAATTGCTCTCTATTCTGTTGCTTCATACCTACTGTGTTAATCGTAAGGATCTGCGTATCCATAACCATGCTTCATTAAACCACGAATAAATAAAAACGTATTTACAAAAAAAAAGACAATATAAAACTTTTTATGTTGCACAGCTATGTTTTCAATACCCCCAGTAACACTCCCATGTGTACCTTTAACAGGTATATATGAATATTGGAGGGGCAAATTTCAGTTTTTTTAAACTTTGAATTTTGATGCTGGGTCCACATTCCATTTTGGAGAATGTTAGCAGGTAGCTAATTAAAGAATGATGGTAAAAGAAAAAACGCTAATGTTAAAAAGGTGTCAGAACTACATCATGTCAATTACGGAACATGTGGCAGAATTGTTTTTAGATCAGGCTTCCCCAAACTCCAGCCCTCTAGATGTTGCTGAACTACAACTACCATGGTTCTCAGCCTATTTATTTCATTCATGGAATCATGAGAGTTGTAGTTCAGCAACATCTGGAGGGCCGGAGTTTGGGGAAGCCTGCTTTCGATAGAAGAAGTGAAACCTGTTGCTGACCTTGAAAACAAACAGCACAACGGTTATGCCTACAAATAAGCCTTCTGGTCAAAATAACATAAAAAGAAGAGAGAATGATTATGAAGATACACCGTAAGCATACAGGATTATTGGAAAATTGAGTTTGATTTCCATTGTTGTCTTCTTAGAATTTTGAACTAAGTGTAATATATATATAAAAATATTAAAGGGAAACTATAGGCACCCAAACAACTTCAGCTTAATAAAGCAGTTTTGGTGTATATATATCATGCCCCTGCAGTCTCACTGCTCAATTCTCTGCCATTTAGAAGTTAAATCACTTTGTTTATGCAGCCCTAGCCACACCTCCCTGCATGTTACTTACACAGCCTTCCTAAACACTAGGCATGTACATGGGGAAAATTTGCGGTTCGGCATTCCGCAATTCGGGACTTCGGCACATTGGAACTTCGGCACTTTTATTGCAGCCACTTAGTGGGTGGGGGCCCTAAATACTAATAGGGGGGGACCTAATGTCCCCCCCCCCGACCCCCACCCCTGAGCAGCGGGTGGGTGCCCTAAATTGGAATAAGGGGGGGACCTAATGTCCTCCCCCTGACCCCCACCCCTGAGCGGCGGGTGGGGTCCTAAATACTAATAGGGGGGACCTTATGTCCCCCCCCCTGACGGCGGATGGGGGCCCTAAATACTAATAAGGGGGGGGGACCTAATGTCCTCTCCCCTGGCCCCCACCCCTGAGCGGTGGGGGCCCTAAATACTAAAAAGGGGGGGGCCTAATGTCCTAAAAAATCCCCCCCCCCACCGACAACAAGTAACCCCTTACCTACCCCCCTCACCCTAAAAATAATGAGGGTGGGACCTTTAAGTACCTGTAAAAAAAATAAAACTTACCATTCAATGTTTTTTCTTTTTTCTAAAATCTTATTTTTTCAGCCCCAAAAAAGACCAAATAAAAAAATCCATAATAACCGACGCAGTTAAAAAAAAAATAAAAAAATAAAAATAATCCATCTTTACCCGGCGAGGGCGCTGTGTAATTTGACACATAACTCTCTGATTGGTTACTTAATCCACCAATCAGAGAGTTATGAGTCAAATTACACAACGTGGGAAAATTCCAAAGAACTTTTCCACTCTGTGTAAAATGACACAGAGCACTCTGATTGGTGGATTTCACTGTGACGGGTAAATGTAGAGACTTAACCAATCAGAGTGCTCTGAGCCTAATTGCAGGGCGGGGCAAGGCTTTATAAGCTTTCCCCCGCCCTGCAGAGCTCAGTCTGCGCGGAGCCCTCGCCGGATGAAGATGGATTTTTTTTTTTTTGCGCTCGTTTTTTTTTTTATTTATTTAAATTGCGTCGGTTATTATGGATTTTTTATTTGGCCTTTTTTTGGGGCTAAAAAAAAAAGATTTTAGAAGAAAGAAAACATTGAATGGTAAGTTTTATTTTCTTTACAGGTACTTAGTTAAGGGTCACCCCTCATTATTTTTAGGGTGAGGGGGGTAGGTAGGGGGTTAATTTTTTTGGGGGGAGGAGAGGGTGACTAAGGGTTTGTGGACCCCGTCACCTGGGGGAGGGGGTAATTTAGGGCCCCCACCCACCGCACAGGCCCCCACACAGGCTGCTCACTGTTTAATAGACATGGCCCTACGTGTGGTATAGCGAGTAGGGGCATAATTTACTAATACCAAGTAATCTTTACTTAGTATTAGTAAATTTGTCTGAAAGACCAATTTAGGTCTTTCAGCCTTTTAGTAGATAGCTCCCTAATATTGTGGGAATTAGGGAGCTATCTACTTATTCATTCCTGTCATTACATTGACTGGCTAAGTAACTTAAATTGTATATGAATGTATGTTACTTGATTGTTTTAAGTGTTGCAAATGCTTACAGCTGAATCCTGGCTAGGTTTGTATACTTTTTATTTAAAATTGTATACAGTGTAACATTCTTCTTCTTTCACTGAGTATATTAGTACTTAGGCAATACTGTGCTTTGGTACTTTGAGACTTCGGGACCTCGGCAATTCTGAAGTACCTGAATGTCCGAATTCATATTTGGACCAAAACGAATTGCACATGTCTACTAAACACTACCTGTGACATGAGATCAAATGTTTAGACTTCCTTTATTGCACATTCTGTTTAAATGGATACTGTAGTGCTAGGAATACAAAGCTGTATTCCTTGCACTCTATTTCCCTCTGTCCACCCACCGCCCCTAGCTGTGTAAAGGCTAATGAACTGTTACTGTACTTACCCACTTCCAGCTCCATTCTCCCTTGACACTGGATCCGTGCTCTGCTTCCTCCGATATCACCTGACAGGTGGGGGAGGGGGTGGGACTAAAGGCATGCACCGCAAACGCATTAGACCCTGCCCATGACTGACGCTGAATGTCCTCATGCAGATAGTTGCCTTACAAACAGGAAGTGCCTCTAGTGGCTGTCTGATTGACAGCCTTAAGAGGCAATCTTAGTCCTGCAATGTAATTATTGTAGTTTAGTTTCTCAGAAACTGCAATACTTAAAGGACCACTCTAGGCACCCAGACCACTTCAGCTTAATGAAGTGGTCTGGGTGCCTGGTCCTTCTAGGGTTAACCCATTTTTGTATAAACATAGTTTCAGAGAAACTGCTATGTTTATGAATGGGTTAAGCCTTCCCCCAATTCCTCTAGCGGCTGTCTCATTGACAGCCGCTAGAGGCGCTTGCGTGCTTCTCACTGTGATTTTCACAGTGAGAGCACGCCAGCGTCCATAGGAAAGCATTATGAATGCTTTCCTATGTGACCGGCTGAATGCGCGCACAGCTCTTGCCGCGCGTGCGCATTCAGCCGCATGGGAGGAGAAGAGCTCCCCGCCCAGCGCTGGAAAAAGATAAGTTTTTATCCCCTTCCAGAGCCGGGCGGGAGGGGGACCCTGAGGGTGGGGGCACCCTCAGGGCACTATAGTGCCAGGAAAACCCATTGCAGGGTTAAGGGGGCAGGGTCACTTCAACAGACCACTTCAATGAGCGTGGGGAAGAAAAAGACACACAAAAGGACTTTGGGGGGTGGGGAAGAGAGACACACAGAGGCACTGGGGGGGTAGAAATAGACACAGAGAAGGGCCGGGAGAATTAACAGACAAACAGAGGGGCTGCAGTCAGAATGAGAAACACAGAGGGGCTGGAGGAAGAAAGAGTCACACGAAAGACACAAATAAGGGGGGGGAGGGGAGAAAGGTTGGGGTTGGGGACGAAAGACACAAATAAGGGGGAAAGACACACAAAAGGGGTTTGGAATACTACAAAGATCTCTACAATATACCTCAAGGAACGCAAGACACTGAAGCGCCCCGTATGCGCGCAGCCATAAACAATTACCTTGCTACGTCCGGGCTACGCCAAATAGCCAAATCCGACCGTGAAACCCTAGTCGCCCCCATCACTCCGGAAGAACTTACGTTCGCAATCAAGAAGGCGAAGACAGGCAAGTCGTCAGGACCAGACGGTCTGCCTCTACTATACTATAAGACCTTACTGCCAGACCTCCTTCCGAAGCTGCACGCAGCCGTGAACTCAATTCTGGAAGGGGCGACACCATCGGCTCAATTTACAGCAGCAAACATTACTCTCCTCCCAAAAGAGGGTAAAGACCCGACATTCTGCCAAAGCTACCGCCCGATCTCGGTCCTAGATGTAGATGTCAAATTATGCACCCTGAGTGGCGGGTGGGGGCCCAAAAAAAAAAAAATGTCCTCCCCCAAGGGAGTTATCTACTAAGCGGCTGCAATAAGTGCCTTAAGTGCCAAAGTCCCGAAATGCCAAATTTCCAAAGTCCCGAATTTCGGATTGCCGAACCAAAAATTTCCCCTATGCACACGCCCAATATTTGCCTACCTAGACATGCCGAATCATGCTAGGCCAACCCCTGATGCTGTTTTCCCGTTTGCAAATTGCACGCCTGCTTATTTAATGAAACTGTTCTTGTTGCATTCATCTGTTTCGATACATATGCCTCTGCGTAGGCAACCTCATGCTCTTTACAGTAACCTGTTTAATGTCTGAATTCACACTGTGACGACATTAAAACTCATTTAAAACAAAAGGGGTTTGGGGTTGAAATAGACCCAATGTGCTGTGTACTGTGTGCTCTGTGCTATAAAAGTAAATTTATTTTTCATAGTTCTAGTTTTTTTAAGTTGACATACAGTTTACAAATGTGTGCAATAAAAATTCTGGAAATATTAAACATTTTTGTGGGTGTTATTTACATTTTAAAGTTGGGGGGGGGGGGGTCCCCCGGTTGCCAAATGCTATAGGTATGCCCCTGCTGAGTACAAAAACATAAAAAACTATATAACACTAAAACACGCAAGAAAGACAAACAACCTGCATAGTTATTTTCAAGCACTGAATAGCATCATTAACTGTTAAAAATAATATAGGACATCTAAAAATGCTCAAACTTTTATTATGTAAGAAAAGCATAGTACAAGACTGCTCAGTACCAACATTACCATATAACGTATTTGCCAGTCATAAAAAAACACAAACAAAAACATCTATAGATTTGAAGGTTGCAAAATATGTCACCATTTGGCTATCTGAAACAAAAGAAAAAGAATGGAGAAAAAAAAAAAAAAAGTTATTTTTAGTTACTGCAATCCATCATTGTACTTCTAAGTTGGTAACATTAATGCTGAAATATTTTCGCTTTTTATTATAGATTTACTGATTTTATTAAAGACACAGAGGAGAATATTAAGCAATTATTTCTTTATTTCCTCCAGCAGCAAAGAGGAAAGAAAGAATAACCTAATATTCACCGTGCCATAAATAAAATCAGCTTTGAGACATTATGGAAAAATGAGACAAAATTATGGAAAAGGAACCCTCCACTGCCCAAATACAAACTAAATAATACTTACTGTTTAGTAAATATAGCCCAAATAAAAACTTGAATGCATTTAATTCTGTATTTTTTTCATTGGGGTAAATCTAAAAGCAGCTTGCAAAACCTACAGATCTCTTGTCTGCCGCCTTTGCAAGCTCTGCCCTTCTAAAGCCGCCTAGATTTTCTGTGGCTGTCCAATCACAGGTTTCCCAATACAGCTCAATGAGAAGTCTTTGTAGGTCAGATGCTCTGGGCAATTGCTGGCTCTTGAGGTCAGATGCATTCAGCTAACAAAACCAGGAAGTAACATTATTTGTTGTCTGAAAGCGAGCCAAGGGGGTGTAACCAGGTTATTTTAGAAAAGTGTAAATTTCTAATGAAATTTGCACTTTTTGCAAAATGAAAAAAAAAAAAAAGAGGACACACTCTTCACACATGATTTTTAGCAAGCTAAAGTTCTTTAAGCATTATACATAGTAACATAACAAATCACAAAGTACAGATCAAAAAAGGTGTAAGACATTCCTAGCACTTCCTCTTTCTTTGCTGCTCCCTTATACCAGTAAAGTATTTCTTCATTGCTTCTCATATTTAGTTTTTTACTCATTTATATATATTTTGATATTTTCATAGCTGTTGCTTATTGGTTTCTTATTTTCCCTTTTGAGCTTTTTTTTTTTTTGTTTTATTTATTTCTTTACCTCAGAGTTGTATCAGGCATGTGGTTGTTTCTTCAGACTGCTTTTCAGACCCTGGAGCGGGCCAAAAGCACTAATTGAGTGCCCGTAACCGCATTTTGTATTCCATGGTCATTGTTTGCTGAGCAGTGCTCTCGGGTCTTATAGCCCTTCCAGGAAACCGTGCAAATCGCCTGAGAACATCACGTTGGTTTTCTCCGTGACTCTCTGCTCAACAGCTAGCTATTGCTCCCTCCTACACACACACACACAACCCTGTTAGTACACCTTTCTCCTGATTTATCCCCGCCCTTTTCAAGGTTACTCAACCATGAATCATTTTCTCTTTAGGTTTTCATAGTTTCCCACATTCTCTGGCTTGTTTACTTCTCTCATCTGGGCTACTTTTGCAGCCTTGGCCTTGGTTAACCATACCGCCTCACAAGATTTTCAGGCCCAGTTGGGCAGTAATATGCCCAAATCATTTAACAAGGCACTGGTATCGGCTACGAGGGTTATATCCAATTCCATTTCACAAGCGTTTAAGCAGGTATAACAGATAGTGCCACCAGCCTCTCAAGCCTTCCATTTGTCCATGCTTAAGCCTGAACCTACAGACTGCAAGGAAAATGTGAAGGTGAATGCCCGTCATGAGAAGCAACGTTGAGCCTGCTTTCACTGTTCCCTATCAACTCTTGACTGACATACTTGATATCTTGTTTTATAATCTCTAATATTCCGGTCTAGGCAGCTTGATAATTCTAGAGTAACTCAGTATCTTAGATATGCTCATCTAGCCAAGCCTGATGAGAATACGTTATTTGACTAGCTTGATTTAATTTTCATAAAATTGTTCAGTTATTTCGAATACCATGCCAATATTTTGCAATATTTGTTTTTGAATTGCTTACTCTTGCTGTCTTGGTATTGCACGCTTGATTTTACTCATATGTACAGCAAAAATAAAGAATAAAAAAACAAAAAATAAATTGAGACCAGTGGCCACCATCCTCTGGAGTGGGGGAGTTTGTCTTATTTTTTTGATGATATTTTGATCCTTATTTACTCAAATTGCTTCTTGATAACCATCTGTTGTGGACACTGACATTCTGCAGAACCTGGGCCTCCTCATGAACTGGAACAAATCCACCATGCAATTATCACAGACAATAGAATTGCTAAGGTCCAGACAAAATATAGTCAATCAAGAACAGCACCTCCTCATGCATGAGCACCTAGCCCTCAGACATCTAGCTTGCATGATAGGGCTCCTAACATTGTCCATTCAGGCTATTTTCCTTTATGAATAGTGCTCACTATTTGTTGCAACAAGATACCAACATCTAATAAAGCCTCACAGTGGTGCATATCACTGTTTACAAATCACCACACAGTTTGCCAACCGCACATGTAATCCAGATAGGTATGACCGCAAAAAGGATTAAAGGGACACTATAGTCACCTGAACAACTTTAGCTTAATGAAGCAGTTTTGGTGTATAGAACATGCCCCTGCAGCCTCACTGCTTAATCCTCTGCCATTTAGGAGTTAAATCCCTTTGTTTATGAACCCTTGTCACACCTCCCTGCATGTGACTTGCACAGCCTTCCATAAACACTTCCTGTAAAGAGAGCCCTAATTAGGCTTTCTTTATTGCAAGTTCTGTTTAATTAAGATTTTCTTATCCCCTGCTATGTTAATGGCTTGCTAGAGACTGCAAGAGCCTCCTGTATGTGATTAAAGTTAAATTTAGAGATTGAGATACAATTATTTAAGGTAAATTACATCTGTTTGAAAGCGAAACCAGTTTTTTTCATGCAGGCTCTGTCAATCATAGCCAAGGGAGGTTTGGCTATGGCTGCATACACAGAAACAAAGTGATTTAACTCCTAAATAAGCAGTGAAATTGCAGGGGAATGATCTATACACTAAAACTGCATTATTTAGCTAAAGTAATTTAGGTGACTATAGTGTTCCTTTAATAAAAAAAAACAGAGGAAAAAAATTTAAACAGATGTTTATAGCAGACTTAACTCCTTAGATATGCAGAAAATGAAGAAACAAACTAAATTTGAAGAACTAAGTAACTGATTCTGTCTGTAGGGGATTAGAATCAAGAAGAAAGAAAAATATAGCGTGTGCTTTACAGAGATTAGTCAATGTACTCTTGTTCTGACACACAGGGCAAATAAAATCATCTATAACTGGAGTTAAAACACATACCATAATTTAAAAAAAAAAAAAGTCACAGGATAAGGGTGGTTGGAATATCTACAGTGAGTGAAAAAAGTATTTGATCCCCTGCTGATTTTGAACATTTGTCCACTGACAAAGAAATAATCAGTCTATA
The DNA here is from genome assembly GCA_933207985.1 of Pelobates cultripes. NCBI lineage: Eukaryota > Metazoa > Chordata > Amphibia > Anura > Pelobatidae > Pelobates > Pelobates cultripes. The sequence goes on along the minus strand of OW240916.1, from coordinate 217,347,142 downwards.
ATTTTAATGGTAGGTGTATTTTAACAGTGAGAGACAGAATGACAAAAAATACATGTCAAAAAAGTTATAAATTGATTTGCATGGCAATGAGTGAAAAATGTATTTGATCTCCTATCACTCAGCAAGATTTCTGGCTCCCAGGTGTCTTTTATACAGGTAACAAGCTGAGATTAGGAGCACTCTCTTAAAGGGAGGGCTCCTAATCTCAGCTCGTTACCTGTATAAAAGACACATACCCACAGAAGCAATCAATCAGATTCCAAACTCTCCACCATGGCCAAGAGCTATCCAAGGATGTCAGGAACAAGATTGTAGACCTACACAAGGCTGGAATTGGCTACAAGACCATCGCCAAGCAGCTTGGTGAGAAGGTGACAGTTGCTCAGTTGGTGCAATTATTTGCAAATGGAAGAAACACAAAATAACTGTCAGTCTCCCTCGGTCTGGTGCTCCATTCAAGATCTCACCTCGTGGAGTTTCAATAATCACGAGAAAGGTGAGGAATCAGACTAGAACTACACGGGATGATCTTAATGATCTCAAGGCAGGTAGGAACACAGTCACCAAGAAAACAATTGGTAACACACTACACCGTGAAGGACTGAAATCCTGCAGTGCCCACAAGGTCCCCCTGCTCAAGAAAGCACATGTACAGGCCCGTCTGAAGTTTGCCAATGAACATCTGAATAATTCAGAGTAGAACTGGGTGAAAGTGTTGTGGTCAGACAAGACCAAAACTGAGCTCTTTGTCATCAACTCAACTCGCCATGTTTGGAGGAGGAGGAATGCTGCCAATGACCCCAAGAACACCATCCCCACTGTCAAACATGGAGGTGGAAACATTATGCTTTGGGGGTGTTTTTCTGCTAAGGGGACAGGACAACTGCACCGCATCAAAGGGACGATGGATGGGGCCATGTACCGTCAAATCTTGGGTGAGAACCTCCTTCCCTCAGGCAGGGCATTAAAAATGGGTTTTGGATAGGTATATATTTTTTTTTCTCTCTCATTGTTCTCAAGGTTCATCAACATAAAATACCAGATGTATTTTTGGATAAATGATTTATATATTTCTATACCAAATCCGTTCAGGTTTATTTTTGTATATAAGCTTACCTGATATAGGGTGAAGCAATATTAGCAAGAGGAATTGCTCTTTATTCTTCTTCTTTGAAGAGAAAAAGAATGGGGTACTTAAATGTTGGCGTGCATTGTAATGTCTTATATGTTGTGAGGTTATTTTCGTTTAGTAAAGTTCCTGCGAGAGTGAGACTAGAGATGGATAGAGAAAGGTTATGCTTAAAATAGCATATTTGAACATAAAGGGGTTAAACTCACCACAAAAAAAGATTTATTCTTGCACACTTTTTAAAAAGAGAAACAATACATATATGTGGAGTTCAAGAGACTCACTGGTTGGCAAAGATAAGGATAGATTTAGCCCTAAAGTTCTACCTTATGTATATAAATCTTCTATGTCAAATAGGAAAACAAGAGGGGTTGCAACTATAGTATCGTCAAAAGTAGTTATTAATTTAATTAAAAGCTTCAGTTGATACTGAAGGAAGATTTCATATTTTAATATGTGAAATCAACAATCAAAAATATACTATAGTAAATATATATCCCCCAAACAGACCAAATTACATATGATCAAACAAGGAAAAATTATATATCTCGGAGATTTCAACTGCATACTGGACCCTAGTTGGGAAAGAAACAGTTTGGGTAAGACAGAGAATAAAAGATATCTAAAACAGTCCTCCTTAAGGTTTAGTGAGATATTGAGAAAATCAGGTTTATTAGATCTTTGGCGGATATGGCATCCTAGAGAAAAAGAATTTACGTGTTTTTGTCATCCACACCAGGTTTACTCCAGGATAGATTATATATTGACAGAGATAGATACAGCAAGATTGGTTAAAAAAATAATAATTACTAACATTCCATGGTCGGACCATACCACAATACTTTTGGTCATTAAGGATGACTTTATTAAAACAAGATCAAACTGGAGATTAAATGAACAATTGCTAAATCCCCCCCTCCCCCCCCAAAATCTGTATACTATCGAGAAGTCAATAGATTTATACTTTAGAGAAAATAGGAATATAGAGATATCAGCATCAATGTTATGGTGTGCATTTAAATGCACAATGAGGGTCCTCTAATAAAACTGGGAACTGAGGGAAAAAAAGAAATACACACAACCTAGCAGAACTTTATGTTAAATACGATGTCTTGGAAAAAAATAATAATACTATTCCCATGAAAGACGTAAACGAAGAATTTTAAAAAATTAGAGAAAAAATTAACACGCTCTTGATTCAAAAAACTAACGTAGCCCTAGAACGGTTAAGAAGAACCTGGTGTTACAAAGGGAATAAAGCTGATAAACTACTCACAAGCAGGCAAAAAAATTATTTCTAAAATTGTTAAGGTAGAGGAAACAATTCTTTTACCGGATAAAATTGCCAAAGCATTTCATGAGTTTTACTTATAACTTTATAACTTGCCAGAAAGAGATAAAGTGGTAAAGATGTCTGATTTTTTTTTTCACAACTTAAGCTTCCTAGGAGATCAGAGGGTCAACTGATACAATTAAATAAACCAATTTCCCAAACAGAAGTAAGTGTAGCCCTTAAAAAGTTAAGAACAAAAAAGGCACCTGGGCCGGATGATTTTAGTAATTGCTTCTTTCGAGTATTTGAAAAAAATATAGTAGAACCTCTTACTGATTTATTTAATTATTTTATGAACTCTGGAGATATTCCTAAAGAGATGTTAAAAGCCATTGTGCCAATATCAAAGCCAAAACAAAACCTTGAATTGATAGTAAATTATAGACCCATCTCGCTGTTAAATAGTGATATAAAAATCTACTCGTCGGATATGGCATCAAGGAAAGCCAATATTATACCCACAATTATTCATCAAGATCAAGTTGGGTTTGTAGCAAGTAGGTTACCAACATCTAATATAAGAAGACTTATAGATGTGGCAGATATGTTATCAAAGGAAAGTCTGTCCCTCCTTGTAATGTCATTAGATGCCAAGAAGGTTTTTGACAGGGTAAAGTGTGACTTTCTGGAGAGTGTTTTATATAGCTTTGGTTTACAATGCAGTATTGTTAGGGCTATAATGGCCCTTTACACCTATCCAACTGCTAGAGTAGTAGGGAGTTTCTTTTATTAAGATTGGTTCCACCTGAAGAATCGCATAAGGCAGGGGTGTCCACTTTCCCCCCTGCTACATTTAGTGCTTAATTTCTTTTTATTAAATTTTTTAATGAAAATATTGATAGACATAACATCTAGGGGAAGGAACCTTTCAGAATAAAAATAAGGACTCCTATCCCCATTAAACATACAAAGGTATATTATTCTATTTCAAAATACGTCAAAAATAAGCCGTCTAGTACACAATAACATAGTAACATTAAAGTCCCATAGAGGGGATATCATGGTCCAAAAAACGGCCTTAAAAACCTTATAAATAAGACAGACAAAAACAAAGACAGAACTGGTCAGATATATTGCAGATCCAATACTACATTAAGTAATATCAGTATGTGGACAAGGAGCCCGATAATAGAGCCCGTTATGAGATCATCAGATTAGCCATAAGGTGATCGTATGAAGTAACCCCACCTCCTCAAGCTCATTAAAGCCCATTAATTTTTTTCAACAAGACTGGAATAAAACGTCAGAATATTAAAATTAAGATATTCTCTCATGTACATTAACCCCTTTTCCATCTCGACTAGGAATAGGAGTTGGGCTTTAACTTGATCTCTAGTAGGAATATCAGTACTTTTCCAAAATCTAGCAATTAATATTTTGGTAGCCATTAAACAATGTATAATCACAATATCAGGATTATCCTTTATTTCTAAGCCAAAAGATGGAGTAGGGCGACTTCCAGTTTGAATTCCAAATGTATGCCTCCAATTCTATTTATAAATTCATATGTAATAGTCCAGAGAGACTTAATTCGATGGCAGGTCCACCATATATAAAACATAGAGCCATCTGGGTGTAGACACCGCCAACAATTAGATGGATTAGTAATAGAAATTTTAGCAAGTCTAATCAGTACCAAGTACCATCTATACAATATTTTAGTAAAAGTCTCTAGAATATTCAGGCAGTGAAGGTTTTTTTTAGTCCTCATAAAGGATTTACACCAACTATTAAATGGAATGGAAATTGCTAGATCGGTTTCCCATTTGGTTAAAGCTTTGGGGATAAGTGGGGTCCCTTTCATTTTTATTAGTTCCACTGCAATAGAGAAAATCTTATTAATGTTGCACTCTGAAAAGATTTTCCTAAACAATTTTCTAAAACGGCCATCTAAAGCCAATATGTTATCTTTCAAGTAACTCTTAATACGAAGAAAATTAAATAATTCTCTAGAGGGTAAATCTAACCAGTTTTTCAAAACTTCAAAGCTTTTCAATTGGTGATCATTATAAAGATCTTTTATCTTATAATTAGGATCCTTAAACCAATTCGTCAGATTTATCTCCAGCATAAAACGTTATAACGACCTTAGACTAAGGTTCTCAAAGTTTTCTATTAATATTCAACTTCTTCTTTATAGTAGTCTATTCTTTTAATGTCTGTGATAAAGACAAAGGAAAATGAGAACCAATCTCGCACAAATGCTTATTCTGGCTTGCCTCTCTCCATAAGAGGAATTCAAGGTTATCTAAACCAAGTCTGGCTGCCTAAATTTTATACCAAGCTTGGTCTATAGAGTCACTTAGTTGTAATTTACTGGCATGAACAAGTATATTAGCCTGGTAGATTTGATTACCTAGGGGGTAACCCAACCCCCCCGGTAGGCCTTCCTTGATAGAGTGTATGTAATAATTCTTGGTCTCTTCCCTCTCCAAACATAAGCTGTAATGCTATTTTGCAGCATATTCAGCCAATAGCTTGAAATCGATAGAGGGAGCATACTGAATAAGTATGCCCATTTAGGATTTATATAGGCTTTAATAGTATTTATCCTTCCCCACCAGGAGATTTCATGCACTCTCCATTCTTTTAATTACATATTAGTCTCTTTTAACAGCTTCAAAAAATTGATTTCCATAGTCCGTCTTATATCTGCAGTTATAATTACCCCCAAATATATAAACTCTTTTTTTGTCCATTTAAAGTCGAAATCTTTCTTTAGGGAAAATAAATTATCTTTATGTATATTAATCGGCATAGCTATTGTTTTATTCGTGTTCAAATTATAATTTGAAACACTACTATAGTTGTTAAATTCTTGCATTAAATGAGGAAGAGAAACCAGGGGATCCGTAATAGAAATTAAGATATCGTCAGTATATAAACATATCTTCCATTCATCAAGTTGAGTTCCTAATCCTTTAATCCCTGCATTTTGTCTAATATTATTTGCTAGTGGTTCAGTTGATAAGACGTATAATAAAGGTGAGAGAGGACACCCCTGTCTCGTCCCATTGTTAATATAGAACCAATCTGAGCATAGATCACGGGCTACTATACGGGCAGAGGGATTCGAATATATAGCTCCCACCGCATTCAAGAACCACCCGTCGAAACCGAACTGTAGCAAATTCTCTTCAGATATCCCCATCCGACCCTGTCAAAGGCTTTTTCTGCGTCCAACGACAGTGTCAGTAGGGGGTTTCCTCAACTTGAGCCCATTCTATAATGTCCAGAACCCTACGGGTGTTATTTGAGGAGTGTCTTCCCTGCATAAAACCTATCTGGTCCCTATGTATAAATGATGGCAAAACTATTTTCAAACGTTCCGCTAAAATTGCGGCATAAAGTTTCATATCCACATTAACCAGAGAAATAGGACGATAATTACTCACATCATCTGGGCTTTTGCCCTGTTTCAAAATTGAAGTAATATGAGCCCTTAATAAATCTTGAGATGCATTCCCTTTGATTGCCAATTCGTTGAAGGTATCAGTTAACAACGGAATTAATTGTCTTTTAAAAACCTTAAAAAACAAATTCGTATACCCATCCGGTCCAGGAGCTTTGCTATTAAGCTTATCAATTGCCAACTTAACTTCCTGATGAGATATATTTCTATTAAGTTTCACCAACTGGTCATTAGATAATTTAGATAGATTGGAATTTTTCAAGTAATTGTCCAACAAACCTTGGTCGGGGGATTTATTCAGGTTATAAAGTTTTTGATAAAACGCTCTAAATTTACTGGCAATTTCATCAGGCTTATAGATGTAATTCATCTTGTCTCTTAATTTAGATATCTTATGGTCAGTCATCTTTTTCTTCAATTTATTTGTTAAGACTGAGTCTACCCGGTTGTTCTTATAATAATATTTAATATTTAACTTATTTAGATTACGTTCCACCCTATTCTTAATCTGATCATTTATCTTTTCTTGGTAGACTTTAATAGCTAAGGCTCTCTCTTCAGAGTAAACTTGTTTGTTAGCTTTAGAGAGATTATAAAATTGGATATAAAGATCCGACAAAATATTGTCTACATTCCTTTTTTGGAAACTTGAAAGTTTTATCCAGTATCCCCTGATGACTACTTTACAGGAGGACCATAGGCATTCTTTAGATACCTCCTCAGATGAATTCTCCTTAATAAAGAAATCAATTAACTTCTCTATCTGTTCTACATTTGCTTTATTTTTTAGCAGATAATCTGCCAATTTCCAGATCTGCGGAGGTCTCTTATTAATTTCCACCAGATCTGCGATTACCATATCATGGTCTGACCAAGTATTTTCAACAATAGAAATTAGAGAAATTGCCTGAACAAATTTTAAATTTCCCAAAATCATATCTATCCGAGCAGCCGAATTGTGAGGGATAGATCTGTGCGTAAAGTTTCTTTCATTGGGATGAAACAATCTCCAACAGTCAAACATATCGCTTTCTTAATCACTCTGCTTAACGACGCAGCCTGCCTTTTAAGAGATTTATCTATCCTCTGATTTTTAGTCAATTGTTTATCCCAAGAGTTATCAAAAATGCAGTTAAAATCGCCTGCAAGAATGACTCTACCTTTTTTTACCTGTTCTACCAGACCTAATTTTTTTGTCAATGTTTTAATTGGGTCTTTATTAGGTAAATATACATTGACCAGAGTGTAATCCAACCCATTCATTTGACCCACTAAAATAATAAATCTCCCTTCCGGATCTAAATGATTATTGTGGCGAAACCAACCTCGCCACTGTGAACTGGAGAAGCCTGGTTGCTCGCCTGCTCCCTTTGGACTATGGCCCTGCAGGTTAAACTGTTTATTTCCCCTGCAGAAAGGCTTATTTGTGTGATCTGAGTGCCATTCATCTAATAATGTGCACTCAGATCCCAGCTATCTGGGGATATGTGAAATGTCTGTGTGTTATGTGTAAATGTGACTTTATGTATTTTAAAGTGTTTTGTGTCTTTTTGCAACCATGTGCTTAATGGAGTCTTGTGTCTATCCTGGGAGATAATTGAATTACTCTCCAGGATAGAAGACTCTGAAACTGGTTTGGGCCAGAAAGCCATGCTTCATTTAGTCACAAAGGACTTTCCCTTAACTTTTGAACCCCTGGTCTGATTCGTGCCATTTTTTAATATGTTGTTCCCCTGAATGGATTGATTGTGAATATGTAATTTTATGTGAATGTGATGTATGGTTTTAGAGTTATGAAAGTTGGGTAGAAAGTATGTTTTAACTGTATGTGTAATTGAGTTTCCTCTCAGGATAAGGGGAGGGAATATGTGGGATGTAACTGTGATGTGATTGGTTGTTTTGTAACGCCCTGTGGGCTGTACTATGTTTGTGATTTGGGAATAAAAGAGACTGTATGTGACAGTACAGAGAGTTCCTGCTTAACCCTCAAAGTGAAGTGTCGTCTCATTATTGGGGAAGGATTTATTGTATGCTGTTCCAGTTTGACTGCTAGGAGAGTAAACCTATTCGTATGGTTCCTATTCAACTGTCTACAGCATTCATATGCTTGAGAGCACTCATATGCTCCTACAATTCGGTGGTTGTGGTGTCTGCTGCAGTGCTTGGAGTCCTCAGGAAGCGCTAGGAGCATCCTTTAGCGGAAGTACCCAGTCGGGGTGCCAGGTGATCCGTTACAATTATAACAGCAAATCAAAGATAACTTCTCTAGAAAAGATTATGGATACACCACATTTCCTTTTTCCTTTTAAAGAAGCAGAATAAATCACCGGATATTTTTTGAAGAACCATAATTTTCTAGCTTCCCCTAACCAGTGGGTTTCCTGAATAAACCCTATTTGGATATTCTGATTCACCAGGGTATTAAACAAATATCCTCGTTTGAGAGGAGAGTTGAGGCCTTGGGCATTAATAGTAAGGATTCTAACCATCAGTTAATCTAGGTTTCTTTTTAGGGCTCCTTGACCATTTCTGCAACACATGCGACCAGTTAAACATACTACACATCTGACAATACAACAATAAAACAATAAAATCTACATAAACTTCTGGAATACCAAAAATAATATTCCACATACTGAGAATCCCATAGACTCCCACAGGAATAAGCATGGGAACATGGACTTTCTTATAACAAGAAAGAAGGAGAGGTGGAAGAAGTGAGAGGAAAAGAGAGAGAAAAAAATAAAAAATAAAAAAATTCTATATTAAAAATCTCGCTTAATAATTGTCAGAAAGCTACACCATTCAAAATAAATATCTAAATTGGAGTACTCTATATTAATTATACCACTCCCAGCAATATCGCTAATCTTCCTATTGCCCATTAAGGGCCATCGTGAGTATGCTCTCAACATCTAAAGTATTAATAATAGGTATTTCTAAGTGATTTAGTGTTTACAGTGCTATCATCATGACCTTTACTCCCATCATACCAATATAGACTACGTCACCAATTGTCCCAATTTAGGGCATTATAAATACCCCCTTAATTCCCAGAATTGTAGTCACCCTTGTAATCACTTATATTTCCGGAGATAACATCAAAATGTATTTTTTCCCTTTTCCCTTCCCATCCCTTCTTCCCGTCTCTCACGTGAAAAAAAAAAAAAATTACTCTATATTTGTTACACCACTCCTAGTATTTCCCTAAATTTTTCTGTTATCCCTAATAGGACCATTGTGAATACACTCTCAATCTCTATAATATAAAAAACAAATAAATTCTAAATAGATTGCTATTTTGTGGTACTAACACCAGAATCTTTACTCCAATATTGCCGTTGTAAACTACTACCCTTATTATTCCTATTAAGAGCATTATAAATACATTCTTAAAGCATATATTCACTCTTGTGCACTTCTATATATTACCGAGATATCACCAAATTACAATATTACCACAGATTATCCCTTTACAAGAGTTGTAAATACGCTCTTAACTCCCATGACCGTTTCAAAAAAATGTTTTAAATAAATAAATTTAGCCTCTCATCTCTTCCGCCTCCACCGGCCTCTATTTTCCGGGCGAGAACACGGGCACATCACTTCGCCCGCCAGACTAATACCTAAAACTACATATCAATATCTTTTAACCAGGCATGAGCCAGATCTGCTGACTTGAAAGACTTCCATATATGAAAATGAATTTCTTCTTTGCCTCGTTAAATAAGGGACATCTGTTAACACTTTTATTGCTGTAAACTTTTCATCATTTATCTTCATCTTCCTCGCTGTCTGAAGGATCTGAGTCCTGAGATCATATGAAACAAACGCTACGATAACATCACGTGGGTACAGTTGATCTTTCTTTCTATAGGAAAGACGGTGGTACCGAGACAACTTTATATCTTGCTGTGCCGTAAGGATCCCCAAACAGTTAAAATAATTTATCAAAAAATCATATAGTTGAGCATCTGATATATCCTCAGGTATATTTCTGAACCTTAGGTTCAACCTTCTTGATCTGTCTTCCAGCTCGCACATTTTGTCTTCCATTTCTTTCATTTTCAATTCCGTCTTGATTTGAGTGTCCTTTACTGCCTGGAGCTGGAACACAATATCTTCTTCCTTTTCTTCTAATTTATGAATACGTTCCTTTAACTCAGCTAAGTCCATCTTTATATCAGAAAATGTATCACTCAAATCTTTTTTAATATCTTTAGACAGATCTTCCAAACATTTCTTTAAAAAAGGAGTAACTACTTCTTTGTCCAGAACTTTGATAGGTGAAACAGAAACCCCTGTTTGAAGAGATTCCAGAGATGATTGCTCCAAACAGTTATGGCTATCTTGTGGAACAAAGAAAGCCGATAATCTTTTCTCTTGCTTCTGGCCTTTTTTATCAGCTTTTGTTGAAGCTTTACTCTCCTGTGCTTTTTTGGAAGACATATCGCTTTAAATTTAGAGAAAAAAAAACTAATTCCCCTTTATATCGTAGGTAGCCCAGGTCAATCAATCAATCAATCAGCACCAGTTGTATATGTGCTATATGTG
>OW240916.1:217282114-217336614 GCA_933207985.1 Pelobates cultripes | reverse complement strand
GTCAATCCATATCTGCCAAGTGAGCCCTATGCAGGGGAACAGTCCCTATTCTGCTCTGTGTCAGTGTGTATCAGGGAATCTTAGGACAGGTGTCAATCCATATCTGCCAAGTGACCCGATGTAGGGGGACCAGTCTATTCTGCTCTGTGTCCGTGTGCATCAGGGGCTCTGAGGACAGGTGCCAATCCATATGTCAAGGTGTCAATATGTCATATGTCAGGTGTCAATCCATATTGATTGTGATTTAGGAATGTTAGGTGATTTCTGCCCTTTATGGATTAAAACCAGACTCTGTATCAACTGTGTAATTTTCCATGGGAGTTTTGCCATGGATCCCCCTCCGGCATGCCACAGTCCAGGTGTTAGTCCCCTTGAAACAACTTTTCCATCCCTATTGTGGCCAGAAAGAGTCCCTGTGTGTTTTAAAATTCGCCTCCCCATTGAAGTCAATGGCGTTTCGGGCGGTTCGCCGGTTCGCGAACATTTGCGGAAGTTCGCGTTCGCCGTTCGCGAACCGAAAATTTCGGGTTCGCGACATCACTATTCCCCACCAGGATATTTCATGCATTCTCCATTCTTTAAATAACATATTAGTCTCTTTTAACAGCTTCAAAAAATTGATTTCCACAGTCCGTCTTATATCTGCAGTTATAATTACCCCCAAATATATAAACTCTTTTTTTGTCCATTTAAAGTCAAAATCTTTCTTTATGGAAAATAAATTATCTTTATGTATATTAATCGGCATAGCTATTGTTTTATTCGTGTTCAAATTATAATTTGAAACACTACTATAGTTGTTAAATTCTTGCATTAAATGAGGAAGAGAAACTAGGGGATCCATAATAGAAATTAAGATATCGTCAGCATATAAACATATCTTCCATTCATCAAGTTGAGTTCCTAATCCTTTAATCCCTGCATTTTGTCTAATATTATTTGCTAGTGGTTCAATTGATAAGACGTATAATAAAGGTGAGAGAGGACACCCCTGTCTCGTCCCATTGTTAATATAGAACCAATCTGAGCATAGATCACGGGCAACTATACGGGCAGAGGGATTCGAATATATAGTTCCCTCCGCATTCAAGAACCACCTGTCGAAACCGAACTGTAACAAAGTTCTCTTCAGATATCCCCATCGACCCTGTCGAAGGCTTTTTCTGCATCCACCGACAGGGTCTGAAGGGGGGTTCCCTCAACTTGAGCCCACTCTATAATGTCCAGAACCCTACAGGTGTTATTTGAGGAGTGTCTTCCCTGCATAAAACCTATCTGGTCCTTATGTATAAGTGATGGCAAAACTATTTTCAAACGTTCCGCTAAAATTGCGGCATAAAGTTTCATATCCACATTAACCAGAGAAATAGGACGATAATTACTCACATCATCTGGGCTTTTGCCCTGTTTCAAAATTGGAGTAATATGAGCCCTTAATAAATCTTGAGATGCATTCCCTTTGATTGCCAATTCGTTGAAGGTATCAGTTAACAACGGAATTAATTGTCTTTTAAAAACCTTAAAAAACAAATTCGTATACCCATCTGGTCCAGGAGCTTTACTATTAACAAGCTTATCAATTACCAACTCAACTTCCTGATGAGATATATTTCTACTAAGTTTCAGCATCTGGTCATTAGATAATTTAGATAGATTGGAATTTTTCAAGTAATTGTCCAACAAACCTTGGTCGGAGGATTTATTCAGGTTATAAAGTTTTTGATAAAATGCTCTAAATTTACTGGCAATTTCTTCAGGCTTATAGATGTAATTAATTCCATCTCTTAATTTAGATATCTTATGGTCAGTCATCTTTTTCTTCAATGTATTTGTTAAGATTGAGTATACCCGGTTGTTCTTATAATAATATTTAATATTTAACTTATTTAGATTACATTCCACCCTATTCTTAATCTGATCATGAATCTTTTCTTGGTAGACTTTAATAGCTAAGGCTCTCTCTTTAGAGTAAGCTTGTTTGTTAGCTTTAGGGAGATTATAAAATTGGATATAAAGATCCGACAAAATATTGTCTACATTCCTTTTTTGGAAACTTGAAAGTTTTATCCAGTATACCCTGATGATTACTTTACAGGAGGACCATAAGCATTCTTTAGATACATGATCAGATGAATTCTCCTTAATAAAGAAATCAATTAACTTCTCTATATGTTCTACATTTGCTTTATTTTTTAGCAGATAATCTGCCAATTTCCAGATCTGCAGAGGTCTCTTATTAATTTCCACCAGATCTGCGATTACCATATCATGGTCTGACCAAGTATTTTCAACAATAGAAATTAGAGAAATTGCCTGAACAAATTTTAAATTTCCCAAAATCATATCTATCCGAGCAGCCGAATTGTGAGGGATAGATCTGTGTGTAAAGTTTCTTTCATTGGGATGAAACAATCTCCAACAGTCAAACATATCCGCTTTCTTAATCACTCTGCTTAACGACGCAGCCTGCCTTTTAAGAGATTTATCTATCCTCTGATTTTTAGCCAATTGTTTATCCCAAGAGGTATCAAAAATGCAGTTAAAATCGCCTGCAAGAATGACTCTACCTTTTTTAACCTGTTCTACCAGACCTAAAATTTTCATCAATGTTTTAATTGGGTCTTTATTAGGTAGATATACATTGACCAGAGTGTAATCCAAGCCATTCATTTGACCCACTAAGATAATAAATCTCCCTTCCGGATCTAAATGATTATAACAGCAATCAAAGATAACTTCTCTAGAAAAGATTATAGATACACCACATTTCTTTTTTCCTTTTAAAGAAGCAGAATAAATCACCGGATATTTTTTGAAGAACCATAATTTTCTAGCTTCCCCTAACCAGTGGGTTTCCTGAATAAACCCTATTTGGATATTCTGATTCACCAAGGTATTAAACAAATATCCTCGTTTGAGAGGAGAGTTGAGGCCTTGGGCATTAATAGTTAGAATTCTAACCATCAATTAATCTAATATTTATTTTAGCCTGGAGCTTTTTAATACTACATAAAGTGACCAACAGAAGAAGAGTGCTGGTGACCAAGACATTTGCGCCCCAGGCCCGGTGCAGTGGCGAATCCAGGGGGGGGCAACGTGGCAATTGCCCCCCCCCCGAGAAATCCGCCGGTCTCCCTCCCCTGCCAGCAGCACATGCAGGTGCCAGCCCTGCAATGTGCCTGCGGACCGGAGGGGAGATCGGAGATCTCCCTCCCCGGTCCGCAGGCACTGTGCTGACAGCCGGCAGGGGAGGGAGGGAGTGAGAGGGAGGACCCGGGAGCTCAGTCTGCAGCTCCTCCGGGTCCTCCTCTCGCGAGATTTGTAGCGTTGGCAACGCTCCAAATCTCGCGAGAGTGAACTCTAGCCCGGGAGCGCGGGCTAGAGTTCACTGTAACCACTGGGACCACCAGGGAATCACCACTGGGACCACCAGGGATGAAAATATGTCCCCCCCCTCCTCCTCAATAAAGGTAAGAAGGGAGGGGGGACATAGAATATAATTTTTTTTTTATTAAATAAAGATATATATATTATTAAAAAAGCCCCCCCCTACCCTTAACACACACACACACACACACATAGCCCCCATACTGCCCCCCATACACACATACTACCCCCCCACCATACACACATACTGCCCCATACACATGCCCCCCATACACACATACTGCCCCATAGCTGCCCCATACACATACTGCCCCCCCATACACACATACTGCCCCCCATACACACATACTGCCCCCCCATACCACACATACTGCCCCATACCATACTGCCCCATGCTGCCCCCCACATGCACATACTGCCCCCATACACACACTGCCCCCCCATGCACACATACTGCCCCCATACACACATGCTGCTTCCCATACACACACAGCCATACATACACCCATACTGCCCCCCACTTCATGCTGCCCCCATACACATACTGCCCTCATACACACATACTGCCCCCCATGCACACATACTGCCCCCATACACTGCCGCCCCATACACACACATTGCCCACATTCACACACACACTGCAACTGTTACACACACATACTGTCCCACACATACACTGCATCCCTGACATACACTGCCTCCCCTACTCACACACTACAACTTTCACACACACACACACACTGCACCCCTTACACATTGCACCACTCACACACCACTGCTCCTATGCCCTACTACCGCCCCATTTCCCAGCAGACCTCAGGTAAGTTGTCAAACTGTTCTTAAACGGTTTGACTACTTACTCTAGGAGGGGGTCCCAGCACAATTGACACCATAACCACTACACTGAGCTGTAGTAGTTATTGTGTCTGGATTATTTCTTTAAATAATCTACAAGTGCCCCTCCCGAGATCAGGCTCTGGATCCGCCACTGGCCCGGTGTGCCCTAAGGCCACCTATGCAACCTTCTGGTAGCACCGGCCCTGCTCATAGATGCAGTTGTTTTTTCCATGCACTGTGTTATTTTCATACTGGAACTGACTGCATGCTTGGTCAATTGACCTAAGACTTTTTCTTTTCCTTTTTTGACAAATTCACTTTTTAAGTGTTCTTGCATAGCAAGACCACTTAATGTTATCTCACATATATATTCTTTTTCTTATTATAGCCAAATTTGCCACCCTAACTCCTCCCACAGTTTTTACACTAAAGAGACAAAAATTTACCAAAACATGCAGATTGTTCCCGATCGGATTGCTATTACTTTGTGGAACGTTTCGCCGAATGGTTCACAGAATATCGTCGTTCTTGTGGCGAAATTTGTCCCAGAGGAATGAATGACAAAGCTAGAGTGGGAGCTGGCAAAAGCTGAAAAATCAGGACATGATTTCTAAACTGCCACCACTCCCTTATTTTCAGGCCCACCTACACAAATCTTATATCAAAACGTTCAGCTATCCCTGCTGCCACTAAACATGTCAACGGCTAAGTCATAGTACTGATAGTTTTCACAATATAATCATTTGTTTGCAACTAACGCTGTCCATTGACATTCATTGAAACTTCACTCTACAAAGCTCAAATTTGAAGTGCAATTTCTAAACTGCGACTGTGCCTTCATTTTTAATACTTCAGAGACATACTATGCATCAGAATGTAGGTCTGGGTCTTGTGATTCTCACAATATAAAGCTCTTCACTGTAGGATTTATAGTTTTTAAAATCCGTTTGAAGATGGCAACCGCCAAAATACTCTGACCTGTGCCAGGCTGCAGCAGCAAGTGATGTCATAGACAGAGCCTTTTGAACACCTGCTAATGTTTTTATAAATGTATGGTTTAATGTAACTGTTCAACAACGTTGCAATTAAATGTGCTATATAAATGATAACAGTTACTCCGCCCACTCCAGTTCTAGACTACTGGTGGAGGCAAGAACACTTCACACAATTTCCCCAGAAATTGTAGCTTTTCTAGTTTCAACTTAAAATTACCCCTCCTTTCAAAAATTTTAAGGACAAATTTCACAGCAATTTTGTTTTATTCAGTGTACAATTTAACATCTGAAAGTAATGTAAAATGTGTTATGTGGAAACAGCAGGGAGTTTATAGAATGAAGCCAATAGTTTCTTGTCCAGTAGTATGCGGCAATTCAATGATTAAAGTATTATTCTGATAAAGCATATAAAAGGATTAACAAATAGACCCCTTGCTGTACATGCTACATAGTGAGTCATAGTTTTATTGTTTTCTTGAGTATTACATTAAAGGGACACTGCAGACCCATAAATAGTGAAAAGTGTATTTTTTTCATTTTCCAAAAATATTACAATAAAAATGTTCATGATTATAAATTAACCTTGGTGCACACCCCCTTCCCCATCCAAAACAGGTCCTGATTTTTCCTGGCTTGTTTAGGTTTGTGGCGCTAAATTCAAGAGGCAGGAAATTGCCAAGTGCATCTGCCTTGCAAAAAAAATCTTAATTGAGCTGCATTGGGAAGTCTGTTATTGGACAGTAACAAAAGGTTTGGGATGGGTTACAAAGGGAGGTCTTGAAAATGATTCATGTAAGAAATCTGTAGCTATTGCAAGCTGTTTTTAAATATACCCTTAATGAAAAAAATGCATAATTAAATGCATGCATGTTTTCATTGGGGTTATATCTAATAAACAGTGACATTAACTTATTTTTTTATTTGGGCAGTGGAGTATTTTGCTTAAAGTTGCAGTATAGTTTATAAAAGCACATGATCGAGAAGAAGGCAAAAATAAAATTAAATAAATGAAAATATTTGTATCCATTTAAGGGCAATTTGACTCATTGCGTGACAATCATTTTTTTTCAAAGGCTGAATAGTCACATTTTACATCCAGAGATTGGTAAAGCATATTAAAAACATTTGTTTAAAATGTACATTTTTTACCAATTACATTTTTGTACATTTGTAGTTTGTAATATTTCCTTAAAGTCCTCCAGTTTTAAATTAATAAATTAAGAATATAAGTGAACCTCTAAATGAATATATGATCAGCAGCTTCTGCTGCATTTTAAAACTTAAATATTTGAGTACTTACAGCATTCTATCACTATTTTAAAGTCAAGAATAATATAAGCTGAGTGAATAAAACTATAAAAGTAAATATAAAATTATTATTTGTATTCTTCCATAAATTTATACAACCATTGCGTAAGACATAAATATAAGTTTCATTAATATTCTGATATTTAAATAATATAAAGCATCTGTTAACTTCCAATTTCAATTTAGACATCTTAATGATGATAGATGTGGAATGTTTATTTTTTATTATTATTATTTCTACTGTCTATTCGTTCATTTATACCAATAAATAAAATAAATAAAGCAAAAATGTGGTCTTGTGTCTGACAGTTTCCAGGGGATAAAAATCAATTCTGCATGTATTTAATATTTGTACACTTTAAATCAAATTAAAATCCTTGGTGGGTAAATTAAATATTTAAAAATTATATTTAGCTATTCTATTTTTTTTTGTGTGAAAATATGTTTATATATGTGTAGCATTTTAACATATAAAATGGAAATTCTTGCAGTTACATTTTTTTTTAACTTTTTTTTATTGGTTATGAAAAAAATTACAAAGCAGAAACATTCTCGTATTTTCACATGGACCGCTAATATATCAGTACATGCGTTGATACATAGTTATTTAGTAGATTAGGCATAGAACAAGCATGTATCAAGCTCTGCTGGTCTACAAGAACCTCTGGCATCCTGTCTATGCACAGAATCATACATGATAGACCTCGAAACCCTAAAACATATTTGCAAGTGAGCTGGGCTTATTAATTCACTAAGTCAATGTTTCCCAACCCAGTCCTCAAGGCACACCTACCAGTCCAGGATTTAGAGATTACCCAGTTGTGTCTAAGGTGTTTTTACAAAGAAGAAAAAAAACACCTTAGACACAACTGGGTAATCCCTAAATACTGGACTGGTAGGTGTGCCTTGAGGACTGGGTTGGGAAACACTGCACTAAGTCAGAAGGGAAAGTAGTTTAACACATGCAGGCGAATCATAACATAACAGTAGAACCAAGGATAACATAACATATACCAGGGTATATACTGTTCCACATAGAATATAGTGATATCCTATAGATTGAAGGAAAAATATGTTTATATAATGGCACTTAAATATCTTTCTTAATAAAAAATATAAACAATGAAACTAGATTAACTACTATTGACTATTAAAATGGTTTCCCCAGCCTCAAGTTAACAATGAAAAAATGTAATGTAGTGTAGCGCTTTATTTACATTAAGGTACTTTGGAATTAAGATGTATTTTTATGCACTACAGTACATTATATATTTTTTTATATCCTATAGATTGTATCCTCCCCTTTACAGGGACCACCATTTAAGGCAGGGCATCATAAATACCCATACAAAAGGATACATAATGCTGCCATATATCCTATGAGATTGGATTAGTTGCTCGGTCGTGAGGATAATATGTAAGAGGACATTGTGTTCCATACTCTACTATAAAAACCCCATCAACCCCATCATGTAAATTTAAAAACCCAATACACAATTGATGCATAATAAGGATGAGGAGAAAACAAATTGTTTTCTGTGGCAGCACATGGGTGGGAAGGAACAACATAAATATAATAATATTGGATATTGGAACTGTAAGTGTGTGCATGGCATCGTCTCCAGTCAGTGGAATTGGAGTTCGGGTGAATTTTATGTAGACCAGAGGGTGGAAAGTACCAATGCATCAGAAGCTTGTAATGTATTTCCAGTTGATTTGTACATTTAGGGTTTTTTTTGTGAAGAGAGGAAAATGCTTTCCACCACAATGTTGAAGAAAAGTGGATTCCTAAATAAAATTCCCACTGTTCCATGCAAAGCTAAGCTACAATAGTTAAGGTTTTAAGCTGGATAAGTGGTCAATGCCAAATAACTCAGTGAGAGAAGTCTGGTAGTAGTAAGGGAAAACATGTGGGGTTTGCCTAATAGAAGGGAAAAGTCATGTGTCTCATGAGGAGTAGGGCTAAAAAGAATCAAGACATGTTTAGTGAGCATGCCCGCCATGCGGAGATATAAAAACATATCTATTAGAGGAAGATTGTATTTATTCATTATAGTTGGATATGGTAAGAGCTTATTATTTTGAGAAAGCCCCTGATTCTAAAGAATTCTGGGAATGCCATTTTTGTCATTTTATGTTAGGCGAGAGGAGAGTTAAAGCTGCAAGGGGAGCCTGAATGGATAAGAATTGATTGACCCCACACCCTATAAATTGATCCCCTATAGAAATCGCACAATTAATATTAGAAAGAAAACAAAATGTAGGATTCCAAAGACTCTTAGGTGTCCACATATACCCAATGATATCCACACAGGGAGAGTATTTAGTTTCCATAAAAACCTAGTGAGTGTCGCAGTCTGGTACTTGTAACCATATTGCTCAAGATAATATGATATCTTTGTAGTATTCACTAATGTTAGACACTCCCAGGCCTCCCTTAATAATGTTTTATTGGAGACTCTACGGTGCCTATGATCCAAAATAAACCAAGTGATCAATTTTTGGATGTTGTAAAATAATAAAGCTGGGACTGGTAATGGAAATAGGTGGAAAATGCAAAGCAGCTTAGGCAAGATCATAATTTTTAGAGTGGTGATCCAAGCCAGCCAGGACAGTGTGACATGCTTACAAGAGTGAAATGCAGATTTGACATTAGCAATAAAAGGAATAAAGTCCAACTTGTAAAGATCAGTGATTGAATGGGGAATCTTCACTACTGGATATGCCCTATAGTCTGGCTTATTTTTTAAGGTACACTGGAGGATAAGATATCTCCCATTTTAGTCTGAGAGTTTCTTTAGCAAGGTAAAGTCAGCTGATGATCCTAACAAAACTGATACCCCTAATTTCTTTGGTTTATAGCAGGAATGGTATTCAGTAGTATAAGGTTGGGAATTAAATTTGGTGTCTTTGCCACAAGCGAAATAGAATTCCTGAAATAGTAAGACATTGTCTCTAACAGTGGTTTCCTCCTTCAGTGCCATTCAGCCTGTGTGTAGTGCCTTTACAGTTTAGAGATAGGAATATGAACAACATCTTAATTAGAGAGAAATAGAGTGTACATTTACCAATGAGCCAAGGAAACGCTCTACCCCTCCTGCCAAGTGAGACACCTTCACAATCTATTATTGTGGATCAAATGACAACAGTGACAGTCAAGTGTTTTTGTTGCTTTTGTTGTAGGTTTGGTCATGTGAATGAAAAGTTCACTATACAATGTAGATAGGAACATATCCATACATTCTAAGTATCCCTATTTAGAAGGAACCAGTGCCAGAAAGGCCCACTGTGATACTGGCAAATTTATTGTGCTGGACCGGCAGTGCTGTTGTATAATCCCCGAAAAAACAAGTGATTAATTTTTGGATTTTGTAAAATAATGAAGCTGGGATTGATAACGGCATATGGCAGTGCAATATGAGTTAAAAAAAGCCGCCCCAAATGCCTGGGGCAAATGTCTTGTTAGCCTGGCGGCTAACTAAAAATCTGGTTGGACGGATGGCTCCCAGCATCACTCTGCGGCCCGCCCAGCAGCCCCACTGGACCCCAGGGAAAGGGAGAACCCTCACCAGCATTCCCAAAGGTAGGCTGGGGGTGTTGAATTTATAAAAAAAAAGTGAGTGTGTTAATGTG
Organism: Pelobates cultripes; assembly: GCA_933207985.1. Classification (NCBI taxonomy): domain Eukaryota; kingdom Metazoa; phylum Chordata; class Amphibia; order Anura; family Pelobatidae; genus Pelobates; species Pelobates cultripes. Next base: position 217,326,454 of record OW240916.1, on the reverse strand, counting down.
AGTGAGTGTGTGTGTCTTAGTGTGTGTGTGTGTCTGTTAGTGTGTGTGTGTCTGTTAGTGAGTGTGTGTGTGTTAGTGTGTGTGTGTCTGTCAGTGTGTGTGTCTGTTAGTGAGTGAGTGTGTATGTGTTTATGTCAGGGAGTGTGTTTGTTAGGGAGTGTGTTACTATGTGTGTCTGTTAGTGAGAGTGTATGCATGTCTGTTAGTGAATGTGTGTATCTGCTAGTGACAATATGTGTCTGTTAGTGAGTGTGTATGCCTGTTAGCTAGTGTATGTGCGTCTGTCACTGAATGTGTGTGTGTGTATTTAGAAGGCGGGGCAGGGGGGAAGGGCGGAGTGGCGGGGGGTGGAAGGGGGCGCCTAGGGCAGCACAAAACCAGGATACACTACTGCCTGCAGCATTACATAAATGTGAAGGGGTGTGTGGATATGGCTCCCTCAGAGCAGAGCAGTCCACACTTTACCTCGGGCTGAGGATCCACTCCAGCTCTTTTAAAGTTAGGGAGACTGGGTGGATTTAAAAAAAAAAAAAAAATTGAATGTATATATGTGGGACATAATGTCTCTGAGTGTGTAAGATTATGTCTGTGGTTGTTTATGTGTCTAACAGAATTTTTGGGTGTGTTTTACTGTGTGTCCACCCTAAAACCCCTATCCCCCACAATAGAGCTCATCTTCACCACAGTAAAGCCCCTCTCCCCTCACATTTCTGCCCTTCATTCCCCACAACATTGCCCCTATTTCCCAGACTACTGCCTTTATTACCCACACTGAACCCCCTATTCTTCACAACACTGCTCTATATTCCAATAGTAAATACCATATTCTATCACAATACTGCCCCTATTACATTTTATATTTTACTAGCAATCCACAATGTACATATATAATTTCTAATTTGTGATTTCTGAGAATATTATGCAGATATACATACATATATATATATATATATATATATATATATATATATATTTAAAATAGTTACACATATATTCATATTTATTTATATATGCATAACACACTCAGAAATTACACTAACGCATAACATAAATATGTAATGTTGCTGCGAGGTGCACACGATAACATATCTAAAGTGAAAGGCACACTCATAGGATTTAAAAAAAAGACAACTTGAATTTTTGCAGTTGTGCAATAGCACAGAATCACCCTTTTAGTCCCATTACCAAACTTTTCTTAATGTCAACGTCATAGGACTGACTATATACATGTTTGCTTAATATGAAGCAGTTATTTATGTTGACGAAATGATTTTCAATTTCATGCTATCTTTTGCACCTACATATCTGCACACACTATACTGGCGCAATACTTATCAGGGCTGGTATACAATTTTTTTTCCTGAGCTGCTTTTAGTTCCCAGTCTTAGAGGGGCAGCCCTATTTTGGGCTAATATCCACCTGTCTCTTTTTTCTGTGAGCTTCCTATTATTGGCATGTCTGAGTGTGTAACAGAGCTCCACAACAATCATACCACAGCAATGTGTCTGTCATCCCTTAAGCACAGAGGCAATTGTACAAGTTCTGAACCAAAAACAAAACCTATAATTTGAGCTATATGTCTGTTCAACCATAATTTACCTATTTTATATTAAGTGCACACTTATTATACATCATTTTGTTCAGGAGAAATAGGACATTCATGTCACATCAAATATTTATATATGGGACATAATTTAATATGAATACAATCTAAAAAAATTTGAGAAATTATTTTTTTTTTCAAGTTCTGCATAGCAATTTAACTGTTAGTGTTTACTACAATAAAACACATTTGTGTGCTGTGATTTCCCAAAAGTACAACAATGTCCTCCATGTCCAAGTTTCATGGGGTTTTGAAAAGTTATAGGGTCAAATATAGCTCTTTCCCCTTTTCAGTCTTCACACACTGAAATTTGCCAGATTGGTTTTCTGCACATGTTGTCCCTAGGGAGCAATGCAAGCACTGCTTTTTCTCTGAAAATACATTGTTTACTGCAAAAAGCAAGCAGGGACTCACTATTCTCAACAGAACAACTGCATTAAGCTGTGGTTGTTCTGGTGACTATAGTGTCCCTATAATGTTTGGATTTATTATTCTTAGCTTCTTAACTCTTTTTTATAATGCATATAAATATTGTAAACATTTTATTTATTGTAACTTATTTAATAAACTGTCTGAAAAAATGTCCCAGTAACTAAAAACAAATCAAAAAGTAGTATTTGCATCCTATACATGCTAAAACAAACAAGGAATTGTAAATCTCTATGGTAACCAAACATTACTCACATAATGTTTGGTGAAGAAATATAAAAATAAGAAATGGAGAACATATTTTTCCTAATTGCATTGGAAATGTCAGTCGTGTTTCAAATCTTAGAAATACACGTATGTATATATATAAATACATGAAAATGAGTCATTATCTTTAAAATAAAATTAATTTCTAAATAAGGTAACAGAGTAGATGTTCTTTCCCTATTCTCTCTTGCCAGAATTAGAATTAGAATCTTCTAAATCAAAAAATATATTAATACTTGTAATTTATTTATAGTCCCATGAATTTATTTAACATTTGCATGCAATCCCACAAATATTATTTATTTAAATGTGCAACACAACTGAAGGTATATAACCTGTTTCCCTGAAAATATGACATCCTCCAAAAATAAGCCATAGCTTTTTTCAGGGGATGCTTGTAATATAAGTTCTACCCTAAAAATAAGCCCCAGTCACTAATTCGCTAATCTATGTTCAGGGATTTCTCAGCATTCCATTTGCGAGTAAGCTAATCTATGTTTAGGAAGGTTTCCCCGAACATAGATTTTTCAGGATTCCATGGCCTAGTGAACTGATTTATGTTTGGGAGAATTCCACCAAATGTAAACCTGCTTTCTAGCACATGCTTGCTACCGTTTTCCCCTGAAATAAGACATCCCCCGAAAATAAGCCCTAGTGCGTTTTTCTGTGGAAAAATGAATATAAGACCCTGTCTTATTTTCGAGGAAAGACGGTATTTTATTTTCACTGTTTAAGTTAATGCAAATGATGTTTCATGCATTTATAAATTCAACATAAAAGTAATTTTCCATGTTTGAAATTTAAATGTTTTTTATTTGCTTTGTAAAATGAAAAAAATCTTTTCCTAAGCAGTGATTTTTAAACTATTGTATTTGATGTTAGATTGAAGTGTTAACTATTTAATTATTCTGGACATATATCTGGACAGCTGAGCAACTTTGCATCTCTTCCCAAATGTTCATGTTCTATTTTGTTTATTTTTTTAACTACCAACATTCTGTTTTTGTTAGTGAACTATTTCTTGATTCTTTGATAAGTGATGCATAGGCTATGGCAAGGAGAAATATTTGATGGGCATCAGCATCAAGTTAGAAGCAAAGAACCCATAGAGAACTCAGGAGATCACAAACATGCACCCTTCAAGGTAAGAAGTACTCCAAGCGGAAATCTACATCTTTGACCCTTGGCTTTGTTATTCGCTTTTTCTTACGTCTCCTATCCTGACCTTGGCTTGTCTGATATTTCTATTCTCATCCTTGCACCTTTTCACGTTAAGTCTGGCCATTCGAAGGACAGCTAATATGTCTGGCTTTGTGTGCCTTTTGAGCCCCTTAGTTTGCGTGTTGGGGAGCTTAACCTTGACAACATGACAGTAAAACAATTAGCTTGCAGTTTTAAATCCCTTGTTAGTTTAAATTCCTGTTTGAGAGTCTACTTAACAGAGTTTGCTTTCAAGCAAAAGTGAGCGAGCTCAGTGAGTTAAGTATGAGAAAGGTAGAAGGAGACTGCGCCCCAAACAATATATGTAGAAATCTATACGTACACAGCTCTTTTTTAAAAGCTGTACACACAGTTGACCTCAAAGATAAAACCCCAAAAATGTAACAGTGCAGTACAGTATATCTGGTGAATACATTGTGAGGAAATCTTTGGTAGAGCTAACTCAGAGCTCATCTGTATTGCGCATGGAAGGAACAATCCCCGTCTAAGGATATATGTTAGTATAGACGTCCCGGCAGTGGTGTATCCTGGTTTTGTGCTGCCCTAGGCAGCAGACACACACACACACACATTAACAGACACACACTCACTCACATTAACACATTTTTTTTTTATTTACCCCCCCTCCTTACCTTTGGGAGTGCTGGGGGGGAGGGGTTAATTACCTCCCTGGTGGTCCAGTGGTTGCCGGTCGGCGCTGGCAGGCGGCTGGCGAGGGAGCACTTCCCCTGAGCAGTCTGCTCAGCTCCCTCGCGCCGCAGAGTGATGCTGGGAGCCGGGTTGATGACGTCATATTCCGGCTCCCAGCCTTATTCTGCGGCGCGCAAGGGAGCTGAGCAGACCGCTCAGGGGAAGTGCTCCCTCGCCAGCCGCCCGCCCAGCCCAGCAGCCCGCACGGCATGTCAGTTAGCCGCATTTAGGGGGCGGCGTTTTTTGCCGCCCCCTCAAAAATGCCACCCTAGGCAAATGCCTTGTTTGCCTCGCGGCTAAAACGTCCCTGCGTCCCGGGTGTCTCAAGTAAAGTGCAATGTGCGGGACATATGTAAACATAAGTGCAATAAAAAATACTCCAATGGTGAAGTAAGTACTAATAGATATAATAAAGGAATAAAGTAATGTACTTACATTTACCAAGAGCAGAACTTGCTCTGCTATATACAGCATGGGTGGTATAATCCCCACCTAGCAATATGGTACCAGGAAGCAAAAAAAAATGGTGGATAAAACTAAATATATAAATATAAAATTTACTATTTCTTTACCATTACGAAAACAATAAAAGTAGCATAAAATAGCTTGAAGGAGTTCCACTTAACACGTTTTGCCTGTCCAGAAGTGTGGTAAAGTCCTCATACGTTTTGTTTCTATAGGCAGTCTATGAATGAAAATTGCTCCCTCATGTGCTTGATTGACAGTTTCCTGTAACCATTCTGGAATGCAAGTGTCATACCGGAAGTGACGCGGCATTTACCAGTGCGGTATTACAAGCATTCCAACTTGGAACACATACAGAACCAAAATGACTCTGCTGCATTCTGATCGGTATACTACATATTTCTTTTAATAAGAGTGATGAAGGTAGACCTGATTTAGCCATTCAGTGTCTTCCTATACATATAATAAAGACTATCTGTTCGCTAAATGCCTTAATATAATTCTGGTGTGGGCGTGGTGTCCAATGGTAGTAATGTCACACACCCATCTCCTGTACTCCTTGAATTCTTGAAGTTTCGTTGTAGCCATGTTATAAGAGGGCAACATATGGGAAAGGAAGGGAAAAGGATGGAAATATATAAGAAGGGAGAATACAATTTAAATCCTTAGTGCAATATTTAAATTCCAATAATTAACATGATATATATTAATGTATAACTGATAGGAGTATTAATATTAGTTAAAAACAAATTGCAAAATATATTCTTTTAAAAGCAAATAAAAAATAAAAATGAGTGCTAAAAAGGAATCAAAGTATCATTGAAATTTTAAATTAACCTTAATTGTTATATAAAATATATAAAATATAAAGTACACATAATATACAAAAATACATAAGTTATACATAAGTGTAATGTTGTTAACATTTTACATACCACCTTATAGGAAATCATATAGGTGGAATAGACAATGCTGGTAATCAGAGATAGAAATGGGTATTGTAACAGTAGCTGTTTCGAATCTCAAAAGGGGGGGAGATATATAGAAAAAGGAGGGATATTTTAATAAGTTATCAAAAAAATTTTTTTTTACAAAAAATTAAATAAATAAAATTCTATGTTTAATCCATTTGGTTGTAAATTGTCCATATAATAAACCCATTCCATTTCTGTTTGTCCAATTTTCTTAATAAAATCTCTACCTCTCCAGTGATTCTTTACAAAAGCAATACCAGTGAAGGTGTTTAGGATTTGTATCGTGCATGCAGGAGTGTTTTTTGTATCCTAATTCTATATTTCTGCAGTGCTCTGCTATTCCCATTTTTAATGGCCTCCAATAAATAAATGACTTTTTGCTGTTGAGGGTAATAATGTCTTTAATATTGTATATTTTACCAGTATTCTTTAATCTAAATGTGGTCTTCAGATTCTCTGTTCGGTTGTTTTTTTACAGGCTGAGCAAGAGTTACACTTATAAAAGCCTTTATTTTTTTACATAAAATTGCAGATTTTATTTTTGCTGTCCTTAGTATAATTTTTCATGAGGTGCATTTTTAAACTTGGTGTACCTCTAAATACTACTTTGGGTTTTTCTGGAATTAGATTTTTTAAGATTTCGTCCTCTTTCAATAAGTGCCAGTGTTTGTCCAGAATCTTTTTTAATTATGTATTTTTATTATTATAGTCTAACACTATGGGTAGTGAGAAATTTATTTTTCTCTGAATTTTTTCTTTATATATAAGATCTTTTTGGTTTACTGATAATGTTTGGTTTATAGTGCACTGTATGGTTTTATTATCGTAACCTTTTTGTGTAAATCTATTTTTTATGTCTTCTGCTTGTTTTTTAAAGATGGTAGTTTCTGAGCACTTTCTCCTTAGTCTTATTATTTGGCTCTTAGGTATGCTGTGTAGCCATACTTTATTGTGGCAACTTTTAGTTTCTATATAGTTATTGACATGTACAGCCTTAAAGTGTGTTTTTGTACTTATTTTGTTTTCTTTTATGTAAACATTGAGATCCAAATATGTGAGTTTGGTATTGCTAATGTCTGCAGTTAAAATTATTCCTTTTTTCGGGGGGGGGGGGAGAGGCAGAGCCAGTGCCTGAACGAGCTAGATGCGTCTCGAAGCAGCTCCGCAAGTCGGCCTGGGTAAACAGTGATACGAGCCGACACTGCACACGCTATTGGGCTCCATTGGCTGCAGCCCGATCCCCGACAGTATGGGGAAGAAAAATAAAAAGTTGCATGACCACGCGGCCTGAACCCGCCAAGATGGCGCCTGCAGAGGCCTACACGCCACTGTCCTCAGATGAAGACAGTAGCACAGCTGACCTCTCCCCTCCACCGAGGCGGTGAACAGGGCAACAAGCAAACACAGGACTGGAGGACTCGGCCCCCTCCACTAAGGCAGACATTAAATCTTTAATGAAGGAAATCCAGGCAATGTTTAAAGCGGACATGGCGCCAATCCATAAGGCAGTGTCCACCCTCACTTCTCGCATGCATGCAGTGGAGGAGGGCATGGAAGGCTCCAAGCTCCCACAATCAGCTACAGATGCTGCCATAGGAACTCTGCAGAAGCAGTGTGCTGACCACCAGGCCCAGATAGCCAAGATGGAGGACAAGTCCAGGGCACGTAACTTGAGGATATGGGGGGGTGCCGGAAATGGTCTCAGGAGCAGAGCTCCCTCATTACTGTAGGAGACTCCTTGCCACTCTCCTCATGCCCAAACAGACCAAACAGCTGGTGGTGGATTCCTGCTTCCGACTTAACAAGGCGACCAACGCAGCCCAAGAGGTACCCAGAGATGTCCTTCTGAAACTGGTGCGGGACTCTGACCATGGTGTCATTATAGGGGCAGTCAGGAGCAGTCCCACAGTCTCGTTTGAAGGGGCACAGCTAGCATTTTTTCGGGCCTTCTCCAGGCATACCTTGTCATGACGGAGATCTCTTAAGCCAATTACCCAGCTTCTCCAAGAGAATTCTACCACCTACAAACGGGGCCCCCGCTGACTAGTTGCCGACAAAGCGGGAAGACACACGCCACATCACATCTTCCTGCAATCTCTTGGCCTGCCAGTGGTGAAGACGCCACCATCAGACCACTCAGCCTGTAATGTAGCGGACATTACCCCGTTTGTGCCCAGAAGGGGAGCACCCATGGCTGCCGAACTGCCACCCTGAACTCTGTGGCTACACCTACCTGTGCCTTACCTTGCATATGATACACCTTAAAAATGTTAAAATTTTTATCTTTTCTTTACTGTTGATCATGATTACCTACCATGCCTCTATTGTTCTGTTGTTGGCTCCGTAGGCCTCAGATATAGCTCTAAGTTAGCGTATCCATGTCCCCACTCTCCCCCCCCCCATAACACAGAGTGTACAAGCGGTATCACTGCACTAAAATAGCCGACCTCTGATCTCCTCGCGCACAACCCGACCTCCTGCATCATGCCAAAGGAATAAAATCTACACCCTGGCCATCAGCCTGCTTATACTATTAGTTCTATTGTTCATATTATTTATCTGCTATTCACAAAAAAAAAAAAAACAGTTGTATTCTTTTCTAATACTCACAAAAAATAAAGAATTAAAAAAATAAAATAAAAAAATTATTCATTTTTCATTAGAATTTAAAAAAGAAATAAAAGGCACACAAACTCACCCCTACAACACCCCAAGCTGATCCCCACAAGCTGACATGGATGTCCAGCCGCAAGCCTGCCAAAAAGAGCCACAAAGACGCTCCTTCAGTGACTGACATGCTTACCTCTTAGAGGCCTACAGCACGAGGCGCGCCTGCAGACATGAGTCCCAGCGACATGGAACTCACAGGCCCTGCTACCACACTGGGTAATTCCTCAGAGGCCTCCGCCAGCACCATCCTTTACTCCCTAGCAGAGGTAAAGGGGTTTCTGGCCGCAGAAATTACACGCACAGCCCGCACCACAGTGATAGAACAGCGCACGGCTCGGATAGTTTCGGCCCATGACACTTACCAACATCATCCGGCACAGAATCACTGACCTGGAGCCCACAGAACCCTTAGGGCCAGAGGCCCGAAAAACAGCCCACACAGGGACGTCATCATGAAGTGGCATTACTTCAAAACTAAAGAGGCTTTCTTGAGGAACAGAAGAACGCAACCCTTTACATATGAGAGGATTGAGCTACAACTATATCTAGACGTCGCCCCAGCCATGCTTCTTCGCAGGCGAGAATGGAAACCGGTCACTGAACTGCTGTGGCAAAGGCATTCGCTTTGCATGGGGCTACCCATTTAAGATCATCGTGTTTAACGGCCCTAAACCTGCAGTGTTATTATCATCTATGCACATTCGCAGCTTTATAAAAGAACTGGATATCAGAGTCCCAGATGATCTACCGCTGCCGTCTGGCTGCTTGGAGATGCTTGCACCTTTACATGACACCTGGGAGGACCGCAACTCCCGTCCAGCTTGAGCCACGAACTGGAGCCATAGTAATTCCTGGAGACCCACACGCAAGCTATCCTACATTTTCAATTTTTTCTTTATATAATGTTATGATTTTATGACTGCCAACTTGAGGTTAAATTATATTATGTCCAGTTAATTTGTTGGGACATGTACGGGAATGAGCTTAACAGTCTCTACGACCCGGGGGAGGAGAGCAGACCTGGTTCATTGAGAATCTGAATGGGACCGCGGAGTGTGCCCGGTGGGACGGGGAAAAGGGGATGGGGCGATAGGCTGAAAGGGGAAAACCATATTTGCTTCACAACTGTAAATAGGAGCTTAGATAGCCCCTAACTAACCAAGCAACATACATAACCTGCCTGCCACTAAGCATAGCGATAGGACAGAAGGAATGCTCTTAATTATGGTGAATGGAAAAATAGTAACAAACTATGCTCACAACCCCCATCTAAAGAAAACAGGGAAAGAAGGAGGGGGTGAAAGAAAAAATCAATATATATTAACAAAAGAGTGAGAGAGGACGTGAGAAAACAGAGGGAAGACACAGGACAGTTGGCAGGATGTGTCACAAAACAAACAAAGTAACGGAAAATCAACTCAGTAATAATAGAGGGAAGAAAAGCGTCAACGGGGAATGATGCTTAGGGCACATGGCATGCATATGGACTGCTGCCTTACGCAGTTGATCCTCGATCACTGACGGGGAAAGGAACTGTACTAAGGTGTCACATAACCCTAAGGTTACACTAAAGCTGTTCCGACTACGTGCAAGGAATGGTGAACGTGGGCAGAAGGTACAACAATAGAGACTGACTGTGGGAAACAGGTCCCATCACAAGGGAAACCTTACGCGATCCTCAGACCAAACACCCGGACGAGACCCACCAGGAATGGACAGTGCAGAAACCCCCTTCCCCCGCATGAACAACTCAGGGACCACCTCACCCATGCCAAAATAAATAAACCTGGACAAGACGACCCTATTGATGAAAAACACACATAGGCCATTAGAATGCAAGTCATGCAAGACATAAGCCAATGACAGTTGAAGGCAATGCCCTGACGGAATGAGGGGTTACTCCCGGATCCCCAACCTGCATGATTTGGCGAGGTTGGGCTCCCCACCACCTGGATGGGCAGACTTGCATTGGGCAGACATGCCCCACCCCCCAAGGGTTTAGGACTACAAGGGTTGTTCTAACTTAATATGAGCCTCGACAGGGTGCTTAACAGCTGAGCTTTCCCCCCGTTAGAGGAGATACCCTGGGCATGGTGGACGCCCACCCCTATAGCTCCTGGCGACTTGTAAGACCCGGAAAGGACATACAGTAAACTCATTGCATTGTTCATAGCTTGCTAACAAACTGTGTACTAATTTGTATATCTACTTTTTCTCAGGTTGTATACCTTCTACAACCTTTTATTTTGTTTTCTTTCACTCCACCTACCCTATCTTACCTCCTTTCACCCTCCTCTCCCTTTTCACTACTCCTTTCCCCCCACCCCCTCTCTCTCTACCACCACCCCTCTGACCTTGGTGGGAGCTTGACCCTTTGGGTTCTACAGATGGGGTGGACGACACTGGTCACACCTGGGACTTGCAATTGATTGAGGACCTGTCCAAGTAAGTCTGCTGACACACCACTGAACAACAAGACATGGACCTCAAACTGACCTCACTGAACGTGAATGGACTTAACATCCCCAATAAACGCAGACTCCTGCTCAGAGAAATAAGCCGTCACAAAGCTGACATAACATTTATTCAAAAATCCCACATTCCGTGTAGCTCCCAGATACATCTCACAGACCATATATACACAAGAGCATATGCATCAAGAGCACTTTGTAAAAAAAATGAGGTAGAGATACTTATACACAAGAGATGCCCTATCCAAATCACGGGAGTACAAACAGACACAGAGGGCCGGTACATGGTACTGTTGGGTACACTCCATTCCAACACCTACCACCTCATCAATCTCTTTGTGCCAAACACCCCCACTCCACGGTTTTGGACAGACCTGCAAACACTATTTAAAACTCTCCCGCGGGGGATCTTAATACTAGAAGGGGACCTAAATGCGACACTGTGCCCAGCATCCGACCGAGGAGGGGGGCAGGACAAACATTCTACTCGGCCGCCCATGCCACCTATCACGCATTAACCTTTTTCTTACTAACCAACTGGGTATGCAATGGATCAAAACTTCCGCGATAAACCTTATGTCCTGGGCTTTTGTCCCCACAAGACAACTATATGAAAATATGAGGAGGGTAACTGACCTTATATGGTGGGTGGGGAGAACACGACCGCCTTCTCTGCTCCTCTCCTTGGATGCAGAGAAGGCGTTCCACAGGGTCCAATGGCACTACTTATTCACAACGCTACATAAGATGCACCTACCAGACACCTTCGTTACAGCAGTACGAGCCTTATACATCAACCCCAGAGCGCAAACAATGATAACTGGAGCAGCGTCACGCCCCTTTGACATGAAATACGGCACACGCCAGTGCTGCCCCCATCCCCTATCCTGTTCATATTAGCCCTTGAGCCCTTACTAAGCCTGATAAGAGATCACCCAAGGATCACAGGCATAAAGGTAGCAGCAGAGGAATATAAAGTATCCACGTATGCCGACGACATCTAACTAACCCTCACTGACCCGAAAGAATCTGTCCCGTGCCTCCTTGAACCGTTAGAAACATATAAGCAAAATAAATGTAGATAAATCGATAGGCATGCCCATTGGGGTGCCATAGACAGACGTCGCGTGGTTAGGACGGACATTTGACCTGAAAATTAGACCACAAGCCATTAAATACCTTGGTGTCTCACTGACACCGACCCCTTACGACCTATATGCCGAGAACCAACAGCGCATGATAAACGCTCTATTAAAAGACCTAGATAAATGGAATGAGAAACCCATTTCATGGATAGGTAGACTGCACAGTGTAAAAATGAATCTTCTACCATGCCTCCTGTTCCTTTTCCAAGCACTGCCAATAAAAGTCACTAAGGGGGGTCTAAAAATGCTACAAACAGCAATAGATGACTTCATAGGATAGCTACAACAGTCACTAGAGAGTGTGGACTGGCAAGACATATGGTAGGCAGCAGCAAAAGCTTCCATTTGCGTACTACACTAGGAACAATGCTATAAAACACCACTCCGGTCAAACAATACAGAATGTGCAAAACACCTACAGATATCTGCTGGAGGGGCTGTGGCGAGAAGGTTACATATCTACGAATGTGGTGGACCTGCCCAAAAGCAGCACGTTTCTGGGATGACAGCGGTATTGAGCAGACCAATAGAACCAGATCCCTGGGCTTTCCTTATAGCACGACCCCTGGACAATCTATCTAACAAAGAGCAAAAGCTATTCAACAAAATTAACCTGGCCGCTAGGAGGGCTATGGCACAAACCTGGTTACACATTGACATGCCACCGATGGAAAGGGTCATTTGCAACATCAAAGAGGCACATCGTATGGACAAACTCACAGCATAAATACTTGATACGTATCCACTATTTCTTAAAACCTGGGAGCCATGGGAGGACTACACTAACCGCTAACGGACATACCAACACATAGCCATAAACTACTCAGCCCTGGCTAGAGCTGACCACACATGTCGTCCACCCCACCCCTGAGAGGTTCCTATCTCTTGCTGTTTTCCCCCCATCTCCCCATCTCAATCCTTCATCTTCCTACCTTTACCTTCTTTTTAATAAAATCCTTTAAAAAGTTCATGTCTTTACAGGGTGTACGTGACTAAACTAAAGTCACAAGTGTACTAAAAATAGATCCAGAGCAAACTCGCACACCACTAGACACTGAGGTATGAGTGCTAAATCACCTTCGAACTAGCGCAACTAACACACTCTTACGTACAAAGGAAATGTGTCCAATAGACCAACTCGCTCAATATATATATAAGATGGAACATATGTACGAAGCTCTGAAATATCAGCATTTACCAGTACAATGCAATATGTACAATGACACTTGCCATGTATGTATACCTTATTATGATTACTTGTACAACTGAATTCGCACCTACCCTGCTTTTTGTTATGGTCACTTGATATGCATGACTTGATAAAGAAAGAATTTCAAAAAGAAATAAAATCATGTGCTGATGTAATAGATCCTCTCCAAATAAAAAGAAGATTGTCTATATATCTAGAATAGGACACCAGTTTTTTTGCCCAGCCATGCTCCCTCCAGATTTATCTCTCTTCCCATTCTGCCATATAGAGGTTGGTATAGCTAGGTGCAAACCTAGTGGCCATAGCTGAACCTCTTTTTTACAAATAAAAACAATCTTTAAAACAAAAATAATTGTTTTTTTAAATCATGTCTATCCCTTCAATTAAGTAATCAATTTGATCCTGCATCATGGAGTCATCCTTTTCTAATATGGATCTTACTGCTTGACATCCTTTGTCATATAGGATTATAGTGTACAATAATTGTACATTGCAAGTGATTAATAAAAAATTGTCCTCCCAAGTAATATTTTCACATTTTTTAAGTAAATCCATGGTATCTTTGAGGTATGATCTTGTTTTGGCAACATATGGTTGCAATAGAACGTCTATATATTCCGATAAGTTAAAAAGAAGAGATACAATACCGGAGATGATTGGTCGTCCAGGGGGATTTGTTAAGTTTTTGTGGATCTTTGGCAATAAATGGATTATAGGGATCTTAGGATGTTGGACATTAACGTAATGAAATTCTTTTTGGTCCAAGATCCCTGTTTCCATTCCCTTGTCCAAGTAATTATTTAATCTTCTATTAATGTCTAATGTAGGATTGTTGGTTAATTTAATCTATATGTTTGAGTCAGTTAGCTGCTTGTAAGCCTCTTCTTCATATTGATCTTTGGATAGGTTTACAAGGCCTCCGCCTTTATCAACGGGTTTGATTACTAATGATGATGTCATTAGCAGAGCAAGTTCTGCTCTGGTAAATCTAAGTACATTACTTTATTCCTTTATTATATCTATTAGTACATTGGAGTATTTTTTCTTGTACTTATTTTTACATATGTCCCGCACATTGCACTTTATTTGAGACATCCGGGACGTCTATACTAACATATATCCTTAGACGGGGATTGTTCCTTCCATGCGCAATACAGCTGAGCTCTGAGTTAGCTTTACCAAATGTCAGTGATAACCACATAAGATTACCTCACAACATATTCACCAGATATACTGCACTATTATATTTTTTTGCTTTTATCTTTGAGGTCAACTGTGTGTACAGCTTTAAAAAAAGACCTTTGTCCCTATACACCTTACTACCCGACTCTCCAAATATGTGTTGGGATTTTTATATTATAAAAATGTGCAACGTTCTTCATGCCACTGTTTACTGATATGTCAATACATATGCTGTTGTGGCGTTATTCAGTTGATATGTACTCATATGCACAACAAAAATAAAAAATTTAAAAATAAAAATAAAAAAAAAGACCTGTGTACGTATAAATGTCTACATATATTGTTTGGGGCGCAGTCTCCTTCTACCTTTCTCATATTCTACTATCTACAAGGTTTGGCAATCCTTGTATTGGTTACAGCAGCCCACAGCTATCCTGTGTTTAATACTATAGTGAGCACCTACTACTTTTCTTTTACGTCAGTGAGTTAAGTGTGTGCTTATATGGGAATACAATCCCACACAGGTGGAAATTAATAAACACTCACCCAATTAATCAAGCAGAAATTCACAAATTCATTTTAGGATCTGAGGCCTTTTGGTTTTAATTAAAATAAAGGATTTAGTATGAAACAGTAAATTGTTTTTAGTTGTTTAGATCTTTAAAAAATTCACAAATGCCTTAGAAGGTGCATGAAAATTACGCAATTATTAAACGTGAGTTATTGTCTAAGTTTTTCCATCCCATAATATCTATCTTTTCTTTGTAATCTTCATTTCAGTTTTGTACTTTGCTCAAGTGTGTTCATGACATCAACTTTACTGAGCTATTTATTTCCATTACTCAGTAACAATGTCATTCAATTAATCCATGCATTTAATCATGCAAACTACAGAGCTTCCTTTTTAGTCATAAACTCACAGGATTTTGCTCTGTCTGAACGAAATTTCTCACATAGGTCAAATGATTTTTGGTTCATTTTTGGATCATTAGCACTGAAACTCTGACTTTCTCATCAGTATTACGTAGTTTCATTAATACATTTAAACCACGCACTAGAATAGCATTGCCAATTTTAGTCACATACAGGAGTGCTCTGTTACTCAGGCAAAAACCTTTAGTAAAATATATATTACAACATAATGGCAAGTTTAGTCCCTTGTTTACTAAAACAGAACAAAATACAAGACAATATGAAATAAATATTAGAATTTGAAAAAATACAAAAAATATTAAACTGCATTTAACTTTATAGGGTATTTGTGTAATATTTCCCAAAAAGTTAATTTCATTGGGAACAATATCTAAAGCTTTCTTTGTGAGCTATTTAAAGATGGCAGATGTTATGCTCATTTCCAAGATTCTATAACCATACTTCCTATTCTTTCAGTGTGTTGTCAAGGTACTGTAAAATAATGAAAAATATGTATATACGTTACAATGTATTCATGCATCCCAAGAGTAGTTTAAAAATTAACTTTTTTTTTTTAAACAACTTATACCAGGAATCAAGTGTATATTTATTTTATGTATTTTGACTAATGTAAACCCAGCTTCCCATGTGACTTTGGTTTCTATACCAAGTCTATGTGGTTCATTTTCCTGCACCAGAATTTAGTCAAATCAATCATCAATGCTACAGTGAATGTGTGTTTAATTTACTGATCAATCTGACTCAGTCCCTTTTGGGATTCAGCAGAATGGTCAGAAAATGTGATGGACATCTGAATCAGCAATGTGTGAATTCATAATGAATCTACTTTTAAAACTCAACAAAAATCAAGCAATATAAGAATGTAAATATGAAAAGGAATATTGCATAGGAGGCCTGGGAATCTGAGGTTCTGTGCAGTATCTTAGCTGTTCCTAGAACTCTTCTGGATAGAAATCTCAGATGTCTCACCTGGAATTTGCTGAAGCAACTCTCCCAACTTGGGGGTTTCAGAGTGCTTACATCACAAGTGGGACGTCCACATCCTTTCTAGCTCCTCTTTCAGTCCATTGTATTTAACCACCCTTATTCAAACACTTAACAAGAAAAAAAATAATGATAACTTTTAACAACTGTATATTGGCAAGCTAATTTCCAACTAGCATAAAGTTAAAGCTCACCGTATGTGTCAAAAAGGCAGACAAAATGCTCATTTTTTGTACTTTTTTTGTACTTTTGTACAAACTAGCAAAAAAATTAGCACATGCTAAAGTTCAAAATATGATGTTTGCAATGCCCTGGGGTGTAGACTTTTATGGGGTAGTTTTAATTAGCAACTACTCCAAAATCTCCCCATCTATGAAAATATACACATTTAAAAACCTGAAATTGCCGTGTATCTTTTACAGCACTGTAACTTTACAAAACAGTGTTTGAGTCATACATTGGGCATATTGTTTTACTCAGAAGATTTAACTGAGCATAAGTTGGGGGATTTTATCCCAGTGGCATATATCATATGTACAAAATACCCAGCAAAAATGCAACATGTATGGAAAAAAAAATAATTTAGCTTTTACCACAAACTGTGAAAAAATGGCAGCAATTTAAGGCACAATATATGCCATGTAAGATACCCTGTAGTGTCTGCTTTCTTAAATGGGGTTTATTTGAACAGTATAACTGCGATAATACCCCATAATTAGTCCCATCAAATCCATCTAGGAAAAATTCTAACCGTAAAAACTGAAAATAGCCTGGTCTCATATATGGTGTTATAGCTTCACAGAATAGTGGCAAAAGCATACAATCATTGTACTCTGCAGTGTTGCTATGCATAATATAGGGTTTTGTACAGGAATACCATGTATCAGCTTAATGAAATACACATTTAAAAAACTAATTCTATGTGTGTATGTCAAAAACAGAAAAAAAACCACAATTTTACTACAATATTTAGCAGAGATTCGTGTTGAAATTTAAAAAGTGTCAAAATAACCTTAGGTAAATAGCCTTTGATGTCTACTTTATATAAATATATACTTGTGTGTGTCAATTTAGTTTTTTGGGATCAAACTACAAGACAAACATATCAACTTCTAAACTTGCTACACATTGAAATTGTATTTTATTCCTTGTATTGTGTGACTTGTAACTTTCAAAATAAACTAAAATTCTAGACCTAGTATGTACTCTGTAAATAAAGACACATGAATTAAGTTATATTGAATTACTTTTCCTAAACTGGACATTTTATGCACATGTTATTATTTCAATAATCTGTTATTTCCCGCTCAGTTTTATCCTAGCAATATGATATGCTGGATATAGCATAATGCTAAAACTATTTAATCAAACTAGAATCAATGAGCCAGACTAAGCAAAAATTATTTGTTTTCCTGACACCACATTCCCCAAAAGAAGGATTTTCTTTCCTCCATACAGCTAACAAAAATAACTTAATAACTGTATATTGGTAAAGCAGTTTTGCACTATAATGAATGACAAAATGCCTTCCAAGAGTAAATAGCCTATCTCCTATCTCCTAGGCAAAGTTATCTATAGTGCTCCTAGCAGTAGCTGGTTGTTACATATAGCATAAACTTAGTCTCACACTATAATCAATGCCCCTGGCTATATCCCACTTAAAAACAGGTAGAGCAAGGGTAAAACAACAATAAAAAAAGGCTGCGCCACAATGAGAATAAAAATACAATTAAAAGTCCAATATAAAAAAGAGAATCCAACTTGAGTGTCCTTACGGGTGGTCTTTATAACAGAAAGTGCAATAGTGAAGTCTTCATAGACTGTATCAGTTCCGCTTATGTAGAAGACAAAAGAGAGAGAGAGGGGCGGCCAATAGTGCAGTATTGTATAATTCCAATAGTGACGTACTTAGAATTTATAGTTGAGAACTCACATTTAGTAGAGCTTATGTCCAGCTCTAGGATAAAAGCGCATGCAGCGGTATAATCCCCGCTTGTAGGATATGTCGTGGGTATCTTTTCGTCAGTGGTGTCCAACTCTCTCTTTTGTCTTGGTCTTTCACAATTTGTTCTTTGACATACAGAGTTATTCAGTAAAGTCTGAATTGGGCAAAACCATCAGGCTTCATACGGGCCAGTTCGAGAGCAAGGTAAAATCACAGAGGATCACTAATAGTCTGGGTTCCTTAATAGCTGAAGTCAAAAGGTCTAGAATGATCTTACTTGGAAGTATAGTTGTTTTATTGCTCCTCATTTTTCCCCTCTATTGGTCAATTTACTTGATCTGAGAATGAAATCAACATTGAGTGGCTGTCCACTTTTTGCTACTTCTTTATTGGTCTGGAGATCGAGTCCACATGATCGAGCAGACCTCTTGTCCATTATGGGAAACTGAGCTGCTTATTTGCCCCCTCTCAAAAACAATCCCACAGCCTCTTATCCATTCCATTTTTTTTTTTGTTGTTGCCTGTAATGGCACTCCAAATCACAAATGAAAATGAACATGTTCGGGCTTGTACAATATGGTTTCCCAAGATTCTGGCATGTGGCAGTTTGAAAATTCTTCTGATCACCTGATTGCGGTTTGTCCAAAATTAATTTTCAAGTTTACTGATCATTTTCATGTTATCACTTTTTGATCTCGTTTGGGAAACGTGTCTATAGCTAATAGTAGGCTAGCCTTCTCCATTGCATCAGTGGGTGGTAGGTATTGGAGATGTGGTTAGACAAAACATTATAGCGAGGTAATGCTACTAAACAGATAAGTCAAGCAAATATATCCAGCTTCAAACAGATTTATTTATTAGCAAAGGAGAAATAGGTAACTTTTCACTCTTTTGTTATTTTCCTTAGCATTGTTTTTAAGGTCATCAGTTATTTTTCTTTTTATGATTTTGAATACATTAGTTGCTAAAGATATGTAAATTCACAATATTATTAGTTCACTGTTAATTGTTGCACAATTAAATCAACACATCCAATAAATTATTTGATTCTATACTCTTTATTTTGAACTGTTGGAAAATCACATAATGTTCCAGTTTCTCAAACATCTAACTTTTTTTTTTTTTTTTTTATCAAGTACGGAGTAGTAGCACTCTGATTAAAATAATTCTGTCTGTAATCTCATATGAATAGCTAATTAAATTGTTTAATTACCTATTATACGTGATGAAACACCACAATTTTTAAGCTGTCTCCTTGAGCATTTTGGCATGCACTCATACAAATAAAAATTATATTTAATAGCTTTTTTTCCTGCCATTTACAACTCCTAATGAAAATTTTAATAAATAAATAGCTCATGAATATTGCATGGAATGAACAAGACGATACAAAGGATTTACCACTAACCCTATTTAACCTCAGTTAAATAATTGCTCAGTTTTTCCTATGTTATATTTATACAGCAAAATGTTCTTTATTTGCATTACTGAATGAAAACACAAGAATGTATATACAATGAGCACATTTTTAAACTATTTAAATTTTTTTTTCTCATTTAACAAATGCTCTGCAACGCAACAAAAACATTTAAAGATCTAAAACAATTAAAGATATAATATACTATATATATATATATATATATATATATATATATATATATATATATATATATATATATATTAATAGACATCTAGCAATGACACCTTCCACAGTGCAGTAATTAAAAGGATAAAGTGTAGATGAAAATATGTCAACACACAGAGGGGCTGGTTGGACATAGAGACAGACAGAGGAGCTTGGGACACAAAGACACACAGAGGGCTGGAACGGACAAAGAGACACATAGAGGGGATGGGGGGACATATACACACAGAGGGGCTGGGGGGGGACACAGGGACACACAGAGGGCTGGGAGGGACAAAGAAACACATAGAGAGGCTGGGGGAGAGGATGCAACAAGCCACACAGAAGTGCTATGGAAGAAAAACAGACACACACACACAGTTGAGGGGGACAAAGATACACAAAGAGGGCATGAGGTTCAAGGGGGCACACATAGGGCTGGGGAGACAAAGAGACACAAATAAGGGCAAAAAGAAACAAAGAGACACACAGAGGGCTGAGGAGACAACAAAGACACACAGAGGGGCTGGGGACAAATAGAAAATCAGAGGTGCTGGCGAGATAAAGTAACATACAGAGGGGCTGGGGGACAAAGAGACATACAGAGGGGCTCTCGGGACTAAGAGGCACACAGAAGGAATGAGAGAACATAGAGCCACACAGAGGAGTATGGGGGAGGCGAAGTTACACAAAGAGGTGCTGGCAGGGCAAAAGACACTCCCAAAAGACTGGGGGGATACAGACACACACAGATAGGCTGGGGTTCAAAAAGACACACAGAAATACACAGACACACAGACGGTTGAGGGGGCAATGTTACACACAGAAAGGTTGGCAGGGCAAAATACATCCCAGGGTACAGGGGGACACAGACACACAGATCAAAAGGGGACGATGATACACACAGAGGGGCTGGGAAAAGGGACACAGAGGCACTCAAAGGGGCTGGGAAAGAGGACAGTGAAAGAGGACAGTGACACACACAGAGGGGCTAGGTTAGGGGTCAATGACATACACAGATAAGCTGGGGAAGTGGACAATGACACACACAGAGGAGCTGGGGAAGGGCTCAATGACACACACTGATACAAACATATAAATAACTAGACACATATACTGTCATTGATACACACATACGCTGACACACATGTCGCAATTAATATACTTAGAGCCACGCTCTGCTTCCATAGGTGGTTAGTTCTCTTGGCTGCCTGAGGCTGGTGACTGCCTGAAGCTGACTAGGCTGTCTGCAGTGCTCTCCCTTTCTCCCTGGCTGCTGATAGTAAAGTGGCACAGTCGGCCTGTTAGGGGTCCGCACAGAGCTGCCATCAGAAATTTTGGGGACCCTAACAAAGCTCAAGGTCTGGGCGCCCAGGGCCCACCCCTGACTACACCCACATGGATGCAGAGTGAATGTATAATAAATGCAGTGTGTATAGTGGATGCAGATTTTACATTTGTGTAATATGTGTAGTGTTTGTGTGTATTAGATGCAGTGTGTGTGTTTGTGTAATGTATGTAGTGTGTGTATAGTGAATACATAGTGTGTTTGTGTAGTGGATGTAGTGTTTGTTTGTGCAGTGTATGTAGTGTGTGTATAGTGAATACATAGTGGGTTTGTGTAGTGGATGTAGTGTGTGTTTGTGCAGTGGCTGTAGTGTGTGTACAGTGAATACAGAGTGTGTTTGCGTAGTGAATGTAGTGTGTGTTTGTGTAGTGTGTGTATTAGATGCAGTGTGTGTATTAGATGCAGTGTGTGTAGTGGATGCAGTGTGTGTGTTTGTGTAGTGGATGTAGTGTGTGTATTAGATGCAGTGTCTGTATATAATTAATGCAGAGTGGTTGAATGTATGGTGGGTGTAGTGTGAGTATAGTGTATGCAGAATATGTGTGTAGTGGATGTTGTGTGTGTATAGTGAGTGCAGAGTGTGTGTCAGTGTAGTGAATGCAGAGTGTGTGTTAGGGTAGTGGATGCAGAGTGTGTATTAGGGTAGTTAATGCAGTCTGTGTCAGTGTAGTGGATGCAGTGTCTGTGTTTATGTAGTGGGTGTAGTGTGTGTATTAGATGCGGTGTCTGTGTATAATGAATGCAGAGTGTTTGAATGTGGGGTGGATGTAGTGTGAGTATAGTGAATGCAGAATGTGTATGTAGTGTATGCTGTGTGTATAGTGAGTGCAGACTGTGTGTCAGTGTAGTGAATGCAAAGTATGTGTTAGGGTAGTGGATGCAGAGTGTTTGTTAGGGTAGTGGATGTAGAGTGCGTCAGTGTAGTGAATACAGTGTGTGTGTGTCAGTGTAGTGTACGCAGTTTGTGTGTTGTACTAGTGTATGCAGAGTGTATATCAATGTAGTGTATGCTCTGTATGTTGAACTAGTGTATGTAGTGTGTGTGTTGTACTAGTGAATGCAGAGTGTATCAGTCTAGTGTATGCAGTGTGTGTGTTGTATTGATGTATGCAGAGTGTGTGTTGTACTAGTGTATGCAGAGTGTGTGTCAGTCTAGTGTATGCAGTGTGTGTTGTATTAATGTATGCAGAGTGTGTGTTGTACTAGTGTATGCAGAGTGTGTGTCAGTGTAGTGGATGCAGAGTGTGTGTAAATGTGCAAACTAGGGCCTGCAATCTTCGGGGGGAAAGGGGTATTTTTACATTAATTTCACATTCATTTTACATTAAATTAAATTAAATGTTATTCCCCCCTCCCTGCTTCTTACCTGGGTCAGGGAGGGGAGAGATTCCATTCAATGGTGGTCCGGTGGCATGGTGGGGCCCCTGGCTCCCTATTACTGCATAGGCAGCCCAGCACACTGCATCTGCACATTCAGCTCCTCTCCCCCGATAATTCTCGCGAGCAGGTCCTGCGTGCCGTGCAGAGCGTTGCCATGGTAACCCGTGTCAAGGCTCTGACGGTCGCGGGTCTCGCAAGAGTTATTGGAAGAGAGGAGCTAAATGTGCAGATGCAGTGTGCTGGGCCTCCTCTGCAGTAACAGGGAGCTGGGGGCTCGTGACAACCATCATGGTTGTCACCCCCTGATGGCGGCCCTGGATCCGCAGGACCTGACCCTGCACCTGAGCTTACCTTCTTGCCTATTGGGTTTGCCCTAAGTTCCGCTGCTGCTATCACTGACCTACACTAAGACTTAGCACATGGACTTCCTAATAATGTTGTAAATGCTTGTGTGGTTTGTCCTACCCAGGTCTAAAGCAAGTCTACATATGGAATGCAAGCTAATTCCTAACTTCAGTGGCAAAACAACTTTCAAATAATTGCTTTGAACACTCCCAGCAGTCGATGTAATAGTGTTTATTGGTAATTGATTCATAATGAATACTAGACTTTCTAATACATGTAGATTTGTAAGCACAGTATGTTCGTTATTTCATCTTATATGCCAGATACATCTTTTCAACGATCACATATTTTCAGAAAATTAGCTACCATATAATTGTATTACTACTTTTTTTTTTTTTTTTTACCAGTCATTTGATTTCCATGTATGTATATACTGATTTACTAGACATTAAAATTATGTTTCACAGAATTTTCTTACTGTGTAACTACACTTAAGAGGTAACGGTGAATGAGCATTTCACACTGGCATTATACAGTATAGGTTAATTATCTTCATTGTTGTACACATGATGTACACTGAATTGCTTCCAATGATATCTTGTATTTTAGATTGTATTTTATAAGGCATCAAACATTTTACTCTTTTATTGTGTATATAGGATAGCATCATATCGGTGTCCACAGAAAATATTGAATCCCTATTGGAATGCAGTGGCTTATTTTAAATTACCACTAAAATCACTCAGACCACTTCATCACCCAACTTAATAAACTTAATACATTATATAATTCATTCTGCCGATTTGTACTAGAATGTAATTACTTTACCCACCTTTGCGACATGTTAAAAGAGCTAAACTGACTGTCTCTGGAATCCCGACGCACTCTTCATCTTTACGGCCTTGTGCATAAGAACATTTCTGGGAAGCTCCCACCCTACCTGAGTAGAATGCTCTCCCCGGCTGTTCCCACCTCCTATAACCTCCGATCCAGTACCAGCACGATATTAAGTTTACCGCAATACAAAAATAAAGTGGCTCGATCCTCCTTTTCCTACAAAGCACTGCAATTATGGAATAACCTCAGGGACACAGTCAAATCTTCATTCAATCTAAAATCTTTTGAGAGATCTATGGCAATATACCTCAGCACAGAATGCCCCTGTCATGGTTGAATATATTTATGTGTGTATGTATGTATATATATATATATATATATAGTATTTTTGTAATATTGTATCCTATTGTAACAATGCAATGTTTTGTGAGCCAATGACAAATGAAAACGAGAGAAATCACAATGTATCCATCCTGGTAAAATATTTTATAAATAAATAAATTGTCCAACTTGTTTCTTCTTGAGACATCCCTATAGCAATTGCAGTTATGAAAATCAGACTCCTAAAATGCATATGAATCCCAGTTAATTTGTAACCTAATGAATTAAGTCTAGTTTGCACATTCACCAAAACAACACATCTTTCCATACATACCAAACGTGCTTTAAATATTCATATTATGCAATTGCTTCATATGGTTTTACAGCTGACTTTATTCTTCAGGTAAATATAGGAAAAACAATTCTACTTTATCTCTATTAGAGAAGAAAATTTTGTCCATCTCTTGAAAGGTATTATTTAATGAAATACTTAGTTGCAAAACATTACAGTAAAAACAATTGGAATATATATAAGCCCCTCAATATGTTTTTGTTTTTTGTTTACCTCTTTAGCTCACTTCCCTCTACCTACATATTTTCTTCATATTATTTAGGCCTCACAAATGAGTTATTGTTTATGTGTACTTAGTAAAAAATATAGAAAAGAATATCGAATAGAACAATATATTGAAAATATAGATTCATTTTGGAATCTAACTGAAGTTAGCCTCAAGGATTCCTTACAATTTTATTGATCATTATAAAAATAAGTCAAAACATCTGGAAATACATAATTGAGATTTTTTTTTTTTTTTAGAAAGCAAGGGATTAAAATCAAAAGCATACACATTATGAAGTCATATCAAATTATAAAAATGGAAACAGATACATTTTTATTCTTTAAAAAATTCCTAGCCATGTAGATGCACTTACATTTGGTCTTTATTTAGTTCTTTAGTACAATTGCAAATGAAGCAATGTCATCTGGTTTTCCATGATATCGCATAATATTGAACTTTATCGGGTCAGTCACCTCAAAAAACATTGTGGTATTTTTAACGAACAGAACTTTGTGGAGAACCAGTCAGGACACTGATACAAACCTTACCAAGTTAGAAACAAAAATCTAAGCTGACGTGAAGAATTTTTTCAAACTTGCTTATAATGTGCAAAATTCTACATGTTGACTGCCTATTGCTCACAACCAAGTTACATTGTAAGCATTAGAGTATAAAACAGTACCATGTGTGCCTATTATGTGTTAAATTGTTCAAGATGACTATCAACCAACCCCAGCTAACTTACATTATAAGCCTGAGAGCATAAAGTACAATCATGTAGGGTTTGTTTGTTTGTTGTTTGTTGTTATTTTACGACTTCCTTCCCAACTTTTAAACATGGTTTTAAATTTGTTTTATATCGTTTTCAATTTAATATTTGCTGAATTGATGCCGCCCTGATGGTAATAGTTATATAATTATTAGGTAAAAGAGTACATACAAACAGTTTAAGTAATGAAATAACCCTTTAAAGGTTTTACATTAAGCAGTTATCAAAGCTATCAAAATGTGTATGTCATGAAACATTTAACTTCTGGTAATGATGCCAAATAAAATTTTGTTTTAGAACCAGTAGTTGTATATATGGGAGTGCCTCCAACCCGAGAGGACCAGCTCGGTACCTCAACACTATTGTCTTAAAACCAGACTTAAATAATGATTTGATTATTATTTCTTGTGATATCAGCCTCAACTAAATTGATTACATCACAGGTTCAATGTTATAGACAGCTGATGTAGGAAGGCGGTATAACGTATTCTGGAAGTAATAGAGGACCTGGACATGTGCAAGGGTGAAAAATATATGTCTGACTATTTTTAATTCCTCCAAAAGTTTTGAAAAAATCAGATTTTGTCTGTGTAGCATTTCAGTGCAGACACATTTTGTCTATGTGATTATTTCAGAAGAAAAAATATTGAGACAAACCAAAATAGCATGAAAATGTGCTTATCAGTTTATTTCAAATTATATACAAAATGTTGATATTAAAGAATTTTTGACTTATTTAAAATGTAAATATTATTTAGATATTGTGCAGTACACTCACTCATAGGTGCATTTTTGCTCCATATGGTTAACAAATCAAGTGAGCAGATGTAACCAAAAGAGGGGGGAAAAGGAGGAGCAGTAAAACTTTTCTGCCCTGTGAGTTTTACCCTTAAGGATGCATGGCAGAGAAATTCTTTCAGGTATTAAAATTAAAGGGATTCTGCTATTGGGCGCCATATTTTAATGCCCTTCTAATACTGAAAGTAAAATGCATATCGTTCTAACTAATAATGGGAAAGCATTTTTGTAAAATAAAATCACATTTGATTTATGAGCAAATTGTCACTTAAATTAATGCTCAACAGAAAAGATTATTGTTGCTTAAGAACACAATTTTTTTACAAAAATTACAAAAATGGTAAGGATCTAAAAGAGAAAAAGAGAGAACAACTCTCTCAAATATCCAAATAAAAAGGAGTGACGTGTTAATAAATAGCAGTGCTTTTATGGTATAACAGATATATACACTCTAAATCACGTGACTAAAATCAACATTAAGTGGCTGTGCCCTAGCCATAATTTTTTTTTTTTTTTGGTGCCACAGATGGAACGTCAAATTATGAAACAAAAAAAACTGCTTGTTTTTTTCCTTCTTATTTTGTCTCATGATTTGGGCTTATGGCTTTTTGGAGTGACTCGCTGATCTTCCAAAATTCAGACTAATCCCAATTCGTTTGAAACTAAAAGCACAAGCCAAGATGACACTATATAATCAGCTCTTGCAGGAAGACATCTTACATGCATACTTGCCAACAACTGGGAAATAGGTCTGATAGTCAAAGTGATGTAGACAAGTGAGAGAGATTGAATGTGATTGAAGGAGGAAGTATAAATAAGTGAATTTAAAGCAATGGTGGAGAGTGAGATGGAGGAGTATGAGAATGAGAACACCGAATGACAGTTGGAGCAGAGGGTGGAGAACGACAGTGGACTATAAGCAATGCTAGGGTGACTATGAGGGCGTGATTGGGGTTTTTGAAGGTTTGTGAAGCTGACAGCAGTGGTCTGAAGTGTTAGAATGGTGTATTGCTGACAGTGCCTGGATAATTGGGCCAGTGAGTCAATGAATGGTATCTTATAGAGATATAGTGGAGAGAAGTTGTATGAAAGTGATGAATAAGTAATAGAGTGGAAAGAAAAATTTACAGGAAGAACAATGCACACAGGACAATAAAACTACTTTGGGACAAACCAGGAAGCCATTCAGGTTCTGTGCATAAAAAAATTAATCTGTAGATCATTACATACATAAAAAATCTGAGCTTGCTGACTAGAATCATAAACAGTCAGAACGACATAATGCCAAATCCTTTTTATCCATCCACAGTGGTGAAAAGTCAATATAAGTACAATTCCTGTCAGATCTGGATTATGAAAACTCTAACTCTATTTGCTGATGAGAAAGAAATGTAGCTCTGACAGATGCAATATTGAAAAACGCTGTCTTTACAGGAGCAAGAAAAGTGCAGCCACATCTACACTGGAGTGAGGGCCCTGGTTCCATGGTTCCATGGTGGAATTGAGAAGGCTGTGTGTAAATTGAAGACAGTCCAGGGCATCGTTTAGGTGTCCATTGCATGACTGTCCAAGGACAGTTTTGCAAGAAAGTTATGGATTGGTTAATTGATGTTTTAAAGAAAGTATAAATTGTTGTAACTTACCACCCCTCCTTCTTTTCATTTGTGAGCAGCTGATCATCAGTCTTGCATAGATTGTAGGACCATAACAGGTAGTTCATCTTGTGGCTGTCATGCAACACACGGTGTCTGCATTGATGCAGTCACCAACGCTAATGATGAACCTTCTCAAAGTGACAAAGTCAACTGTTTGCAAATGTGAAAACTTATGGGGAACATAGAACATGCGTGTCATTAAATTCACTTGTTCTATGCTAAACAAGCACAACATTTTACCCATGCAAGAGCTCTTACGCAGAACTCTGCACATGGGCAGCTCTGAATTTAAATGTTAACTTTGGCATGTGTGTGTGTGAGTGATGACACAACATACCCTCTCCTATAGCGCTGCTCTGCCCTAAAATTACTGCATCAAATTTTTGTCCCAGTATGACCCTGGCTATGATCTCATTGGCAGATATTCACATGTTTGGATATAATCTTAAAATTTTTAATTTTTTTAAATTTACACCTAGTAAAATCTAAGGTGTTTTTGTTTGGTTTTTGTTTTCTTTGTTTGTTTTAAAAGTTAATCTAAGCTATAAAACTTATGGTGATATATTTTTCTTATTAAAGAAAAACAGTTTTCACTTCCTTTTTAACATTTTAATCCTCTTACTATTAAAATGAACACTGATTAGAGAGTAGAGTGTCCTCTAAAATACAGGAGCTAATCTCAGCTGGTTCTAATGGGATCGTAGTATCTGTTGATCTCTTCTCTGTCAACTTTGACTAAATTAAAAAAACGTGAGCTCTATCAGATCCAAACGTCACATCCCATGTCACTGGGCACAAAATCAAAAGAAGAACCTGGGGGTCTGAAAAGTACCAATTATCTTGGTACAGATAACACACATGATGGCATGATCCCTTATTTAAAGAAACGTTGCTCTGACTGATGCTGGGAGCAATTTGGGGGATTTAGGAGAAATGTTAAGTTTATGAATACCTACGTTAAGGGAGATTGGCAGTGTTTTTCACTAAAGTAAGAATTGTCGGAATTTATAGTAAATTCAAAGACGATTTCAAATTGTAGAACACAATAGCCAAAATGGAAGCAGAGTAGAATTGGATATTTTTTTCCTATTAAGCTATTTTGGAATTTACTTTGAATTCCTGGCAATTTTCAATGTAGTAAATAACCCTGTTGGAGTTAGGGTTATTACGGTGATGCTGAGAATCTGCCTTGATGAGGGTATTTTAAAGACAATGGCTGCTACAATGCCCCCACAATGTAATATATAAGTTGATTTCAAAAAGCTCAAAATTTACAAACTGAACTGCAGTAAAGTTAACATGCCAGTTTAGCTTCATCAGAGCTGATACCGGAAATGCTGAATGGAATCTCGCACTGTTTCCAAAACTGAAATGAAATAATAGAATAAAGTTTATGCACTAAACAGTGATTTAAAATACAAACTTAAAAAAAGAGAGAATAAAATAGGTTGTAATAATTAGTTAAATGTAAGAATTTTCAACTGAACTAATTTAGCCTATGTTTTGCTATTTGGATTTCAACTTATCACAGCTCACTTTTTAGTGAATAAAGACAAATGTATCTTCACACACTAAAGTTACTAAGGCCTAGCTGTTTAAATATGTTCTACCATTACTGTTTCTGTCACTGTTTTGGCTTTTAAGTGGGTTCTTAATTCCAAAGACTTTAGGCTTTATGACATTTTTAGTTTATATTGACATAAGATAGGCAAAAATCTTAGACATTATATTTATAATACAAATTTGAATCCCAGACATTTACAGTTGCATTTCACGACATGTTCATATTTAAATTGAATTTTACAGCTTCTAAATTAAATAGACACGTTTTCCAGTTGGGAACATATTTGACAGCTGATTTGCGTACATTTCTATTACAGACAACGTTCTGTTCATTTTCCATAGATCTAGGTTTCTGAAGTGATTAGAAAATTACTCAGCTCATAAAAGATAGGTTGCTATGGAGAAAATTCAGGTCTACATCAATATGTCACTTTAATAATGTAACTGTACATGAGCAATCACAGCTTACACAGAACTCCGTGTTCTAAAATGTAATAAAAGCTTACAAACGTTTGGAAGAGAGATGAGTGATCTGTCTCTCCCATGCTTTCCATTAAGTACTTTGTTTAACTTTACACCATTTTTTACGAAATGATTTACAATGATAAGGCATATATGTATGGTACGTGTTGCACTAAATTCATTGGAAAATTCCTAAATGTGTATCAGAATTCACCTTCATATTCTCAAGTTACTACATTTTTACTTTTATAACTTGGTATGACCCCTATGTCTAGCCATTCTAAGAATTTGCTTTTTAAATGATCTTGAACCTTCCTAGGCATGGAAGTGGAAGGGAATTTGCCTACAGCAATGATTCCACTTTAAGGGGCCCTATGTAGAGATGGGTTAATCTCTTTTGGATGCAATGCAAAATTTTAAAAAGCAAATTACAAATCAGTCAAAAATGAACATGTACACTTATGTAATACAAAAGAAAATACAAACACACAAATGGCCTTTGGAGTGACACTAAAAAGCCTCCAGTTACTTAAATGTACATAGAGATTTGGGATAGTGCATAAGCAACCCTTTTCTTAGGTTTGCATTGCATGTATTGGGGCTGATGTGTATTATAGTCATTGCTGCCGCAAAGGAGTAGCAGGATTTTGAGCGAAGGGCTTAATTTTGTGTCTTTGTTTTGGATGGTATTGCATGAATAAAAAAATGTCACAGTTGAAGTTTAAAACTTTTTATCAAGCAGGCTCAACTTCATCATTAATCACACAATCTTGAGATTAATAAAAAAGACAAGGTTTATATAAAAAAATATCTGAACAACTGTGTAACCCCTTCAATAGTGCAGTAGTGATGGTAATAGGTGATGTTGTATTCCAAATTGACATTGGCTTGTACTATGCTATGTTAAGCATATTCAAATCTGATATTTTGTTTGTTGTGTACATGTGTATTTGTTGTGTTGTTAATTTACTTATGTTCTTTTGTTGTTACAGTGCTCATTTGCGTCATTCAGCATTAGTATAATTTCAACATGCCTTAGAAAAAAATGTTGCACTTTAATACAGGCAGGGCCTGCGCTTCCATTAGGCAAGACAGGCACTTGCCTAGTGCGCCAGCTTCTGGGGGCGCCGTTTAAGGCTGTGTGTAGGAAGAGACAATCTATCTCACCAAAGTCTGCTGTCAGTGAAGATCCAGTGGCATGTGTCAGACACAGGCAAAGAAATTGCGACGCAAGCACCGCAGGGGCCTCACTGCTGCTTCCTGAAATCATCAGGAAATAGAATGAAGGCGGTAGTATAGGATCCAGGATGAAAGCCAGGCAGAACTGAGTGTGGTAGGGGAAATGTTTGTACACATCGATTAGCTGCCTCCCTGACAGTGTTACAGACAGTGTGCAGGAGGAGGCTGGAGGTTATCAGGCTGCAGCCAGCAGGGTCGGAAGGTTTTCACCATCTCCCTGTGTGTACATAACTGTAAGTGCTCAGCTCTGGCACTAAGAGAGGGATCCCAGTCAGCAATACTTCATATCTACAACACGTTAACCATTTATCTGCTGTATGTGTGTGTTAGCTTTGAACCTATTGTTTGATGTATATTTACAGGGGTATTACCTATTCTTTATTATCTATTAGCTATACCATGCAGTGTATGTGCCTAAATCTCTGCCTGTGGCGTTTATGATTATTTTGACTAGTTACCTGTACTGTGTTTGACCCCTTGTCTGCCTTGTATAGATTTGTCTGTTGACACTTTTCTACTGTGTGCATGTGTGTCTTTGATCTCTTCACTTGCTGTGTGAATGTTTGTTAAATTCTTTATTTGCACTGTGCATATTTGTGGGGTGCTTATTATGTATGTGTTATGTACTCTCTACTTGCACTGTGTATTTAGGTATATAATAAAAATATTAAAGAGACACTCCACTGCCCAACAGAAAAACAAAGCAAAAAAACCCCCACTGTTTAGAAGATGTAAACAAATGAATTTAATTATGCATTGTTTCATTGAGGTTATATCTAAAACCACATTGCAAAAGCTGCAGATCACTTGTCTGCAGCTATTGCAAATCCCACTAAGACTTTCTGTAGCTGCAGACATCCAATGCAATCTCCTGCAACTGTCATTTTAAAAAACAACCCACACTAAGTATTCAGTGAATACTATTCTACCACTTAATTCCCTTACCTTTTGTGTCACTTTAACCCACTTTAGCATTTAAGTTCATTGAGCAGGGCCCTCAACCAGTGGCGTACATACCGGGGTGGCGGCTGCGACCTGGTATGTACCCAGTGTGGCCAGCCTCTTCCCCTGGGGGGCCCAGGAGCTGGCCACCTCAGGGCCCCCCGAGGCTGGCCCTGGTGTCACTGGGAGGGCAGGCTGGCGCGTGTGCGAGGGAGCACTCTTCCCTGAGCGCTCTCTGTCCAGCTCCCTTGCGCACCGCACTGATGCTGGAGCCGGAATATGATGAGGGATCTGAACAGGAAGCACTCAGGGAGAGGGCTCCCTCGTGCGCGCGCCAGCCTGCCCGGTGACCAGCCGCCCAGCAGCTCCACTGGACCCCAGAGAATCCCCACAGCACTCCCAAAGGCAGGGAGGCTGGGGGATTACATACAAAAACGTGTGTGTGTGTGTGTGTTAGAGTGTGTGTGTTAGTATTAGAGTGTGTGTGTTAGTGTTAGTCAGTGTGTATTAGCTTTTGTGTCAGTGTGTGTGTTAGTTTGTGTGTCAGTGAGTGTGTTACTGTGTGTGTCTGTTACTGAGTGTGTTAGTTTGTGTGCGTATATTAGTGAGTCTGTTTGGTTTCTGTTAGTGAGTGTGTGTTTTGTGAGTGAGTGAGTGTGTATGTGTCTGTCTGTCAGTGAGTGTGTATGTCTGTCTGTCACTGTGAGTGTGTTTGTCAGTAAATGTGTGTGTCTGTTAGCTAGTGTGTATGCGTCTATCCGTGAGAGTGTGTGTGTCTGTTAGCTAGTGTGTATGAGTCTGTTTGTGAGAGTGTGTGTGTGTGTCTTCAGCACTTACCTTTCTCCAGCGCTGGACTCCCTTGGCGCTGGGAATCCCACCGCCCCGATCCGCCTCTCAGCTCCGAATGGGCTTCGCGACAAGAGCTGCGTGCGCATTCAACCCGCCCATAGGAAAGCATTAGTCAATGCTTTCCAATGGATGTTCAGCATCTTCTCACTGTGATTGTCACAGTGAGAATCGCAGAAGCTCCTCTAGCGGCTGTCAATGAGACAGCCACTAGAGGCTGGATTAACCCTCAGTGAAACATAGCAGTCTCTTTGAGTTTTCTTTGAAACTGCTATGTTTTCAGCTGCAGAGTTAAAACTAGAGGGACCTGGCACCCAGACCACTTCATTGAGCTGATGTGATCTGGGTGTCTGTAGTGGTCATTTAAGTGTATGTGTATCTGCATGCACTGGCGTACATACCCCGGTCGCAGGGGTCGCATCCCTGCAAGCCCTGGGACCTGGTGCCCGTCGCCATGTGTTCCGGCCCGCGCAGAGTAAGCGCTGGGGGGCCCACAGATCAGTTTTCGCAACAGGTTTCCCATGGGTTGTGTGTACGCCACTGCATATCGGGATACCAACTTAGCGCAAATAAAGTTACTACACTTCGACATCAAGGGGGATGACTTGGCACTGCTAAAGAGTACCTTTCCCTTTCTCATCTGCCCCAATGAGACCTATTTGGGAATCCAACTCACATATGATACGGCCTCATTATATGTAGCCAATTATACCCCTATTTTCAGTAAAGCATATCATGGCCTGAAAAGATGGGTCGTACCCAACGTCTCATCTTTGGCTACGACCATACCTCTTTACATATTTGGCTTCTGAGGCAATATAGATCCCTTCGCTCAAAACTTTTCTAGCCATCACTTATTCTACAAACCTCTGGGACAGACGTAGGCACAAATATAAGCTTTCCACTGGCCTTTCTTCTCTTATGCCAATACTCTGTAATAAACTTTTCCCATTGGGACTTTCCCCTAAACATTGAAAACTAAACATTAAAAACTAAAAATAGAGAATTCATTAGACTAGGGCACTTGATCACATAAAGATTCTGGAGTATTAGAACATACCGAATGGGTACACCCTAGCGACCTTCAATTACTTTAGTTTCCTCTAACTGAGGAGCTTTGCATCAACCTCGAACATAAGGCAAAACACCACTTGCACCTTAACCACCTTTTAACAGTACTGCTAAAGATCCCATTCAGAAAAGGACACATATTAGACCTATACTGGACATTAGCCACACACCATACACAGCTCCCTACAATACATTACAGCATGGAAATGGGAGTTAGGCACACCTGAAGAACCAACAGACTAATCAGACATACGGGCATCTATTGCCTCTATCACCAGCTGCATGACACATGCAAGGTAGGCAGACAATGTAATAGAGCAGCAGGAAATGCTAGCAGAATGCTTGGTTGTATAGGGAGAGGCATTAGCAGTAGAAAGAGGGAAGTGCTCATGCCATTGTACAGAACACTGGTGAGACCTCACTTGGAGTATTGTACACAGTACTGGAGACCGATCTTCAGAAGGATATTGATACCTTAGAGAGGGTTCAGAGAAGGGCTACTAAACTGGTTCATGGATTGCGGGATAAAACTTACCAGGAAAGGTTAAAGGATCTTAACATGTATAGCTTGGAGGAAAGATGAGACAGGGGGGATATGATAGAAACATTTAAATATATAAAAGGGAATCAACACAGTAAAGGAGGAGACTATATTTAAAAGAAGAAAAACTACCACAACAAGAGGACATAGTCTTAAATTAGAGGGACAAAGGTTTTAAAATAATATCAGGAAGTATTACTTTACTGAGAGGGTAGTGGATGCATGGAATAGCCTCCCAGCTGAAGTGGTAGAGGTTAACACAGTAAAGGAGTTTAAGCATGCATGGGATAGGCATAAGGCTATCCTAACTATAAGATAAGGCTAGGGACTAATGAAAGTTTTTAGAAAATTGGGCAGACTAGATGGGCCGAATGGTTCTTATCTGCCGTCACATTCTATGTTTCTATGTTTCTATGTAGAGTAGGCTTACAAGAAGTTTATCAGATGGTACCTCACTCCCCAATGGCTAGCCTCTATGCACAGAATGCCTACTAATCTATGCTGGAAACTGTGTTCCAGTTCAACTGTTAGTCTGCTAATTCATCCACTGCTGGTGGACTTACCCTAACCATTTTGGAACAGCATTGCAACATTGCTTACCAGGATTTTTAATAGATCATTCCTCCTACATTCATGGGCCACATACAGGGTGATAGTAGAGGTCTGGGCAATTTCCAAACTTCCTTCCCTACAAATCATTAACAAAAAGAATGAGGACAGTATTGAAATAGATTAAATTTGTGACCTGTGACTTGAATGCGACACCTCTCTTCCCTGGTAAAATTGACACAATAGATAGTGATAAATGTTTCACAGCAACTCCCATTTCGGAGACTGCATCCCAGGGGGAACTCACCCTCATCCCCCTTTCCCACTCTTCTGCTCTTTTTCTTTTTTCCCTCTCCCCGTCTCTTCCTGGGGACGTGACTGGGATAGCAGGTGATGGCTATCTCCCAGGCAGATCCATGTCAGATCAGATCTGTTAGTTACTTTTCTCTTTTCTCCTCCTATTTCTCCTCTGTATTTTACACACTTCCCACCCTACTACATTCATGGAATCAATGGGTCTTTACATCCCCTTCACCAAACAGTAAGTAGACAACCTCACAATCCAGAACTACTACTCACTTACTAATGCACCCATCATACTTGGAGTAAGGACATTACCTATCTCCACCTACGACTCCTTTAAGTATCTGCTTATGCAAACAGATTTGACACATCTCTCATTCTGTGTTCATGGCCAGGGTCAGGCTTCAGGTCCACAAAGGAGGTTTGGCTAACAGACCAAGCCTCAATGTCGTCATTGGGGCCCCACAAGCTGTTGATACTTGTTCCTTCTATGTGTATGCATGCGACTCACATAATTTGTCCTCCTCCTTGTTCAGGAGAGGAGATTCCCACAGAAAATATTATGTTTCCTTCTTGTACCTACTGTTACTTGAAAATAAAATCGCATAAATAAAGAATTTTGAAAACAACAAAAAAAGATTAGAATTAGAAATCTTTCACTAAACTCTTATGTTAGTGGCAACTGGGAACTGGTGTGAAAGAAGAAGATTGAGACCAAAATGTGTACTTAAACATGATGACATGATGAAATTTAATGATAAGCTATTCTGCAGGAGTAAAAGTTTGAAGGCATCCTAACTCTTGCTGATAAGCTCAGAAAAGCTTACAATCTATGGATTAAATGTAATAATTGAATGGGAGGGGGGAGCTAGTTGGGCACTAGAGCAGTCGCATCTAGTGATGTCCCGAACAGTTCGCTGGTGAATAGTTCCTGGCGAACATCGCTTGTTCGAGTTCGCCACGGATGGCGAACATATGCGCTGTTTGGTCCGCCCCCTATTCGTCATCATTGAGTAAACTTTGACCCTGTACCTCACAGTCAGCGGACACATTCCAGCCAATCAGCAGCAGACCCTCTCTCCCAGACCCTCCCACCTCCTGGACAGCATCCATTTTACATTCATTGTGAAGCTGCATTCTTAGTGAGTGGAGGGACAGTGTAGCTGCTGCTGATTTGATAGGGAAATTGATAGCTAGGCTAGTGTATTCAGTGTCCACTACAGTCCTGAAGGCTAGAACATCAGTCTGCTTTTTTTTCTGTGTAATGTAATTGCAGTTGCCTGCCTGCCTTCCAGCCTGTGTGTCAGGCTCACAGCATATACTGTGCCCACTTGTCCAGTGCCACCACTCACTCACTGGTGTCACAATAGCTTGCATTTAAAAAAACAAAAAACGTTTCGGACTGTAATATAATAGCAGTCAGGTTCCTTCACGAGTGTGCGTTTCAGGGCCTGCCCAGTGCCACCACTCACTCACTGGTGTCCCAATAGCTTGCATTTAAAAAAACCAAAATATTCTGGACTGTAATATAATAGCAGTCAGTTTCCTTCACGAGTGTGCATTTCAGGGCCTGCCCAGTGCCACCACTCACTCACTGGTGTCCCAATAGCTTGCATTTAAAAAAAAACAAAACTTTTTTGACTGTAATATAATAGCAGTCAGTTTCCTTCATGAGTGTGCGTTTCAGGGCCTGCCCAGTGCCACCACTCACTCACTGGTGTCCCAATAGCTTGCATTTAAAAAAACAAAAACTTTTTTGACTGTAATATAATAGCAGTCAGTTTCCTTCACGAGTGTGCGTTTCAGGGCCTGCCCAGTGCCACCACTCACTCACTGGTGTCCCAATAGCTTGCATTTAAAAAAAAAACTAAACTTTTTTGACTGTAATATAATAGCAGTCAGTTTCCTTCACGAGTGTGCGTTTCAGGGCCTGCCCAGTGCCACCACTCACTCACTGGTGTCACAATAGCTTGCATTTAAAAAAAACAAAACTTTTTTGACTGTAATATAATAGCAGTCAGTTTCCTTCACGAGTGTGCGTTTCAGGGCCTGCCCAGTGCCACCACTCACTCACTGGTGTCCCAATAGCTTGCATTTAAAAAAAACAAAACTTTTTTGACTGTAATATAATAGCAGTCAGTTTCCTTCACGAGTGTGCATTTCAGGGCCTGCCCAGTGCCACCACTCACTCACTGGTGTCCCAATAGCTTGCATTTAAAAAAAAAAATTTTTTTGACTGTAATATAATAGCAGTCAGTTTCCTTCATGAGTGTGCATTTCAGGGCCTGCCCAGTGCCACCACTCACTCACTGGTGTCCCAATAGCTTGCATTTAAAAAAACAAAAAACGTTTCAGACTGTAATATAATAGCAGTCAGTTTCCTTCACGAGTGTGCGTTTCAGGGCCTGCCCAGTGCCACCACTCACTCACTGGTGTCCCAATAGCTTGCATTTTTAAAAAACTAAACTTTTTTGACTGTAATATAATAGCAGACAGTTTCCTTCACGAGTGTGCGTTTCAGGGCCTGCCCAGTGCCACCACTCACTCACTAATCTTCTCCCCCCCTCCAATAATCTCCTCCCCCCTCTAATAATCTCCTTCCCCTTCTCTCAATACCTCCTCCTCATTAATCTCCTACCCTCCCTATAATCTCCTCCCTCCACACCCTCCCCTATGTCATCTTTCACTTTCTGTTTAAGGTCGCCTTATTTCACCGGGCTGAATGGACTGACAGGAAGTGCACACTCAGTGTGCACTTCCTGTCAGTCCGGCCGGGTCGCAGACCGGAAAGGAGCTCGGCCACGCTACAGTGCCGGGGAGGTGAGGCAATGCAGCGCTCAGTGTGCACTTCCTGTCAGTCCGGCCGGGTCGCAGACCGGAAAGGAGCTCGGCCATGCTACAGTGCTGGGGAGGTGAGGCAATGCAGCAATGGTCTGAGCGCTCTCTATAGAGCGCTCAGGCGGCTGTGGCATTTAAAGGGCCGGCGATGGGGCCTTTAGGCAGAGGCAGAGGCAGGCCACCCCACAGGGGCCGTCGTGGTCGTGGTGCTGTGATTCCCTTTGGCCCTAGAATAATGCCCAGTGTTCAGAGGCCACTTACCCTGAAGTCGAAAAGTTCTCAAGTTACCACTCGCCCGCCTACCGCCACCACCAACACGAGCACCACAGCAGCTTCACTTGTTATGTCAGAGGAGTTATTTACACATCAGTTGGAAGAAATGAGTGATGCGCAACCATTATTGCCAGAGTATGTAGATAACAGGGATATTTCTTAGTCAGGCAGCATTACACACATGGACGTATGGTGTGATGATGATGATGTTGTACCCGCTGCTGCTTCCTTTGCTGAGTTGTCAGATACAAGTGAAGCTGTTGATGATGACGATGCATCCGTAGATGTCACGTAGGTGCCCGCTAGAAGAGAAGAAGAACAGGGGGAAAGTTCAGATGGGAAGACAGAGAGGAGGAGGAGGAGACAAGTTGGAAGCAGGGGGAGGTCATCGCAAGGAGCTAGTGGCACAGTCAGACAGCATGCATTGGCACCCGGGGTCAGCCTGACAGCACGCCAATCAACGCATGCTGTTGCCACCACCAGAAGGCCGTCATTGCAGAGCTCAGCAGTGTGACTTTTTTTTTGTGTGTCTGCCTTTGACAACAGGGATGACATTTGCAACCTGTGCCAAAAGAAACTGAGTCGTGGGAAGTCCAACACCCACCTAGGTACAACTGCTTTGCGAAGGGACATGATCGCACATCACAAACGCCTATGGGATCAACACATGAGTACAAGCAGCACACAAACTCAAAGCCGCCATCCTCCTCCTGGTCCAGCA
This sequence comes from Pelobates cultripes, assembly GCA_933207985.1. Classification (NCBI taxonomy): domain Eukaryota; kingdom Metazoa; phylum Chordata; class Amphibia; order Anura; family Pelobatidae; genus Pelobates; species Pelobates cultripes. Next base: position 217,287,280 of record OW240916.1, on the reverse strand, counting down.
TCTTCAGCCACGTTAACCACTGTTGTCCTCCTCGCCCCCTCTCAACCATCCGCCCCTACGTCTCTCGCCTTGAGCAGTTCCTGCTCATCTGCCCACAGTCAGGTGTCTGTCAAGGACATGTTAGAGCATAAGAAGCCAATGTCACAAAGTCACCCCCTTGCCCGGCGTCTAGCAGCTGGCTTGACTGAACTCTTAGCCCGCCAGCTTTTACCATACTGGTGGAGTCTGAGGCGTTCAAAAAATTTGTAGCTATTGAGACACCGCACTGGAAGGTACTCGGACAAAATGTCTTTGCACAAAAGGCAATCCCCAACCTGTACTCGATTGTGCAAAAGGAAGTAATCATGTCTGGCACACAGTGTTGGGGCAAGGGTCCATCTAACCACTGATACCTGGTCTGCAAAGCATGGTCAGGGCAGGTATATCACCTACACTGTGCATTGGGTAAACCTGATGACGGCTGCCAAGCATGGAATGTGTGGCTCTGCAGAGGAGTTGGTGACACCGCCACTACTTGCAGGCAGGCCTGCTGCCACCTCCTCTACTCCTCCTACTCCATCCTCTTCCATAACCTCCTGAAGCAGGCCAGGAAGGTGTGTGGCCATTTCAGGTGTTCCTACACGGCCATTGCGCACTTTTCAGATAACCAGTGGCGAAAAAACATGCCAGTGAGGCGCTTGATTTGCGACAGCCCGACACGTTGGAATTCAACACTCCTAATGTTCGACCGCCTGCTCCAACAAGAAAAAGCCGTTAATGAGTATTTGTATGAGCGGGGTGCTAGTACAGCCTCTGCGGAGCTGGGAATTTTTTTGCCACGTTACTGGACGCTCATGCGCAATGCCTGTAGGCTCATGCGTCCTTTTGAGGAGGTGACAAACCTAGTCAGTTGCACCGAAGGCACCATCTGTGACATCATACCATTTGTTTTCTTCCTGGAGCGTGCCCTGCGAAGAGTGCTGGATCAGGCCGTAGATGAGCGTGAAGAGGAAGAGTTGTGGTCACCATCACCACCAGAAACAGCCTTATCAGCATCGCTTGCTGCACCTGCGGCAACGCTGGAAGAGGATTGTGAGGAAGAGGAGTCAGGGGAGGAATGTGGCTTTGAGGAGGAGGAGGAAGACCAACCACAACAGGCATCTCAGGGTGCTCGTTGTCACCTATCTGGTACCCGTGGTGTTGTATGTGGCTGGGGGGAAGAACATACCTTCATTGAGATCACTGAGGATGAGGAACAGGACATGAGTAGCTCAGCATCCAACCTTGTGCAAATGGGGTCTTTCATCCTGTCATGCCTGTTGAGGGACCCTCATATAAAAAGGCTGAAGGAGAACGACCTGTACTGGGTGTCCACACTACTAGATCCCCGGTATAAGCAGAAAGTGCCTGAAATGTTACCGAATTATGGCAAGTCGGAAAGGATGCAGCAGTTCCAAAATCAATTAAAAAGTATGCTTTACGCAGCGTATAAGGGTGATGTCACAGCACAATGGGAATCTAACAGGGGAATAGGTGAAAGTAATCCTCCTCCTCCCACGACCACGCCGGCAAAGACAGGACGCTTTACAGACGTGTTGTTGATGGAGGACATGCAGAGCTTTGTAAGTCCTACGCATCGCCACAGCCCTTTGCGGTCCACCCTCAGAGAACGACTCAACCGACAGGTAGCAGACTACCTCGCCTTAACTGCAGATATCGACACTCTGAGGAGCGATGAACCCCTTGACTACTGGGTGTGCAGGCTATCCCAATTTGCGATAGAACTTCTGGCCTGCCCCGCTTCAAGTGTCCTGTCAGAAAAGACCTTCAGTGCAGCAGGAGGTATTGTCACTGAGAAGAGAAGTCGCCTAGGTCAAAAAAGTCTAGATTACCTCACCTTTATTAAGATGAATGAGGGATGGATCCCGAAGGGACTGACAGTGGGCGATACATTTGACTAAAAAAGGCCTGATGAGGGGGACGTAACAGGGTGTCGCGGCTGCCGGCCCGCCGCGTGATATTTAAATCCCTAGCTCACCCCAGTACCTTGCCCTGTCGTGGTTTCCTGTTCCTGGTTTCCTGAGAGTGCTTTATCATTGTGAATCTGATTTCCTGGTATCCTGATCTTGGCTTTTCCCTGGTTATTCTGAATTCTGGTTTCCCTGACTTGGCTTGTGTAAACGGTATTGTGTATTTTCTGGCTTCCTTGACCTCGGCTTTCCCTTTGACCATTCTCTGTCTCTAGCGTATTAGTCTGGCCATTCTAAGGTCTGGTTTACACTCTGTGCTTTTATTTTCCTTTTCTTGCCTATGTATATGTTTACATAGTTTCTGCGCGCTGGACGACACTAGTAGTCGTGACATTGGGATTAAACTGATAAGAATAGTACTACTTAACACACCACTCCTATCTGGTGGCACATTAGATTGCACGCACAGTGCCCCAAATTTGAAGAAGGAGGACCGACCAAGCATCTTTTTCCATCTCCCGGTTCCTAAAATCGATGCCATATACACGTCCCCTGATAGGGGACGTAACAGGGATTAAATTGATAAGAATAGTACTACTTAACACACCACTCCTATCTGGTGGCACATTAGATTGCACGCGCAGTGCCCCAAATTTGAAGTAGTGGACCGACCAAGCATCTTTTTCCATCTCCCGGTTCCTAAAATCGATGCCATATACACGTCTCCTGATAGAGGACGTAACAGGAATTAAACTGATAGGAATAGTACTACTTAACACACCTTATAATAACGCAGAGAGAGGCAATGCAGAGAGAGGAGTCTGAAGAAGAGGAGTCAGAGGAGGAAGGTGGCTTTGAGGAGGTGGAAGACCAAACACAGCAGGCGTCCCAGGAGCCTTGTTGTCACCTATTGGGGACCCTTGGTGTTGTACGTGGCTGGATGGAGGAAGAGACCTTCAATGACATCAGTAAGGACAAGGAACAGGACATGGCTAGCTTGGTATCCAACCTTGTGCAAATGGGGAATTTGCGGTTGTGCAAATGGACTGTTTGCGGTTGTTTGCGGTGCGTTAAACGGGGAGTTTGGTCTGTCACTGTGAAGCGGGCATAACCCTTACACTACCTGATCGATACAACATCATACCTGATGTTTTAAAGCACATTATTCCAAACAATTTAGGAATTTTAGGTGATTTATGCCCTTTATGGATTAAAACTAGACTCTGCATCAACTATTTACCATGGGAGTTTTGCCATGGATCCCCCTCCGGCATGCCACAGTCCAGGTGTTAGTCCCCTTGAAACAACTTTTCCACCACTATTGTGGCCAGAAAGAGTGCCTGTGGGTTTTAAAATTCGCCAGCCTTTTGAAGTCTATGGCGGTTCGCCCGTTCGTGAACATTTGAGGAAGTTTGCGTTCGCCGTTCGCGAACCGAAGATTTTATGTTCGCGACATCACTAGTCGCATCATTTTGAGCTCTGTGCTTCAACCTGAGATATACCTGATTTTGAGGTGGATTACAGTACAATCTCCTTCTGACTGTCAAAACACGGATGTGCCAGAAAACAAATAAAATCTAGGGCTGATAAGGGCCCTATTAACCGCGACATAAGATATCTCTTGTGGAGTTTGCAGAGGGCTGTATGGGAGAAGATGGCACTGAGGAATGAGAGATACTCGTATCGGAGGAAGCCACATTTGATCCCAGATAAGGAGCTTTCCTGAGTCTGCCACAAGTCCAAGAAGTCTGCGGAGGGAGAACCAGTCACAGCGGTCCTGCTGAAAAGCATGTTTCCCGAAATTTGTCAAAATATAACCACCTATATAGCTTCAAAGGCGCCACTAGGGTCATGCTTTTTCAGAAGCCTCAGCAAGTGCTCAAGACTCCTGACTTTCCAGTATTGAAAAGAAGGTGGCAAACTTCCAACAACAGCAGCTACATACAACAAAGAGGATTGAAGCTATGAAGGATCACAGACACAGACATAACGTTAAGACTATGGGCCTCACTGACCTGCCATACTTCAACAGGTGTGTAACTCCCATCCAAACAGGCAAAGTTGATAAAGTTGGATGGACTGTTTCAGCTGCTGAAATTGACTAAGGCACCCTGACACCGTCACAGCAGACCTCATTATCAGATATCAATCTATCAATTCCCAGATATCAATTCCCATATCCACATTCTTACCTGCACCAAAGAATTGCCAACCTGAATCCATACCCCAAGATGGCATAATAACAGATATAAGAGAAATGAAATGAAAGAAAAACCAGCAGTTGTTGACCAGCGGACAAGACTACCAAAGATCTCTGGAATGCTACCTACAGACAGCATGCTAGCTGCAGTTAATGAAGCATTGTCAACAATCCTGACCTGCACCATCACAGAGACCAACAGGTTCATATATGCCACATGCATTAGTGGTTCTCCAGGTACTTGACTACAGATCAGGCTCAAGTAGAAGCAATGCCCACCATGGAGACTACGACTGGAAGCCAAGATAAAGACAACACAGAAGGAAGTTAGTAAGCTGGACCAACTTCACAGAGGTGGGAAATCAAAGATAGATCCTGGATGTTGTACCAGGATATGCCCTGAAAGTAGACCACTGCATGCTGCCTGAACAGGTACCAGTCACCATAACAGTCGAAGATAACAGAAGCAGTACACATGGAGAGTTGGTCAGCAGGCAGGAGGCAGGCAAACAGGCTTCTCCAATGCCCAGTGGCGAGGTTGGTTTCGCCACATTTCTCCCCTTTCCCAAAAAGACTAACAAGGTATCTGGCCCCCTGTCGGTCAGTGCCTTGGTTAGTCCAGCAACCCACCCACAAAACATAGTCAGTAATGCAGCCCACCCACAATGAAAAATTACTGTACCTGGGGAAGTGGGTAGCTTGTCCATGTCCAGGGGCTCCACCATGGGTCTGCGGAGTACTAGCCCTCCGGATCGGTGTGTTGCTGTGTGGGCAGACCAGCGGTACTCTGCCCTGGTGCCAGCGCTACCACGGGAGTAGCCTGGTTGGAGCCCAGCTGAGGAGAAGGGTTAGTAGGCTCTTCCCTCTGGACCTGGTGTTGCTGCTGGAGGGGTAGACATGCTGTCTCCCCTTTGGATAAACAGCCCTGCTGCAGGGGGACAGGACCGACTGTCCCTACACCCTGTGGTTTGGGCACAGAGACCACGGTCCCAATTTTCCCTGGTGTGGGACTTATCA
>OW240916.1:217246593-217282014 GCA_933207985.1 Pelobates cultripes | reverse complement strand
GGTAAGAGGTTTATGGCACAATCATACTCATGATGTGGAGGTAGCTTATCTGCCTCCCTCTTTTCAAAAACCAAGGCAAGGTCTGCATAAACAGAGGGAACAGAAACCGAGAGTGGTTTAGCCGTGGGCACGTTAAGTAAACAGACAGGACGTACATGAGCCATACAGTCTCGCTGACAAGATTCCCCCCAGGAGAGTATGTCTAAACAACCCCAATCAAGAACAGGGTTGTGTTTAATTAACCAGGGAAAACCTAGAACGATGGAGGCTGTTGGGGAGTCAATTATTTGGAAGGTTAACTTCTCCTTGTGCAAAACACCCACAGACATAACTATTTCCTGGGTTTCATGGGTCACCAGAGGTTTCTCCAGTGGTCTACCATCTATGGCCTCAACGGCCAAAGGTGTCTCCTTTCGGATCAAATTCAGGGCTGCGGTTTTGGCAAAGGTCTCATCCATAAGGTTGTCTGCCGCACCCGAAACGATCAGGGCTTTGGTTGTTATAGTGGTTTTATTGACCAAGAGAGAAACCGTAATAAACGGTCTAGAGATCGACATATGAGGGGACAAAGTCATAACACCCGAGGCCGACCCCTCTCTAGGCCTTAGGTGCTGCAGTTTCCCTGTACTTTAGGGCAGGCTTTACAGTGATGCCCCCTCTTCCCACAATAAAGGCATAACCCCTCCCTTCTACGCTACGCTCTTTCAGCCTCAGTTAACCCCGTAGCACCCAACTGCATGGGTTCAGGGGATAGTTGCACAGGAGCAGGTAACGCTAGCAGGGAAGTACTGGGTAGAACAGGTAACACCCGTGTATCCAACCGTCTTTGGCTACGCCTCTCTCTAATACGGTTATCTATAAGAATCACATAGTCTATAACATCATCTAGAAGAGCAGGTAATTCCCTGGATGCTATTTCATCCAGTATATACGCGGCCAGACCCTCCTGAAAGGCTGTTACGAGGGCGTCATTATTCCAAACCACTTCAGCTGCTAGAGTACGAAATTCGATAGTGTAATCTGCTACAGACCTGTTACCCTGTCGGACCCTAAGCAGAGCCTTGCCAGCAGAAGCAACCCTATCGGGTTGATCAAACGTGCGTCTGAAAGCTGTCAGAAAATCAGCAAAGGACATAGGAGACGTATTTTCCCAAATGGGGTTGGCCCATGCTAAAGCTCTCCCGGACAAGTGGTTTATCAAAAAGGCAATTTTAGATCTGTCAGTGGGATAGGAACGTGGATTCATTACCAAATGGATGTTGATTTGGTTGAGGAAACCACGACACAATGCTGGGTCAACGCTGTAGCGCTGTGGCGGCGTCATGTGAACTACATGAGCGGGAACAGGTACTGGAGTGGGAATGGGTTCGGGCACAGCAGCAGCAGCCTCCTGAACGGCAGGTTGCAAGTGTGCAGTATGAGCCAGAATGGTTTGCAAAGCTTGAGCAAACTGATCCATACGGTGGTCCAAGCCATCCATTCTAGCCTCTTGATTAACTAGGAGCTGTGGTATGTCAGCAGGTTCCATTATGGCCCTGTTGTAATGTCACGATTCGGGGAACCCAACACGCTGGCACACACACACACAAGGTGCCGTACCGGACCTTAGAGTGGCCGGGCTAAGCACACACAGAATAGTCAGGAAACAAGCCGAGTAAGGGGAACCAGAAGACAGAATAACGTGAAACGAGCCGAGGTCAAAGGGTAGGAGAAAGTCACAGAGTCAGATAAACAAGCCAGAGAGTACGTAACCAGAAGCACAAGGTAAGTAGCAATACTAGCAAGCAAAGACCACAACAGGGCAGGGAGGAACAGGAAAGGTAAGTATTTAAACTATCAGGTTAATTCTGATTGGATAATTTCCAATCAGAATTAACAATCACACGTGGGAGATATTTAGACCTCCCACTGTGATTGAGGCACTGTGCCTTTAACGCCGGGTCAGGTGACTGACCCCGGCGTGTATAAACCTGGGCGGTCTCCCAGCGTGCAGCGTCATGCATGCTGCCGCTGGGGGACGTGGAGGGAACGGCGGGCGGCATCCGAGGCTGGAAGGATGCCGCTCGCCGGACCCACGAGGAGGAGGGGACCGCGGACGGCTGGAGGGTGAGTACTGCGAGCGGAGTGCAGCCTCCCCTCGCAGCCGCCCGCGGGATCCCGACACTATGGACTTAAATGTGAAATCCACTCTTAATTCCTGGTAATTTTCACTTTAGTAAATAGCCCTGTTAGAGGCAGCTAGTAAATATAGTGACAGAGTTGGAACCAGTTGGAAGTTCTTCCCAAAGTGAACAATGTAAGCTGTTAGCAACTGACTTTTTAGTACCAGTATGATACTATCCTGCTACTTATTGAACCAGCAGGCAGTCAACAGCTATAACTTGCTAAATGTGGTGACAGGTACTGCCAAGTATTGAATGGGTAGGAAAATGGAGCAACAGATATGGAAATATGCTAATCCTATGCCTAGGGTAGGCATTCTGCCCATAAGTTGCTTGGTATATCTTATTAATACCATTCCATGTCACTAGTTCTCTATGAGAGTTTTTCAACTAATTTAACTCAGCAAGACTGATTAGATATGGACACTAGTAAATGCTATTTTGGCATAACTGTTATCAAAGTTAAAATGTTTTAATGGTGCTTCTAGTCAGGGGATTAGTGTTATTTTTGCAAATTGTAAGCATGCCAAGACAAAGGTACATTTTTTTTTATTTCATTGCCATAGAAACACCACCAGGCTTCTAACCAAAACTGCAAACATTTCTTCATCCTATTCAGATATATGTTGGTGGTGTAACAAACTGAAAGGGGCATATATGCATATTTGGTGGGAGTGTGAACAAATTAATGAGATTTGGAGTGAGACCTATAAATGGATATTAGAAACAACTAAATTTGAATTAAATTGGTTTCCAGAGGAAGTACTCCTTCACATGTTTTGGCCAAAAATGTTCCAATCAGATAAAATTTTAATCTTGCATACCAAATTGGTTGTCACACAAAATTGGAATTTAACTCATAAACCTACTTGACATAAAGCAACAAATCAACTAAAGTCCCAAATACAAATGAATCTACTAAATTCATGGGGAAAAAATGCAACGTATGGAATAACTGGTTAAAGAGAATAAAAAATAGACTGTAACTAATTATATCTAATGGATTCTAAGGGGTGTTTTTACTGTATCATATGGCAAGGCTCTCTTCTCTCCTAGCGACCTATGGGAATTGAGTGGGAGGGAAAGAGGAGCAGGAAAGTAATTCCTTCCACCTCCCTCCCTCCCCTTTCTATGTGTTTTTGTAGATTATGTGCAATGTTTTTTTTTTTTTCTTCATGATATTATTGATTGTATTCATAAAATATTGCACTACTTATATGTTTATTATTATTGGAATTTTATAGCGCCAACAAATTCCGTAGCACTTTGTTGAAATGATACATCTGTATGGCTGTCTTTTTCTGAATATTTATAAACAAAATGTTTCAATAAAGTTAAATAAAGATATAAAAAAAAAACTACCAGGACACTACAAAAGGTTCACTCAGGGCATGCACACGTCACTTGCCATAGCCTAAACAATGTACTCATACAGGGTTATTTAACCACTTAAGGATGGCTGGTGTGGGGACCCGGCTCTGAACGCCAGCAGGCGGCATAGCACGTACCCACCGTCCTATTCACTTACCCGCTCGCCAGCGATCCCATGCCGGCGATCGCGGTGGGGGGACTCACCTGGCATCCCAGGGAATTCCCCTGCTGCCGTTCTGACCCACCTGGGCTATTTGATCGTGAGGTCCTTGCGAGGACCTCACGATCACATTGATGGCATAGCCTATCACAGCAGTGCCAGCGGGGGGGGGGGTTCCTGTAGTGACAGGTACTCCCCCTGCTGCCTTAAAAAAATAAAAATAAAAGTTCAAAACAGTTTAAAATACAAATTATACACACACACACATATTTATATATATATATATATATATATATATATATATATATATATAAATAAATAATCTAAGTATATATATATATATATATATATATATACACACACACACACACACTTACACATACACTGTCTGTGTATTTTATTATCAATATATATATACAATACACGTAGAATGCTATTGATTAAATATAAAATAAATTTCATTCTAACTGTATTTTGATATTTATATATATTGATATCAAAATACACATAGAACGAAATAATATATATCTATATACATACATATATACAGTTATATCAATATATATACCTATATATATATATATATATATATATATATATATAAAAATAAAAATAACTTACCTCATCTATATGCTGTCTCTCCCCCACCATCCCTCACTTACCTGATCTATAGGCTGTCTCTCCCCCACCATCCCTCACTTACCTGATCTATAGACTTTCTCTCCATCCCCACCATCCCTCACTTACCTGATCTATAGGCTCTCTCCCCCATTCCTCACTTAACTGATCTATAGGCTGTCTCTCCCCTCCCTCACTTCCCTGATCTATAGGCTTTCTCCCCTCCCTCACTTCCCATATCTATTGGCTGTCTCTCCCCTTCCTCACTTCCCTGATCTATAGGCTGCCCCCCATGCCTCACTCTTCTGATCTAAAGGCTGCCCCCATGCCTCACTTCCCTGATTTATATTCTGCCCCATGCCTCACTTCCCTGATCTATAGGCTGCCCCCATGCCTCACTTCCGTGATCTATAGGCTGCCACCCCATGCCTCACTTCCCTGATCTATGGGATGTCTCTCCCCCCATGCCTCACTTACCTAATCTATAGGCTGTCTACCCCCACCATCCCTCACTTACCTGATCTATAGGCTGTCTCTCCCCCCACCATCCCTCACTTACCTGATCTATAGGCTTTCTCTCCTCCCCCCACCATCCCTCACTTACCTGATCTATAGGCTCTCTCCCCCCATTCCTCACTTACCTGATCTATAGGCTGTCTCTCCCCTCCATCACTTTCCTGATCTATAGGCTCCCTCCCCTCCCTCACTTCCCTGATCTATAGGCTGCCCCACCATGCCTCACTCCCCTGATCTAAAGGCTGCCCCCATGCCTCACTTCCCTGATCTATAAGCTGCCCCATGCCTCACTTCCCTGATCTATAGGCTGCCCCCCATGCCTCACTTCCCTGATTCCCTGATCTATAGGTGCCCCCCCATGCCTCACTTCCCTGATCTATAGGCTGCCCCCCATGCCTCAGTTCCCTGATTCTCTGATCTATAGTCTGCCCCCCATGCCTCACTTACCTGATATGTAGGCTGTCTCTGCAGTTGCTGGCTGCATGTGCTGCTCCCCTGCGGATTCAGTCAGGCTAGAGAAGCAGGGATAAGATGTAGCTTCTTATCCCTGTCTCTCTCCATACACAGGTATTGCACTGTCTTTTCAATGTCACATGAAAAATAGCAGAACAACCTAAAAAATCCAGAGGATTTGCCCTTCTCCCTGCAGATGCCCATGCCCTCATGTACAGGTTTCATAGTGTTTTCAAAAGTTACAGAGTCAAATATAAGGCTTGCGGTTCAGTTTTTTCACATTGAAATTCACTAGATTTGTTACGTTGCCTTTGAGACTATATGGTAGCCCAGGAATGAAAATTACCCCCATGATGGCATACCATGTGCAATAGTAGACAACCTAAGGTATTGCAAATGGGGCAAGTCCAGTCTTTTTTAGAAGCCACTTAGTCACAAACACTGGTCAAAATTGGCGTTCAAATTTGTTTTTTTCATTTTTCACACACAAACAAATATTAACACTAACTTTGGCCAGTGTTTGTGACTAAGTGGCTACTAAAAAAGACTGGACATACCCCATTTGCAATACCAACATACAAACATTTGGATTATCTACAGCAGGGTTGGGCAATTTGCGTCCCTCCAGATGTTTTGGACTTCATCTCCCTTGATGCTTTGCTAGCATTATGGCCATAAGAGCATTATGGGAGATGTAGTCCAAAACATCTGGAGGGCCGCAGATTGCCCACCCCTGATCTACAACACATCTTTTAACTAACAGCATGGACACAATTTATGCCTGAGAACATATATACTATTATAAACAATGCACTTTCACTGCGTTCCTCGCTCCACTTGCCAAGGGGTGCAACTTTAAACTTTAGAAAGACCTCAATAACAATCGCCTTCCCATGAAGTGCTGCTGGCTTGTTTTGCATCTGACTGCTGAGTCACAGAGAGCATTTTGCCTCCAAAACTAGTGGAAGGACGGGGGTCTGATGATTAAACATTCCCCAGGGAAACAAGAGGAAGGCAGAAAGGTTCCACCTGTTGCAATCAGTGCTGAAAAAGGATTTAAAGTAATATGCGGACAGTTACAAGTGATATTTTAGTCAGGTAAGTTTTATCATCTGTTAGTTTGCACTTAGCAACTCATTTTGATCATAATGAGAAACATTAAAACTTTCAGCAGATGCTAATTTCCAGTCATTAAACATTACGATTTGCAGCATAGTAACTGATGGTAATCACTAATGATAGCAACAGCCATTTTCACTTGTCGCTAAATGATTGTGACAAATATGAAAATGAGTCCAGAATTGAGTAGCAATAACTACAGAATCTAGGATAACAATAACCAAAAGGCTGGCAAAGCCTAATGGGAGTTGTAGTAAGGCAACTGACGGAGATCTACCTTTTGGCCACCACTGCCCTAGGCCAAGTTTAGTTTCCTCAGCTTAGAATCTTGGTAATAATATCAGAATTAAATCACTCTGGTTTCTTATCGCTGGACCATATCCACTAGATCTGATACTATATTTGAAATCTGTGTGCACATAGTATTGTTTTCTTGAATGTTAGTTCTCTAACTAGTTGTTTACAAAACATTTTTTTAATAGGCATGTTTCAGGTTGACCCATTAATGTAAACCTTTCACATCATATCCTCCATAACTACTACATTACCATTGGTTGTTATTTTAGTTCTTGCTCCTGCCAGCATGCTATCTTTATTTTTTCTTATTGTCCACGAAGTGTACATAACAGCTCAGTTCTCACTAGTTTCTATAGTTACCCAAAATTATCTCTGCATTTTCCAAAATATCTTCGGTTACTGTTGCTTTAGGATTGTCAGTCACATGAAATATACAGTATTGCCCATCCTATTCATTCTTATCGTGTAATGTATCCATTAATTGTAACCAAGTGCAATTAAGTCCATGGGCTTTAAGGTGCCCTGTTGAGCCCTTAGAGCAATGCCCCTCAATAGCCACATGCTTATCACTGATTCTTGTCATTAATACTTAAAGCAATATTTAGAAATATTTTTTATCTATTGAAATGGCCAATTATGTTAGTCTCATTCTCACTAGCACACTAGTTTTAAAGGAACCCAATAGTGTTAGTAATACAAACATGCATTTTGTCAGGATTACTGATTGATCCAGCACGTAGAATTATATCACACCTAGAACTAAAAGGTAACGTCTTACTGGGCCTTAGAATGGCCGGACTTAACGTTCCATAGAAGAGTCAGGATACTTACCGAGGTCGGGGGCACAGAATGGGACACAACGATAAGAGAAAGCCAGAAGTCAGGCGTACAAGAATACAGGGAAGTCAAATAAAGCCAAAGTCAAAAACCAGGAATAAACGCTCAGGAACACACTCTCGGACAACCACTAGGAAAACCATGACAGGGAAATGAGGAAAAGTAAATTTGAGTTTAAATAAGTGCTTTACAGTTCTGATTAGCTGAAAATCTACCATGTGACGTCACACGCACGCCAATGTCGTCATTAACGTTGGCGGACGTGGGGGTATGATTTGGCATGGATCGGCAGCAGCCGGCGTCCATCAACATGTTGCAAGAGTCAGTTATATAGATACACGGCCGATGGGTGCAAATACCGCAAGGTGAGGAGGAATATTTCTAATACTATAGTGTCCTGGAGATGGTTAGGTGTTCCCCTACCTAAGAAAAGTTAGATTTACTTACCTTTTCTTCCTCTCCATGCTGCTCTCTCTGGCCACACCACATCCTTGGCTGAGATCATCAATGAATGATAATCTCCGCCAACCCTGCCTCCCATAAGTGAAGCATTGGGAAGACAGAATGCAAGTATGGTAAGTTGCCGCATTGCACCAATCAAATGCTGATTTATTAGCAACATATAACTGAGAATCGAATATGAGACAGTTCTCGACGCCAAAGCACCTCTATTACAAAGTGCCTCTATGTGTGTTAACCCTACAATAGTAACATTGCATTTTTTTACAAAATGGCAATGTTTTACATTGCAGTTTTAAAACTATGGGGTCACTGCACCCAGACAACTTCATTACCATTGAGTGGTCTGTGTGACTTTAGTGGTCCTTTAAGCATCCTTAAGTCGAAAAGTTAAAATTATAAGTGACCTTTTGAATGAATCCTAATAATGCATTTTGTTTCTAATGATAATAATGATAGATGGGTGAACAAACTGTCACTAACACACTAACACATATATTCACAGACAAATATTTATTATCAAAAATAAACATTGTGTGAGCCCAATTCAATTTACTTCCGTCATCGTCCCAAGACAGGATATCATCGGTTTTCTTAGGTGTCTGAGAAATGCCTTGTACTGTGTTGGGCTCTGTAAAACAGTCCTTTCCTTTTTGAAGCTCCCCTGGAATTGGGATGAAGCTGGGGCACAGATAACTGCACTGAAACATACCTTTTTCTTATGAGGCTTACAGAACTCTGGGAGTAGCTTTACCCTCTGTGAGCTGCCAGATACGTGTGCAAAGTACCTGCAACCTGGTCTCACAACAGATGGTTCAGCTGTCACAACCCCTGCAATACCCGCCTACCACAATACCCACAGTCTAGAGGGTTTTTTCTGTGGCGTCTGTTTCCATATGTGCCCTTTGCATTCAAACATGTACTGCACTTTTAATTCTCACCATGATCAAGTACAACTATAATTTAATTGTGATATTCATTATATCAAAGTGTCACAACTTCCAAAGTATCTCAAGTCATTTTATAGTAAGCAAGTGCAGAAATTGTATTTCAACAGTTATAACTCCTGTTCGCATACAATGATAGGCTCTGTCATTCTTCCTAAATCAATTCAGGTATAACTTTAGGTATCACTGAGTTATTCATCTAAATGTTACTTACTCAGATCAACTGTGCCGTGAAATATGGCAGCTGGCAAAACAGATGCCTCTATCACAGGATAGTTAGTGACCTGCTGCTGTGAATGACAGTTAATGGTGAATGCTGTTGCCTCTGTCATACACTGGTTAATAGCCTGCTGCTGTGTATCGTCTGTTAATAGAGGAGGCTGCTACCTTTGTCATATATTGGTCAGTGACCCACTGCTCAGAATGGATAAGTAATGGAATGCTAGATTTCATTGTGAACATGTCAGCTGACAAACGGTACCCTCTGTCTTATGATGGAACGTGAAGGTTACTGTGAAAGGCAGTTACTAGTAGACTCTGCTTCCTCTGTAAACAAGATGGTTAGTTACAAGCTTGCATGACTGACAGCTGGTGATTGCAGCAGCCCCTTTCATGTGACAGTTCGTTAAATGCCACTGGAAATGGAAAGGGTGTACGCAATATTGCTGTTATGGTGCCTTGCTGCTGTGAAAAATAGTTGGTGGAAAAAATAATATCCACTTTATTTACACTGCAGTCTATATTTGGGCACATTTGGTGTCTTAGGTCCCTCCAGAAACCATAAATGGTGCTTAAGTTTTTTAGAGAACCAAAAGCAACTGGACTGCTTACCCTTCTCCAGGCAAGCCTCATGCTCTTAATTACAGCAAGTTCAGTGCATACGTTGTTGCTGTGATTACTTACAGATAGAGGAAAAAAGGAATGGAGTGGCAGATATAACTCTGATCAGATGTCATGTGCTGGCAATAAGTCATCATATAGGAATCATAAGGAGTTATGCTCTGCCTAGGGAAACCTTCACACCCAGGATCTGTGGATCCCCATATTCCTTTTGTGTTTTGGTCACACTGTGCCCATTATCGGTAAATGGTATGTTGAATGTATTGCTTGTCTGTGCCTCTCCCCCTCCCCTTGTTTCTTGTCCTACTGTTTCCCCAGCAGGACGTTCTCCCAGTAACACTGCCAGACCAGTTTAAACTAGCTGCCCCGTCCCTTCTCAATCTCCCATCAGCCCTTGTTTTTGTCTGGCCCCACCCTTCCTTATACTATAGTCTCTATGCACCCTATTGTATGTAAATTAAGCTGTTGGAAGCTTAAAATATGTGTGCTATGTGTATTGAAGTTAGTTGCTGTTTTAACCTTCACAAAGTGTCATCTGGTGTTTGGTCCAGGGTGGAAAAGGCCCTCAGTGATCACAGTCAAGTCTCGGTGACTGAGTCTTAAGTGCTCCAGGGTCCTTGATAGCTACGAGGAAGCGGACTTGGCAGAGGTACTCGGTCGGAGTACTGGAGCTCCGTTACAGGGTAAGTAATTTATTATAGGAACAAGAAGTAAGAAAAATCAAGGAGTTAGTGTTACATTAGTGTAAGGCACACAACCTGATAGACATGATGGTAATGGTGGTGCTGGACAGGAGGTATGGTCTACCTTAAAGTTTCTAATACAATTTAATATGTTGCTAATCTTGATAATATAATACTTATTCATGGCTCAAAGAGTTATCAGTTAAACTGAACCATTATCAGGTTTAACATGTTTACTTGAAATGATGAGCTTCACCTGCTCAATGAGATAGTATATAATGTCAGTGTAAGGGTCAAATGGTCAATAGGCCTGATTATAATACAAGATCCATATTCTTTAAAAGAGTTAAACTTGCATTTTGTTAAACATATGAAATGTTGTTTTTGTGGTTGGAGACATTTGATACTCAGTTTGAACTACACCCTGTTCCAAATTATTATGCAAATGATATTTTTCTCATTTACCTAAATAATTGATGTAAATAACAGTCAGCATAATTCTCATGTTATCAACTATTAAGAGTACAATTCAAATTTTATTGAACAAACCTCTTAATGATAACAGTATTTTTTTAAAACATAAACTCACAATGCACTGTTCCAAATTATTACACACAGTAAGTTTCAAAACACTTTATAGGTTGTAAAGAACTGAAAATTGTCATTTGTTGTGTTTGCAGAATATTTACCGAAATCAAAAGCTATTTCAATCAAACTTATAACAACATTTTAACTTTTTAAACATGTTAACAGGTCCCGTTACATTTTAACATAGGACCCCTTATTTGACAGCATCTTCACAAGTCTTGCATCCATTGAACTTGTGACTTTTTGGACAGTTTCTGCTTGAATTTGTTTGCAAGATGTCAGAATAGCCTCCCAGAGCCGCTGTTTGGATGTAAACTGCTTCCCACCCTCATACATATTTTGCTTGAGGATGCTCCAAAGGTTCTCAATAGAATTGAGGTCAGGGGAGGATGGAGGCCACACCATGACTTTCTCTCCTTTTATTCCCATAACAGCCACTGATGCAGAGGTATTCTTTGCAGCATGAGATGGTGCATTGTCATGCATGAAGGTGATTTTATTACGGAAAGCATAGTTCTTCCTTCTATACCAAGGAAGAAAGTGGTCAGTCAGAAACTCCACATACTTTGCAGAGGTCATCTTTACACCTTCGGGGACCCTAAAGGAGCCGATCAGCTCTCTTCCCATGATTCCAGCCCAAAACATGACTCCACCACTGCCTTGCTGACGTCGCAGCCTTGTTGTCCACCAACCATACACTACTCCATCCATCTGGACCATCCAGGGTTGCATGGCACTCATCAGTGAACAGGACTGTTTGAAAATTAGTCTTCGTGTATTTTTCTGCCCAATGCAGCCATTTCTGCTTGTGAGCATTGATTAGTGGTGGCCGAATAGAAGGTTTATGCACAGTTGCAAGACTCTGGAGGACTCTACACCTTGATGTCAGTGGGACTCCAGAGGTACCAGCAGCTTCAAATATCTGTTGCTGCTATGTAATGGTGTTTTAGCAGCTGCTCTCTTGATCCGATGCATGGATCTGGCAGAAATCTTCCCCAATGTGCCTTTATCTGCACAAACCTGTCTGTGCTCTGAATCAGCCACAAATCTCTTAATAGTGCGATGATCACGCTTAAGTTTTCGTGAAATATCTAATTTTTTCATACCTCATCCAAGGCATTGAACTATTTCACTTTTTTCTGCAGCACCTTTTTCTTCCCCATATTGCATGAAAATGGTGCTCTGCTTAATAATGTGGAACACCCTCCTTTAGTAGTTTTTCCTTAAATTGGGCTCACCTGGCAATCTAATTATCACAGGTGTCTGAGATTGTTTTCAGTGATCAAAAGAGCCCTGAGGCACAATGCCATCCATGAGTTAAACTTAAAAACAAAATATTTCATCTTTGTGACACTTAAATAGAATTTGCATAATAATTTGGAACAGGATGTATGCCTTGGCCACTTCCTTGCAGATGCAGACTGTATGCCGGTTTTAACTTTTGTAATGTCTAAGTGTTTTCAAGTTGTTACTAAACTGTTATTTGTGCTGTTAGTGGAAAAGTACCTAACTGCATGTCTGCGTAATGCCATGACCCAGACTGTCAGTATTAGAGTATAACTCTATATGGAGATGATGCTTTCACTTTTGATGTTAAAAGACTTCCATGATTGGTTGATATTACCTTTGATGTATATACCCCTAGACAAACTGTGTTTTGTATTTACGATGTACTGCGCATTAAAATTTTGAACACTTATTGATACTGCATCTGTGTGGTGTGACTTCATTGAGTATTTCCAGCGGCTGGAGAAATGAGGGAAATCAGTAATATCTTCATTGAGGGCATTCATTCTTGAGACGAGAATATAATTGTGCCTCTTTATAAATCACTGGTAAGACCACATATTGAATATGCTGTGCAATTTTGGGCACCTGTTCTAAAGAAGGATATTATGGCACTAGAAAAAAGTGCAGAGGCGGGCTACAAAATTAATAAAAGGAATGGAACATATCAGCTATGAAGAAAGGTTAACTAATTAAACCTATTTAGTTTAGAAAAACGTTGCCTGAGAGGGGATATGATAACATTATACAAATATATTAGGGGCCAATACAAACCATGGTGTGGAAATCTATTTACAAACCGGACTTTACATAGGACACGAGGTCATGCGTTTAGACTGGAAGAAAGAAGATTTCGTCTAAGGCAAAGGAAAGGTTTTTTTTACTGTAAGAACACTAAGGAGGTGGAATTATCTGCCTGAAGAAGTGGTTTTATTAGAGTCCATACAGATGTTCAAACAGCTACTAGATGCATACTTGCAAAAACAGAATATTCAAGGATATAATCTTTCAATGTAGGGTAATAACTGCTAGATCCAAGGATAAATCTGACTGCCATTCTGGGGTCAAGAAGTATTTTTTTTCCCTAGCTTGTTGCAAAATTGGAGGTGCTTCAAACTGTTTTTTTTTTGCCTTCTTTTGAATCAACAGCAAAAAAACAGATTTGAGGAAGGCTGAACTTGATGGACGCAAGTCTCTTTTCAGCTATGGAACTATGTATGTAACTATGTAAGGCCATGGCAGCGTAAGGGTTTCCAGACCCTGTGGTGATTTCCAGCCTAACAGTGAGGATTCTAATAATGGATTTACATATAACCTAGTTACATAGTCTAGGTTGAAAAAAGATTAAACTCCATCAAGATCAACATTTAAAGCACATTTCTTCATGTTGTAAATCCGAAAGAAGGCAAAAAAAAAAGAAAAATCAACAATTTTTAGTGATTGGAAAAAAAGGGGGAAAAATTATTCTTGACTCCTTAATGCCAGTCAGATTTATCCTTGGACCAACAACTTTGGATCAACATTCCAAATGTTATTTATATCCTTGAATATTCTGTTTTCCCAAAAAATATCATCACCTTTTGAAAAGTGTCTTTTGACTCACAAATCTAATTCCAATATCCAGATGATTTTTGGGCTGGTGGCCTATTTATTTAATTTTGTGAACAATTCTGGAGGCACATTTTTCATATTGTACAACCCTACCATGCTTTAAAACAATAGGACTTTTCTTGCAGATCAATCAATACTGATAAACAAAGGAGACACTGTATGATTTAGATTATTTTCAGTGCAGTCCCAGGTGAAAAAAATAGGACTCGGCTCTGTTTATGTAATATAACAAATAGATACTCAATCCCTGAGCTAACCTTTAATAAATGCCATGTTATTCTTTTCACATCTCTTTTAATAAAACTATTCCTATTCCCCTGATATCCTGATATACAGAGCTTGAATGTATTGAAAAGAATGTATTTAGAACCTCATCTAAGCTTTCAATGGCTTTCAATTATTCTTCAGACTTGAAACTTATCGAGCATGAAACTAGTTTCTCTTATGCCTATACTAATACTTGCATAATTTTAGAAAAAAATAAAAATTTTGAAAAATGTGAATACTTTGCCGTTGGAGAAACAATAATGATAGAAAGACACAGACAGAGCTAAATAAGTAATTCATTTTAGAGGGTAGAAAATTGTGAGATCTGTTGGTTATGATTTTATGATATTAAGATTTTTTGCAAATAAATTTATCTAATCTCTATAATCATCTGTGTTTTTTTTTCTCGTGCTTTGTCCAATTAATCATACAAAATGCAATTTATAGAAAAATTAGTCAGATGACAGCAGAATCTGACCCAACATGGCTGCTCAACCAGATGGGAAAAAAAGTTCTCATAAAATCCCTAAACATAATTAAATAAAAGCCTTGTTTAATTAAAAATGATCAGTAATAGTTTGAAGACAGTTGTCCTTTATTTAGAGACACAAGAGGAAATTAGTCAAAATGCTGCCGACACTTTGCCTAACGTTAAGCAAGTTTATGAAATTTGTTGATTTTTTTTCATCAGTTTTTTTTTGTGGCCTATTATTTTTGAATATACACCATTTTGCCAGCAACATAGTTCATTTTTCCATTTGAGCAATATGCTAATCTACTATCATGAATAAGTTATATGCCACACCATGCAATCAATCCTAACAGGCTTACATGTAAAACTGTCTCAAAACACAGAATGCGTATTTTAGAAAAATGCAACGTAAGTCTAATTTACATTTTTTTTTTTTGAGATCTTTATCCGTTGATATATAAAAATGGCAGCAACTTAAGTCATCTAGAGAATCGCAAGCTAATTTTAACTGGATAACTGCCAGTACCTTGTTAGTTTAGCACACTGGCGACAGCAATGAATTACTATGTGGAAGTATAACACTTTAAGTATATCTGAAATGCCCTTTCATGGTAAATTACTTTCAAACTGTCACTGATGCCACTGGCGGGTTTCCAATGAAAAATAGTTCAAGACATTTAGTCGAAACTGTAAAAGAATATACTTCATGTTATGGTACATGGATCATGATATTTATAGGTAATTTCTATTGTTTTATGTGAATAAGAAAGTATTTGAACCCTACGAAATAAACAGCTAACATACGTGCATGTAATGTTAACGTGCCCTGCATTTTACAATTTTGTGTTTTTGAGATACATATTAGCATCACTAAATTATGTTAGGTTTCTGTAGAAAAAATGTATATGCAACAAACAGAAAAATTAGAGTACATGAGTATACATATGCGATAAGTTCCTGCTTTTCTAGTTCTTTTTCCTTACAAAGACATTATTAAATTCACTTGCTCATTTAAATACAAATATGTTTACACAAACTTATTAAACCTCATACATAGAGTTAAATAGATTTTTTTAAATGAAATCAGAGTTAAATTAGAATTAGAGAATATCAAATAACCTGGACCTAAATTTAGTATTTTTGGATACCTTTTCAAATTATTTAATATTTTTTAATAAACTTTAAAATGCATTTTTAAAAATATAAAATATAAATAAATATAAAGGGGGCAGGGCCTGAGCCAGATGCATCTAGAGAGCTCCTCATTTAGCTAGTTTCTCAACCAAGGGAGACGTACCTTTGTCCTGCACCAGACAGTGTACCTTGGAGTAAAGGTGCACTGTGCCTACCATTGAGCGCCTTGGAGGATATAGTGAGGCATAGTTACAACTTTGGGTGGGAGAGGTGGCACTCTCCCAGTCCACATAGGTCTGGACTCCCACAGAATCCCCTGGGCCAGCATGGGTCATACCAGTCCACTTCTTGGAGGTCCTGTCTGGCTAAGATCAGGTTTCTTGGAAGCCTATGTGCCACTGTAATGGCGGCTCCCATGTGCTCCCTAGACCGCAAGGACAAGCAATCTTATACCCTCACTAAACTACACACCTTCCTTCCAACTGCTGTAGATGGCTACGTGATTGTATGATCACCCCTTAGTGAGAACAGCCTGATGGATTGCCCCAGTAGTTATCGTGTGCAAAGTTGGAGCATTGGAGCCACACATCTTCTCAGATGAAGGAGGTTACATCCAACTAATCTTTGAGCCAGGGTCCTATAGCACCGTAGGTCCCCATCATGCCACCTATAGGCATACCACACCACCCACATGGTCACCACCAGCATGCCTGTATTCCTGTATGAATGGTTTAGCAGGCAGAAGGGGATGCCATAGGAGGAAATCAGCTGAGTTCAGGGCCCATTCAAATTCTTTTACTCTCTATCCTTATAGCAGATCACCCTCTCACTTTTATTTCAGTATTGTTTTAACTTGTTTTTACCGTTTAAATGCTTCAATATAGGTCTCTTGGTGCTCTCACCAGATCGCTATTAGACCATGACAGGCCCTCCTTGATGGGCACAAGTAATACTCCTTAACTGCAAACGTATATTCTACTTGTGAACTTTCTATTTCTATGTCCTTCCTATGTCTTTGGCATTTCACTGTATTATCTGATCTTGCAAACTTCACACTCTTGGACATGTTGTCTCTCGTTTACTATGCATGGTTTATAAAAGCATAAAAGCATAATGTTTCTGTAGAAAAGTACGGATCTCAGAAACTACTTATATTCCTACACCTTTCTTTGCAATTTCCAAAATAAAAAAATATATATATTGATCGTATGATATGTAAATAACTACTTGGATTAAATAACAATTTATTTGTTAAAAGACCTTAGAGTGCATCTCTTACTACGCTGCATATATCTTCTAACCTGGGATTGCACCAAGGCAAAAAACTATTCATATAGGAGGAGAAAGGGTGAGTGCCAAGCTACCAAGTGCCAAGTGAGTGTCACCTTCGAAGCATGCTACTGCTGTTGGGGCATGGCGTGACTGTCTGTTAAATTAACCCATGCACGAAAAATAAAGAATTATAAAACAAAACAAAAAAATTACGTTACGTATATATAAGATATATATTATATATATAATAAATCTCTATATATTTTATATTTATATATACATGTATAATTACAATAATAAATAAAATAAAATAAATAAATAAAAATTTAAAAAATTAAATAAATTATATATACATATGTAATTTAATTCTAACTGTATTTTGGTAATATATATATATATATATATATATATATATATATATATATATATATTGGTAACAAAATACACTTATAATGACATTCTATATCTATCTATATATAAAATACAAATAACCGCAAATATATATATATATATATATATATATGCAGATAAATATATATAACTACATAAGTGTACACGTAGACTTTAAATACATATATCTGTATATATATTAAAATTCTACGTGTATATTTAAGTAATATTTTAACATAATTATGTGATTTCATTAGTTAAAATTTGATTGACATGCCTGACAACCCAGGCAAAAAGTGCAGAGAATTTGAATTGCAATCACTATATTTAACCCTGTAACTTTCCAAGTCACCATAAAACCTGTACATGGGGGTTACTGTTTTACTCGGGAGACTTCGCTGAACAGAAATATTAGTGTTTCAAAATGGTAACTTGTATTACAACAATGATATTTTTAGTAAAAGTTAACTTCTTTGCATTTTTCACACACGAACAGCAGTTTTACTGACGATATTATTGTTGTAATACAAGTTACCATTTTGAAACACTAATATTTGTGTTCAGCAAAATCTCCAGAGAAAAACAGTACTCCCCATGTACAGGTTTTATGGTGTTTTGGAAAGTTAGAGAGACAAATATAAGGCTTGCATTTCATTTTTTTTCACATTGAAATTTGCCAGATTGGTTATGTTGCCTTTTGAGACCGTATGGTAGCCCAGGAATAAGAATTACCCCCATGATGGCATACCATTTGCAAAAGTAGACAACCCAAGGTATTGCAAACGGGGTATGTCCAGTCATTTTTAGTAGCCACTTAGTCACAAACACTGGCCAAATATTTGTTTTTTGCTTTTTTCACTCAAAAACAAATATGAACGCTAACTTTGGCCAGTGTTTGTGACTAAGTGTCTATTACAAAAGACTGGACATACCCCATTGCATATATATATATATATGATCTAAGTATATATATATATATACACATACATAGACATACACTGTCTAAGTGTATTTTAATATTAATATATATATTGATTAAATATATGTATAATTTAATATATATAATATAAAATAAATAAATATGTAAATACATTAAAAAAATTTAATATACAATTAATGAAAAATACATAAGAAATATATATATACAGGTGATACTTGAAAAATTTGAATAGCATGCAAAAGTTCATTTATTTCAGTAATGCGACGTAAAAGGGAAAACTAATATATGAGATAGACGCTTTACATGCAAAGCAAAATAGTTCAAACCGTGATTTATCATAAGTGCAATGATTATGGCTTACAGCTCATGAAAACCCCAAATCCACAAACTTTGTAAATTAGAATATTGTGAAAAAGTGCAATATTCTAGGCTTACAGTGTCCCACTCTAATCAGCTAAGTAAGCCATAACACCTGCAAAGGGATTCTGAGCCTTTAAATGGTCTCTCAGTCTGGTTCAGTAGGAATCACAATCATGGGGAAGACTGCTGACCTGACAGTTGTGCAGAAAACCTTCATTGACACCCTTCATAAGGAGGGGAAGCCTCAAAAAGTAATTGCAAAGGAAGTTGGATGTTCCCAAAGTGCTGTATCAAAGCACATTAATAGAAAGTTATGTGGAAGGGAAAAGTGTGGAAGAAAAAGGTGCACAAGCAGCAGGGATGACCGCAGCCTGGAGAGGATTGTCAGGAAAAGGCCATTCAAAAGTGTTGGGGACCTTCACAAGGAGTGGACTGAGGCTGGAGTCAGTGCATCAAGAGCCACCACACACAGATGGATCCTGGACATAGGCTTCAAAAGTTGTATTCCTCTTGTCAAGCCGCTTCTGAACAACGTCAGAAGCGTCCTACTTGGGCTAAAGAAAAACAGACCTGGTCTGTTGCTCAGTGGTCCAAAGTCCTCTTTTCTGATGAGAGCAACTTTTGCATCTCATTTGGAAACCAAGGACCCAGAGTCTGAAGGAAGAATGGAGAGGCACACACTGCAAGATGCTTGAAGTTAGGGTGACGTTTCCACAGTCTGTGTTAATTTGTGGAGCCATGTCATCTGCTGGTGTTGGTCCACTGTGCTTCATTAAGTCCAGGGTCAATGCAGCCACCTACCAGGAGATTTTGGAGCACTTCATGCTTCCTTCCGCAGACGTGCTTTATGGGGATGCTGACTTCATTTTCAAGCAGGAAACTACCCACACTGCTAAAAGCACCAAAGCCTGGTTCAATGACCGTGGGATTACTGTGCTTGATTGGCCAGCAAACTCGCCTGACCTGAACCCCATAGAGAATCTATGGGGCATTGCCAAGAGAAAGATGAGAGACATGAGACGGAACAATGCAGAAGAGCTGAAGGCCGCTATTGAAGCATCCTGGTCTTCCATAACGCCTCAGCAGTGCCACGGGCTGATAGCTTCAATGCCACGCCACATTGAGGCAGTAATTGCTGCAAAAGGGGCCCAAACCAAGTACTGAGTCCATATGCATGCTTATACTTTTCAGAGGTCCGATATTGTTCTACGTACACTCCTTGTTTTATTGATTGCATGTAATATTCTAATTTACTGAGATAGTGGATATGGGGTTTTCGTGAGCTGTAAGCCATAATCATCACACTTATGAACAATCACGGCTTGAACTATCTTGCTTTGCATGTAATGCATTTATCTCATATATTAGTTTCCCCTTTTTTGAGTATCACCTGTATGTATAATTTTGTTCTAACTGTATTTTGACATTAATATATATGTATTGATATCAAAATACACGTAGAACAAAATAATATATATATATATATATATATATTGTTAAGACACCTCCAGTGTCTTTAGGCAAAACCGCCGTTTAGTAGGCCTTCCCCGGCTGCAGTACAGTCTCTGTTCGCTTAATCTGTAATACACAAACCAAATGCAGGGGAAGCGGCAATCTCCCGAACGGGATCCGTGAACGGCTCCAAACTCCCGAACGGCAATACACGAACTGCTGGCAACCGTCGAACAGCAATATTCACCAAGCGGCTTCCGTTCCATCCAGCAGTCTCTAAACGTGAAGAAGAAATCCCCCCAATAACGAGACAGAAGCTCCGCATTGAGGGTCAAACAGGATCTGGCTTTACTGTGGGCTACCTGCCCGTATTTATGCAGGTCTCCCACTTGGTGGACACTCCCCTAGGGGACCAAATGGGAGATTTAAATGACAGACAGATATGGGGACATTCCAGACACACAGTCACAGATTTTACCCACAGTGCATTATGATTCCCTCCCCTCTGCCCTGGAGTTAATTACCAAGTAACTCAATTAACTCCAGGACAAAGCCAGTCGCCATCTTAGACATAAAATAATAAAAGACATAAAAATATATAACTACACGAAAACCGAACATTTCCCATTCGTATCACCCATCCCCAGATAGCCTGGATCTGAGTGCATATTATTAGCGAATAGCGCTCAGATCCCACACACATAGTTCAATCGCCATGGAGTCAAAGTTCTTACAGTCTTTCGGTATACGAATGACTCCATGGGAAGGCTATCTGGGTTCAGTCTTTTCGTATGCTCTAAATCTCCCGAACGGCCGGTGTTCGCATGCTTTCGTGGAGGCAGCTAGGCGTTCCGTTGTTTCAGCGGTGTTCGGCAGAAAAAGTGTCCGTTTTTAGTTCCATAGAAATAGAGCCAAACACCGCTGGGCGTTCGCTTGATTTAAAATGGCCGCTGCCTCGTGGTCGACATACGAACGACGACCACCCTGAATTCGGTTTAATTGAGAAGTGTCTGCGGTTAACCACAACGTTCTAATTGGGATCACTACGTTAACCAGCAGCACACTCCTCTCTTGGGTGGCCGTTCGTTCGGCAGGTTTGTTCGGGAAAAAAGAGTCATTCGAATGGCTGGGCTATAGAAACCAGCCATTCAAACGAACGGGAGACAAACAGACGAATGCAGTAAAAATCCAAGCAGACAGATGGTTCTGTCACATATATATATATACATATATATCACTATATATATATATATATATATATATATATACACCTATATATAAATATGAATAATTTAAAAAATGTATATATAATAATTTTATGTATATATTTATGTAATATTTTTACATAATTAGGTCATTTAATTAATTACAATTTGCAGGACCTACCTGACAACCCAGGCCGAAAGTCCAGGGAATTTAATTTGCTAGCACTATATTTAACCCTGTTACTTTCCAAGACACCCTAAAACCTGTTTTACTTGGAAGACTACGCTGAACACAAATATTAGTGTTTCAAACCAGTAAAATGTATTACAACAATGATATCGTCAGTGAAAGTTACATTTTTCACATTTTTCACACACAAATGGCACTTACACTTACAATATAATTGTTGTGATACGTTTTCTTTTTTGAAACACTAATATTTGTGTTCAGCGAAGTACAGGTTTTATGGTGTTTTCAAGTTACAGAGTCAAATATAAGGCTTGCGTTTCAGTTTTTTCACAATGAAATTTGGCAGATTGGTTACGTTGCCTTTGAGACCGTATGGTAGCCCAGGAATGAAAATTAGCCCCATGATGGCATACCATTTGCAATAGTGGACAACCCAAGGTATTGCAAATGGGGTATGTCCAGTCTTTTTTTAGAAGCCATTTAGTCACAAACAATGGCCAAATTTGGCATTCAAATTAGTTTTTTGCATTTTTCACACAAACAAATATTAACACAGTGTTTTTAATGTTCTCCTCATGGCATATTTAGCAAATGACCATAGGGATGAAAGATAGGACATGTACACTGACCACTAGGAGTGAAAACAAAAAAGTATATTACATTATTAAAAATTAACCTTTATTAATGTGTCTCTTAAAAAATAGTTATAGCAGCTATGAGACAAAATATGAGATAAAAAATGTATACCTCTAAGTCAAAGTATATAATAAGTGTGGGCAGAGACAAGGACAATGAAAAATGTAATTACATCTATATTACATATATACAATGGTGTGCTAGACTAAGTCTTGTCTACACAGAACCTATTACTAACTAATGTAAGTTATACAGTCTGAACGTAATAATGGCTCTTTTTTTCCTGAAGTTATTGGGTTCATGTCCCCTTTTTGCTCTTTGACCCTCTATACATGTTCTTTCCCAGACTCCCACCTTCTCTTAATGATCATAGGGTTGGTTAGATAGAAATATATATATTTAGACATGCTGCTACAAATGTCTTGAGAACCCTAAGGGATTTTAAAACTTTGGCATAGCCTGCCCTGCAGGTAAATAATGACAACTGGTGCAGAACTCTGTTACACAACAAGAGCTAAATCACCCCCAGCCCTACCTCTACTGCTCTCCTAGCCTCCACAACACCACAACACCAAGCTCTGTAAGACCAGCCCATAAAACTGCTTTAGAAGGCTGAGACCAGGTGCTTATTTTATGGCCTCAGCCCGGTCAAACTTAATTTGACAATTTCTAGGGCTAGGCACATTGTATTCTGGTGCTGGACATTTTGCTTGGGGGAACAAGACTTGATTTGTGTGTCTAGGTTATGTTTAAGTTATGGTTATTTATTTATTTATTATTCGTCCATCCTGGATCTTAAGGACTTACTAAAGCGGGGGATTACATTATATTCATATGATCCCAGTGTGAAACCATGAATAATTTATTCTGTTCATTTTTATCCCAAGTATGATGAAGTGATATTGCACATGAAATATTTTATAAATAAATAATAAAAAATAATAATGAAACCTACGTTCTAATGAACCCCACTACCTGAAACTCCACAGGCTTAATATTTGAATTATTACACACAGAGCAGGGGGTGTCTCTGTATTACACAAAGAGCAAGGGGGGTATCTGTATTACACACAGAGCAGGGGGGTGTCTGATATAGATGCTGTGCTGCGAATGTATCTATCGCACAAGGATCCATGGTACTGTTGGTGGGAATGTGGTGTTATAACGGTTTACTCAATAAAGAGAATTGCAGAGAATTGTGATGGGAATGTCAAACTTTATTTTGAAATAGTGCAGCTTAATGGGATAATTTTTCCAACTCTACTACTTTGGCCTTAAGTTTAAAATTACCATCTCGATTCCCTGTAATTCTCTCTTTATTGAGTAGACCCTGTAATCTGCACTATAAGTAGCCGGAGATTAATTATGTGGGTTGGACATAGTGGGCAGAGCTTTGCGGCAGTGGGTGTGATACATTTCCAAGGTAGTAATTGATAGCTGTGCTGCAAAGTGTCCCTGGAAATGTTTTTTCAAATGTTGGCAACTATGTGCACATAATTCATCTCATCCTGTGAGTTTAACTGTTCAGATGTAGTTAATGACATTATTAAGGGAATTTTGTTGCCGGCATTCCTGCTGCTAAAGACTCTTGTAACTGTATCATTCCTTCTTCAGACTTTATCATCACTTAACATTAGCCAGGAACTGCTTTGTTATTTTCTGCTGTTAAATGTGTATCTCTATAACCACAATACAGTCCATCTTTGTATTTATGTCATGTTTTTGAGGTATTATTAAGTGGAGGGTACTCGTCTACTCAGTGAGGTTGGTTCCCCATAAATAGAAGTTGCCAGGGGTCAAGTCCTGGGGGAAAAAGTGTGGGAACTCACCCAAGATCCAACACCCTTCCCATAAAAAAGATTATACGCTCGTATGCATATATATTTCTCAGAAAATACAGTGCAACATCCAAAACTCACATGCAATAAAAGAAATATCGAGCAGTTGTAACAAAATAAGTTAACTATGCAATAAAATAATATAGAACAGTTGTAACAACAAAATAAGTTAACTTGTTTGTCATACTAACAGGATAATCACCACAATGTGATCTTCCCCTCGCAGGGAATTCCTAAAACAAAAAGTTTATAAAAAAAAAAAGAAAAACACATAGCCCATTAGAAAATATCAAGAACAAATGGCCCCAAGAGCGAGAAGCCCTGAGGGTCAAAATGTAGCAAGTCCCTGGGGAACCGTGTGAATTTATGCTAAAGCATAACCTTTATTAGTAAACATCAAATAAAAGCAGTGAAAATTGTAAAGCTTGTGAGATACAAACAAAAAATAAGGAAAAAGAAAAAGAAAGAAGACAGGCTGGAGAGGCCATTGAGCCAGTCCTATAGTAAAGGGGTGCCCAAGTGGCCCTTTTAGAGCATACCATATATTAAAAGGGAGTATCCTATCCAAGCGCCTGCAGCTCTTAATAAGAAACCGTGAACTGTGAATGAACTGTGGTCTCTAAGGACCAATAAACTAAATCCTAATATATCCAAGAGAAATATAACGAAATTTCCAGGTGCCTATGGTGTGCATCTAATTACCATTCCATATAATGACCCTGGTCGGCTATGGTGTCTAAATAGAGTGAGCCACTCAAGGGAAAGCTAAATAGTAACTATGTCACTAATAGAAGTGACTTAAATTAATACTATTGCGAGTAAACAGAAAGCTAGTGCCGGCTAGATCAGTGATACATTGTAACCAACAACTATATACACATGTAGAAAAAGCCGACTGAGTTATACTCCCAAGTGCTAGACTGTAATGCGAGTGCAGCCTTGGGCTGCCTGGCTACTAGATGAGCTGAAGTACTACCCTGATCGCAGGATGAACCTCAGCTAAAGCTCGCTAGTCTATATGTGCAGCAGAGTATAAAAATGATAATCAGCTATCACAGACTGTGGGTAAAGTCACTTAAACTTAATAAATAGAAGCAGCCTCCAGGGTCTAAGGTAACTACTAAATGTGTCTAGGTGAAAAATTAGGGAGAAATGAAAAAATCCTAAAAAGGTACTATCTCAGGCAGTGAACCCGCATGCCTGCCCCCCACCATTCCCTAGAAGCCTGAACCAATAGAACTGAACGGCTATGGAGAAAAAACTAAGCCTGTCCACATGTACGCCTGACCCGCGTTTCGGCGCTGCTACAGTGCCTTCGTCAGAGGCATAATGAAGGCATTACAAAATATCCCACAAACTGGAATAACATTGCCCTTGACATGCAAGATTATCAACTTTCGAGATTTAGTATCATCTGCACTGCAATGTATTGTCAGCCATTTTGTGACGTATGGTAAAGTATCCCATAAATGTACAGGAGGGCCAGTGAGACTAATAAACAAAAGAGAAGACAGGCGTTCAATGCCAAGCCCACACCTAATGGGTGACATCACCAAATTCATTGTTATGAAGCCCCTTTCCCAATCACCGGATGTCACTGGAAGACTGTTAACTGCTGTCACCACTGGGTTCAGATTTTCTCTCTGCACCACCATTATCAATGTAGTCTCTGAATCCTTCACAGATGGATGCATAGTTGAGATGCAATCTTTTTCAAAGCTGCTCCTGCTTCACTTCACCTTCACTTCACCTTCAAACCACGGACTGTCTACATTGATTGGCCAGCGTTGGGAATTAAGGATGTCAATTTCAAAGACAAGAGTTTCATATTCACCTGACTGTAATGAAGCTGCAGGTTTGTTGCTTGCAGTTAAAGCAAAAAGTCTGGAACATAAATTATCCTCCAAACATTGATAAAATTGAGGGAGATTTATCCTCACTTGGCCTTTTGAACTCTCTGGATTGATGGTCGCATCTTTGAAATTCCCTTTGTCCTGCGATTCTATGACTTCTTTCAGATGTTTGCCAGGAATGTCTTTCAAATGTTTCAACTGCAGGAACTGAACGATTAATCAGTTGATAGGCTCGTGAAATTGTGATCTTCAGATAACAGTCCCATTTCCTGAACAGCATCCGCAACCCCTGCAAGGTATAACAAATAATCTTGTTAAGGCCACTAAATTGAGATATTGGATTGCAGCATCTCCTTTCTGGATACTGAATGGATATCTCCAGCCTTTACATGTGCTTCTGAAATTTTATGTATGATTTTTTTTACGCAGTGAGGTCAACATATCTTTTTTTGTTTTGCCATATGCAGTAATTGTACCAGTGCTCCATTCTTTGGAAATTGATACACCCTGTGAAAGAGACACTCCAAGGTGTTAAACCTCACAAAACACTTTGCACCCTAAAAGACCATTTTCACCCCAACAACCAAGGGAACTTTTTTAAATTCTAGCCACTGATTCTGTTCCCAACATTCTGGAG
Organism: Pelobates cultripes; assembly: GCA_933207985.1. Classification (NCBI taxonomy): domain Eukaryota; kingdom Metazoa; phylum Chordata; class Amphibia; order Anura; family Pelobatidae; genus Pelobates; species Pelobates cultripes. The sequence goes on along the minus strand of OW240916.1, from coordinate 217,255,420 downwards.
GAATAATGTTATCACTGACATCGACAGCGGTATCTTCAGCCACATCAGTAACCAAGTCAACTACAGCCGATTCACTGACTGGTATAGTTTCTGCAGCGGACACTGCTGAAGCCAGGGCCAGATTAACAGCCCAGTGAGCCTGGTGCTGACAATTATGATGGGCCTAATTAAAGAATCATATCGACCAAAAACACTAAAACACTCCCAAGCGTCATGTATCTGATGGAGATGGTGCTGGAGAGAAAGAAAACAGCAGCTATAAGAAAACACATACCCTATGTTAATCTCCCTCTAACTTATGTTTTCATCTTTCAAGTAAATCCATAACCCCTAACAGCAGTGTCCAGACAAGCAGGAGGTCAATGGGCACGGTAAAAGGGTGTGCCACTGACACAAATCATGAAACCTGCCAAAAGGGGCAAACATGCCCAAAAAGAGGACATGTCTGCCCAAAGAATTTGAAGGCCAGCCTGGCATGAATGCATGTCAGACTGCCTGCCAATCATGCAGCTGGCCAACTAAGGGCATACTATGCAGACAGCACCCTGAGCTTGGCATAAATGCATTTACCGTATTTTTTGCTCCATAAGACGCACCTCACCATAAGACGCACCTAGTTTTTAGAGGAGGAAACCCAGAAAAAAAAATATTCTGAACAAACTGTTCCATAGTGTTTGTTCAGAATATATTTTTTTTCTCCCCTGTCCCATAATGATCTTTAACCCCTCCTCCCCTTGTCCATTAGTGTTCTGATCCCATAGTGTCCCCCCTCCCATTGTCCCATAGTGCACTTTCCCTCCCATAGTGTCCCCCTGCCCTTGTCCCATAGTGTCTCCCCCTCCCCTTTCTCCCATAGTGTCTCCCCTCCCCTTGTCCCATAGTGTGTCCCCCTCCCCTTTCTCCCATAGTGTCCCCCCTGCCCTTGTCCCATAATGACTTACCTGTCTTGGAGCGTGGGCCGGCTTCACAGCGCGCTCCGCGGTCCAGGAACTTCTATTTCAGGTTCCGGTTTCCGGCGGGACTGAAAGGAAGTGTGCACACTGTGTGTGCACTTCCTTTCAGTCCCGCCGGAAACCGGAACCTGAAATAGAAGTTCCTGGACCGCGGAGCGCGCTGTGAAGCCGGCCCACGCTCCAAGACAGGTAAGTAAATCTTCACATTCGCTCCATAAGACGCAGAGACATTTCCCCTCACTTTTGAGGGGGGAAAAAGTGCGTCTTATGAAGCGAAAAATACGGTAGTTAATAGCAAGTAAATAGAAGGGCCCATTTATATTTTCATTTACATTTAAAGTATTATCGCAATTTATATAGTGCCAACAGATTCTGTAGCGCTTTACCATATTATTAGAGGGGGGATTTAACTATAAGTAGGACAATTACAAGAAAACTTACAGGAACGATAGGTTGAAGAGGGCCCTGCTCAAAAGAGCTTACAATCTATAGGTGGTTGCATCAAACACATTAGGAGAGGACTTGGGAAAGTACTGAAATTATCCAGTGTATACAATGTTTCTAATATACATGAATGCACACACACACACAGATACACACAAACAAATATATTCAAAATATATCTACAATAGACAGCCAAATACAGAATTTTACAAACTATACAGAATTTGACAATGCTCAAATGGAATACAATTTACTGTCAGTTAAAGAACTTACCATCATGGTCCCCAATTGTCGGGCTTCTACACTTCCCTTTGGGGCTACTGATTGTCTGCTGCTCCTTGTCAGATGGTAAGTGGGGTGCAGGTTGCTTGGAGAGTGCAAGCCCATCCAGGGCCGACTCATGAACCTTGGTGATTTGTTCTTGGTAAAGGGCCAAAGCGTGAGGGGTCATCTGAGCTTTCACTGTAGCAGACGCTGGAGCGGACTCAGAGAAACCATCTGAGATCTAAAAGAAGGGTACGGGTTAGTGTACAACAGCACCATAGAAAGAGCACACAAAAAATACTCAAAATTGAACACAAAATTTTTCTTAGGATGCCACTATTGGACAGTAAAGAGATATAGGTATATATAATATCCACACAGACACATAAAATATATACATATATATACATATATATATATATATATATATATATATATATATATACATATATATACACACATACACACCCTATTTGTTTTCATAGATCTGCGGTGCACAGCTGCCACCAATTAGAAGTGCAAAAATACTTTAATTAAAAGCCTTTTTAAAGTCTCCTCCCAGGCTCTTGTTTTTCATTAAAGGGACACTATAGACACCTGAACAACTTTAGCCTAATGAAGCAGTTTTGGTGTATAGAACATGCCCCTGCAGCCTCACTGCTCAATCCTCTGCCATTTAGGAGTTAAATTCCTTTGTTTATAAACCCTAGTCACACCTCCCTCCATGTGACTTGCACAGCCTTCCATAAACACTTCCTGTAAAGAGAGCCCTATTTAGGCTTTCTTTATTGCAAGTTCTGTTTAATTAAGATTTTCTTATCCCCTGCTATGTTAATAGCTTGCTAGACCCTGCAAGAGCCTCATGTATGTGATTAAAGTTCAATTTAAAGATTGAGATACAATTATTTAAGGTAAATTACATCTGTTTGAAAGTGAAACCAGTTTTTTTTCATGCAGTCTCTGTCAATCATAGCCAGGGGAGGTGTGGCTAGGCCTGCATAACAAAGTGATTTAACTCCTAAGTGACAGTGAATTGAGCAGTGAAATTGCAGGGGAATGATCTATACATTAAAACTGCTTTATTTAGCTAAAGTAATTTAGGTGACTATAGTGTTCCTTTAAGATGTTGCACATGTATTCGAGAGGACGGTGAATAGAAAGAGAGGAGAGTTTTACTCAGAGTAGTTTTTGGTAAAACTATAATGATTAAGCATTGATCATTTCACAATTATCTCATATTCTCTGTGCTGCAATATCCACCTTCAGTTAGTGAATACTGTTCCATTCTAAGAGTTCTAATGTATCTGTATCCAGTACTCCTGGACAGACATGTTGGTCTCCTGTTAGACAGCAAGCTAATCCTAAAATCTAGTTAAGGTTTATTGCCTATTTATTTTTCTAAGGTAGTAGGTTAACTATAAGGATGAAAGGATTGTATATATTTAGAAAATATTCATGCAATATAACCGGAACAGAGTTTTAGGCAGGCTTGTGTTCTGAGATATGTGGAAATGTGATTATGATATTGTTCTTAATGTCTCCTGATCAATACATACAGAAAGAAAGGTAAAGTCAGCTTCTGGAATAACCGCTTCTTCGGAGAGGTTTATCATGACTGACAGCCTGTGCATGTTATGAAGGCATGGTCAGTGCAATGAGACAAACAATACATCTTGTGACAAGTAATTTAATGTCTTGCAACAGGTCAACAGCATTAACGATGTCAAGAATTTGACAAGCCGTACCGTGCTTGATTGAGAGGATCTGTGCGTTTGACTTCACTCGCTAGGCTCATGCATTATTTTGCATGTCTTCATAGCAAATCAAAGCAAACAAAGCTGCAAAACTTATCCAAACATGCCATGTGCGTCCTTTAATACACTGGTTGATGTTGATTTTATTAGAGCAGATACCAATAATCTGTGAACTTTCAGGCAGATAGCTTACAGATATTCTGTACATTTACATTTTTTTTTTTTTTTAATTAAGTGGTAAATGCACAAAATATACATGCCAGTATGATTTTTTTTTATGTTTTCAACAATGTGTGTGTGTGTGTTGGATGCAGTGAGAGTATTTGATTAGTAAATGCAGTGTGTATGTGTATGTGTTTGTAGTGGATGCAATGTGTATGTGTCAAGGATGCAGTGTGTTTGTGTGTAATAATGTGCGGTAGGAACCCCCCCACATAATGTTCCTCTATTTTATCTTTTAGTGCCGTGCCCTCCCTTAATGTTCCTCTCTCCCCCCCTCATCCAGTCTCCACAGCGTTCTCCCCCTCAGGTCCCACAGCGCTCCCCCCCCTCCGTCCCACAGCGTTCTCCCCGTCCCACAGCGTTCTTTCCCACCCCCTCAGTCCCACGCGTTCTCCCCCCCTCAGGTCCCTGTTCCCCTCCGTCTCCCCCCCAGCGTTCTCCCCTCCCCGTCCCACAACGTCATTTACTTTCAAAGTTCCAATAAATTCTACAAATTGAAAAACACTTGAAAAAAGGACAAAAGTAACGCACGTTATCAATACAATAAGTTTTCAGGTTTCTCCTGCAAGTTTAAAAACACAAATGTAAAATGGACAGTGGCTTGCATCCTACTTTAGACTACTAAATCAAATAGTTACATTTTGACAGGGACACAAATTCTGTACACGGCATTTGCTTGGTGACCCATTGCTTCTTTTGTAAAATTAGCTCATTCACCCACTCCTCAATTGTAATAAAATATGCACTTTAACAAATTATGCAAAAGTTCAATATTAGCCATCACAGGTTTTGCACCAGGAGAAGGTGGTGTTTCTAAAGCACACGTGTTACTGTGGGCAATTGCCTGGGGCCTGAATAATAAGGGTCTGGTTCCACCTATTAGGCATGCAACCTCGATCTGAACTCAGGGGAAGAACCACTGCCTATACTATTCTTTAACGAAAATTCCACAACTTAACAACCACGATGGATGGATAAATGGATAGATAAAAACAAAAATTTTAAGAATTTGGTGGTTCACCTGTTCATTATACCAAAATGATTAGTTTCAATTTCCTCCCTTCTACACATTTTCATGCTTACGGACATATTGATTCCCACAATACAAAAACACTTATTACTATAACATACACCGCTACTACACCTTCAATTAATCTCCCAACAGACCCCAGTAAATACCATGTGTGCTCCCCCCCCCCTATTTTAGTCCTAGTTCCATCCCAGCTAAATTTCAAACCTAATGTTCTGTTTCAATTTTATCTCCCCAAGCTACTCAGCTGATATCTTCCCTACTCTCCTCCCATTCACTCCCCTTTGCAAAACTGAAAACTGATCAGTATTAGTCTAGCAAGTATGAGTTTACTTTTCTATGCCAACATGTCTGGAATATGGATTTTATGGTAGTATTTACACAAAGAAGCAAACAAAGGTCTATAAAAATGTCAAAAGATTGCAGTTTCCAGATGCAGTCAAGATCCAAAAACTTAAAATAATAAATGCAAATGTAACCATATGTTTAAATAATGACTTCTAAGTGTAAAATGGTGAGTGCACAGAGTGGTATGGTTCTACAGACTATACTACAACAATTCTCGGACAGTTTTACATTTGGTGCAATGAACATTTGCGGCTATATGGGACTTTTTTTTTTTTATACCCTAGAACTACATCAGTTCAGCATACACAATTTTGGAACCTGTGTGTATTAACACACTATACAAAAAAAAACGCAGCAATACGATACCCTAAAATAATCTATAAATAAAATCTCCAAAAATATAAAAATCAGAAATGTCTATAATAGTACAGTCAGTGTAACAAAAATATTCCTCTACATTATGCCAAGGATGCTACAGATCAGCAGTCCCTAAAACATTTTTTGTTCGTAAAAACAAAACAGGTATGAGTCCATTGGGCCATCTATTTAATGCATAACAAAACCTCTAGCTAGTTCTTTATGAACATGCCAAGATTTCTCCCTGCCGCATTATAGAGGATATGTATAGATTGCCTCATAAATATACTTACTATAGGTGGGATAGCAGCCGCTCTCTGCTTCAGTTGTTTGAGGTCCAGTGGCTTCTGAGGTGAAGAGTTCAAGCATGCATCAGTACCAGAGCTCAGCAGACTGGGCCGGGTAGACAGCAACCTGCACATATACAGAACACATAATATGTCATCATATACTCAAAGTGCTAAGTACACAATGTTACTAGTAAGGAAAACCTCCATGTCTGATCCCTTCCTACATTAAACCCACTACTGTCCACATACTGTTATTCTTAGTAACCAACTACAATGCAGGCTTGCACAATAAAGATTTAGCAGGGCACAGTACCTACAAATACTATGGGGTTTTTTCAGTCCTCGAATGCAGGAGAATTTCCCATTTATACCTGCATCAAGGCACATTTTCGTACACTTGGCAAGGAATGGTCAAGACTTTAATTAGGTAATAGCAAATAAAACAAAATGGAAAAACTTTCTCCAACTAGGTTGCACCCACTACAGTTCCTGTATCATTATATACCCGCCCGCATGTTCTAATTACCCGAAGCAATGGTCATTTATACACTTGAGCGTGAGGTCAGTTTACAGACATGCTTTTATAGACATACATGAGATTACGTGAAGCTAGAATAGAGAATCTGAAATGTAGCAAATGCATTAGTCACAATCCCGCATAGATAGCGTCCGTGGCTCAGGTGATAAAATTTATTAAAAGGTAACTTTCCTTATGGAAACAGGAGACTTACAGATGGTCAGACTTCCCCGTTGGCTGAAACCCCAGAACAGAGTACCAGACTTACAAACAGCCTGCCTTCTAATAGGGAATGTATTAGGATAGTTGTCAAATCCCATGAGCCCAATCACAGATTCTCAAGTAGTAAAAAGAGTTCTCTCTTTTAACATACACGTACGTACGTACATACATTTTTTGATTACTTAAGCAAGTATTTTCTAGAGGACTCTAAATGTGACTGTCCCTTTATTATTAAATACTGTTTTTGTGATAATCTTAGTGGCCACATTGGAAGTTGACAGCGTCAAATATGTTCCTTGAAAAATGTATCAAAAAATTCCAAGAAGGGACAGATTTTTCTTTGCTTCACTCTCGGTCAATGGTTATGCCATGACAACGGCTGTCTAAGGCTGCCCAGAAGAAACTTTATATTCCAAATGCCAGGTAGAGAGTAAGTTCATGCTATGAAGAACTGTTCTGTACATATGTACATATAGCAATATGGGTAAATGAACTTCACTGTAATATCTATAACAATGTCATTTCATACATCCATGGGTGGTCACCCTGCGGCCTCACAACATGCACAACTCGGAAAATATATTTCCACTCCAACAACCACCTACACAAATCCATATCCGTTTAATAATGGATTATCCCCACAAAAACACAAACAATTATTAGCAGACACACATCATATTTATTAGGAGGAAAGAAACTAATTTATATAAAACTCTAAAGAGGCCAGTGACTTATCCTTGGGAGCTGACTAACATTAAAATTGCATAACTAATTTCTAGAAAGCATGACAAAGCTGTAGTTATGGTGCTTAGAGAGCTCTGTCACTCTGCAGGTTTTGTTTTCAAATTAAAGGGACACTATAGTGTCAGGAAAACCGCTTGATTTTCCTGACACTATAGTACCCTGAGGGTGCCCCCACCCTCAGGGTCCCCCTCCCGCGGCGCTGAAGGGGTTAAAACCCCTTCAGCTACTCAACCTTTTTCCCCGCCGGGCTCCCTTACCTCTCCTCCCCCACTGACGTCAGCATCCTTGTCTGACGTCACCAGCGCAGCATGCGCGGCACTGCCGCGCGCGCATTCAAAGTGTCCATAGGAAAGCATTTTTTAATGCTTTCCTATGGATGCTCTGCTTGATTGAGGCATAATATGCCTCAATCATTACCGATGCACCTCTAGTGGCAGTCTGGAAGACAGCCACTAGAGGCTGGCTTAACCCCAGATGTAAACATAGCAGTTTCTCAGAAACAGCTATGTTTACATCAGGCAGGGTTAAACAAACACGACTGAGCCTTTTTAAATAAAGGGGATATGGAAACAGAACACAAATGCCAGGGAAATTACTATACCCAGCATATTAAAGGGTTACTCCAACCACCATGACTACTGTTAGGAATCTGTATGTATAGCGTTTTGCTTGAAACCTTGAACATACAAAGATATACTCACTTTTGTGCCAAGGATTGTTGCACATTTGCAATGTTTGACTAGATATTACAGTAAATCTAAGTATAATGATTATAACCCAGACATGGACCCCGTGGTGACTGACATTATTTGTGATCAAAGGGTACAACCAATGCTACTCTAATCACGTAGGCAACTATCCATCACCTGGAGTGAACCTGCCTGGAATTAGGGTCCTAGAATGTATCTTCGGTGGGACCAGTCTGATATACAAATGGTGCAGGTTCCTTCTTTAATGCCACAAGTGCACAGAAACTGCTTTCAGACAGAAGTGGAAACATCACATCGAACAAATTACATTGAACAAAGGTCTTTCTTTTCTGACTGTGTCTCTCTTGCACTCTGGTTTTTAAAATTTTCCCACATGCTATTTTTTGTTTCATTTCTAAAAAGATAACAGGTTAACATGCATTGTTAATAAAACCGTTAACAGACAGCAAAGACAAGAGATTAGGGGCAAACAATGGCAGAACAGAATTTGCCGTTTATGTTCTATTGCAGAGTAACCCCACCATTTCGGAGTTAAAAAAAAAAATTTAATAAAAAAATAAAAAGTTTTTGCTCTATAAGCAACAAGCAACCTCTTAATTGCAAGGTTATTTACAAGCAAAGGTCCTTTTACAGATCATTAGACTGGGCAGAAAAGCAGGCAGAATCCTTTTACTTGGTAGAAATATTTCCAAGAGACACTCGAATGAAGAGCTCTTCTTATACCAGCAAATGCTGCTCAGGGACCCAGACAGTGCGGGCGACCTGTAATTGATTGAGGTCAGCAAAAAGGCATTAGCAAGTGCTGCTTTAGGGACTAACTTTTTGGATATTCTGGATATTTATATATAGATTCCTAAGGATGTACTTATCCCCTGATGCACCATGTATTTTTTCTCTACATACTTCAGGCTCAGAATATAAAAAACAAACAAACAGCAAGACACAAAATACACTGAAAAAGAAAAGTCTGAG
>OW240916.1:217198344-217246493 GCA_933207985.1 Pelobates cultripes | reverse complement strand
AATATTTCTAACTCTTTAGTACATCTTTTATCTTTCCCTTGCTTCGTGTAGGCAGCTATAAGTTCTGAAACTGCCCCCAGAATGCATTTTTTATTTCTTTTAAATGCCTGGCAAATACACACACTAGTTCTTCGTTACCTGCAGGGTGCTTAGTTGGATAAGCTGTGCTTCCAACAAAAGACTTATACAGGTAATACTCAAAAAATTTGAAAATCGTGCAAAAGTTCATTTATTTCAGTAATGCAACGTTAAAGGGCAAACTAATATATGAGATAGACGCATTACATGCAAAGGAAGATCGTTCAAGCTGTGATGTGTCATAAGTGCGATGATTATGGCTTACAGCTCATGAAAACCCGAAATCCACAATCTCAGTAAATTAGAATATTACATGCAATCAATAAAACAAGGAGTGTACAATATCGGACCTCTGAAAAGTATAAGCATGCTTATGTACTTGATTTGGGCCTCTTTTGCAGCAATTACTGCCTCAATGTGGCGTGGCATGGAAGCTATCAGCCTGTGGCACTGCTAAGGTGTTATGGAAGACCAGGATGCTTCAATAGCGGCCTTCAGCTCTTCTGCATGGTTCGGTCTCATGTCTCTCATCTTTCTCTTGGCAATGCCCCATAGATTCTCTGTGGGGTTCAGGTCAGGCGAGTTTGCTGGCCAATCAAGCACAGTATTCCCATGGTCATTGAACCAGGCTTTGGTGCTTTTGGCAGTGTGAGCAGGTGCCAAGTCCAGCTGGAAAATGAAGTCAGCATCCCCATAAAGCTCATCTGTGGAAGGAAGCATGAAGTGCTCCACAATCTTCTGGTAGACGGCTGCGTTAACCCTGGACTTAATGAAGCACAGTGGACCAACACCAACAGATGACATGGTTCCTCAAATCAACACAGACTGTGGAAACTTCACACTGGACTTCAAGCATCTTGCAGTGTGTGCCTCTCCATTCTTCCTCCAGACTCTGGGTCCTTGGTTTCCAAATGAGATGCATAAGTTGCTCTCATCAGAAAAGAGGACTTTGGACCACTGAGCAACAGACCAGGTCTGTTTTTCTTTAGCCCAGGTAAGACGCTTCTGACGTTGTTTGTTGTTCAGGAGCGGCTTGACAAGAGGAATACTACATCTGAAGCCCATGTTCACGATCCGTCTGTGTGTGGTGGCTCTTGATGCACTGACTCCAGCCTCAGTCCACTCCTTGTGAAAGTCCCCAACACTTCTGAATGTACTTTTCCTGACAATCCTCTCCAGGCTGCGGTCATCCCTGCTGCTTGTACAACTTTTTCTTCCACACTTTTCCCTTCCACATAACTTTCTATTAATGTGCTTTGATACAGCACTTTGGGAACATCCAACTTCCTTCGCAATTACCTTTTGAGGCTTTCCCTCCTTATGGAGAGTGTCAATTATGTTTTTCTGCACAACTGTCAGGTCAGCAGTCTTCCCCATAATTGTGATTCCTACTGAACCAGACAGAGAGACCATTTAAAGGCTCAGAAACCCTTTGCAGGTGTTATGGCTTACTTAGCTGCTTAGAGTTGGGACACTGTGAGCCTAGAATACTGCACCTTTTCACAATATTCTAATTTACTGAGATTGTGGATTTGGCGTTTTCATGAGCTGTAAGCCATAATCATCGCACTTATGACAAATCACGGCTTGAACTATCTTGCTTTGCATGTAATGCGTCTACCTCATATATTAGTTTCCCCTTTTACGTTGCATTACTGAAATGGGCGTCAGATATGCTATGCTAGGAGGATGTAGATGATATGACAGCAGGCAGATTTCATTACATGCTAGTATTTGAATGTTTTCTTTTATCTGCTTCACATTTTGTGTCATAGTTCACAGAGCAAACTGCACCTCTCTGAGCTTTGAGGATAGTTTGGAACTGCTGCAATTGTAAAAAATAAAATAAAAATCACTGCAGCTGCAACATTTCATTTCATGCTCAACTAGGAGTTCTCGCTTTTACACAGTTCTACCAAAGCAGACTGAGCTTCTTTTCCATTTCAGAAGGTAACTCTGGAGACTCACTCTTATGTAATGAATAGAACTGATCCAGGGGATAAACTACCTATTCAGACCAAATAGAACAGAATGAGATGCTTTGGATTGGTGAGCCTTTACTGCTGAAAAAGGAATCTGCCTGCTATGGGCATTGGCTGTGCAAGTATAGTAGAGAAACCAATTCAGAAAGGCTATTAGATTTTAGTGGCTTTGCTTAACAAACAATTTGTACTGTAGACAACACTGCACACTTACAACAGTATGAAACATGACATCTATAGGTTGTAAAAAACAAACAAAAAAAAAAACTATAAAACAAAATACATTTAACTGCTCTTAAACTAGAACAGTAACTTAAAACCATTAAATAAAACACTGAAATTCACAGATAACTTGTATTAAAAAAATCTATCACATGATGTTCCATTTCCAATTTCTTTTTTCCTTGCGGCTGTTTTAATACTCAAGTCTCGCTCCTCGCAGTTTATACGTTTTTCACATCCATTACTTTTTTTTTTACGTTTGTGGAATTCTAATTTTTATTTTATTTTTTTACATATTTAGTTTGTTTTTACGTTTTACCAACTACTTTGGTTTGGAGTTATTTGGTTGTTTATTATAATTAACTTAATCAATAGTTCTTTATTTTCTGTTTGAAAGTTAAAATTACGTATATAGTTATAGCTAAGATTTTTAATCTACATATGGATATTTTAGCTTGTCTGTTTCATTTTAGTTTTAAGATCCGTTTTGGTGTAATATCTTGTTTTACAGTATTAAAAAGTAAATAAATTAAATAAAACCAACACAATGTGTATTAAAGTTTAGCTTTTAGTTTGTTCCCCCCCCAGTTTCTCCTCTTCCACTAACAACGTAAAATGTCAGAAAAGGGCAACATTTTTAACAATGATAGGCATTCAAACACTTCGTTCCAGGATGAGGTGTGAAAAATAAAATCAAATGAACGGTCTAGTGCTAGCAATACAAAATATCCCCCCTCCCTCGTGCCCCACCTAAGGCCATTAAAGTGTTACAAACCCTTTAAAACACTTGGCACTGGCTCGGTCTCTGCAGATGTCTGCACTGAGGGAGAACCTAATGCAGGACGCTCAATGGGCCATCCTCACAGGAAAGCATTGAATTGACATCCAGTGACATTTCATGGAGTTAAACTCTGTGAAACAGCAGAAAGTACCTCTGGACAGCCACTGGAGGCAGTCTTAACCCTACAATATAAACATTGCAGTTTTTAGATTGCATGGTTAAGGGGATAGGAGAGTGCACCCAGACCACTTCAATGAGATAAAGTGATCTGGGTGCCTACAGTGTCCCTTTAATCGTAAAAAAATAAAAATAAAAATAAACTCTCAGATTTGCTAAATGTAGGTAATAAGTAAATAGTGTTTATTTAAGTGCAACCTGTCACTTCCCAACTTTAATAATCTGACAATGATGTTTTTTATTTATCATCTAGTTGTATTTTAATATTCACACTAATATTTGGTTAATGTTTAAAACAATTAGATACAAATAGAAATGCAAGCTATTGATACTCATCCTACGGAACCATGAGGCACAAACGGTAAAACATCGCCCACAAGATATACTCACAAATCCCAAACTAAAATTCCCAATTCCTACAATTTCTCTCCTGGCCTCCATACCTGTTTTTATCCGCAGGGTCCTGCTCCTCCGCTTCATCTGCACTGCATGTAGCACTGGAGTCACTGTCTGCATTTGTCTTTCCTTCGTGCTTGCTGTGCTTCTTTTCCATTTTAGCTGGTACCTCTGGAGACTCATTTGGCTGCTCCTCTACCTTTTCCACCACATTTTCTTTACAGTCCTCTTGCTCCTCTTGTTTGACCTCTCTCTGTTTAAGCTCCTCAAAGGTTTTTCCTTCATCATCATTTTCTTCTTTGACCATGCCAGGATCTGGTTCCACCTTAGTTTGCACTTTCTCTTCCTGCTCATTACAAACCTTTGCTGCACCCTCCTGAGATTGCTCTGCAGTGGTGTTATTTGGAATCGGCACCTCTTTGTGGACTGTTTGCTGCACAGACACTCCCGTTGGCTTGGGTTCATTCTCTCTACTCTCTTTGGCCTCATGCCTCGGTGAGGGAACGCTTTCGGTGTCTGAACTATTATTAACAGCAGCTAACGAATTAAAAAAAAACAAAAAAACACAAAACATTAGTGCAGAGAAAAGTCACTGTGACTCATTTATAAACAACCTATTACACAGCTGAATATCGGTTCCCTTTGCTCTACATTAGAATGCGCATCACTACTTCCTAAAGTGAACTTGTTGGCACAGCTTCTAAAATGATCTGATCCCCAAATGATTGATACATAACTAAGTTTTACTTTGTTCCTCCAGCACTGGGCACAAGACCCTTTTTAATATTTAGAAAAAGCTGTCCAAAACTATTTGGAACTGGAGTTTGGTAAGGTTGATTAAAATGAACAAAAATGAACATTAATAAAAGCCTGAGATTTCTGAAAAGCATTAAGCATTTAAAATAAAGAGTATTTGTATGCCATGAACATATAATTTATTCTTGGACAAAAAAAAAAAAAATTAAAAAAATAATCAAGAAATCTTAATGTATTTCTAACAAAAAACATCAGTCAAATAAAGATAGATGAGGTCAATTTGCTTTTAACCATGAAAATGAACAACCTACTGCCAAAACCACTGACATGTTCACAAAGATAATAAATCAGTAAAAGAGAGAGAGAGAAAATATGTCTTAGTGCTGAAGACATCTTTATTAAATGTTTTTTTCCCCTCCATAATGCATGGACTTTGGTTACCAATGAGTAAGTAATTTTATTTCACATGCTGAAAAATGTGCAAACTATCAACATGTAATGCCAAAACATACATACATACATGCAGGGTTTGACAAAAAAAATCAAGTGCCAAATCCCCACGATGACAAATTCCTTTCGGCAAATATATTTTGACGTCTGTACACAACTATTTCATCTACCCAACACCAAATCCAGATTAGTGGAAAACCCAAGCTCTTCTGTATGGTGTCTGTGGTCGCCAGCCAATTTTGGGCTTGCTAGTGGGTTTGGTTATCTTCCATTATGAAAGGTTGTTTTATGTTGTGACCACTAGTACTGTTCTGTCTGCAAATTATGGGAAACAGACATGGATAGACAACCTAATAAATGTGTAGCCTGGCTAGGGAGACAAACAAACAGTCTGCCTTGATACAACAAGTACAAAATGAAATCAGTTCCATGGAAAAAACAATGTGGAACCTTCTCTTGTAGATTGCAATCCAAAGCAGTGAGATGACATCAATATGGGCTAGTATTATTATTATACAGAAAGGACAACCACTCTTCCTAAGATGAAACATTTAATCAAAATGAGTAACAAAAACCAGTGGATTTCAGTTTATTATATCCAGATTGGGAAAGATTAATTAGCATACTCTCAGAGTTACCTACAGATCTAGGTTGAAAAAACAAACAAACCTCAAGTTCACCAAGTCCATATCTCTGCCCATGACAAACCCAGTGCATACGTGGAACACAAAGGAGATAAAAAAAGACCTTTCTGGCTCCATAACAGCAATCACACCCCACATTTTAAATAAACGTTGCATCGCAACAGGCTTACGGTCTCCTTCTTCTGCCATTTCCTCGTCATTGCCGCTCATGCCAGATGCCTCCATTTCCTCATCCTCTACCGTGGGAGGGTAAGGGACCTCTTCTTCCATTGGGGCTGCTTTTTTCTTTTTACGTCTGTTGTTTCGTTCCTTTTCCTAAATCCGTTAAAATCGTGTTAATATAAGTGTTATTCCAGTTACACAGAGCATTTGCGCCCCCCCCAGTGAGACTTTTCTCCTTTAAATCCCCAATAGTAATTCCTTTAATTGGTAAATGACAAACATGTTTGAAAGAAATTGACAATATTAAGTAAACAAATATTATACAGGGGCATAACATTTTAAGTATGATACCAGTGAGGCCTAAAAGTCACTTACCACTGCAAGCCATAACATACACATCATGGGTAAATTTCTACTCGCCAGGAATACATTTTCACTCGTCAATGGTTGGTGAAAAATTTGAGCCCTTTACATAACATATAATTCTAATGCTGCAACTCGAATAGTGTCCTTTTAACATCCCTTCATTTCCAGAAAGCTCATACCTTAATACAGTGGTTTTGATACAAAGATGCCCAAGCAGTCTCACTGCTCGATTCTCTGACATTTAAGAGTTAAATCACTTTCTTTATGCAGCCCTAGCTTATAGTTGTGTTGCACCAACCAAAAATGGTGATAGACAGACGCACACTTTCCAAACAAACTTACAGAGCAAATCCTAAAACGATAGTAAGTTTTGAAACCTTAAGAACCAGATTAAAATATAAATTAAATACATATTTTTGTTTGCAATGGACTATCAGACTATCCCCCCCATCCGACATTCTTTGCTGAACTTTGACAGTATCCTCCCAATTTGGCAGCTTTCATGTGTCTTATTGGAATCATTTGCCTGTAATAATGGCAGCTCTGGATCTGGTCTATTTATATCCAAACTGCATTACAGACAGACTGGCCTTAAAAGCATCTGAAATACTTCCATTTGGGGACTGGAAAATAGCACAAAAGATGCACAACACAATTCTAATTCAAAGCTCCAAGGTAACCGACATTCTCAACTTCCTAGCAATCGGAAAAAAAAAAAACATTTTTAATTTAATGTTTTTTGTAAACATTATTATTTGTTTTCTTAGCCAAACCTACGAGTTCTAAGATTTCCTTAAGCACCTATTTTTAATTGCTTTAGGTCTTCTGAATAGATACTGGCAGAAATAGCCCAGAAGAACAGTCATACGACGTTGGAACACAAAAGGTAACTATGGAAAAAAGGTCTCCTTCACCTTGCCCCCTGTTTGGCCAAGATGTGGCCTCTTTTTGCTGATGAGCAATGACTGTAGCTAGTACTCGCTAGCAGCATTCAAAAGGACCGGCGCATTCTCAAGATTACTACAAATGATATACAAACTGTATGATAAAAATGGAGGGAGAGGGATATGTACAAACATAGTGAGTTTGCAAAACTCACAAGTGAAAGATACAATAACCAGGAAATGAAAAGAATAAGAGAAACATTTTAAAAGGCTTGATTTGAAATAAATAAATGTAAACTTACACACACAAAAAAAACCAAACAAACAAACAAACAAAAAACATTTACTATTTAGAGACAGCCAAAAACTGCCTTGGGGTGATGAGACTATTCAACAACAGTTGTAAATACAATGATTATGTACACAAATATCCAATATCTCAATCAACACACTACATGATCCTGAGACAGCCATAAGAGTTGTATACCAATCAAAAATATAAGTGTTTCCTTGTGAAATATGATTTCTAAGGATACGTGAATGCGAGGAAGCCAATTCTCTAAAAGTCTGCAGGGTGAATGCAATGCACATTCATCCATGCATTATGTGGCGTGTTCTCCACGTAATTGTATGGTTGTACATGCATGCATGCCTGCAAGCATTCTGTGATTTCTCCGCTAGTCTGTAGGTGACTATACACGTGTCCTTTTTCTTACTGTAAATATATTGGAACATGCATCGTTCTCATTATAGATCGACGGGAGTATACATGCATGAGCTTTGGTAAGCTTTCTCCGTGTTAATTTAGGGGTAAACGCACACATGCATTTCTTCAAAGCTTTCTCCATGTAAGTCTATGGTAGAATAGGCTTTCTTAATGTGACAGTATGGATCAATATACATAACTTACTTGTATATAACAGGACCCATGTACACTTAGTGTGCAACAGCCAGAGATTTATAGTGAAAGTATTAACTTTGATTCGGACTGTCCTATTTCACTTTCTCCGTACAAAACCAGGCATGGTTAATTCATATCGACTGATGGCCAGGACATGCATTTCCAGGAGCGGGGGCGAGAGGATTTTCTCTATCATTAGCCTGCCAGAGCTGCTACAGGGGATGGGATGAGAATTTGTGCTGGCGCAGGGTGCATGTGGTCTGTGCCTCTAGCATATGCAAACCACACTGATTGCTCCATCGCAGCCTGGCGCTTTCCAATGGGTCAGAGAATAGCTGCCTGGATTCCCAGCATGCACACTCACTTACACATGGCCAGCACACACACACATTACACAGAGCCACACACTTGGCAGGGAGGGGCATAGGGTGAGACACGGGGTTATTGACTGAACTCTCAATTTTTGAAAAGTAAACAATGGAAAAATGGAGGCAATTGGTTATGAGTAGCAGGGTTTAAAAGATTTTATTTTCTCCAGAAAAGTTTTTTGTTTGGTCTCCATTTTTCTATTGGAATTCAATTGCACAAATCAGAAGTTTGGTGAATTAGCCCGTCAATGTACATGACAATAGGCAGGGCTTCGAATCTGAAATTATTGTGTATTTCAAGACAACTAGATTGTAATGATGAACAAGTAGATTGGGCTACTCTTTCAGGCCCTCTGACAAGTAGATATATTTTTGAAATAAAATTTTACATCCCTGAAACCTGGCTGTGAATTAATGAGTACCGTTTTTTAGATTTACCCATAGAATTATACTGAGAGCATAAGTGCTGGAGACCAATAGCATGTCGGAAGTCAATACAGATCGTAACAAGCAAAAAAAACAAAAAAACAAAACACATTGATCAATAGGCTATAATTGTCCCTAACCTGTTTACATTCTCCTGCCATGCTTACGGAGAATTTAACAGAGGACAAGACACTCTGCTGCCTGGTTGCCAGTGTTCTGCCAAAAAAATGGCACAGGATTAAAAACTAGCAAAATAATGTATTGTCAAGCAACACGAGTGTAATGTAATGTAGGAAACCCCACATTACCAAAAGGAGGACAGGCAGGTTCAATAGCAAAAATAACGTGAGCCAATCAATTTGCAGAGTACTACTCTCTGCAAGCAGACAGGCAGGTACAGAATTTCATACTGGACACGACAGAAACCAGGCTTGCCACACAGCAAATGTGCCCACAGGGAAAGACTTAAAGGACAACGGTCACCTCAAAACAGGTGACCGTTAATATAATGATACTTTCATCATGTATTGAAAAGAACTCTCTATATAATTTTTTTAAAATAAATTAGATGTAAAAGATTAAAAATATATACTTATAACCACCTTTTAGTACATAACAGGATCCTTCAGTGGACAGTGTTTGGAAACTGACAGTCTATGTATGGTCTTCCCTGCTTCTCCCCCTGCACAGAAGCAGGGAAGATGATACAGATTGTCTATTTTTAAACAATGTCTGATTCATTTGACTGGCAATCTAATATTGGTAAATACGGCAAGATTAAAGATCTGCAAGCCCATGACCCTTGTGATGTTAGCGCACATTAATAGAGTGTGAGATACAAATTCGGCCACTTCATAGACTCAACATTCATACAGTCCTCTTAGGTTAGAGATCCAATGATGCAAACAGAAATATGGAGCAACCCTTCAGCACTCCAGATGCTGTGGACTACATCTCCCCTGATGCTTTGCCAGAATTATGGCTGTAAGAGTATTGTGAGAGATGTAGTTCACAACATCTGGAGTGCTGAAGGTTTCCTACCACTCGTTTAGTACATGACACCTCTAAAGTTTGAAGGTCATCTCTATTGAAAATATATAAACGCACAGACACACAGTTATCACTGCACAAAATAAACAATGGATCATGGCCTATCTACAGTAGGTGGTTATATAAAGGACAGATGTATTGATTGACCAGAAGTGATACCGCGGAGCTGGATGTTCCAGGTGTGCAGTAACAGAACACAGGCACAGCCAAGTTCTAGAAATTGCCGTATTTGTGTGCTTAGTTTAATGATCCTCCTGGCAGAAATACAACCCTTCTGTGCTTATTTTTCAAGAAATGGGAAAGGACAACTGAAGAGGAGGGTGGAGAGAACAGATGCAATTGAAAATATATATAAAAAAAAAAAAAAAAATTAATTAAAACGAGGAGAAACAAAGAAGAAAAAAAATACACACATTCCATACAAGGGTCTTTTCGTGTCAGTTTCTGCCTCTAGCAAATATAAGATTGTAATAATACCAACATTTGGTGTATGTTTTTAACTTTCAAGGACACACATGAAATACAAAACCTTGGAGGCTCAGAGTCTCCGTGCTTCATACGAACATGCTGCATTAAAATATTTCTAGGATTTTCAGAATTTATTCACAAATGATACTCAATAGTAGATCTAGACAAAGGAAATAGTCCTATTAGGTAGGTT
Source organism: Pelobates cultripes (assembly GCA_933207985.1). NCBI lineage: Eukaryota > Metazoa > Chordata > Amphibia > Anura > Pelobatidae > Pelobates > Pelobates cultripes. The sequence continues at coordinate 217,236,189 of OW240916.1, read as the reverse complement.
GGCTGGCTGACCATTAAGGGAGTTGTGATTCAAAATGTCATCACATGCCACATGTAGACCAGTATCGGCATCATGACATTTGAAAACCATACCATAACGTTAACGTATTCTTGAAATACATACATTGTACAGACATCAGTAGTGCATTGTACACAACACTTTCATATTGTATTAAAACATTTCAATAAAAAATTATAATGCCATTTTACGTTGGGGTAGCTGGGAGTGAAACCATTTTTTCCCCTGAGCTCGTTAGGTAAGCACCCACTTTTCATTTAGGAAGTATATAGTTTTGCATATTTATTTTTTAAATACTTTTTATTTTTTCCTCCTACAAAAATGGCAGTGTTTTCTGTAAGTCACTGCATTTAGAATAAAACGCATGGCCTATTATTGGCCCCAAGCAGATGTTTTGCAAGACATGCACAGCCAGTCCGACATGCAGTGTTAATCGCATATTAAGTAAGTGTGTATACGCAGCACGGTGAATATGGAGTTTGCACATGTGATAAACCTACTAACCAAATTGGGACGCTGCAATTTAAATAACAAACAACTACATCACATTCAAGTTCCTTAATTAACAAATCATAAAATAGTTTAGGAATGTGAAGTTCTCTGTGAGGGAGGTGGCATGTGGGAAAGCTGCACGATTTGGAGTGGGGGAGCGTTCACAGACAGCTTTATAGTCCCTGGAAGTGTGTACAGCTTTAGTTTACAATGCTACATGAAGCATAGAATAACTTATTTTGGATCAGTGCAATGTAGAGTGGAAGGCACACACAGTCTCTTACGACACTCAAACAGTTAAATAGTACAGAGGGTGCCAGAAATTGTCAGCCAAGAGGTTTTTAACTTGCCAGCACTTTCCAGCTATTTCAAAAGAGTTGTACTAGGAAAGGGGAGGGGAGTTGGAGGAGTCTCATCCAGATCTAAAAAGAAACTGCCTAGAGAAAAATTGTATGAATCGTGAAAGGTTTTTAACACACCACTACGTGGTCAATGTCTATGTGCCTTGTCCGCACAACATAGACAGACAACTGCTTATTAAGTAATAGTGCAGTGCAGGATGTTGGATATAATGATAAAAAGATGGACAGAGACACCATCCGTATCATTATCCATACCTGTAAAAGTGTTCATACGAAGCCAGAGCAAATGTGTGGGAATGGCGTGAAAGGGGGTAGTGGAGGAAAAGCTAAACACTATTCTAGCCCATTTAGAATAGAGGGAACAGATCTTTGCTCCAGTGGGCTAGCAATCCGTTTCATACTTGGAACCCCAAAGTTAAAGTGAAGTTCCCAGATACAAGTACACTTGTAATACTCTGTGAACTAGTCCTCTAATGACCAATGTGTACCATTAAAGAACACATATCCAAGAATTCTACATAAATCTAGTTTGTTACATTATTCTAGAGCATTCCTTAAAATACAAGACATAGACCTCAACTGTTTGTGTGCACACACACACACACACACCTTAAAAACAAAGGGCAGAAAAAACAAAACGTGACTAGAGTCACATCAAGTAACAAATCCTAGCACAAAGATTACAGAATGAAAACAAACTGTGGATTGCAAAGGCCAGAGGCGTCTTCGAGAATTCACTATTTATCATAACAGCTCCACAGTTTAACATCACAGCCAAGGTCACTGCCTCCTAGTCCTTACCATCTTCAGTTTGTGCTGCTGTAAGATGCCATCTAGGTTCTGCCTCTTCTTGTAGTTGAAGTAGAAGTTTTTACACTGGGATACAGTCTTGGAGCCCACCATCCTTGCAATGGCAGACCAGTTGCGCCCATATTCAAACAGTCCTGGAACAAGAAGAAACAAAAAGTGGTTAATCATTGAAGAGCACAGAGCACACAGTAAATGAGGGTTTAGTACGTCATTGTTTAATCCCAGACCTTGAATTGGGAGGCTGCTGATATGGGGAGTAAATTCTCACTCTTTATCACTCAAGTACCAGCTGTATCAGTCATTAGGTCGACAAGTTCACAGTAAATACATTAATATAATGTTGCTGGGTGGCATTAACCCTCTGCACATAAAAGTAAAACTTCCACCTAACTTCAATGAAAATGCAACAGCAAATTATTACAAATTAGCAGAAATATAAAGATCTACTCTGGTAAATATTGTGAAACACAGTACATTGCTGTAATATGAATACTAGATTTTAAATCCAGTAATAGGGTTCTGACATTCAAAATAGGAGACAATCTTGCAAACTATTCAACAAGGCTTATCATTTACATGACATGTCATTCTCAATTGCTGCATCCCACCTATGGCATTTTTGTTATAAATTTGTTTGGAATCTAGGAGCCAGCTAAAAAAGTTAGGAGCCAGATTTATTTTTAAAGGGACACTATAGTCACCAGAATCACTACAGCTTAATGTAGTGATTACATAGTTACATAGCTAAAGAGACTTGCGTCCATCAAGTTCAGCCTTCCTCACATTTGTTTTTTTTTGCTGTTGATCCAAAAGAAGGCAAAAAACAAAAACAAAAAAGCACTTCCAATTTTGCAACAAACTAGGAAAAAAAAATTCCTTCTTGACCCCAGAATGGCAGTCAGATTTATCCTTGGATCAAGAAGCTATTACCCTACCTTGAAAAATTATATCCTTGAATATTCTGTTTTTGCAAGTATGCCTCTAGTAGCTGTTTGAACATCTGTATGGACTCTGATAAAACCACTTCTACAGGCAGAGAATTCCACATCCTTATTGTTCTTACAGTAAAAAAATATTTTCTTTGCCTTAGACGAAATTGTCTTTCCTCCACTCTAAACGCATGACCTTGTGTCCTATGTAAAGTCCGGTTTGTGAATAGATTTCCACACAATGGTTTGTATTGGCCCAGAATATATTTGTATAATTTTATCATATCCCCTCTTAGGCGACTTTTTTCCAAACTAAAGAGGTTTAAATTTGTTTACCTTTCTTCATAGCTAATAAGTTCCATTCCTTTTATTAATTTTGTAGCCTGTCTCTGCACTTTTTCTAGTGCCATAAAGATACCTTTACATAGAGAATAATTTAGATCTATACACACACTGAAAAATACAACAAAATGTAAAAAGAATGTCTGTGTTTGACCATATACTGTAAATACAGTTAAATCATATTCCTAAAATAAAGGTGCTTAAAACTGCTCTAGCATTTTTCATCAACCTGTAGAATGGTAATAGTGAAATGGTAGAGTACATGAATTTCTCCCTCCTCCATGACACCCATTGAAACTTCCTTTACCGTTTGTAGCAGGGGGTGAGCTGACATAACTAGTAACTTTACATCCATTATACAGTGACTAGTAGCTTCTGGTAGATACATTTGTTCCTCTGCAAAGCTGATAATCACAGTATGAATGAGGGTGAGTGAGGCTTTATGGAAAATGTTTTTATGGTCATGTATTTTGTAGTATCAAAATATGTATACTCTATTTTGGTACTGAAGGGAACCCACAGCCTCGAAAATAGACACTACCACCCTCCAATAAAATGCATTTGATTGTCAGTTTTACTCAGTCTTGGAAAGGAAGCGCCTCTAGTGGCAGTCAGGAAGACCGAGTAGTGTATCTAAGTGATACGGCAAAGGTGCTTGTCCATGCCAAGGTCCTCTCTCGCCTAGACTACTGTAATCCGCTTCTCAGTGGTCTTACGTGTTCCCAACTTGCCCCGTTACAGTTTATAATGAATGCGGCAGCTGAACATGCCATGTTGGGCCATTGATATCAAGAATGCTTCAAAGGTGGAAGAAAACGCTTATCTGATCACTAACTTTTTCACGATATAGTGATCGCACAAACCCAATATACAAGTCAGTCATGTGTTTCTAAAGAACAGATTGAGGACAGATTCATATTTAGACATTATGCCATTCTCAGTCTCACAACTCGCAATGTTTAACTTGACCGCTGGCTGGCAACAGCCAATCAAATTAACAGCAAACGAAGCAAATTAACATTCAGATCAAATTTTTCATTTACAACCTTTTGATATACAATTACATCATGCTAAAAATATAGCACAGTTTTCATATGCCCATATCCAGGAATAACAGTTCAAGAAAAGGAAGTAACAGCAGCAACTTTTGCCCCGGTGTGAATTTACCGTGTGTGAATTTTGTTCTGCGAATGCAAAATAGACCTTAACTTAAAATCAAATGACCTTCAAACAATTCAAAGGATTGAAAACCAAAAGCACATGTGTAAAGGTTTAGCATGGAGCAACAAACTGCCCCCCTTACCTACTTAATCCCTGTCCCTCTCGTACGGCTGTATATACAGGATGTCTAAATATAACATTTACAATTCTCTCACGCTAGCACTTCTACTGGAAAACACTTCCCAAAACCTACATCATTGTTCTGAGAAAAAAAAACAAAAAAAAAAAACGCGAGGGGTTAGGAGCACTGGCCTGAGCAGCAGCCTACTATTTCTGCGAGTTGTACATCCAGCACACAATATAGTACTTTACTAAACAGAAAAACAGGTTTCAAGACACTGCCAGACTCCAATACATACACTAAGCCTTGCAGTTATCAATTCATGGCGACTGTCAGCACTAAACAAGACACAGCAACAAAAAAGTATCACATAATATCCAGGGAGGAAGGCTGCTTTAATTTCATGACTATAAGACTATTTTTTAATAAACATTCAGAACTGTTCAATAATTAGCAGTGCACAACGCAGCGTGTGATCGCAGTAAGATTAATTTGCAGAGCCATAGTAAAAGAACATTCTGTACTGTACTGGAGAGTGTGCTGTCATACTGGACATTGTGCCCTCTTAAGTAGCTAATGAATAGAAGGTTTTACCGCAATGTACTAGAAGACTCCCTTATAGCCATGACAGAGGTGTGCTTGTGCTTTGATTGCTTAGTGTATGCACCAAAAAACAAGTGACGCTCACATAAATCAAACACTTAGCCACATACTTTTAACGTGCATAACAAATACTACGCTGGATGCTAAAAGTGCAAAACTGTTCTGTGTTGTCTGCTGGTGAGAAAAGTTTATTTGGGTGTTATAACCGATCACGGAGAAGCAACGTTTCTTTAACAATCTGCAGAAAAGAAGATCCTTTATAGCACAATATAATATAACACTAAGCCCACGTCTTAAAGGAACAGTAATTTTGTACTGTAATTGAAATAAAAGCACGCACCTGTTATAGCCCCCGTACATATGATCTTTTAATACATACATATAAAAACATATGTATTGTTTAAAATATATAGCTCAAGGCTCTCCGAGTATGGGCTGAGCCAAACACTATGGAGTTAACTGCATGTTCTCAAACAGAGTTATTACTCCAGTGTGCCAGGCATCACATTGCATACTTTGAGACAAGTACAGCATTTCCAATTACACATGGTCTATAGCTGGAAAGTAGGCATTTTTAGCCAAAGAGGACTAAAAAATGGATGCCCCCTTCAGAGCAATGGTAGGTCACTGAAAACAAGCACTTATGTGCATACATTGCAAAATAATGCACAAATATTAAATGTAACCATTACAATCAGTAAGAAAGTATTACAGTTTATTGTGGTAGCTCTATTTGAGGTTATGGATAATACGAGCAGTTCTACATCAATGATTGATTAGTAAAATTATGTAGAAGACAGTGCAAGTTATGAGCACAAATCCACAATGGGCATAATGACATCGCAAAAGACTAACATTCTCCATGCTTTATCGAATCTGCAGAACAAAGATTATCAATTAAATATTTAATTATTCCGAAACGCTTATTCCAGTTCTAGCCCAATATATTTTGTCTATTTTAGATTGCTATATAGTTACTATCTAAAGTTTAAAACAAAAATTATGAAGCACCACAGCAAAGAAAATGCCCTTTCATGTGAATTACAATGGTATAATTGTCATTTACAGTTTGCGGTCTGAAAGCGTACGGGTATGTGTTCTACCTGGAACAATGTCTGGGCTGTAATGCACCCTGGCTATTGGACTCAACCACCCATATAAGAACAGCCATTAATAGTCGGTATTACATATATATATATATATATAATTATATACAGGTGGTCCTTGTTTTGCGACCAGCTCTTTTGCAGGGTGGTAAGTCCGAGCCGTCGTGGGAATTAGAGGGATTCCCTGATCTGCTGCGTTCGTCTATGTTCAGGGATATTTCACCCAACATAGACTAACTCAACAGAGAAGGGAATCCCTCTAATCTATGCTTGGTGAAATTTCCCTGAACATAAATTAGAGGGATTCCCTGCTCTGTTGCGTTTGTCTATGTTCAGGGAAATAGAAAGAAAAAAAAAAAGTGACTTATACATAGCAACTTTGAACAATAGTTTTTTCACGACACTGCCAGAATGCCATGTAGTAATATGTAAATGAGAACTCACAGTTACTGGTGCAACAATTATTCAATGGACAGGTTTAAGTTATAGAAATGCAGTTTATGTAAATCGTCCACATAATAAATCTTAATGATAAGATTTGAAGCCATGCATAATATAATTCAACATGCAAAAGAGTCTTTACAATAATCGCCCAAGCCGTACACAGAGACAGGATTATCCACTAAATTAAGAATTGTCTACGAATTCAAATAATTATTCAACTCTGTGTTGTTTCCAGTTTAGCCTTTTGCCCTAAGTTTTTAAATTTAAGGCAAAAGGCATGACAATAACTGGTTTAGTAAATCACCCTGACAGTTATCACTCCTTCACTAAAATATTTTGCCCATTTATTAGCAATGATATTGACTTGGATATAAATGAATCAACTTTTTTTATTACAGCCAATTAAGAAGGAAAAGAATATTCTTCACCCAGAACAGTATAACATATATATTATTAGTCATGTAAGCTTGTTTGTTTTGAGAATGTTTACAATTGATATAACATTATCATATCGTTCGGCATTTCCGATTTATGATTTTTTTTATTTTTTTTATATTTTGTTTGATTGAAATATGTTTCTTTCATCCTTATGTAAATGTACACTTTAAAAATTCCATAAAAATTTTGAAGAAAAATAAAAAAATAAAATAAAAATGGTTTGAAGCAAATTCCTAAACAGCAAAGATACTTGCATAAACTTGGCAACCAGACAGTGAATGGCCCAAAAAATAAATAAAAGGTTTATTTAGACCTTGTCACGCCATGTTTACTTTATGCTCAAACTAATTTAAAAAAAAAAGGTAATAAGTATGTGTATTTAATCATTTTACTGTCATATATAATATAATAGATATTTTCATATTCAAAGTTCAGGATTTGAAGTAATTTAATAATCAAACCAGGAAGTGACAACCAATAATGATTGGTTAAATTTCTATAACACTGCAGAGCTTATCTTACAATCAGTGTGTTATAGGCACATCAAGGTTTTATAACAATTGGAGAAAACATATGGTTGAACCATAACTCCCAGAAACTCTGATATTATGCAAAGTAGTATTCTGAAGCAATAAGGGAAACACTGTAGGGGAGGTGGAGTAGAATGGCTTGTAGAGCAAAACAAATAATTACTGGGGGGAAAAAGCCAAGCCCCCCCCATACTCTGGATAAGTACCAGTAACCCAGCATGTGTTGAGTGCCCTGTATTCCAAGGAATCCCAACATAGCTTGTTTAGTATTGTAAATAGCTGGCCATACATCCAACCAATCACAATCCAGAGGAGGGCCCAATGGAATCTATAGGACTATACAAATATACTTGACATTTTTTGATACTGTTTTTCAGCTCTCCAGCGCAGAATTCTTTTCCCCAGACGGTAATGTATTTTTGCCATTTTTTTTCCTTCCAATATTCACTGCATCCCTTAAGGGTTTATTTCTTGGACAGAGGACGAGGATTACAATGCCTCCATTTAAAAATACTGGATAATGTAAGTATACAATGAATTGACTTTCCTTTTTACGTTTAAGAAAACCCTTATTCCCAATAATAAACTATATGGAAACAACTTATTGGCAAATCAAGAATTTACATAATTAGTTTCTGGTTTTGTAAGACACAAAAGCAAGATATTCTGCATAAAATAAACACAGAAAATGCAAAAGGCTCGACTAAACAGTCGTTTCGAGAAAATCATATTGCTTTAAAATTAGTCTTCCTGGTTATTTAATTCTAGAAATATTTATCAACAACTTATAAGTATTCTGCTTTTTTTCTGTTGAGCGAAATAAAACATAGCTCAATTATTTTGATTGAATCCTTGTTGGTGAATTTCCATTACTCTGTGATTCATTCATTAGAAATGTGCTTAATGTAATAATTTACCTGCATTTTTTTTCCCTAAATATTCAGGTTGGGAGAAATCCAGCCTGGCATTTTTTTCCCCCTTTAAATGTACTATTTTGGACAAAAATTTGCAAAGGAAATTTTCCAGCACGCAGAAACTCTTTGGTGACTTGTCCATTGTCTTATGGATATTGCAGGAGGCCTCCAGACAATGCTAATGAGGATCAATTTTCCTAACTTGCCTTTTTAATATTTTTTGGACAGTGTCCAATGTCCCAACACTTGTAAAAACCATCAATGTATCTGTTATGTGAAAACTGGAGTGTTTCTTGCTTTATAAAGAGCTGTTTACAGCCAAAAGTCAGAAAGACATTAATAAAATGAGACATTAACCCCATCAGGAGTAAGAATATGGATCTCTCTTAACACAATTGCCCTAATACATCTGGTCCTGAAAGGGTTATTCTCTAGGTAAATATGCAGATTGTCATTTTCACATGGAATTTTGAGATTGCAGTCTAATTGAGCAGTGTTTAATTTAGCATTATATTTAAAGGAACACTATAGTCACCTAAATTACTTTAGCTAAATAAAGTTGTTTTAGTGTATAGATAATTTCCCTGCAATTTCACTGCTCAATTCACTGTCATTTAGGAGTTAAATCACTTTGTTTCTGTTTATGCAGCCCTAGCCACACCTCCCCTGGCTATGATTGACAGAGCCTGCATGAAAAAAAAACTGGTTTCACTTTCAAACAGATGTAATTTACCTTAAATAATTGTATCTCAATCTCTAAATTGAGCTTTAATCACATACAGGAGGCTCTTGCAGGGTCTAGCAAGCTATTAACATAGCAGGGAATAAGAAAATCTTAATTAAACAGAACTTGCAATAAAGAAAACCTAAACAGGGCTCTCTTTACAGGAAGTGTTTATGGAAGGCTGTGCAAGTCACATGCAGGGAGGTGTGACTAGGGTTCATAAACAAAGGGATTTAACTCCTAAATAGCAGAGGATTGAGCAGTGAGGCTGAAGGGGCATGTTCTATACACCAAAACTGCTTCATTAAGCTTAAGTTGTTCAGGTGACTATAGTGTCCCTTTAAGGTCAAATTTAAAAAATAAAATTACAATCACATCCAATAGTTCATTATCAAGAAACAGTAAAAAAAAAAATAAAATAAAAAAATAAAACAGAACAGAACAGACCTTAATAGTAGTTTGAAACCCAGACGTCAGCCATAGCTTTCATTACTGAATGGGTTAATCACAATATCATTCAATGCACAGATACAGAATATACATTTCATTAGAAGAAATAAGTATGCATACTTGTTATCTTGGTATATAGATCTTCTTGTCAGTTGTTTAACAAAAGTTGGAGGAAAAACCAAAGGTTAGCAGATGCAGAGTAGACTGGGTATCTTCATTAGATGGGTGTTTCAATTTCCCCATTCGGGGGGCTAGCATGTCCCTTGTTATGAGCAGTGGGCCAAATAATAACAGGATCACAGCCTAGACTTCCTATTGAGCAGATCTGGGATATGCATCTACTGCCGAGTGGGATGTGAAACCAGGTCACTGTCATCGAAACCTCCTGATGGGCGCCCAGAAGTTGTCAGGAACACATGTTCTGTTCTCTAGGGCTTTTAATCTGCTTTTCTCTTGGATGCATCTCCCTCCCACTCGCTCTCTTTTTTTTTTTCCTGTACAAAAAAATATCTGTCTTCCATCACATAAACATTTTCCACCTTAATCCTTTATTTTATATACTTCTTTCTACCGCTGTTGGTTGTAGAAATAGCAATCACCGAGAATAAAAACCATCCACGTTTTTCAACATTTGTTAAAAACTCATACTTTAAAAACAGCCATCTCATACTTTACTCTTTCATTCACATCCTCCTTTTCTGCAACAAATCCTGCTCTCTCCCTTTACTCTTCTCTCCCTGGCGCGCTACACCATTTCATTCTTCGTACCCCAGACTAACTTCTCCCTGCTGTGCCGCTTTCTCTTCTCTTTTAACCTACCTGTCTTTGCCAGCTGTACCGTGCTTTATGCCGATTCAACTCTATAAACACGTTGCTACCAAGTGAAATCAGGGTAGAGGAATTTAAAAAAAGACAAAAAAACATGGAATAGACAGAAAGAAAGCTACCACTCGTAGATAGCAGCACTGCAGATGCGTGTCTCCTGCTTGCTGGGGGACTGATACTGTTGCTATGTGAAGGAGTGACAAAACGAGTGCTAATCTTTCTCCTGCCTGACCTGCAGGCTCATCTTGTCTGAATGTGACCTCCAGACAGAGCGTTAATAGCAGCAAATGTGGCACAGACCCAGGTTGTCAAAGGGTGCGGCTATCTTGGCATCAATCTTAGTCCTCTCTCACTTTTTGTCCCCCCATCCTCCTCCTCCTCCTAGCTTTCACATCTGAATGTGCTCCAACATAAAGCACACAGTCTCATTTTCACCGAAGGGGTTATTCAAGTGTACTACAGATTATTTATTTACTGTTCCCCACGAAGATAAAACTAGCATACAAAGAAAAGAGGTGGTGAGGGGTGTATTAACCATATTCTCTCCAGAAAGGGAATCTGAATAGTTAACAGCTTAATTTGGCAGAGGATTGGTTAATAAATATTGGATGAAAGATTAAGTAGGAATATTATAAAAACAGAAAAATAAATCCGAATTAATCTGCTTTCTTAACAGTAAACGCCTAGAGCTTATATATAAAAATAAAAAAGACAAATTCTTTATTCCACCCGTGTGAATCTCACAACATCCAAAAATAATAATAAAATACTGCTAGAGACTTGTGATTTTTATTATTATTTTATTTCTTCTGTTGACATGCACTTAGGGCCACCAGGTGGACACGTGCCATCAAGGGTCCGGTCATGCTCTGCGGTGCTTTAACAGCGCTGGGAGTAAGTGAGAACCAGTCACTTACTCACAGCTAACATGGCGCCGCACAGTAGCGAAAAAAAGGAGGCAGAGAAGAGGGGGTGCACCGGCATTGCAAGCTCCTAACTCCCAACTGCCCCAGCCAGCAACAGCCTCCTAAAAGGTAGGAAACTTGGGGGTGGCTAAAATTTTGACCTGTATGTGTGTGTGCATTTGCAAGTGTGTCAGTGTTTGCGTCTGTGTATCTGCAGGTCTGTCAGTGAGTGGGTCATTGTATCAGAGTATCTGTGACAGTGTATCTGAGTATCTGCATGTCTGTCAGTATGTGTATCTGTTTGTATGTCTCCCCAGCTCCTCCCTCAGTTAGCAGGTTAAATAAACCCCATCATTAGCATATGTGTCATTTTAACATGTAGCAGCACTTCTATTACATTAAAGCATAGCTTCATTTAGGTCTTCCATAATTGAAGCTAGATATAATTACCCAGGCTCCCTCACTTAAACCAATGAGTAATCCATTCAGTGGTCGTGGTGACTCGTATATTGTGCATACGCCTATTTAACATACTTCTACATGTCAGGGAGCAAATCTTCCCTGTGTAACATATCTGAATGGGAAGGAGTAGAAATCTTGGTAAACAACCTCATTGATAAGCAAGAGAAAGAAGGGGAGACAGAGGACAAAGGAACCCCATGCACCATAATCTACTCCACACACATTGCATATGTCGACAGTGACCAGCCTTGCTGAGTCATTATGTCATATTCAAGAAGTAAGAGTCTACAAAGTGTTTATACCAAGGGGAATTTGCAGTAGAAATGTCCCCTATTTATTTATACAAAACACAATATATGCAATGATTCAGTTTTCAAATTTACAAGGCTACTTAAATTCACCTGTGTTAACAAAGACCACCACTATGCCACAGTATCCCCAATATTGGTGGGTCCTAGACGAAAATTAACACAGGAGAGAAATTAAATAGTGCTAAATAAACTAAAAGTCTATACAAAATACAGATTAAGGCACACCGTACAAAAAAAAAAAATAAAAAAAAAATACAGTTTTACATTTTACAAGGCTACTTAAAAATCACCTGTCTTAAACAAATATGAGGATCTAGGTCCGCAATATGGTTAGAGACAAACTAAATACCTGTAATTTTTAAGATGGTGATTTTATGTAGGCTTATAAATAAAAATAAAAAAAATAAAATTTCTTATGTGTGCGCGCTTTTCCTTAATCTATATTTTGTATGAATTTTGGTCTCTGCGGCAGCACAATTGCAAAGAAATGCATGTTCCGGGTGTGCCCCCAATTCCTTCTTTTCCCCCTATTTATTTATGGACATGGTTGGAGAAAAAAATGTTAAGGATGCTCATGAATCTCTGACACTCAAATTATCTCTACTCAAAGATTCTCGACCTGCTAAAACTCTGGTGAAGTCTAGATAATTAGGTGTCTCAACAAACTGGCATATGTAACCAAATTTAATGCAAATGTATTGCCATCAAGAAACTCACACACAAGAATAATATTCCATTAAGTCTGCATTTTGATTTGGACAGAACATTATTTAGGGCAAGTAAAGTTACAAGACAAAATGGCAAGCAGACATAAGATGTCAAAAGGGTATAGAACGTATAGAAAGGCACGAAGAGAGACAATCTGAGGTCCGGAAAAAAAACAGAAAAACAAAAACCCCACAATATAAATGCACTCTCGGGTACACAAAAGCCGCTTATAAACGCAACACTTGTTTGTGCCCCTATTTTCATGATCTGAACTCAAAAGATCCAAGACTTTTTCTCTCAAATGTTCACAAATCTGACTAAATCAGTGTTAGTGAGCACTTCTCCTTTGCCGAGATAATCCATCCACCTCACAGGTGTGGCATATCAAGATGCTGATTAGACAGCATGATTATTGCATAGGTGTGCCTTAGGCTGGCCACAATAAAAGGCCACTCTAAAATGTGCAGTTTTACTGTATTGGAAGGGTCCGAAAACCAGTTAGTATCTAGTGTGACCACCATTTGCCTCAGGCAGTACAATACATCTAATTCACATAGAGTTGATCAGGTTGTTGATTGTAGCCTGTGGAATGTTGGTCCATTCCTCTTCAATAGCTGTGCGAAGTTGCTGGATATTGGCAGGACCTGGAACACGCTGTCATATACGCCGATCCAGAGCATCCCAAATATGCTCAATGCTGGCCATGCAAGAACTGGGATGTTTTCAGCTTCCAGGAATTTTGTACAGATCATTGCAACATGAGGCCTTGCATTATCATGCTGCAATAAGAGTTGATGGTTGTGGATGAATGGCACAACAACAGGCCTAAGGATCTTGTCACGGTACCTCTGTGCATTTAAAATGCCATCAATAAAATGCACCTGTGTTCATTGTTCATAATATACGCTTGCCCATGCCATAACCCCACCGCCACCATGGGCCACTCGATCCACAACGTTGACATCAGCAAACTGCACACCCACACAACACCATACACGCTGTCTGACATCTGTCCTGTACAGTGAAAACCGGGATTCATCTGTGAAGAGAACACCTCTCCAAAGTGCCAGATGCCATCAAATGTGAGCATTTGCCCACTCAAGTCGCTTAGGACGACGAACTGCAGTCAGGTCAAGACCCCGATAATGATGACTAAGACGGTTTTTGACAGTTTGTGCAGAAATCTTTGGTTATGTAAACCGATTGTTGCAGCAACTGTCCGGGTGGCTGGTCGATCTTGGCGGTGAAGATGCTGGATGTGGAGGTCCTGGGCTGGTGTGGTTACACGTAGTCTGTGGTTGTGAGGCCGGTTGGATCTACTGCCAAATTCTCTGAAACGCCTTTGGAGACGGCTTATAGTAGAGAAATTAACATTCAATTCACAGGCACGTTCCTGCAGTCAGCATGCCAACTGCATGCTCCCTCAAAACTTGCAACATCTGTGGAATTGTGCTGCGTGATAAAACTGCAAATGTTTTATTCTGGCCAGCCTAAGGCACACCTGTGCAATAATCATGCTGTCTAATCAGCATCTTGATATGCCACACCTGTGAGGTGGATGGATTATCTCGGCACAGGAGAAGTGCTCATCAAAACAGATTTAGGCAGATTTGTGAACAATATTTAAGAGAAATAGGCCTTTTGTTCAGCTCGTGAAAAATGGGGGCAAAAATAAAAGTGTTGCCTTTATAATTTTGTTAAGTGTATAAGAAATCTTTGTTACTGTAACAGTGGTATAACCAGGAATTCTTTACTAATCAGGACGACAACCCACACAGTTGTATATCCAATTATGGGATAGCCCTGAAGAAGTATCATCTATAAACGCTTGTGTATAGAGGATCATTTTCTTCAAGCTGGTTGACTGGTCTGTAATCTCAGGTACAGGCTACTGACGACTGGTTGAGCATAATGGGATATCTAATCATAGAGTGTCCTGCCATTTCACCCCCATTGCAATAATGGTCACACATTTTACTGGAGTGGTTCTTGTATATGGCAATATAATGCAGTTTTTAACCTGAAAATTACAGAAGGCTCAACCTTTCACAGGTAATTAACATTAAAATACTAAAAACGTGACAGAGGGACCCATTTTTGAGTTCTGATGGGTTATAAACATTAGATGGGATTCATGTTTTCTCATGGAAGTTGGGTGTTATCTAATGAGCTGCTCCTTGTGTTTTAGTAGTTCTATGAAAACAAGTTTACTCAGAGCAACTTAGAAGTATCATACAATGTTGAAGATTAATTAAGGAAGCAAGCCTACCTCAGTCTTGTTGACACTAAAAAGCTTAAGCACTTTTAGGTACTTTCACAAGGTTTGAGATTCTCTTTTGCTGGCGTTAACATGCCATGCTCAGGCCCTTCATGTTAACCACAGCTATATTCCTGTTAAACACTGGACAGGTCAGGGCAGGCAAGGGGTTGATCAGTGCCAACTGTGTGGCATACTATATCTTTTACAGTAAAGCTATAACATGGTTGTGCAAATCTTTTCTTGCTATAAATTGTTTAACATAGTAAGATCCCTAGTGCTCATGTAGAGTGATAATATATATATACATACTATTCCTATACATACATTCATTTACTGGTGCTGCCATAGTGACCAAAATTCATACATAATATAGATTAAGTTACAGAGCACACACCCATATCATGTGGCCATATTGTGTTAAAGGACCACTCTAGGCACCCAGACCACTTCAGCTTAATGAAGTGGTCTGGGTGCCTGGTCCAGCTAGGGTTAACCCATTTTTTTAATAAACATAGCAGTTTCAGAGAAACTGCTATGTTTATGAATGGGTTAAGCCTTCCCCTATTTCCTCTAGTGGCTGTCTCATTGACAGCCACTAGAGGCGCTTGCGTGCTTCTCACTGTGATTTTCACAGTGAGAGCACGCAAGCGTCCATAGGAAAGCATTGTAAATGCTTTCCTATGCGACGGGCTGAATGCGCGCGCAGCTCTTGCCGCGCGTGCGCATTCAGCCCAGGAGGAGGAGAAGAGGAGGAGAGGAGGCAGAGAGCTCCCCACCCAGCGCTGGAAAAAGGTAAGTTTTTACCCCTTTCCCCTTTCCAGAGCCGGGTGGGAGGGGGCACCCTCAGGGCACTATAGTGCCAGGAAAACGAGTATGTTTTCCTGGCACTGTAGTGGTCCTTTAAGCACACCACTACTTCACAATACCCGAATATCAGTCGATCATACACTAATGCAAACGTATTATACCAATTAAATAGTGCTAAATGAGCTAAAGTGTATTTAAATAATCTCTTCCTCAATACTGGCTTACCATATACTTTTTAAAATATTATCTGGATGGAAAAAAATCCACTACCCGTCTAGTACTCTATGACTAGTGTAGTTATTGCTAGTCATAAATAGCTCAGTGCAGTGTCCCCCTAATCCTGTTGCAGCACTGAGAGAAACCTATCCAGATGTCACTTCCTAGACCGCTAAAGATCAGTAGAAGTTACAACATGGATTTAAGTGGTCTACTGAAACTAATACACAGGCAGAGAGGCTGGAGAGACAGAGACAGTGTGACAGTCTCTCTCACACAGATATGTTTCTGCAGCTACTGCATGGGAGTGTAACTCCCACCATTCTTAGGCAAACTAGGATGTGTGTATCCTGATACTGCCCTATGAGTAAAGGAAACTTAGCCATAACCCAAATACTTATAGAAAACAAACTCATGTATTCTAAAACGCAGAACACTGGAAAACATACTGCCCATCATTTCTGGATCACGAGATATTCATATACCACTTGACCTTCAGTTTATTATACTGACTTCTTTAGAACCTCCCAGGGCATTTTTTTCCAATAATGCACATTTCACTGTATATATAGACTTGCTCTAAATTACATTTATGGCTATTATTAGTTTATGAACTTTGAAACATAGTTACTTCCCAATATTTTAAATAGATAAACAAACTATTTTCTTCCCATCGGTGCAGTGGACAAAGCTTATTGAACAAACATTATCATCATCAAGCTAAATTCCCTTAACTTAAAAGATTTGGGGTTTTCCAGCTGTAACCATGGTGGTATGTGATCGCCATGCAGCGGAGTTGTCTACACACCATGGAAACTGGTGTCATGTTAGGTTCCACCAGGTAGCTATGAATAAAGAGAATTATGGAGTATCATTGCAGGATCAGCGTTGCAGCTCTCTGAATATCCACCTTTAATATGGACGTACATTTCATTCCAGAAAACATCAATATTTATCAAAAGCAGCATAGCTCAATAGCATTAAATGAAACCAATTTTCATCTTGTCTGAGCAAGGAAAGTATTCTTACTTTACAAATTAATCCCCTCCTCCCCCACACCCCCGTTACTAAAACATTGAACACCTCTTCAAAAAACATACAAGTATATGAATATCCATCATAGTTCTCTATATATTAAAATCTTCTTATTGAGGGTATAAACAAATAGAAAGATTAGAGTGCCAGCGAACCATCTAATACTAGGCTTTTAAAATTAGAATAAAATAAAAACATTAAAAATACAATTTGGTAGCATACCTACATTCATGATTCATATTTTATATACCTCCGATCAGAAATACAGTAGTGATTAATAAAATATACAAATAAAATAGAAGATATAACTCTGTAAACGTTAGCTATCTTACATAATGCCATACTGAATCGGATTCCTAAGAAATAGAATCACTCAATCATTCACAGACTAAGACTTAGTATAAAAACAAAGAGAAAAAACCCACAACAAAACTTCCACAGCCTAATAATACATATAGACATTACACAACTGTTCCACCAATATTATACAATACAACTATATAGCCTCTAATCAAAACTAAAACAGCTATCCAATATAGACCAATTACAACTCATATGCAAATATACTACAAATACAGTTAGCACAATCTAGGGCAAATAAAGTACATAGTTCTCAACAATACACATTTATCATGTGAACCTAATAAAGCTGCTTTTAACTCTAAACAGATTTGGCCACCTCTGGTCTACACTGTATTAGACCATAAGCTTTTTAAGATAGAAGCAGCTGTCACACTTTTCATTTAAATAATACATAACTGGAGAACACCATCTTTTCCAACCATGGGGAAGGTCAATGTTGAAGAATGGCACACAGCTAAATTCCATCCATAAAAACAATACAATACACTGAACAACTTATAGGCAGCACTTATTTATGGAGGTGGAAATGTTCACTTAGGCATGACTTTAATTTTCACAAAGGACCCAGCAAAACAGGAAAAACGAGATCTCGTCACAAAAACTCACGAGTATTCCTGGAAGCTTCTGCTAGGAAGGTGGATCTCTGTACATCATCTAACAGGTGTTTGAAAGTCTCAGTCAAGTCTGCTACATTGTAATGAAATACACAACATCTGGACGAATACATGTCAATATTACACAGACGTGCTCTTGTCAATCAGACAGCCACTAGAGGGACTTCCGTCTTCTTAAAACACAAAAGTGTTTTAAATGACACTGGATGTCCTCACACTATGCATGAGTTCCTCCAGCGTTGCCAGAACCCCGATAGGAAAGCATTGAATAATGCTTTCCTATGGGGAGGTCTAATGCGTGCGCCATGGCTGACGTCGGCGGGGAGAAGCATGGGTGGAGCCTGACCTAGCGCCGAGGGGACATCGGCACTGGATTAAGGTAGGTCACTGAAGGGGTTTTAACCCCTTCAGCAACATGGGATGGGGGGTTGGGAGGGAGGGGGACACTGCAGGATTCTGCAGTGCCAAGAAAACGGATTTGTTTCCCTTTAATGTTTCTCCAGCAAAAATACATAATCCAAACACACCTTACAGTGGTAGCAAAAAGATCACAGAAAATAAATTTGTAAGCGGAAAAAAAAAAGAAATATAACAAATATATCCCAAATTTATTTATTACAGCTCTGAATCTTTAAAGGACCACTGTAGTGCCAGGAAAACACTCGTTTTCCTGGCACTATAGGGTCTCTAGGTCCCCCCCACGGGGCTCTAGGGTGAGGAAGGGGTTAAACACTCACCTTTTCACCATTGTCAAGGTCCCTCGGCGGTGGGGACTCTCTGCCTCCTTTCCCCGTCATCGGATGAATGCGCATGCGCAGCAAGAGCCGCGCGCGCACATTCAGCCAGTCCACAGGAAAGCATTCTCAATGCTTTCTTATGGACGCTGGCGTCTTCTCACTGTGAAAACACAGTGAGAAGCGTGGAAGCGCCTCTAGCAGCTGTCAATGAGACAACCACTAGAGGCTGGATTAACCTATAGGTAAACATAGCAGAGAAACTGCTATGTTTACAGCAGAAAGGGTAATCCTAGATGGACCTGGCACCCAAACCACTTCATTAAGCTTCAGGTAAGTAGAGCTTTCAAACGCATATATTTGCAGTCAAGCAGGGTACAATGCAGGTCTACTTTTCCAAAAGGGGACTTCCTCTTAGCCCATGCATTTTCAAGAAGTAGGTCTGTTTTACCAAAATTTGAATGAAAATAATATTTTTGCTCTAGAATGTTTTGATACAAATACTTGCCACAGCTTTTATTTGATAGAAAATGGAGACTGATGATACCATCCAGACTTCTCTGCAAACATTTCCACTTTGCCTGGGACATCAGGCACATGAGTACTTAAAAAGTATACGGTTTGACATCCTGAATTAGCAATGACGTTCTTAGTCTCCCACAATATTTTTGATTCCTAGGTTTATATCCCAATCCTTAAGTCCCACAGTAGGTACTCTGAGTGAGTGACAGAATGCCCTGGAACATGGTCCACACTCTAAGTAGCTGTTATGTGTAATAATCCTGCTCCCAACTAAGAACTTTTCATATCTGATGTACAATAAAAAAAAACAAAAAAAAAAACCTAACAGGTCGCGGCGTTAAATATATTTACACCCTGGCAAAAGATTCCAAGTGGTCTGGTAATGAAATTATCTGGTCTAAAACATCGGTGACAGGATGGTGAAGAGTTAATATTCTGAAGGTTATTCAACGCTAGCTGGTTTACAATTGACATCAAAACACATAATGCCATAATATCCAACTCAAATAGTCTAACGTACAATCAGATTCTACAGTATTACCTTACAGACCACAAAAGAGCAAAACAGATCACCACCCCCCCCCTCCAAAAAAAAACAAACAAAAAAAAAAAACCTTAGAACCAAAGTCTGACCATAGGATACTAAAAGCATATATGTCACATGAGAACGGATTCTAAAAAAGGCTTACCTTTTTTTGCAGTTTCCATTTCCTCTTCTGTCCACCTTGAGCTTTCGTTCATCTCCATGGCAGCTGTGGTTTAAAAAAAAGAAAAAAAAAGGCATTAGCAAATTACAAAATTCTATTCTAACTGCCGCCTTGTAATTGATGGATGGAATGGAACAGATCTGGACATTGTTACCAGTCACCTAAATAGTCTCTTAAGGGCAACTTCACCATTTATGAACATGTGCCCTTCAACAGGTTGAAACATGACACAGTGACACACAATATCTACAGTGACTGAAATAATACGCAGAGAGATTTTGTGGCTTGCATAGTGAGTTGTGATTCCTCATGTACATGGCAAACTATAAGGATTCTGTGGCTGAAATCATTCTCTGCCATTCCAATTCTAATGGGCCATGAAAGGGAGCGCAAGGAGCTGCGGGCACTTAGAGCCCTGCGCGGATTGGCCCACAATAGCACAAGTGCAGTTCACATAAAGGACAAATGTGGGACAAGAGGAGGGGGGCGAAAAAGTTACAGAGACAATTAAAAATAGCAGTGCTCTATGGGCAGGGAGACTGCCACTGCAGGCCCCTAACAGCTATCAGCCTTGGCCCTCTGGGTAACATGAGGAACTCATCCTTTATGGTTGATTGAGCTATATTTCAGTTGGCACCTCTCAAGTAATTTTCTTTCATGGAAAGAGATTTCAAAGTCCAAAGATGGTACAGTGAGAGAACACTAGCAGCTTGCAAAAATGTGGAGTGTTTGAAAAACATTTTTATACAGCTCAAAGAGAAACAAAAACTTCTATGTAAAAGGTATGATATACGTGAAACCATTAAAAAAAAAAAAAAAAAAAAAAAAAAAGAAAAAAAAAAAAAAAAAAGAAAGAAAGCAATTAAATAAAACTTATTTCCCTGCATTCTTAGTCGGTATTGATATGGAACAAAAATTACATTGTCTACAGGGAACAGGTGCGCAATGACATAATGCCTAGAATGAAGAATAAAACAAAACAAAAAATAAAAACACACAAAAAAGTGAGGTACCATTTTTTTTCAAAGCAACAATATGAAATGGTGATAAGTAGCTATTTTATAGTATCTGTTTGACATGTAAAGCTAGACTTTAGTAAGTTATATATAAAACAATTTTAAAGGAACCCTTTAAGGGAACGAAGCACAAAAACCTTTGCAGCTGATTGTAGTGGTTGAAGCGGATTTAGGTACAATCCATCTGGTTTTTCCCAGTTTTAAAGAATTTTGACAAATAACAAGGATCTCCCAAGCACCAGTCCCACTGAAGGAGATGTGATAATGAGGAAGTTTCACTTCCTCATTAAGTGCCCAAAGCTTTAGATGCATTAGCAGGACTTGTCACAATAACCTGCCAAACTGACACATGATCCATTAGGCAAAGCTTATATATACACAAACTGTTTTTGTGAGTTTTCTCTTGAGTGACTAGATCCTCTCTGTACACCTAGGATGTATAAGCAGTTTTCAAGCAGAACTTCTAAATCAGGGGTGTTGAGGAAAAAATTAAATAAAAAAAGCCTTCCAATTACACAAATTGCAAATTTAAAATCCTTCAATATTCACATTGCAGAGTAGCATCTGAACATTGTCTTAAGTGCTTTCATCACAATTAAAGATGATGGATTAAAAAGCGGTGACAGCTATTAGAAAAGAGGCTCTTTTACATTGTACAGCGCGTTTGATTATGTATCTTCTCATGGAACAAGGCCATACCTGCTTTAAAATTTTACAGTAAATGAGTGTTATCGTATCAATCTTTAGTGGTTGAGGAGAAAGGAGGAGGGTATGTAACAGATGCATTCTCTCCAGGGAAACGCACTTGTTCTTGTAATTAAGATGTGATGGCAGTTAAGATTTTGCCAGACATTACTTTGCATGTAGTTAAACATCAGCTATCTCCTTAAGACCAAGACATTAGTAAAAATAATTTTTATATAATTTGCCTCCCCTCTCCCTTGCAGCACCTCCTCAGCAATAAAAGGTTTAAAAATCTGATTCCAGCGCCATGTCCCTCGGCCATGGGTCGGAACACCTCTTCCAAGGGGGCAGGTGGTAAACAGCCACAAGTCTTAGTGCTGCAATGTAAACAATAGGGACACTATACCCAGACCACTTCAATTAGCTGAAGTTTTCTGTGTCCCTTTAAAGCAGCACTGTCACATACCCCTCCCTCCCCTACACCCACAAAATGAGTATGTCATAAAGATGAAAGCTTTATAAAATATTCATTAACTGTGTAGGAATTTCACTTAAATTACACCCTAATCAAAAAGTAAACTAAGAAAGTAGAGACTACTTTATCTCAGTATCTTTCCTAGGTCTGACACTTCCAGAAATTGGGCAGAGCTACTGCCGTCTGGAAGAATCAATCAGCCAATCACCAATGACTGCTTCAGGGAACTGGTTATGTATACAGAAGATCCTGCGGTCTTGCAGAGCACTCCATAGACCTCAATAATGTACTCTCATGTGAGCTTAGAGCAGTAACGTTGGCTCCTGGCGCTTCAGAAAAGGACTGGCCAGAGGAAGATGGCGGCACCCACAAAGGGCAAGTTCAGGTAAGTTAAACTTTGCCTGACACATCTCCCCCATCCCCACGAATAAACAGTAGCGATGTCACCATGGGGAATCTTTGCAAATTATGCAAAGTCCCCAAACATGACAGTGCTGCTTTAACCTTCCAAATGTAGTTATGGAAGGTATAAGATTCCCCAAGGACATTACCTTATGGTCATTTAAAGGGACATTATAATCACCTAAACCACTATTTTAATGAAGCAGTTTGTGTGTATAGATCATGCCCCTGCAGTCTTATGGCTTAATTCACTGGCATTCAAGATTAAATCACTTTCGTTTGTTTTTTTATGCAGCTCTAGCCACACCTCTCATGACCGACTGACTGACACAGCCAGCATGAGTAATTCTGAATAAAAGAGAATTTGCAACAAAAAGTTTAACCATTAGAGCACTCAACAGGAAGTGTTTAGGAAGGCTGTGCACATCACATGTAGGGAGGAGTTACTAGGCAGTATAAACAAAATGATTTAACTCCTAAATGGCAAAGAAT
The DNA here is from genome assembly GCA_933207985.1 of Pelobates cultripes. Classification (NCBI taxonomy): domain Eukaryota; kingdom Metazoa; phylum Chordata; class Amphibia; order Anura; family Pelobatidae; genus Pelobates; species Pelobates cultripes. Next base: position 217,213,207 of record OW240916.1, on the reverse strand, counting down.
TAAGCAGGGAAACTGCAGGTGTATGATCTACACATAAAAACTGCTTTATTAAGCTAAAGTTGTTTTATTGACTATAGTGTCCCTTTAACAGTGGACAGCAGGGGTGGATCCAGAGTATTTCTAGGGAAAAGCATTTCCATGATTTGCAAATGTGCAGTCGGTACAGAAAATCTATTATATAGAGCTCTCATAGGACTAGCTTTACTACATGGAAGCTCTTTCATACAGTAATGCATAAAGTGTATGGGTACCACAGAGCTTTGCAGCAATAATACTCACAGTAACACAATGATGCATTTTTTTTTAACTTGGCCAATAAGACCTCGACTTATGTCCGCTGGGAGCATTTATACCATTTAAATATTTTAATTTCTACAATTTTGAGTTTAGTGAACAACTAAATATTAAATTTAGCCCTATACAAAGCATAGCAAAGGATCGATTTGAAAAACAGACACACCAACACATACTCACTCTCTCACATAATCACTGACATATGCTCACAACACAAACAGTTAAACAAGCACACCCAGTCATACACACTGACACCAACATGAACAATCACTGCCCAAATCACAAAAATCTTTAGTATTTTAGTTTCAGGAAAACAAAACCTAACAATGTAAATAAACAGAGCAAGAAAGTAACATCCATGAAACAGGCAGTCACTGGCACACACAGACAAGCAATGACACACCGCGCTTATTGACACACAGGCACAAGTACTCATTGACACAGACACAAGCACTCATTGACATACATACAGACACGCACACACTGACATGTACACATTGCATGCTAGGACCACGTTGTGAAGGAGTAACGGGCTTGTCCTCCCTAGACCCACCCCTTCTCTCTATAGCTGCAATTTGGGTTGGGTGGATTAAGCAAATTATTTGTGGCATCTGCGGCCGGCCCCTGGCTAGTGAGCTCTTCTAGTGAGTGGGGTCTTACAGGCAAGAGTAAAGGATGCGATGTCACCTCTCCTATCCACAAACTCCACTCAATAGTAGGATACTGAAGAGAATGCAGAAGCAGACAAAGACAAAACATTGCTGTCTGTGCCCCTGCACAACAACAACAACAACAGTAGGGAATATTCTATAAGGGACAGACTCTGGCTTAGGGTCAGGCCAAATCTATAATTAGAACACATGGTGTCAGTCAAAATGATTGGCACCATGCTAGGGGAGGGAAAAAAAAGAACAAAACACAAACATGTATAACTGTAAAGAAATATGCACATGAACAGGTTGATGGCTGCCAGTGGGGTTGGTGTGCAACTCTGAGTGTCCCCCTTCTCCAGATATAGGTCTCGCCCCCCCTGCCCCCCAAGAAAAAAAAAAAAAGAAAAGAGGGACTGAAAAGGATTAGATTAAAAATAAAAAACAAGTAAAGTGACAGTTCTACTTTACAGACAGCATTATTTCCGGTTACATTTGCTAAATACTAAAATTAAAACTTAAAAGGGACATTATAGTCACCAGAACAACTACAGCTTAACCCCTTAAGGACTGGACTGTTTTTGCGATGTTGTACATTTGCGACCAGGAATATTTTTACACTTTTCTGGTGTTTGTGTTTGGCTGTAATTTTCCGCTTTCTCATTTACTGTTCCCATACAAATTATATATTGTTTTTTTCAGGACAAAAGGGGCTTTCTTTACATACCATTATTTATATAATCTCATGTATTTTAATTTAAAAAAAAATACAAAAATCTGATGAAAAATTGAAAAAAATACATGTTTTTTGACTTTTACTTGAAAAATCTTTTACTCATCTACAAAAGCGAATGAAAAAAACTGCTAAATAGATTCAAAATTTTGTCCTGAGTTTAAAAATACCTAGTGTTTACGTGCTTTTTTGCTTTTTTTTGCATGTTATAGGGCTATAGGTACAAGTAGGATATTGCGGTTTCAAAACATACATTTTTAAAATTTATCAATAGTGACATTGTAACACTATTATCTGTCATAAATCTCTGAATAACACCCCACATGTACATATTTTTTTTAAAGTAGACAACCCAGGGTATTCAATATGGGGTATGTCCAGTCTTTTTTAGTAGCCACTTAGTCGAAAACACTGGCCAAAGTAAGCATTCATATTTGTTTGTGTGTGAAAAAAGTAAAAAAACTAAATTGAACGCTAATTTTGGCCAGTGTTTGTGACCAAGTGGTTACTAAAAAAGACTGGACATACCCCATTTGCAATACCTTGGGTTGTCTTCTTTTGCAAATGGTATGCCATCATGGGGGTAATTCTCATTCCTGGGCTACCATACGCTCTCAAAGGCAACGTAACCAACCTGGCCATTTTCAATGTAAAAATATTTGACCCATATATTTGACCTTGTAACTTTCAAAAATGCTATAAAACCTGTACATGGGGGGTACTGTTTTACTCGGGAGACATCGCTGAACACAAATATTAGTGTTTAAAAACTGGAAAACGTATCACAACAATTATATCATCAGTAAAAGTGCTGTTTGTGTGTGAAAAATGCAAAAAAAGTAACTTTCACTGACAATATCATCGCTGTGATATGTTTTACTGTTGTGAATCACTAATATTTGTGTTCAGCGAAGTCTCCCGAGTAAAACAGTACCCCCCATGTACAGGTTTTAGGGTGTCGTAGAACGTTACAGGGTAAAATACAGTGCTAGCAAATTAAATTCTCTGGATTTCGGCCTGGGTTGGCAGGCAGGTCCCTCAAATTGCAATCAATAAAATTACTGAATTATGTAAAATATTACATAAATACGCACGTAGAATTTAAATATATATGCATATTTATATATTTGAAGTCTACGTGTATATTTATATAATTATTTATGTAATTTTGTATATGGACGTATGTATATTTCTTATTATTTTTATTTATTTTTATATACATAGATATATATACAAATTCATTCTAAGTGTATTTTGATATAAATATATATATATTAATTTTAAAATACAGTTAGAATAAAATTTCATATAGCTATATAATTTTTTTAAATTTTTTATTATTATTTTAAAAAAAATTATTTAATTTAAATTACTTATTATTTATATTTTATAATAATATATATATACAATATATATAGTTATTATATATATTATATATATACACGTGTGTAATTTAATTATAAGTGTATTTTTATATTAATATAAGTACATATTAATATAAAAATACACTTAGTATGACATTATATATATGATATATAGACATATATTATATAGATATAATATATGTCTATATATCATATTTATACATATATAATTATTATTATTTTTTTTATTACCATTAACTTTAATTTTTTTTCTGATTTTACAGTTGCAGGGAGACTGCCTGTCAGCACAGGCAGTCCCCCTGCAGGCAGCACTATGGACACCTATTGTGACCATGTGATCGCTGTGTTAAGCGATCACATGGCCACAGGGGTCCTAATCTGCCGTGGGGAGACTGTCTGGGCTGCAGGCAGTCTCCCCACAACCGGAGGAACACTGATCGCCGCCGGGGGAACGACGGCGATCAGGTAAGTACCCCCAGACCGTTTGGACGGTTCAGGACCGTCATCGGTCGGCAAGGCAAAAATGCCGATGACGGTCCTGAACCGTCCTCGGTCCTTAAGGGGTTAATGTAGTAGTTCTGGTGTCTATAGCATGTCCCTACAGGCTTTTTAATGTAAACACTGACTTTTCAGAGAAAAAGCAACGTTTACATTACTGCCTAGTAACACCTTTAGTGGCAGTCACGGAGAACGCCACTAGACGTGGTACCCAAATATGAAACATTTTAAATAGAACACTGCTTTTTTTAAAAAAAAAAAAAAATGGTGGGAGTGTGTTTCTGAACATTCTGTAGTACCATTTGTTCCTAATTAATAATTTATAACTAAATAACAGTTTAAAAGGTTTATAAAAATTGATGGAGACCAAGACAATGCTCTAGTCCAGAGGTGCCCAAAAAGATAGATCTCCAGATGTTTTAAAACGACAGCTTCTGTGATGCTTTGTCATTTTAAAGGTATTCTAAAGGGCTGCAAAACAACATGGGATTGTAGTTTTAAAACATCTGGGGATCTATCTTTCAGGCACCCCTGCTCTAGTCAAAAAATAAATAAAAAATATAGTAATTACTCCCTTTGAAATTACTCTACGACAAACGAAGTGTCTAATGCCATTGATTTGTCTATTGATATCCAATAAAAATACAGTATACAGACATAATGGAACTCATGGACTCTGACCGGTTACAAGGCCTTATGGTTGCCCTAGACGCGGAGAAAGCCTTCGACAGGCTCCACTGGGGCTATATGTCGGAGGTCCTGCGCAGGTTTAACTTTCCGCCCAAATTCTTGACTGGACTCTTATCCCTGTACACTTCCCCTAGGGCGACTGTCACGAGCTCTGGTTTCGTCTCTAGACGCTTTGATCTGACGAACGGCACACGACAGGGCTGCCCACTCTCGCCCCTCATATTTATTCTCGCAATGGAGCCCCTACTCCACAAAATCAAGGCAAACTCTAACATCACGGGGGTCCCCTCACCAACAGGACAACATAAATTAGCAGTGTTTGCGGATGACATTCTCCTTTTTCTCACCAGGCCCTCAGACTCCCTCCCCACTCTACTGCACCTTTTGCACGACTACAGCCGTGTATCTTACTATAAAAACAATATAGCAAAAACGCAGGTGCTACCCATGAACCTGCCCAGACCCCACCTTGAATCTCTAAAAGCACCCCACCCCTTCGAATGGAGGAAGGATACCCTCTCTTATCTAGGCACACAGCTGACGCCCTCAAAAACCAAACTCATAAGACATAATCATAGGAAACTGATGGGAGACATAGAGCGACGGCTGGATAGCTGGGGCACCAAAAACACATCTTGGTTAGGACGAATTAATGCCATCAAAATGGTCATCCTCCCACAAATACTATTTCTTTTCAGAGCCCTTCCGATTACCCTCCCCAAGTACACCCTCCGGGCATTCCAAAGCCTCATTAATGCACACATATGGAAAAGAAAACCACCAAGGGTATCTCTGGCGAACATTAGTATGGTCATGGGAGGAGGTGGAGTGGGAGTGCCCCACATAACCAAATACTATCTAGCGACACACCTGTCCCAGATGGCACGCCTTCTGGCTCCCTCAGACTACCCAATGTGGTACCACCTGGAGAGCGCATTCAGCGCACCTCTATCCCTCGGTGACCTACTGTGGACCCCGACAAAGGCCCAACCCCACTATCCCAAGCTACTCTCGACATCGAGGGGATCACTTCAGGTGTGGCTCAGATGGGCCCCAAAAATGACCGGTGGGAATATAGAAGCCCTTGCCCCGCTGACTAATCTCCAGCGCCACACTCACGACCTCCCCTTACAGGGATGGATAGGACAAGGAGTGACCAGAATATCACATCTCCTGGGAATAGAGGGTCTACTACCATTCCCTGACCTCCAGAAAAAATACCTTATACCTAACAAGGAGATTTTCACATACATTCGTATAAAGCATATAATAGGAGACGTCAAAAAACTAACCATGCTCACACAACCCACAACTGTTTTGACACGATGTGCCTGGGCCAAAAAAAAACCAAAAAGCCACTGTCCCTATGTTACCAACGCCTATTAGAATTAGACAGACCAACAAAACAATCCTACATGTTACAATGGGAAAGGGAGCTGAACAGTACCTTTGAGCCGCACAGATGGGTGAGGGCCATGTCATTGGTAAAAAAAGCCACACACTGTCTAGACCATGTAGAAGCGGCCTACAAGTTATGGCTTCGATGGTACTATACGCCTCAACGGCTGGCCGAAATATACCCGGGCTCCCGGGCAACGTGCTGGCGCTGCAATCAACAAGAAGGCACCCTAAGCCATATATTCTGGTACTGCCCTGCACTCAGCCAATATTGGCAACAAATCCAAGACCTGATAAAACTCAGAAGAGGGATAGATCTACCACCTGCCCCTGAACATTACCTGCTCCATATGATGCCACCCGAAATAACAGCCCATGAGGCCTCACTGATCACCCACATCACGCTTGCTGCAAAGCAACGGATAGCTGCCCTATGGAAATCCACCTTGGAACCAGACATACAGTCGGTGATTGCCAAAGTGAATCTCACCCAACAGTATGAGGAAATGTCGCACACGATTAGCGGTACCCTATTGAAACATAATAGCACTTGGTCCAAATGGTAGATGGTTGTGACAACGTGGTGACGAACACCTCCCTCTAATACATTTGTATAGGGGAGCATCCCATAAACCCCCCCTTTTTTTTCCTAGTTCACGCTCTCTCCCACCTACTTCCACCCTCCCTCCCCCCCCCTTTTCTCAAGAAACCAAGGGTTATAGCCACGTTGGCAAGCCTTTCAACTCTGAGGAGACCAGTAGAGTAGTTACGGAATAACAGCCTATGGAGTTATTGTATATGTGACACCCTGAAGCATCGCTTGAATAATTATGTAACTGGAAATTAGTTACTACTCAGATCTGTTACTGTACCCGTTTCTTATGGCTCCAATGTATTAGATCCTACTGTGTAATACTATGATGTTGAACCCTTAATAAAAATGATAAATAATAAAATCAAAAAAAAAATACAGTATACAGTGTAAAGATGTACAGTCAGCACACAGAGATTTGTTTTTAGACTCCCCAAAATATCAGAACAATTCCTGAGTTCTATATGACCATTCACACAATAAGCACTTTCACTAAATCTGGGAGGAAGCAAACAGTAAATTCTCGAACAACCATCTACCCTATAAAAGAGAAGCCTTCCCTCAAATTTTAATTCCTTGAACAATAAGAAGCATAAAAAAATAATAAAACATCAGGTAGGGAAAGCAGCATTGTAGAATCGAGCCTACCTAAATCTGCATTCTGCGGAGGTACAGCAGATTCTTCATTGGCTTCATTTGCCATTGACCGAGTTATCCGACCTTTACGTCGGCCTTGGCTGTTGGCAGTTTTGCGTCCTTTGGCAGTTATGGTTTCTTTATCATCATTCTCTTCACCGGATGTGTCGTCATTTTTCTCTCTGGAATACAAAACAATTATATTTTTGCACAATTGTGAAGAAGGTTCAGTGCCAACCTTACCTTATGCTAAAGAGATAAAGTCTATGCTGCAGCAACAATGCAGCATCAACATATATCTAACATACAGAGAGGATTGCCTACACATCTCCGTAAATATATGACATTTGTATTCCACAAAAACATTTCTGAATTAACAAGGGCCTACAAAACACCAATTTTCAGTACAGACGTACAAACAGTACAAAAAAAAAATTACAAACACTCAACTAAGAAGGAAAAACAAAACAACTCTCCTGGACCAAACTCAGAACAACTCCAAGGATATGCCCATACGTCAATATGAACTCTAGCATTAATATCCATTTTAGTTTATCAAAATGAGAATAAAGTTCTCATACTGCAGGAGTAGAAATTTTTTTTTATTTTTTTTTAAACACACACACACACACACACACTAGCTCTCTGAAGAACAAACAGCTAAGACCCAGAGAGAGTCCAACATACTTTCCAAGCTCCTCTTTATCATTTTCCAGGTCCTGTTTGTATTCCTCTTTATCGACCTCCTTCTCTTTTTCATCTTTTTCTTCTTGGTTACTGCGGGGCATCTGTTGCTGCAATAAAAGTAACAAACTCATCAATAGCTGGAAGAGGACTTAAAAAGCAGCGAAGGCGGAAGAGAACTTTAAGAAAAATTGTGCCATGTGCCACTTTTAGTTTACGTGAGCTTTGTAATGCTGTCTATGGAATCAGTTTCCCATTCAAAAATGTGTCAGCAAAAGTAATACTGTTTTACTTTAGATGACACACTAAGTTTGACATGAATAAAAAGCAATATTCTTGGTTCTTCTTTTCAGGAAAGTGGGTTATGGAAGGAGCACCTTTCTACTGGGACAGCTCATCACCTTCAGTTCAAGTGATGTTGGTTACCACAGCAAGTTAAACTGACTGACAAATCCTTATAAAAAATATTAAATCTAGTACAGAACCTATAAGTGACACACCTAACTACAAGGTTATAATACTGGCATATATTTCACCTGTTGATCAGTGAACAACCCAACCATGAATCAGATTTATAGATTTCTGTGATCCTATTTCAAGGTATAATCATCTTGGATATATCTGATCAATGCAAAGAGGCAGTGATTACGCTTTAGAAAGGATAAACATGTACAAATTAGTTTTACTACAACCCCACAGCCTGCGCTGTGCCTACTGGACACTAGTTCAATACAGGCAAATAGGATTGTGTACTAAAAGATATCCTGAGGCTAAAGGTAAGAGTAAAAATATTTTATTGGTTTTCAAGGTTATCAATGTTCTTTTAGAACTTTGCCCCAGAATGGTTCTTCACAATTAACACCGTTTTTATGCATCATCGGCCTTGCTATTTACAGTATAGGGTTGTCCTCAGTCTATGGAAAAATACTGCTAGAAGGAGCATAAAACCTAATTAGCAAACCACATTAGTCTGCACAGTAGCAGATATCTTAAATGGTCAAGGGCTGATTGTAAATAGTGGGTCTAATATTTATGACATCCAGTAACCTGCGATAAAACCGTTTACAAATGTTTAAAGGACCACTATAGGCACCCAGACCACTTCAGCTCAATGAAGTGGTCTGGGTGCCAGGTGCCCCTAGTTTTAACCTTGCAGCTGAAAATATAGCAGTTTCAGAGAAAACTGTCTCCCTGACAGCCACTAGAGGCCGCTTCCGCGATTTACACTGAGTAAATTACACTTATTTGAGTCAAATAAGATCCCCCTAGGAAAGCATTGAGTGGACGGGTTTGAATGCGGGCGTGCCTCTGGACGCGCATGCGCATTCAGCTCCACTCGGGAGCGGACGTCGATGGAGGAGTAGAGGTCCCCATTCCCGAGGGAGCCTGGCACTGGATTAAGGCAAGAAAATAAATGGTTAATTAACCATTTATTCACCGTGGAACAGGGCCATAGTCACCTAAACGGTGACTATGGCTCTATGGCGTTAGGAATACATATTTGTATTCCTAACGCTATAGTGTTCCTTTAATGAAAACACAGGAGTCCATTTTAAGAGTCCTTACACTGGTCAGACTTGAGTGCCTGTGGAAAGGCAAAATAATAAGATCTGCAAGCAGGTACAATAGTAAAAGAAATCAAGCCCTAGTCTAGCAGCAGAAAGGAAGGAGGCATCAGATAAGTCAAGCCAAGGATAAGAGAAGGCAGGAAAAATAGGGTCACGGCTAGGTCAACATATAAAAACCAGTCAATAGAACAGGTTACTGGGAATCCAGAAAACCACAGCAGGGCACCTGAGTGAATGATAAAGATTTATAATCTGTGGATTCTTCCTATTGGTCAGTATCATTCAAGCGCAAATAAACTGCTGTTATAGACCCAAGGATGGGGTCTATGCACCAAAACCACTACATTAAAAAAGTGATTTGGGTGTGTAGAATGCCCCTTTAAATTACTATAACTAAGCAAATTACTATAATGGATATAACTAAGCAGGGTGTCAAACACTGAATGGGTTAGTGCTACTAACACTGCCAAGAGCATGATAAACAGCAGATCTATAGATCTAAGAAGTCAGATTACAACTAAAATACAGACAATGAGGTCCTCAGTATTAAACAAATATTTCTTTACAATTGATGGAGCCATATGCTATGTCTGCTCCAGGAATTCCAGATAAACTTTATAAGATTCTAAGAAAAATAAAATGGATACATTGTAGTCACTCACAGACATCAGATGATCTATGGCAGGGGTCAGCAGTCTACGGTACTGTGCCATGCATGGCACTCTGAGTGCCTTTGTACGGCACTCAAGGCTACTAGAGCCAAACAGGCATGGCCCATCAGGAGTCCTTAGTGTAAACAGGGTGGTGCAGGGCATTCCTCAATTTACGCATTGCAGCAATTAGAGGAAGTGACCTCAGATCACTATATCCCAGCACTGGTGAACGAAACCCCGCACTGGAGTAGAGCAACCCACCGCAGCGCCTCCTTTGAGCGTAGGACTTGTTTGTGTATCTATATTCACTTTTGTAACACATAGCTATGTTACAATGCTACCACCCACCCAATGTGTTCCCTATTAAGGGTTAATAAGTATGTAGTGGTTTAGAAAAATACCCGTCTGTCGCGTTATCTTTGCCTGAAACTCAAGGAAGCAAGGTGAATAGTTAGTGTAGGACCCGCATAAGAAGTTTGCTTTGACGTGGCAGGTGGGCATCCCTCTAATGACCATTGGAGAACCTCCATTTATTTAAAATATGCATAGGGATTTGGGAAGAGCACAGGTAACTTTCTTTAGCCCCTATACATAGCCCACATTCATAGGTATCATGCACAATGCCACAAACTACTCATGAACGTATTCTATACAATGTAACAGTCTACATAGGCACAAATACAACGCTACAAAGCAAATGCAGCACCCACAAATAACAAGCAAAATATGGCAACATACACACTCAATTTAAAAAAAAAAAAAAAAAATAGTACTGGCATGCCAGTGGACTTCAAAATCTCCATTTGGCACAGTACTACTTTCATTCCAGCCATTAGCACACAGACACAGTCCCATAATCTAAGTGTAAGAGAAGGGCTGCAATCAGTCTTGACGTTATTCAGTAATAGCATTTCGGTATCCTTGGGAACATCAACATGTGCACGTTGGATGAAAACATGTATAAATAAAAATAACAATGGGTAATAATGATTTATATATATATATATATATATATATATATATATATATATATATATATATATATATATATATTTTAAATCTATTGTCCCCTCTAGCCCCCCCTTCCCATTCCCATATGCGGTGGTTGGAGGTTCTAAGTTAAAAAGGACGCACCATATACCCAAACCTTAGCAAGCATTGCTGGAGATTCCAATCGCCCACGGCCATAGAAACAATGCTTCACATATGGTGGTTTTGTCCAGGGATAACAGACCTCTGGAAAGGTGTGACAGCTAGAATACAATCAACGACTGTACTCAGAGTAGAACGCACGATAGAGACCTTCCTACTAAAACTACTCCCCACTAACATTTCCAGGCCTCTTCTAAAGATAATATACTTGGTACTCACCACAACCTCCATTTTATCAAAATACCCCTGGGATCCCAAGGCCCCAATAGGACCTGAATGTAGTGCCTGCTGCGAACACTGTGGTTAAATCCAGTTACCCCCTTCCCTGGCCACACTGAACAGTGTTCGTCGCTCCACAAAGCAACAGACAGACTCTCCAAGTTCACCCCATACCCTCCTAGGTACACAGGAAACTTGGAGTACAAAATTTGCACCGTACATAGTGACAGGTTCAGACCAAATATGTGTAATCAATCAATGCCCCAGTGGTTTATTCCAGTAACCCCAGAGGTACAAATGGCACAAGCTATGCCTACACACGTAGAACATTGCAAATTAATTTATTTTGTGTATTTTAGGGGAGACAAAAGGAGAAAAAAAAAAAGAAAGTGAGTGATGTGTAAGTTCCGAATACATAGGGTCTATGTCTCCACGAAGGGTTCAGGATGACAGAGATGCGACCCTACATTGCACAAATTGATCGCTATGCAATAACAGCCTCTGTAATTGTTAATTGTCATATGAATGAATCTACTGGCTTCCCTTCCCCACCCTCTTCTGTTCTGTACCCTCCCCTCATTTTTAAACTTCAATAAACTTCAAGCTGGAAAAAAAAAAAAAAGGGCGGCCTATAGTCCCATCCCTCCCAGTCCCCACTGACTGTGGGTGCTAAATGATTATTAGAAGAAAAAAAAAAAAGCACCATAATGCCAACAAATCAGAGCACTCAAAGTCAACTTTTCTGAGGCTAGAGAGCCTCATTTAGGACCCCAGCTGCTGCTAATAGATGGGGACTGAGGGGGGACAATAGGTCCCCCCAATCATTTAGGGCACTCGGCCGCCATCAATGGGTGGGGACAATAGGTCTTCCCCACTATCATTTAGTCACCGCATCCACAGCCAATGGATGAAGGCGGGGGCAGGGAAACACACTAGGTCGTCCGTTTAGTTTAACAGCCCTCACTCACAGGACACGAGTGAGGGACACTATGCCAATTATGCCATCCCCTGCTAATAATAAGTGCCCACTATTATTGGATTACTGGAGTATTTTTTTACAACAGTGAGCAGCTGACTAATATGGGGAGTCATAATGATTATAAGGCCATGTACCGGTAACTCCCTCCTTGCAATAAACTAAACGAATGAAGAACAAATTGCAATTCGGTCTTCATATAATTCTTTATAATTTCTATTCATTCCTTTGGCTTTCGGATGAATGGACAAATAGCTGAAAGTCTACAGGTGAGCATGTGTGGGAATTTCACTGCGGCAAATAGTGTGGGCCGATTAAGGTGATGCGGTAAACGATATCCAGGAACACAATGATGGCACTTAGGACATAGATCCAGAAAAGAAATGAGAGAGCTAAAAAAAAAAAAAAAAATTACAATGGAGGAGCTAGAGGTCTTTTGGGGGGGAGGGGTGACAATAAAATGAGATAAGTCGGGAGGGAGGGAGAACAAAAAATAAAATAAATTACAAATTAAAAAAAAAAAAATCTGATGGGGCCATGACAGCACAGCTTTAACTTTTTTTTCAAAACATCTACCTGTAATTAAGGAAACAAATACATTAAAGAAATGTGTCTTATACAATAACAGTTACCTCTTTGCTAAGCCATAATTCTGCTTTAAACAATAATCTATTTTTAAAAAGTGCATTTATGGCTAAAAGATCAAATTGGCTTGTAAAAAGTCTATCACTTTTTGCCTCCTTTCTAGCAACAGGTCCAGCTCTCGTGCCATGTAGAATGACATCTAAACTACTTGGGTGTGACACTGTTGACAAATGACAATGACTATAAAAGGTGTTCTATACATTAAATTGCTATAATCAGAATGAAATGTGGACCTTAAAATGCTACATTTACACATCAAGGTCACCTTCATTAAAGAATCATTTTTAAACAACTTCCTCTATTATAAAATCGCATGGGAGCCATGAGTAAGTGTATGCAGTTCAATTCCTGGTCTGACTCACAGTTATTCACTAAAATGTGCACTATTAGAAATGGGAACTTAAATTCTTTTGATTTTATGCCAGAAAAGACATATTGAAAATAAAAAAAATCCCAAACCCAGCTATACTTTCAGTTTACTTGGGCCTAAATGTTGAAACCGCACTGAACAGCCATGTAATGGGTTTATTCACTAAACTCAGAACTGCGATCAACCAAATTGCATTAAAAAGTTTACGCTACATTAGTTAAGTTGTAGCAATAGCCTAGTAGGAAAATATTTTAACATCAGCTATTGGTATATTAGTTTTTTCCTTTTGGTTTTCAATTCACCAGTTTGTTTTTTGTTTAGTGAAGTTGAAGAAGTGAGTGCAAGCTCATGCGGTGATCGTGGTGCGTGTACTAACACCAAGCCATGGTGGCTAACAATGTAGCCAATACTGAATTTTAGAGACCGCAAACCAAGCCATGCTGGTATGTGCCTGAGGAAGCAATACAATTGGTTGCTCTCTCACACACTGTAAGGGTTAAATTCTGCAGACATCCCTGGTGTATCCTCCGACAGCCTTACAGTAACATAAACCATCTGCTCACCTTTGCTCTACTTACTGAGTGGATCCAGCCTGCTGGGAACAGGGGGCGGGTACCCACAGTCTGGGTAACAAGCTCTATCCTACCCAGCCATCAGCCTCCGCATAATCAATCACCCCTTCTGCTCCACACTGCCAGCCGCTGCCCACCTCCCCTGCCTGGCACTAGAGGGTTAAACTGGAAGCCTGAAGGTAGCCGCCACAGGTGGAGGCAGTATACAATGTGTTAAGTGCTTTCACTTTCCTCATAGAACGCTCGCTGGCCCCGCCCCCTCCCTGATACAATGTTGCAGCCTCCTGGAACGTTCAGCCCTGGCACGGACAGTATAAGGAAGCCAGCGTGGGCCAAGGTCAAGGTGCAGTTCCTGAGAAGACAGCCTCCCACAGGCAGTGTTTACCAGCCCCAGCCCTCCTGTTTATGGCACTGGCCGCAGAAAGCGGAAGGGACTCGATGTTGTTGACTCTAGTTACTAAGCTTTCCTCGTTGCCGTGTGTGTCCGGTCTATAATTAGCACAGCGCTAGCCAGAAATCTGTGCTAACAGGGAGAAGGGGGGTAAAGCTCCCCCTACTGGCCGCAAACGGTCTGTCCGAATAAGAGAGAAAACAGACAGAGGGAGAGGAGGGATAGAACAGGGAGAGTAGCAGGACTGAGTGCAGGGGAGAGAGAGAGAAATACTGGCAAAACATAGGAGAGAGCGAGGGTGAAATGCAGAAATAGAGGGAGAGAAGAAAGGCCGAGACTAAAGATGGCTTTTGCGCCAGGAAAGTAAATGGAGAGATGGCAATATAGTGCCGTTAGTGAGTTTAGTGCTACCCAAAGAAGGAATGGAAAGTACTGAGAGGAGAGGATCTGACTGAGCACACGGTGACTCAACTACACCTCCATATATAGAGATCCCTAACACTGGAATCGGATCCTAGCACCGAGTGAAGCACATAGTATAAGACACATAGCGCCCAGCAGTGGGATAGCACACAGTATAACACACACAGCGCCCAGCAGTGTGATAGATCGGAGTGTAGCACATAGTATAGCACCCAGCCTGGGATAGCACATAGTATAACACACATAGCGCCCAGCAGTGGGATAGCACACAGTATAACACACACAGCGCCCAGCAGTGGGATAGCATATAGTATAACACACACAGCGCCCAGCA
>OW240916.1:216940844-217195844 GCA_933207985.1 Pelobates cultripes | reverse complement strand
CTATTTTGACCTACATTTGGAAATGTTATTACCAAATCATAATTTAGTGAACAATGCCAAAACATCTGACTCATCTCCACTCGATAAGTATGGCGTTATCATATCAGAATAGGTTTTGTAAATACATTGGAAAACAATGGAGCCCAATTAATTATGCATTGTACAGATTATAATATATATCAAATCTCTATAACCAAATCCTGGAAGATCAGCCCAATTCCAGGCAGAAAAAAAGTCATGTCTCTTCAATTAGCCATTTTCTCCCATCACTCTTAGCCCTCTTTACTCATTTTAACCCACTCCAATTCAATCACTATTCCCCATATTAAAGTCCACTTAAGAGTGCAGAAGCTATCTTAAAGTGCCAAACATTGCAGAGGTTCTTAGAAAGAGTCGATAAAGGAGATTATATGGCATGACTTGTCTGACAGAATGAACTACTAGTGTAACAAAGAGATAAATAAAAATTACCATGGCAGTAGCAGCCTGTCTTGTCTTTCAAGGGAACACATCTCATTGAAATGGTCTGGTTATAGTGCCCATGTTTGTTTAACCCTGCAATATAACACATGGCAGGAAGGTTCTGAGAAAATGATTATGAATAATTACATAGCAGGTTTAACTCCACCTCTACTGGCAGACTTCCAGACAATCACTAAAGGCGCTTTCTAGTCTCTAACAGAGCTTTACTCCATGAGAGGACTTATGTCCTCACCCTTTGCATAAGGACCAATATTTTCAAATTCCCGGTAGGAATGCACTGATTCAATACTTTCCTATGGGGAAATTTTAATGCAAGTGTCAAGTGCTGCCAATGTGCATTAGGTCCCACAATCAACATGCTGTTGCTGGACGAGGAGACCTACCCAGATAGAGGAAAGTTAAATAAAGGGAGGGAGGGAGGTGTAACCCTTTTTTCACTTAATGGGAGGACTGACCTATCATGTTAGGGACATGGACACTGTAGCATTAGGAATAAGTTTGTATACCTACTGTTATAGAGTTCTTTTACTCACAGTTTAAAGGGACAATTAGTGTTGGTCAGGGCAACATGGCTTGAGCCACAAATTTGGTCCTGGCATTTAAAAGCAAAGTGGCCCAGTAGAAGGGGCATGTTGTATCATCATCAATGACAAGCACACCCTGCAAAACACAAGCATGTTTGTTTGATGCACCTCCATGACATCTCATGCGCACAACACTGCTGAGAAGCTCTAACATGGGCAAAAAAGCCTCTTTGTTTTGTGCAGGCAAGCAAATTTATTGACAGGCTTTCACTGTGTTTGCTGGTGACATCTCTTGTGTCCCCATAAGGATACCAGGGTACAAAAGTGGGACAGGGACAGGAAAATGTGATGTGCAAGTAGTTTTGAGAAAAAGGTTCCACACACCGCACAAAAAATAAAATAAAAAGTAAAATGCAGACCAGGATATAGAGTGTGAAAAATATATAGTCTCTTCAGCTTCACAGCAATTATCTGCTGAAGGTTATATCTGTTGCCAACACATTTGATATTCAAAGTTAGCCACATAACCCGCAGATCACAGTCTCTACATTCAACAGGAAGAGAAGCTTTGTGAGAATTTGGTGGCCCTGCCTGCTCAAAAGAAATATAAATAAATACTCAACCATGTAAACTGCAAATCTATTTAAATACTAGAAAGCCATCAAGTATAAACAAATTATTGATGGGCATAGTGACAAGCAAACAACACAAGTGCAAAAAATAAAAGTACATTATTATAAATATGTTAAAAATGGGATTATACATAAGACTAGAAACTGTGGATCAAGTGGCAAGGAAAAATGAAAATCCGAGTTTAAAATGTGTATTGTGGACTGAATTTGTAATTCTTTGTCAGTTCTCCAAATTTCCTTGTTTAGCGAGCAAGCCAAAATATATGGGCCATGTAGATTTTAATAACCTTGAGTACTCCAATAACACAAACCATAGAAAAAAAAACTGATCATGATTCAGTCTGCAAAGTCACAGACCAATGTTTCCAGTAAATCCATTCCATAAGTGCTGTGTAACTTCCCATACAGAGTTTAAAAGAACAATATAAAGCGCCCCTTCCTAGAACTGAAACAGATTGCAATTCAATGGGGAACTTTCTCATTTTGAGGAAGGAAGTATATCTATGTTTTAGTGCATCTTTCCCCTATCACCAATCCATTTGTAGAAATTCAATTTCAGAGATATGGCTTCTGCCCTACTATTTTAATAGATATTTTTATTCCTGTAAGTAGTGAATATAGCACAATGTAAAAGCATACAGACAAATATAGTGGATAAGATAAGCACTCCATAAATGCAGTCAGCTTTAAAGTTAAAGCAAAAATAAAAATAATAAAATACACCATGTATAGGTTATGCAGCATAGTATCCTGGTCCTAGTTACCTTGCCCACTTTGATTTAACTGTAGCGATTTTAATGTTCAACAATAGAACACTGCACTGAAAATGTAATCCATGCAAAGACACCCCTTGTGATATCATTAGACTCTTTGAGAAATATCAAAGGATTGTTATAGTTCAGTTGAGTTAGGTTTTTGTCTCAGATACTGATCAGTATATGTTCGCTATAAATCACTGCTTAGAATGATCAAAGATCATGAGAGCTGGGAGACTGTACACTGCCCTTGGTATGAAAAGAAGTTTAGCCTCTTAAGGACACAGCTTCAGAAGTAAACGACTAGCATGACGGAAAATTTCTGTCATGTCCTTAAGGGGTTAAAATTACACTGTATATCTAGTGCTGTGGGTAGTGGACATATGGGTCAATAATACCCCTACATCTCTGTATGGATGGATAGAATACTTGTGCTGTGAAAGGAATGGTCCAGCTTGGGGAAGTGTCCTCCTCCATAACCCCAACACACATTGGCTTCATTGCCATCGCCTTAGCTTGTGATAGAAGGGACACCCGTCATTCTGTTCCTATACTCCTCTAGCCAGCTCTCGAAGCACTGGGCAAGTAGTAAGACATACCAATTACATTACATGTACTGTGGTTGCTATGCTGGGAAGCAGGACGACTCCATGAAGGAGGGCTCTGTTCTCCCTGTCAGTTAGTTCTTTGGCACAGATGTCTATGCCAACTCTATGCTGAAGACTTGATTGACAGGTGGGGGTGATACATTGTTCTAGATGTTTTCTTCCTTCTATATTTACTAGCATTTCCGCCAACACAATGTATAGATATAATTTAATTTCCTTTTAATCTAAGCAAACTTATCGTGACAGGTACACTTTAAGACTACCAAATTAAATATACATGACTGGGCTTGGTATCCCCATAGTTCTATTTCAGGGTAGGCAAGCTTTGGTACTCTAGATATTGTGGACTACATCTATTCCGACTCTTTGCTAGCATTTTGAAAGAAAAAAAACCCCCAAAACATCTAGAGTGCCGTAGGTTGCCTACCACTGTTCTATATGCGCTTCATACATTCCTTGAAAAGAGTCAAGTCATCTTAACATAATTTAAATGTATATTGCATAGTGGGGATACACACATTTTACACAGACAGAAATTAGCGCTAAAGGGGTTCTAGTATAGATGCACTCTACTTTACAAAGGTGCATACATATAAAATTACAGGATCAGGAAAACCTAAATCACACCAATATCTCAAAGCTTATTCTCCTACTTTTGTGTGTCAAACACCAGTGTTCAATTAAATTAACATTCTGCACCCCTTCTTGTGTATACCATGAACAGGCCAGAACCTAATATCTAGTGTAAGGGAGATGTTTGTTCTCCCAATGGAAAAAATCTCACAGCCCCACGTCCTCATGGGCTTCTGTTTTAGTTTTTATATCCCAGCAAACATCACCTCAAAGCAGCACCAAGCAAAGCAGAAAAGTGAAAATGTGTGTACACCATAAATAACCCTCTCATTACAACAAACACGTACAAGAATAGTTTCCATCACATGCAATGTAAGGCCAAGAGAGGATGACTTTACACAGAGAATAAATAGCGTACATGGGAAGACGATTCACAACCCATGCTTATGACCTATCAACACTTTAACCACAAAACCCTTTCCTCCTGTACGCTGAGGTTATTAAGAGTACAATGCAGGCAACCGTACATTAAATAACTGCAACAATGAAGACACTGCTTACTAAATGCTACTATTTAGAAACCAAAGAACATTCACTTCCTGTAAGCAGCAGAGACAGAAAGTCCGTTATGGAAGGTGAGAAGGTGATGGAAAAGTCAGTTAGCAGAAAGGTATTCACTGACTGCTGGCAACCATGTGCTAGCACCACTAATGTTACACGCCATTAAAGGGCACTTAATGTTGTCACGTAAGTTTTTTTGTTTTGTTTGAAATGGCCATGGTGCCAGGAGTCTTGTGCAACTACAGGCAACAAGTTACGGGCTGGCTAATGTCCACTCTGTGCAAGATGGTGTTGGTGTGGAGCACAAGAAAGAAAAGTAAATATAAAAAGGAAAAATAAATTATATCTACCTGCTTTCTTTCAGCCTGCAGAGTGAGGCAATTGTCCCATTCAAAGCTAAAGCCTTTTAACGCCACACTTGTCTCAAAGTGATGCATGTCCCTTTAAATTTGTACATTGATCTGCTGAGCTATGAGATCTCGTTTTAATTAACATACCTTTAAACGACTCCTGTTCCTTTAAACCTGCAATGTAAAACACTGCTGTTTTGTATATACGGAAATTGTATAATTGCAGTGTTAACACACCTTAGATGGCGGTCTTTATGATAGCCACTAGAAGTGCTTCTGCTGAATAACCGAGTCAGACTCCTTTATGCAATCAAACACCGCACAGAGCATTTGATTGGCGCAGCATGACAATTTGCTGCACATGCACACAAGGCTCTCAATGATTCCTCGATAATAATGATCTCAGCAGAGGCAAGTCATTTTTTGGATGTGTGCCTGAACATTTAAATAGTGAGGAGAGCATTATAGCGTCAGGAATACAGGTTTGTATTCCTAACACTATACTGTTCCTTTAGTGTTAAACATCTTCTTGTTGTTTCTAGTATGCTACAGTACATATAAAATTTAAAAACACACACCAGGGTATTGGTTTCACAGCATGCTGACTTCTAGCTGTGCACATGGTAACAATGCGCAATGCGTAATTAAGGCATTTTCCTCACCTGATTTTTCCCGCGCCGCCGATAATTCCTTCTTACAAGACTCTTGTAGTTCTCATTCTTTTTCGTCAAGTAATAGAACAGGACACAATCTGCCACAGTCTGAAACATACACAAAAATAAAAATGTAGTCATGATCTGCCAATAACTTTTTTTACCTTTGTGTATTTAATATTTCACATCAGGAATCTCTCTCTCTATTACCACTGTCAACTCGCCTCTTTGTTTTCATAAAAACTTCAAACGCATTTCAAAGCAGACTGCTCTGGCGGCATTTCTTAAAATCTAGGTCAGCGACGCTCCTTTTAAAGGGATGTCAACCTCTATTGAGAATTTGAACATCAATATCTCCATCCTTTGTTCTCATTTATTTTTCTTTCCAGGCGTATTTTCATGCAATGAACTATGGATAAGGACGTTCACCCTGGCTGCAAACACGCTATTTTATTAAATTCTAAAACACATCTTTTCTCATTTACAAAGCCAGAGGAACATCCAACAGACACAGTAGATGCGAGGACAGAAAATGTTACAGACAGACAGACGTGCACACAGTTCAATCTAGTGTATTTCACCAACTCTGTTTTGTAATAGCACTGTATTAAACAAAATAATACAAACAAAAAATATCATGCATTATAAAAGTCCTGTTAACTGGTAGCAGCAACCACCTGCCACGGTACACTTCTTGGATGCAGTAGTAATTTTCACAACTGGTTGGTAGCTGCAAATACTTAAAAAAAACAAAATCCAGAAAGTCCAATAGTGGAGTATATTTAAATAACTGGATAGAAATGGATATGAAGAGTCACAATATATAGAGCCTTTGACCAGGTTATAATGTAACTGGCTCTTCACATCCATTTCTATCCAAGTATTTAAATAAACTCCCCCACTGGACTTTCTCTGCTTTTGTTTTACATACTCTTATATTGAAGTGCAACTACCAACCTATTGTGAATAACTAGTGCTGTAGAAAACAGTTAGTGCTATACAAATTAAAACCGTACACAGCAGATCAAATATTTTGGCAACCATATTCATGCATTTCCTATCCAGTTTTTCTTTTCTGGATTGATTTTCTATCCACAGAAATAAAACAAATATTGTGAATTTAAAGTTGCTCTTTCAATTACACAATGGTTAATTCTGAGATTTGTTCATGCAACATATAGCTAACTAAAAGTAACAAAAACACACTGTACAGCTGACATCCAAAGTGACTCTCCCCTGCTCCGTATACACATTGCTTCCTACTTGGCCAGTATAGACATTAACAGCAACAGAAATGGCCACAGTTTATTGAGCAATTGAAGAGAGCAATACAGTTTAAAACATGAACCTCCAAAAGTAACAGTATGTCAATCTATATAGAGGAGGGTAGCCATGGTCAAGATGCCAGTTATTAGGCTCCCAAATGACAGTACCATGCTCTCCCTCGAGTTGTATGCACAGCAGGCAGGGGGGGGGGTCCTGATGAAAGTGCCCTCCCCCTCCCCCCAACCTTTAAAACTGGTGGAGTAGGATGGTGACTCAGTGGCACTGACAACATGAGACATATTTAAAGTCTGGTGAAGCCAGTGTTTGAATTCTTTGCTGTGTCTGGCAATAACGTATAGTACAAAGCACATCATTAGCATTCCTATTATTGCAACATCCCGCAGCACATAAATACCAATGCAGGATGGTTTCAGATCACTTTATCTCGGTCACTCAGTGCTGGGACACGTCTACAGTGCATCTCAGATACCAGCAACCAGCTTTTATTGGCTCTGGTAAAAATAAACTATAAACCATAAACCAGTGCACCATAAGACAGACCGTGGACAACCAGAGTCTGATCTTAAATAGAGGTGAATTTACAATCTGCAATATAATTCAAGGATCTCATCAGAAATATGCTAAAAAGAAAAGAATAAAGACATACTGCATGCTCACACATAGGGTCTATGATATATTAGTATTACACATATTTACCATGTATGTGGCATGGCTCTTTGGACTGTTTCTCTAACAGACTGTGCACCATTAGTGAGTATTACAGATATGTGAAATAAGAGTTAATTAGTACATATAGCACTCATATGTCCCATGTACGATACTGGCATGGAACCGGTTGAATGAGAGGCAATTGAAGAAAGAACAAAAAAAAAAAAAAAAAAAGTTGTGCGAGGTGCAATGTAATGGACTTTCCAATAGTTTCCACTTGTGTTTACTTTTCTCCATTTATTTTTATAAATTGTTTTGTGCTGCGTTTGTCATCTGCATTGAAGTCTGGCATTTCTTTAAACATTATGGGTAGTATAAGACAGCCTCAGCATTTGGAGTAACTTTTTTGTTTTTGTTTGCTTGCCTCAACATAGAAATAGCAACTGTAAAGTTTTGCTTTATTTTTAATGTGCTTATTCTAGAACTTCGAGTAACAGATCTTGGGTCATGAGTCCATATGCTATTTTTGTGGTATATTACGGTATAATGTTGGTCTTACTGGCCGGAACCAGGAAGTCACATTTATTAAAGACCTAGTAACTGCCCCTATAAATATGTTTCTGTAATGAGGCTATTGAAGACCTCCTGCATAACATAATGGGTCACTGAACTAATTTTACAACTAAAAGGTCACCAATCTAATGCCATTTACATAGTGTATCAGAAATGCTTAAGAACCAGTGTTCATACAATTTAAATAAACATTTTTAAATTTTACACCCAAGCCCTTTTTTAGACTAAGTGAGATGTGTTTTGGAAGGGCTGTTCTTCACTGGCCGATTAACAACAGAATTTATTGACTGATTTTCTCCTCTTGGGTGCATCTATAATTTTGTTTATGAAGTGCATTGAACCAACAATCAATTCATTTGTAAACAAGTTGAGATCTGAAGCTCACGCTCACACAGCATACCTTTCTTTCCAAGAATGAAGCAACAAACACAAAGTTCTTTGGCTGCTGTATAAACCTGTAAAACAAAGAGTAGAAAACGTTAGTTAGGAATCCAATAAAGCGTCTAAATAAAGACAAGAAAATTAATCTCTGTGGCTGAAGGGATTGCAGTAGATCTGGAAGGACACTAATTCATGCACATAGTCCATTCATGTAGAAGTCATGCCTTCTGTAGTGTACACAAGGACATGTCTGCGTAGGTACTCATGCTAACAATTCCAGTCTCCCAAGATTTCCACTACACATTTGTCATTAAACACATTACTAGGTGTCCAACCCGTAGCCCTGCAAGTAAGGTACTAAACTCTGAATTTTGTGCACTAAATACTCCTGGACACGTGCTGAACTTTTTCCTGCATAAGAATTTGCTGGATAGTTTCACGGGAATTCTCAGTTCTTCATAAAATCTTAAAGTTTAAATTAATCAAAAACACCTTGAAAAAAGAGAGAGACTGTGTGTATCGATCTCACACAATGTGGGAATCGAACGCATCAATAACACCTTGTCTGTTATGTGCCTGGAAGTGATGAAGTAAACGCTATGTGATCTGAAAATGCCCAGGACATGCAATACCTCAAAGGTGGAAATAGGTTTCTCTGGTTTTGTAACACTTTTAGTCAGTCCTTACCAGTGTTTGCAAAAAGAAGGAGAGGCTTACACCAAGTATTCTAAGATCTCAGAGCAGCAAAATGTTAACACGACATTCAGATTCTCAGGGCCGGACTGACCTACTAGGATACCGGGAAGTTTCCCAGTGGGCCGACATACCATTGGCCTGTGGGCTGCACGGCGCAATTACAGGGTAACCGGTAGGAGGGGATGCGCTTCCCTCCTGCCGGTCACAGAATGTAGCGTGGCCGAGCAGGCAGACCGCGGTAGAGGAGCTTCTGTTCCCCTATCCGGTCTGAAAGGAAGTGCTCACAGAGAGCATTGAACTGCTTCCTGTCAGACCGGGTACAGTGAGCAGGAGCTCCTCCACCGCGGTCTGCCTGTTCGGCCACGCTACAGCAACGTACAGTGAGAGCTGGGGAGGGGGACTAATGGGACACATGGAGTCTGGGAGGGCTATAGGGACACATGGAGAGCTGTGAGGGAGACTATAGGGACACATGAAGGGCTGGGGTTTTAGGTTCAGATGAAGGGCTGGGAGGGGGCCTATTGGGACACAGACGGCTGTGAGGGGGCCTATTGGGACGCATGAAGGGCTGAGTGGCTAATGGGAACATGGGGGGCTACTGAGACACATACAAGGTTGGGGGGGCTAATGGGACACATGGAGCTGGGAGGTATAGGGACACATGGAGGCTGGAAAGGGTATACAGGACATGGAGGGGCTACTGAGAGACACATGGAGCTGGGGAGGGCTAATGGTACAAATGGGGGGGCAAATGAGACATGGAGGGCACAGGGTGCCAAGCGCAAATGAGACATGGATGACTGAGGGGGCCTAATATGAAGACACAAGGGGGGCAAATACAAGACACATGGAGGCTGGGGGGGGCTACTGAGACACATGGAGGGCTGAGTGGCTAATGGGAACACAGAGCGGCTGGGAGGGGGCCCTATTTGGACACATGAAGGGCTGAGTGGCTAATGGGAACATGGGGGGCTACTGAGACACATGAGAGGGCTAATGAGACACATACAAAGTTGGGGGGCTAATGGGACACATGGAGAGCTGGGAGGGGGTATAGGGACACATGGAGGGCTGGAAAGGGGTATAGGACACATGGGGGGCAAATGAGACACATGGAGGGCTGGGGGTGGTGCAAATGAGACATGGATGACTGGGGGCTAATGAGACACAGGGGGCAAATAAGACACATGGAGGGCTGGGGGCTACTGAGACACATGGAGGGCTGGGAGGGGGGCAATAAAGACACGTGGAAGGCTTTGATGGTTGCTATAGTGACACATGGAGGGCTGGGAGGGGGCTAAAGGGACCTATGGAGGGGCTGAGGGAGCTAATAAGACACGGACGTCTGGGAGGGTAATGAGATACATGGAAGGCTGGGGGGATAGATTGAGAAACATGGAGGGATGGGGGGCTAATGTAAGGCTCGAGGGGGTGGAATGAGACACATGGAAGACTGGAGGGGATGGAATGAGACAGATGGAGGGTTGGGTGGGGTTAATCAGACACAGGGAAGGCTAGGAAGGGTGCTGGGGGTAATGAGACACATGGAGGGCTGGGGGATGGATTGAGACACATGGAGGGCTGGGGGTGTAATGATACACATGGAAAACTGGAGAGGGTGGAATGAGACACATTGAGAGCTGGGGAGTAATGAGACACATGGAGGGGCTGTGGAGTTAAAAAAGACACGGAGGGGTGTGGGGAGACAAACATAAGGGCTGGGGAAGGGGAGAAAGACGCACAGAGAAGCTGTGGGGAAAGACTCACAGAAGAGCTAGGAAAGGGGAGAAAGAGACAAAAGGGCTTGGGAGAGAGACACAAACAAAAGGCATCTTCACTTGTGTCTTCTGCTCTCCCTGAAACTCAAAGTCGACCGGTGAGAGAAAGACGTATTAAAAGGTTATAGTCACCAGAAATACTACAGTTTAATGTAGTGGTTCTGGGATCTATAGCCTGTGCCTGTAGGTTAAGCACTGTAAATGCTACCTTTTCAAGTAGAAGGTAGTGTTTACATTGCTGCCTAGGCACATCTCTAGTGACAGTCACTCAGACTGCCACTAGAGCGGCTTCCTAGTCCAGTGCTGCACAGTGTGCAGCATCTATGTTGCACATTGTGCAGCATGGAGACGCTGAATGCTCCCTGTAGAGACGCATTGATACAATTAATCTCTTTGAGGAGATGCTGATTGGTGCGGTGAAGAGCAGCGTTTTGCCACACGTGGGCTGTAGCTTCCCAATACTTTCCTATGGGAATTGGTATTGACCGAGATCATCCAGTGGTCAGCCAAAATGAAGAGCACACGCTTATTACTACAAAATAAACAAGATAACTTCATTTTTTTACTGCTGTGCAATAGCATACATTCACCATTTCAGTCCCATTACCAAACTTTTCTTAAAGGGACACTATAGTCACCTGAACAACTTTAGCTTAATTAAGCAGTTTTGGTGTATGGAACATGCCCCTGCAGCCTCACTGCTCAATCATCTGCCATTTAGGAGTTAAATCCCTTTGTTTATGAACCCTAGTCACACCTCCCTGCATGTGACTTGCACAACCTTCCATAAACACTTCCTGTAAAGAGCCCTATTTAGGCTTTCTTTATTGCAAGTTCTGTTTAATTAAGATTTTCTTATCCCCTGCTATGTTAATAGCTTGCTAGACCCTGCAAGAGCCTCCGGTATGTAATTAAAGTTCAATTTAGAGATTGAGATACAATTATTTAAGTTAAATTACATCTGTTTGAAAGTGAAACCAGTTTTTTTTTTTCATGCAGGCTCTGTCAATCATAGCCAGGGGAGGTGTGGCTAGGGCTGCATAAACAGAAAAAGTGATTTAACTCCTAAATGACAGTGAAATTGCAGGGGAATGATCTATACACTAAAACTGCTTTATTTAGCTTAAGTAATTTAGGTGACTATAGTGTTCCTTTAATATGTCAAGGTAGTTGGACTGAAAAACTGATTATATGCAAATGCACATCTGTTTACAATAAATCCACGCTTTTGTTGATTTTGAAGCCATATGAGTGCCTTCTTTCACGATTGAGTGATAGTTTTCAGGTTTTTTTTCCTGCTTCCATATCAGCACACTATGCTGGCGCGATGCATTATGGGGCTGGTATAGAATTTTTTTACTGGGCTGCTTTTCATTCCCAGCCCTGCCCATTCTCAAAAGTATAGTAATTTAATTGGCGAGTGGCATAGCAATAGTACGCTTAAAAGTACCAAATAACTTGAGAGCATTGTGTTCTAAAAAAAAACCATTTGCTACATTTTTACGAAAAGTTTAAAGGGACTATATAAAACCTGTATTATGACTGAATAAAGCCATATTGAAAAAGAATTATTCCACACACAAAGCACTTCAGCTTGCCTTTTAATGCAGGGATGTATGTGTGCAGTGTTGGCATTTGAATTCAAGGCCTTGTGCAAACCAGGGTTCTGTCTTGTTATTAACAGGTCTGTGTAGCCAAAAATGTAGACCAGAGATGCAACCCAAAGGGCTCCAGCAAGACGCAGAACACCTGGTGCCTAGTCGCACTTGAGACCCAGCGCAGTATAATTGTTACAGAGAAGGGAAAATATGGATGCTGCCCCAAGTTTTCGTGTTGGCCCACTGATCTGAGCCTGTCACTACCGCCTAAACTGGACTGAAATTATATTTGTAAAATACAAGTATAAATTTAGAATTTAAATGCAACTAGAGAAAGGCCGGGAGACCGTTACATTATAATTTTTTTGTAAAAAAATTGCTGCTACACATAATAAATAAATAAAAATACAAAAAAATTCAAAAGGAGGAAGGGAAAACGAGAAAATGATTTTGGCCCTATATTCTTTTTTGGAAAAGTGTGCTCAACTTTTACTTAACCTTTTAGGAAAGGTTAGCAAGTCATCAGTAACACACTGCATCATTGTGTTAAACTGTCTGAGCAATCTATGGTGTGTTCTGCCATGGAATGCAATGAAAATCTTTTCTCCACTGGATACCTTAAACGTAGTTCATAAATTAAACAGACTTGCTACAATCTGTCATCATACTCTTAAAATAGTTGTCGGCAGGCTTCAGTAAAATGCCTGGGAAAAACACCAAAAAGACTGATTATAGGAACTTCAAAACGAATAAGTATAGTCATCAAGAATGTAAATTGTTAATTTTAAAAAGGATCTCGATAAATAAATCTGTTTTGTTCAAAAATCTGTTTATAGAGTCACACAAAATGGTATTAGTTTGTAATTCCTTAGATTTGTGTTCGACCTTTTATTATATATATCATAACATCCATTTCTTTATGTATTATATAGATATTAAATGTACAAATTGATCTTTTACTGCCAGGTAAACAGTGGAAACCATAGGCAGCAAAACATCAATTTATAGAGTTTTGTATACATATCTCATCGGTCTATCCATTTCTGTTGCTTCATGGTTCGTTCATGAATTTCCTTTTTTCCATTTTAGGGTGTTGTTTTTGCCACCAAGAGATAAATTGGCAAGTTGTTTGTTTGATTAAACTTTTAGATGGTTTGGAATCATATGTCAGTCTGTTGGGTTTTACATTAATTTCCATTCCATTTGTAATCATAAGTTTTTTGTTTTTTTGTTTGTTTGTTTTATACTGTGCAGAGGTTTAAAAACAGTCATGTCATGCCACAACAGCAGATGACAAAAACGTCATAATACATAGCTTACATGTGATAAGGCATTTAGAGAGAACATGCATAATTTGTAGAATTATAATGACAGGCGAATAAACATGCTAAGAAAACATATCTAGATATGGCTTGTGATAGAGGCTTGAGAAAGAATAAAATAATTATATAATAAAAAAACAAAAACAAACAGTAGGTCATAAGCAATATAGATAGTCATGATTAGTGTAAAGTGCTTAGCATTGTCTCATTTGGCAAGATAAATTTATAACCTCGGGCATAAAACTTGGCTACTCTGTACCATACCATACAGTAAAAAAATAAAACCGAACCCAGCCCAGAACCAGAGCGTGGAAGGATCGATTGCTTCTCCCTTGCTCCGTTCCCAGCCGACCACAACAGGACTCTCAAGCATATAGCAGGACAAGTCCTCGTTTGAGGTAACAGACCGCTTGCCCGGGGTCCACTCAGAGTGGGTTGTGGTAGCCAGTAAGTCAGGTGTAAGTAATACCCTTTTCATGATTATTAATGCAGGAGCTCAAGTTTTTCCACGTCTGGCTAGCTTGGTCAGGCCTCGCCCCCTGTAATCATACATTTTACAGCAAGAACCTCAAGTGCTTCAAACTGGGTTTTTTGTCTTCTTTTGGATCAACCGCAAAAAACAAATGTGAGGAAAACTGAACTTGATGGGCGCAAGTCTCTTTTCAGCTTTTTTTTGCTTTCTTTTTTTTCCCCCAAGTGAGAAATCTGAATGCATTCTTCCTGGAAAATAGGTTTCTAAATAAAAAATAACCCTGTATTAACACATTTTTCTTCCAGCACAAGTTATCCATTTTTAATATTGTTTTCCTTCATATAGGTATAGCTGGATATCTGTGCCATGTTTTCATAGCGTTAAGGGCTTGTGTATGAAGAAGTTATGAAGAGGTTATTTGAATTTGCATTCCAATTATTTCATTTTAAAAGGGCGTTCAATAACTTCCTCAATCCTTTTAGAGAAGTTCTCCAAATATATACACTTGCAAATACTGTAAAACTTTTTTTTTTTTGCTTGCCTTTGTTTTTGAATTGACCAAATAAGCTTGGGGTTCTATTCACTAAACTCTAAAGTAAATCATATTAAAAACTGGACGACAAAATTGGCATCAAGACAACTTTAGC
The DNA here is from genome assembly GCA_933207985.1 of Pelobates cultripes. Lineage (NCBI taxonomy): Eukaryota > Metazoa > Chordata > Amphibia > Anura > Pelobatidae > Pelobates > Pelobates cultripes. The sequence goes on along the minus strand of OW240916.1, from coordinate 217,181,303 downwards.
TGAATGAAGCAGTTTTGATGTATAGATCATGCCCCTGCAGTCTCACTGCTCATTCAGGAATTTAATCAAGTTTTTTTTATACAGACCTATAAAGCAGAGCAGGAGATAAAAACTTCTAAAACAAGTTAACCCCTTAAGGATACAGCTTCAAATGCTTGTCTTGCACTTAAGGACAAGTCATTTTCACATTTTTTGCTATTTGAGTTCAACTGCAATTAGCATTTTACTATTTTATTGCACCAACACATATTATATACTGTTTTTTTAAAGGACAAAAAGGGATTTAAATCGATGTAACATATATAAATGCTTATTTATTATAATAAAAAAAATACAAAAAAATGCCCCAAAAAATGAAAAATATTGTTTTTTACAGTTTGTGCAATTATGTGTGCATAATTAGTGCAGGTTAAGGAAAATAAACAAAATTTAGTTGTTCTCACTGCCCTAAGATTAAAATTTACTGGACGGCCATTCAAACCTTCATGACTCAAATATTTGATAGGCCAGTGACACTGAACCCATGGACGTTCCTACTGGCCAGACCTCAGGAGAATTGGTCTAAACCAAACCAGCATGTGTTTAACAAAATAACCTTAGCGGCCAGGAGAGCGATAGCCCAGATCTGGCTACAGCAGGACACCCCCTCAGTAGCAATAGTGATTAACAAAATCAAAGAATGCCACTTAATGGACAAACTCACGGCCCAAATTAGGGGCACAACCAAAGCTTTTACTAAGACGTGGGAACCGTGGGAGACCTATAATGACCAGTAAGACCAATAAAGACCATGTAGCAGAAAGGAGTCGCAAACGCGAACGATAGACTGCAGTAACCCCCCCCCCCTTGCCCCTCTCCACTCTACCTCAACTTCTCTCCCCCCACCCGGACCACGACCGTTTGGACCGAGATGACCGGTATCCCGGCCCACAGTTCAGTTATTATATGTTTTTGTTTTTCTGTACACACTGTTCTTGTTGAAACAATAATACCAACAACAACAACGGATGAAAGTAGAGATGTTAAAACTCTTCATATGTACCTGGCATGTTTATGTACTATTGAAACTCTCTTGCACGAGCCAAACCCTTTGCATTGTCTACTCCATACCGTTGCAAAAATAAAGAATTAAAAAAAAAAAAAAAAAAATTTAGTTGTTCTGACTTACAGAATATGTGTGTCTAGGATTGTAACTTTTTTTTTGGTAGTTACAGGTCACAAAACACAAGGAGTAAAATAAACTTACTGTGGAGCGATTTTAGAATTTGGTAGTTTGTTTTGTAAGCTTAATAGCCATCAGAGTAAACAAAATTGCCACACAAAAGTATATATTTATATAAAGCAGGCATCACAGACTATTTAACTAAGATTATGTTGAAACTTTTTACGTAGCCATTTCACCGCCAATCTCTGCTAAATATTGGAGTAAAATTTTTTGTTTTTTTGTTTTTGACACAAACTTATAACAAAGAACTTCTCATGTGTATTTCGTAATGTTTGTGTGTGCTATTCCTGTACAAAACCTCATTTTGTGTTCAGCTACATCTGCGGAGTACGGCGATAACCCCATTCTTTGTCTTTGGCGCTTTTTCGTGAAGCTACAATGCCATATTCAGTATTTACAGTAGCATTTTGAGAGACATATTTGATGGGCCTATGTTTCAATTTGGGGCATTATAGCAGTTTGACTGTTCAAAAAAACGTGGCCAAAAGTTTCAGTTTCAGCCCAGAAATCAGCTGAAACTGAAAATCCAGAAATTTGGATATAATTTCAGCATTTGCCTTTTTGTGTAGAATAAAGGCATTGTGTGTCGCCATTTGCATTCGGTCAATGCCAACCTTTTTGAACCATCCCCTGGTCTACCTCAGTATTAAATAGGGTTGCAGCAGTTGGTCGGACAGGTCAACTCCCCCCATATGCTTGTTGTACTGCCTAATGCAGACTGGCACCAGTCTAGTTTCTTCTCTGCCACAAACCGCGACTCTTCGAGTGTGCTCAGTATGCATGGATGTTAGCATGAACACCTCCTTTTAATCTTTAAATTTGAGAGCCAGCAGTTCGTCCTGGCACAGAGCAGCCATTTCCCACGTGTTTTTCGGATAGTGCTGCAGGCCCCAGTTTCAAAGTGGGTGCTCTGGTTGTGCCGTCCTTTTAAGCATCTCCCCTATATCCCTGCTGGGTGTTGTTCTAGCCACTTTTGAAGTGTGGTGGCTCATGTTTAAAGCATCCTAAAAAGAGGCATAACGCATCCTAAAAAGAGGGATGCTGTTGTAGTAGTTTAGCAATGGGTTAATTAGATCCCATACAATTTTCCCACTAGTCCCAATCATATCAGGGCAACCTGGGGGATCCAAGTGGCTGTCTTTACCTTCGTAAACATGGAAGGTGTAAACATAGCCACTGGCACTTTCGCAAAGTTTATATAACTTTATCCCATACCGGGATCTTTTGGGTGGGATATATTGCTTAATCCCCTGTCTGCCCTTATATTTCATCAAAGACTCATCTACACAAATATTATTTGTGGGGTGTAAACAAATTTGGTAATAAATCACATTAATTTTGTTCAGGCATAGGAAACAACAGTACGGTATACCCAAATGAGTTTCGGGTGAATTTAAAGCACATTTCCCTTGTATAGGATGCAAGTGTGGATACAAACCTGAGGTGGTCTATAGGAGAGCTATGTGAGAGGGTATCAACCCTGTTCATTAAATTGTCAGGATACTCCATGCTAGGATGTGTCATTCTAGGCTGGTTATTCCTGCAAGGTGGGAGGAAGGTATAAAGTTTGGCTAGTCGTGAGGTTAGCTAGAACGTGTGGTCTGGCTAGGGTGCCAGTCGTGCTTGAAGTGTTGACTTATATAAGCGTTTAAGCCCCTTTACGGGGGTGAAATTTCTGGCATCCGTGTTGGTCTCCCCTAACCCTGGGGGAAGCAGGGTGTAGGGGGGATTACTATGCAGTCGCCGTCATGCTTAGGATAGCATGAGGGTTGTCGTTCTGTCAGTTTGTCACTTAGCGGCATAGTGCCGCAATATTTCCCAGCGTGTAATGTGGTCTTCTCCCTACATGGGAACTAAAAGGAAGCTATACATCTTGGGTAAATGATCAAAAATAAACAAATACGTTAAAGCATTTGAGCTTTTAGGCCTTTGCGATCGGCCATCTGTGGGCCGTACTGTCCTCAAGCTGATTCAGGTAACTGGGCTAGCTAAGTGATGGCACCTTTGGGAGAGCAGAGATGGTGTCGTCTTGATCATAGGATTCCTTTATGTTCCCCACAGCAGGCGGTGGTTGTGGTCTAGGCAGTCGCCCCTGACATAGCTGTGAGAGAGTGGACAGTCTCCTCACTGTGGACCAGAAGAGATACTGTGTATCCCCATCTGTAGGGTATTCCTACTTGTCACCGGTCCGAAGGTCTTGCGTCGAATCAGGGTGGCTCTAGTCAGGTCCCCGAAGAACGATAGCTGTGAGTTCTCAAATGCCAGTGGTGTTTTTCCCTTTAGGGCCATCATGATTTGTATCTTATCATGCACGGTCACAAAGCTCAGTATGACGTCTCGTATCGCTGTGGTTTGAGTGTGTGCTGGTTACTCGGTAGATTACATTCTAGACAATTTTCTTGGCTATGACGTATAGTGTGGCAGCGCCTCGGTTGAGACCATGCCGGGGACTCCCCGTATTTTAATATGTGTTTTGCGCGGACGGTCCTCTAGGGACATCGGTTTGGAGATGCATTACGGAGTCCTGGAGGGCGGTTATTTTCATTTGGACATCAGTTTTGTTTTCTTCTGCATGTTTGACACTGTCACTTGTCGTATGTCCCCTTTAATCCTGGTGACATCAGCTGCCAGCAGCTTGTGTATATCTGCAAGAAGGGACTTGAGATCACGATTGGTGGTCGGAGCCAAGTCATCAGGGGATCGTGGAGGTAAGGCTGGTTCTGCTTGGAGTGTCCCTGTGGTGCTTGGTTCCCCACATTCCTGGCCCCAGGTGGAGGCAGAATCTGGTGGGTGCTCTACTCGTGCGGGCTCTGGTTGTGCCGTCCTTTTAAGCATCTCCCCTATATCCCTGCTGGGTGTTGTTCTAGCCACTTTTGAAGTGCGGTGGCTCATGTTTAGTGTGCAGGATGGGGTGCTAGGTATGTGTGGTTCTGTGGTGACTGCGTGCAACTCACCCGGACCACTGAGCAGGGCCTCGAGGCTTAGTCGGGGTTACGTGTGGTAGGCCGCAGCTTTGCGCCTCTGTCTGGGCTGCTTCGGGGCCTGAAAGAAAGGCATCAATCGGTTCTATGCGCCCTCAGGATGAAGGGTGATCCGGGTATGGAGTCGGATGGGCTTTGGTTGAGGGATATCTGGCTGGATAGTGCAAACTACAGGGGAGCTAGCAGAGATGGCATCTGATCATGATGACTGGCAAGCTCCGTCACCTTGAACCATCCTGTTTTATTCCAAACATCGCCTGGACTTCATTTTCCACAAAGGGTAATGTACCACAGAGGTTGTACCTCATTTTTGCGCCTAAGCTTGTATGTGACTTTCCATTTAACTGCACTTATTTTATAGACTGTGCATTATATTTGTTTCTGTGTATATATTATAACACACACACGACATTGTCCTACCAATATATCCTAGACTGGGGATAACAATTCACGCTGTTATAAGGGCCATTAAAGAGCCTCCATTACATGTGAGTGCAATTATATTCACTTACTTGACTGGCCCATACTATCCTGATTTACTACACTATATATAGTTTTTTCTGTTTATTTCATAAGGGATTGTACTAATTAAGCACATATAATCACAGCTATTCATTAGCTCCCAACATTGTAAGTGCATCTTTTTTTCTACCATACCCCCATTCCATCAATATACTACACTATAGTATCTTCCACTGTCCCATTCTTCTCGTTTAATATACAACCAGAGGACATATCAAGGCACTGCTCCCACTTCTTCTCATAAGAACTGGAGTTCTGTGTGGTTATTAAGTCCTTAAACGTTTGACTTAAACTCATCCCCTATGATCTTTTGGTATTTTTGAAGGCAACTTCTTACATGGCTTTCACATTATGGCTTCTTTATGCTCCAGTAATCCTAGATTTTTTACATGTATTAAAAAAAAAAAACTTGTGTTTTTGCTTAAACATTATCCATTTAAACGGATAGCCCAAAAATATTGAAATTGGGCTCTGGGTCGCATTACTTGGAAGATATTTCCATTTAACTAAAATGATGAACTACAAATCTTGGAGTATATCGAGCCAGATCTCATCGTGGACTGCTATAGAGATTTACAGAACCTGATTTTCCCCCTTGGCTAATACAGTTGTATAATATCATAATGGGTTAATTTTTTTTTAATTTTTTTTAAACTAGATCACCGTTTTGTATCACTGTTGATAGAGGGGCTATTTAGCGTAAGCAGCATTTCTTATCTTACAATGGGATCTGGGAAAATTGTATTCTCCATATAATCGAGGGGCTTTCTCCCCCCCCCCCACCCCCTTCAGTTAAATAGGACTGGCCAAAACTTCTTGCGAACGTAACATGCAAGTGAATTCTCTTGAAGCAAAGGGTTTCTATCCGAACAACTCTAAACCTGTATCATTACATTTCTAGGAGATAAAACATAGCTAAATAGAAACTGCCTAGTGGAGTTTATTTGTTGTGAAACGTGCAGATGCGGACCTAAAGCCAAGTCCCAGAAGAAGTGACAAAGAGAAATGAACTGTAAGAGGAGGGGAAGTACTTTCCCTTTCAGCCACAGGTTTACAACACAAACTAAACTTCAGCATGTTGACATTTTGTTCTTCACAAACAGGCTAAAATTACCAAGTTAATGTTACAGAAATTCTCTTATGAAGCTACAGACTGTTGAAGAACCAGGGACCATATTTTGATGAGAAGTGCAGAGAGAACATTCACCTCATGTATTATTTTTTTATGGCTGGAAAAGCGTCATGTAACACAGTCAGTTGTCCTTATTGTTTGAGATTTTATTTATTCAGTCTCCTTCCCCCCCCACATTTGCTTGGTTTAGTCTTTTCTTTCATTTTGTTTCCCTTACACGGATGTGGCCCAGACACTGCCATCAAAGCAGTTTTTTAATTAATAAATCATCACCTTGATGGAAACGTTTCGATTAGAATTTTCAGGCTTACACCTGGTTAAATCAGGGATACCAGCATCAGACTTCCAATGTATGCCGAAATTGAGAGAGTTATACATTTAACTATTATTCATGTGGATTTATTTCCTTTTCAGTTGGGGTTGGTGCACATTTTTTATGGAAACCTTCCAGTCTGAGATACCCCTGTTATTTATACTTATTAGATATGTGATTTAATGTGGTTTGGGCCACATGAATTGTATGTGTAACGGATCGCCTGGCACCCCGACTGGGTACCTCCGTTAAAGGATGCTCCTAGCGCTTCCTGAGGACTCCAAGCACTCTGGCAGACACCACAACCACCGAACCGTAGGAGCATATGAATGCTCTTAAGCATATGAATGCTGTAGACAGTTGAATAGGAACCATATGAATAGGTTTGCTCTCCTAGCAGTCAAACTGGAACAGCATACAATAAATCCTTCCCCCAATAATGAGACGACACTTCACTTTGAGGGTTAAACAGGAACTCCCTGTACTGTCACATACAGTCTCTTTTATTCCCAATCCACAAACATAGTACAGCCCACAGGGCGTTACAAAACAACCAATCAATCCGCACAATACACCCAGACACTCCCACACAAAATCCTCCCCTCTGCATGTGATATGATTACTGAACACAATGGGTAATCTCATTATCACCGGCAGAGGAATACAGTTTTTACACAATATTTATAACTTCTAAAATATACATGTCACAAACATAAAACATACATTTTCATAATCAATCCATTCAGGGGAACAGCATATTAAAAAAATGGCACGAATCAGACCAGGGGTTCAAAAGTTAAGGGAAAGTCCTTTGTGACTAAATGAAGCATGGCTTTCTGGCCCAAACTAGTTTCAGAGTCTTCTATCCTGGAGAGTAATTCAATTATCTCCCAGGACAGACACAAGACTCCATTAAGCACATGGTTGCAAAAAGACACAAAACACTTTAAAATACATAAAGTCACTTTTTACACATAACACACAGACATTTTACATATCCCCAGATAGCTGGGATCTGAGCGCACGAAACTACCGAATAGCGCTCAGATCCTATTCACACAGTTCAATTGCCATGGAGCCGAAGTCTTTAACTACACGAATGGGCTCCATGGCATAGCTATCTGGGTTAACACATTCACATAAAGTCTGGTCCATAGTCCAAAGGCAAGAGGCGGGCAAGCAGCCCCCTCCAAGGACATGTGGCGAGGCCGGTTTCGCCACAGTATGTTTATTTGTGCTACTTTTAAAGATAATCCAACTGAAAAATGATCGCCAATAGACATAAACCAACAAATCAATGGAGATAGAGGGATGAACTCCTCCATGATCATTTCAGTTCTGTTTTGCATTCACTACTTTAAATATTTGCTCCTCTTTTCTTTGTTTCTCCTCCTGTCCACTGTATTAAACCTAGGTGAATTCTTGTGGGTTTTGTTTTTATAAATTATGTATTTTTGTTCTGCATCAAGATACAGTTAAGCTCATAGTGCCACAACAGCAACAATAATCACAGTAGTGAACAAGCAAAACAAAATGTGTTACAGTCGATTAATCAGCACAAATTTTTGAAGGTGTAAGGACAGAGTATGGAACAGGCTACGAATGTTTTGGAAGAGGATTAACTAGATATGTATTAGTAGCATATAGGTATAAAACATGCATATGATACATGAGTAACAGGGTAGTAGTAGTGATACCGCTTGGTATTCAGCACAGTATAGGAATATGAAAGGGAGAAAAGGCATAAATCTATGTTTTATAGACAGGATCGTAACTGCATATGGGCAAGGTCTCCACCATCGGAGGTCAACCAACAACGAATGCGGGGACAATAGAAAGCCAGTCACTGTGTCTGCTTTCTTCTCGCCTCTCATTTCCAGAGCGCTTTGGAGAAATAGTGTGGCATGCTTGCCGCCTAAGTGGAGTCTTTGGCTCTTCTCTCCAGGGCCGCAGGTCAAGCTAGTCTGCCTGGTCAGACTGAGTGGTCTCCTTGTGCAACGGCACATTTCAGGTATCCTTGTACTTCTGCTTGGTTGCAGATCAGGTTGCCGGTCACAGATTGGTTCATCCAAAGCAGATTGAGGCAAAATAAGCTTATATGGTACTAGAATGTACTGGAGCGGTTAGAAAGCACATTAGGCCATCTTGGCTGTTAAGCCCCGTCCCCTGAATGCTTGTGTTTTTAGATGTATCCTGCATCACTGTCAAATCTTTCTGATACAGATATGCTATGAATATGTTGATAAGTACAGAGCACAAAGTTTGAAACAAGGGCTAAGGATCAATACATTAAAAATGGCTATTTTCTATATTTCCACTACACCCTGGTTTTGTAGTACGTCAATGTACATCAGAAAAGCACCTTAACCTGTGTTCTATATAGAATCCTATTGACATTTTCTAATTATTGACACTATTTCCCACCCATTTCTATGGGTGTGTGAAGTACCTTTCTTCTAGGTTTATCTAACCCTGTCTTGCAAGGTATAGGAGAGAAAGGGAAAAGCAAAAGCACTCACACTTGGTATTACATACTCTTTTGTAGGAACAGACGTCAGCAGCTGAGAAACAAGTTTAAATCTGCTGCTCCTCGGTGTACTGAAGCCATTGTTTTTACAGTGTTTACTACCAGATTCACTGGGGCATATTATCGCCATTTATATAGCGCCAACATATTCCGTAGCGCTTTACAATATTATGAGAGGGGTGGATCTAACAATAAATAGGAAAATTACAAGAAAACTTACAGGAACGATAGGTTGAATAGGACACTGCTCAAACGAGCTTAAACTCTTTAGGAGGTGGGGTATAAAACACATTAGAACAGGAAATAGCAATCAAATAAGGTGGGAGTGAAGCAGAGCTGTAGGAGAGAGCAGAGTGCTGCCCTTTAGGAGAGAGCAAGAGACAGGTATGTGAGGTAGAGGTTACTCTGGGAGGCCATAAGCTTTCCTAAAGAGTTTTAAGGCACTTCTTAAACAGTTGAAGATTCGGGGAGAGTCTGATGGCGGTAGGCAGGCTATTCCATAGGAAGGGAGCTGCCCGCGAGAAGTCCTGCAAGCGTGAGTTGGCCGTATGGGTGCAAGCAACGGACAGGAGAAGGTCACGGGCAGAGTGGAGAAACTGAGAAAGGGCATACCTATGGATCTGTGAAGAGATAAGATTGGCTAGAATTGTTCAGTGCTTTATAGGTATGGGTTAGCACTTTGAATTGACTCCTATAGGATACAGGAAGCCAATGTAAGGACTGACAGAGGGGTTAGAGGACCCACTAGAGAGGAAAATCAGTCTGGCGGCAGCATTCATTACAGACTGTAGAGGGGCAATACTGCTTTTGGGAAGACCAATTAGGAGAGGGTTACAATAATCCATTCAGGAAATTACTAGATCATGGACAAACTCCTAGGTAGCATCTTGCTTAAGAAAGGGGCGGATGCGGGCTATGTTTTTAAGATGGAATCTACAGAATTTGGCAACACACTGGATGTGAGGCTCAAAGGTGAGGCCAGAGTCAAGTATGAAGCAAAGACAGCGCGCTTGAAAGGATGGACTTATGTAAATACCACTAACTTGAAGGGAGAGATAAAGAGGAGGATCAGTATTAGGAGGAGGAAAGACAAAGAGCTCAGTTTTAGAGAGATTGAGAAAGCGGGAGGATATCCAGTCAGAGATGGAAGAAAGGCAAGCAGTGACACATGCAGGACTGCAGGGGAGCGGTCCGGGATGGAGAGACATATCTGGGTGTCATCAGCGTAGAGGTGGTAGTGGAATCCAAAAGAGGTAATAAGTTTGCCAAGAGAGGCATTATAAAGAGAAAATAAAAGGGGACCAAGGACAGAACCTTTGTGGACTCCAACCGAGACAGGACAAGGGGATGAGGTATTAGAAAACGAGACACTAAATGAGCATTGGGACAGGAAAACCACAAGCCACCTCTTGTTCAGTAGCCGGGGAGAAAGTCTGAAGGTAGGAAAGGCATGATCAACGAGTGGTTGAGAAAGAGAATGGCAAGGTGGAGATAATTCTTTCTTTAGCTGTTCAATCTTGTCGGTAAAGTAGCATGCAAAGCTATCGGCTGTAAGGTTAGTTTGGGGGGTGGCCACAGCAGGGCGAAGAAGAGAGTTAAAGGTCTCAAAGAGATGTCTGGGATTGCGGGAGCGTGAACTAATGAGAGAGGAAAAGTATGACTGCTTGGCGAGGGCAAGGTCTGCGCTTTATGAACACAATATGAATCTATAATGTTGAAAGTCTGACTAGGTGTGAGACTTCTCCAGGAGCATTCAGCACAACGGGAGAAATTTTGCAGGTAGCGTGCTGATTTAGTATGCCATGGTTGGGGGCGTGTCCTCCTTGAGGTGCATATTGGAGCGGTGCTGCAGCGTTCAAGGCAGAGGTGAGGGTAGTGTTATATGTGGAGATGGCCAGTGAGGGACAGGAGAGGGAAGGGATGGATAGCCGTTGTGAATCAATATCAGCTGACAGCTGCTGGAGGTCAATAAAATTAAAGTTCCTTCTGAGTTGAGGAGGGTTAGGCTGAGGTTGTTGGGCGAGGGGTACTCAAGGGCAAACATTAAGAGGTGGTGATCAGAGAGAGGAAATGGAGTGTTGCAGATATTAGATACTGTACATGCATAAGAGAAAATGAGGTCGAGAGTATTGCCAGCTACATGGGTGGGAGAATTAACCCACTGCGATTGCCAGAGGGAGGAAATAATTGAAAGTAGTTTAGAGGCTGCTGAGGTCATAGGTGGGTTAATGGGAATATTGAAGTCCCTGAGAATTAGGGATGGAATAATAGAAGAGAGGGGGAACCAGGGGGACGATAAATAACGGCAATGTTAGCAGAGAAGGGTTCGAAAATGCAAATCAAATGAATTTCAAATTATGGGAAAGAGAGGTGGGCAGTTTTAAAGGAGCAGTGGGGTGAAAGCATAAATCCTACACCACCACCTTTACTCTCAGCCTGTCTTGGGTTGTGGGTAAAGTGAAGACCATCAAAGCATAGTGAGGCAGGGGTAGCAGTATCAGAGGGAGAGAGCCATGTTTCCGTTAGAGTAAGTAGGTTTAGCGAGTGTGAGATAAAATGGTTATGGATGGAAGTTGATTTAACGCTGCTGCACAAAGAGCGTGCATTCCAGAGAGCAGCTTTAAAGTAGGAATTATAGTGAGAGTTACATGGAATGGATATGAGATTGTTGTGGTTTCTGGTGTTAGCACCAGTTGGCTTAGTAGAGGAGGGACCAGGGTTTGGAGAGACATCACCAGCTGCCAGGAGCAGTAGGATGAAAAGGAGGAGAAGGTGGGAGTAAGATTTAAATGTTTGGGATGAGAGCTTGTATTTAGGGGATTTAGGAGGGGTTTGTGAAGAAAGGCTGGATAAATATGAGTAAAGTGCATGTGATAAATACAGAGATGAGGGAAGTAGAGAGGGAGCAATGAAGATGGTGTCAGCAGGAACAGGTAAGTAAAAGGATAGAGAGATTTTAATAATGAGGGAAATGAGGGAGAAAGTGAAAAATAGAAGGGAAAACATTATTAGGAGAATAGGTGCTGTGTTTTTAAAATATGGAGAATTGAGCTGTGAAAATCATAGGTGAGGTTAGGAGGGTTAAGGATTATTCATTGTGTGAATTAAGCATATGGATCTAAATAACTGCACAGAGCGATGGAAAAATATGAATATTTGCAAATTGGGGCAGCTGGCCGGTTCTTCATTAGTAAGGATGTGGGACATGTGATATGTAAATAAAGCAGAGGACAACCTTAGATTAACTGTAAAAAAGGAAAATATGTTTAAAATAAAAATAAGACAACTACCAATAGCAGGAAACACAAATAATTGAAATGCGTAGCCTGTGAGCTAATGGAAATGTACACAACATATTTAGAAAACAAGATTCAAAACTCACTTCTCCCTGAAGGTTTCTTTTTCTTGCTCGCTCCACATATTCATGACTTGCCGGTCTTTGTAAACCTTCATGGGGTCATCCATTAGGCCATTCATGTTGATGAACTTGATTCTCTGCTGCTCTGCATCAAACAGCATGGGTGGGATGACAGCCAACTGGCGCATCTGCTTCTCCAGATTCTGTAGAAGAGTTGGCTGTTAGCAGACCTAAGCACTCTACATGTACAGCGCTGGCAGTCCAGCAATTAAACAAACTTAACAGAAACTGCTCGTCTCATGCTGCATGCATTACTAAAGAGAGGTAAGGCAGCTTTCAATCATTCAATGTCTTGTATAGGCATTGCCAACTAACTGATCAAGGCAAAAACCAAAAGGTAAAATAAATAAATACTTTGCATGTTAGGCAGTTTCATGTTTTCACAATTGTGTGTTGTAGACCTTTTATTTGTTAACCCCTTAAGGACCAAACTTCTGGAATAAAAGGGAATCATGACATGTCACACATGTCATGTGTCCTTAAGGGGTTATTAATTAATTTTACGATTTTTTTTTTTTTATCAAACCAGCAAATTTTACATTATTGAAAACACTGATACACTTGGTCAGTAGCTGTCAATGGTGACCCGGCTATTTTGCCTAACCTGAAGAAAGCTGTGTGACAAACTCCCCTTTCCGCGTGAGTTTGCCACGAGCTCCTGGAGGAGCCTGCTTGCCAGCCTCCTGCCCACAGACTATGGGCCCTGCAGGGAAACCTGTAAAAGACTGTTTAACTGGCTTATTAGAACTATGGATTCCGTTTGGTAGTAGTTCGTTGTTAAACTACCGAAATTGACTGACCGTTAGCACGGATTTCATGGAACTGTTTTGGGCATAGGACCATGTGCACGGTCAGTCAAAATTATGACTTCCATGAAAATCACGAACCCCTGAACCAATCTGGGTGATTTTCGGATATGTTGGTCACCCAGATTGGGGATGTAACTTTTGTGGAGGTTTTATGTGTTTTGGGGGTATTTTTGAGGTTACTGTGATCCTTGTCTGCAGGTAGCACGGTCCTCTAGGGTAAACAACAGGCACAGTCCTTTGGTTTGCATATAATCCAGGCAGTTTATTTGTAAATTCACAAAGGAGACAGCAGTAAATGAAAAAAAAATAAAATAAAACAAACAACAATAACCCAAATCCCTATAAACAAAAACCTAGTTCGTCTGAGCACTAACTAACTTCAGATTCCCTCTCTCTTAGGGGTTAAACTATAACAAAATAATACTGGTTTCACCAACCTAGTATCTTTGTTAGCTCTCAGCACTCCACTGTTAAGTCAGCCTGCTGCTTCCAGCCCTTCAAGAGAGAAACAAAATTCTCTCTCTTTTCCGCACTCCCAGTGCTCCAAGCCAGCCTTGACTGCTTTCCTTTTGCACTCCCAGTGCTCAGTCTCCTTGACTCTCTCCAACCTGCAGGGAGGGGTTTATTCCCACTGCTACAGCTGATTATCTGCAGCTGAGCAGTGGGTTGGAGACAGTTCCAAAAAACTCTTGCCTGGACCTGATTTCTCCCAGTTGTGTATAAACTGAGGAGTGGAGGCATTGGCCCACCCTGCTCTCCAAATGCTCCACCCCAGGGACCCATAACTAAACAGTGGTTTGTGTTGCCTACAACACATCCTACACATACTTCCCCTGGGGTTAAATATTATAGGCCTATCTGCCTTCACGTTATCACAGTACATAACCACTGCAGGTACTGAGATATAATTCAATTATATGTTTGTGTGCTCAAGTTATTATCTCTCAGGCACAGAGGAGGAGTATGTTAGATGTTTGATTGTAACTAGTCTCCTCTAAGGTCCAGGGGGAGGGATTATCCGTTTTGTGTGGGAATGTTATGGGCGTGTTTGACTGTCTAAATTGTATAAAAGCAGGCCATCTGGCCAGATTAAAGCATTCCAGCTTGTACTTCCAGAACTATGTGTCGTCAGGTTACTGGGAGGGGAAAGGGCTAATCACTACTCCAGCTTGTTTCAGTGTGGAAGATTCAACGGGGAAAGCCCTTGTAAGGACTAGAGCTCCCAGGACTGAGTGTCGTCCAGTGCCTGGGAATGGATAGAGCGAGTTCCCCATTCGGTTCCAGGACCCCAGTCAAGTCTCGGCGACTGGGGGCAGGAGTGCTGGCTGAGGTTCCCAGCCGGGGTACAGTGAGCACCGTTACAAGCTGTATTGTAAAAAAGATGCTATTTTTGAGCAAGAAATTGTTAGAATGGAAGGCCAAATAGGAGGGGAGCTTTAAAGAGGTATGTGTTATTTGCAGGTTTTACAGTGGGATGAGGGAGGATTGCGTTTAGGCTCTGATAGCTCAAATAGAGTTTTACGTACGATGGTGAAAGAATAGGAAAGTTTGGATTTAGTGATGGTCACAGCTGAAGTCTGAGTATGAAACTAAAAATCAGTCCAAAAAAGGAGCGGAATCAATTCCCGGAGGGCAATAAATGATCACATAAAAAAAAGAAAAAAAAATGTATTCAAAGAGAAATATAAGGGGGGCGGGGGGGTTGTCTGGTCGCATTTCTACACAATTATTGTTTACCTGTCTATGTTTCTTTTAATATTCCAATGGTTTTGAAGAACAGTGTTATGTAAGAGTTGTTGCTAACTGATCCATTTCATAGTTGTGGATAAGCAACAGATGACACATGAAAAATAATATGTACGTTACCACCCACAATCCTTTGCTGCAGTGTAATCATTGCCTGCTGTGGCTTTTTCCATTGCGTGGTGTGGGATGCGTTTCTGACATCCACATATGCTTAGGTTTTGCTCATATTCTGGGTTCAATCAGGCAGATTAAATACAACAGTAAGAGAGTCAGGGTTACACGCAGCACAAGGAAGCCTTACCTCCTGCTCTGAGAGGCCGTCAATAATTTCTGACACTTCGTGTTCGCTGCGTGCTGCAGATAAGGACAGGCTGCTTCCCCTCTGTCCTACCCTGCTGAGAGATGGAATTGAAATGTTCAATCACATGCACTGATGCATGAACAGGTTATATGGATGAGCGACCTAACATAACCACTGCAGGCATTCACAGGATTCTTGTTATCCAGAAACCTTTTCTGGCCATTACAATACCACTAAAATCTGCCTCTGTGACATGATTTAAACTAAAGGGTGATGTCGGATAATGTGACAAGCACATTACTGTCCAAACACTTCTCAGACACAACAAGGAGTAGGAAAATGGAAAACGCACAGACTTCAATAAAGTCTAAAGCTGGAGAACAATCCTGGATTTTCAAAACACAACCCCACACACCTCTCCACCCAGCTGTTATCAAGCCCAGTTTGCTATAATGGAGTATTTACCTCACCTGCATACATAGTACAGAAAATTACAGTTCTATTCATATGTTACTGTGATAGTCATATAGGGTTTTATACAATATTTGTGATTGTTAACAATATTAGAATCTTCAATTGACATAGAAAGAGTGTTCCAGGTAGTACTCTTATAGTTAGAGTGCACATGCAATGCCAAGTATTAACAGGCAGGAAATGTGGACAATTGACAAATAAATTGCAATTTCAAAAGACTTTTTAAAACTTAAGCTATTCTTAAAACACAACTGTTACAACTTGAATCATGCAATTATCTTGTCAGTTTTACCCAATCCTTGGTCTAGTAATACCTTGGTTTCACTTTCTAGGTAATAATAGGCCATTGATACATTGTGCTAACCAAGGTACTGAATGTATTTTTGAAAGAAGTTCAAGCTATCTCACATCAGCACCAAATACAATCAGCCCTTTTGGCAATGTGGTTTATTTAGGTCATACTAGATAATATACAGATTACCCTAGGTTACATATGCTGGTAACATCTCCCCATTGTATTGGGCTGTCATTCATGAGAGGATACACCAGCCTAGTCAGAACATATACTAGCTTTTACTCCAGGTGACCCTGTGCAGCAGACTAGCTCAGGATATTCATCACACACCAACCTCTGCATGCGTTCCTGAAGTTCCCTCTGCTTGCGGATTTCTGGAAATTGCTTCTCGTAATATTCACGGACTTTGCTCTCCTTGGCTCGCCTTCGGGGATTATTTTCAATACGTTCAACCTTCTTCTCCCAGGCCTCCATCAGCTGGTCATATCGTTGACACAGCTTTTGCTCCTAGAAATAGACATAACCGTTAGAAGTTCAAAATAAACTATACTCTAGCTGAATCATAGGCAACCTTTGGCCCTCCAGATGTTTTGGACTACACCTCCCATGATGCTTTGCCAGCATTACGGGTGTAAGAGCATTATGGGGAGATGTAGTCCGCAACCGTGCCGAAGGTGGCCTATCCCTGCTCTAGCTCATGATAAATCATAGTAGAATAGCCAAATACAGGCCTTTTCTAACATGTAAAAATCTAGATATAATTTTTATCTATCAATTTTTATTTTAAACACTGTAATTATTTAAACAATTTTATTTGTTTTTGCTTTATGATCTTCCCTTGTTTTAAAGCAACATTTGATCTAGTCTGTTCTAAAGGCCTGCAAGTCACTAAACACAGAACACCGTCAATAAACAGGAAGAACAGGCCAAAACATTTGTGATTATAAGTAAAAAGCTACCATTTGAGACCTCATAAGGTATATGCATAAATAGCGATTCTGGGGCAAAACATTAAATGATACATTCAGCAAGAACACTGGTTCCAAGGTGACTCGTCCACATATAAAACACAGAGCTTACAGTATTCTATGGCTTTACAAGTGTATTATATATTAGAAATATACCCTACACCCTCAGGGTTGATAATTCAATGTACAGATATTAGGTCACAGCACAGTTTATACTCTTGGTAAACAACTTTCTTTCGAACAACGGTAATTACAAGTTGGCTGGGAAATTGAGCTCTTAGCCTTTTAGCATAATTGAAAAATACCACGACAGTTGGCAAACAGATAATTATCTCTTCCCAGGAAGCATGTGATTTATACAGGACTTTTAAGAGACTGCCAAAACTTTACGAGAACCACTAACTCCTTTATGGAAAAACTGCTGATAAGATTTAAAAAAAATAAAGAAAAAGTTTAAAATTCCCTGCTTGGAATAAAATCAAAAAGCCTAAAAATGATCAAATGTATTTTATCTGCTCACAAAACCATAGGCTGATTAGTAGACTTGTGTAAGGGGTTCTCTCCTTTGGACACTTTATGAGAACACATAACTTAATTTTCCTTTCTTTCTCTCAAAGTCATCAAATTATTTTTACAAAGCATTTCCCCTCCCCCCCCCCAAACTTAAAGTGTCAGAATTGCTTTAGTACTTAAAATGGACAATATTTAATCTACGTGTCACGCTTGCAAAAGCCAAACTCTTAATAAATGTTTACTGTTCCACTGCCTGATCCATAGTTTTTAATCTCATCCTCAGTATTTTGGATCTTTTAGTTATACAGTCTGTACTCCTGGCTTGCCAGCTCTGGCCATGGGTTGATAATTTTCAGTAGATCATTTACATGGACCAATTGCCTGGGCTGCACATATCCAATCACTAGACAGATATTGGGAAGTGGCACTTTGTGAACATCCCTGTTAAGGTCTTCCTAGGAGACGCTAGATGAGCAGAAACATTTTGAAGGCCCTGACATCATGGTCACATTTTCTTTTTACACACTCTTAGGTAGGTTTGTAAACATATAACTATCTATACACATTATCTACATTTGCTACAGAATCAAAGATAAACACTAATGAATATCATAGTTTTCATTTCTTAAAAGTATATTGAATAAATAGTGTGTGAACTTTAATCACAGACTGTATATTGATCCCCACTTTGTAGAATATAAATAAAAAGGGGATTTCCATGTCTTTGAGGCACGATTATTTCAATTCCAATTGATGTTATATTTCTAAACATCCTAAAGCTACCAGAAGCTTAAATTGGAGAAGTGTAAAATGATGCGGACAGATAGAAGTGGGAAGTTCCCCCAATCCAAAATCGTCTTTTGTTTCTTATTTTGACATTCTTTATTTTTGCAGATATAATAATACAGGCTGGTTTAGACATAACAGAAATAATATAGACAGAAATAAAGATTATGAGAATATGTCAAGAATAATGCACTTTTAATTTTAATAATAAACAAAATATAGGCGATTATGCACTTCCGATAAGCCAACATTACGGAATACATCAAGTCTCTTATATCCTCTTCTGATTTTAGCATAGCATATTTTGTACTATGGACCCTATACATGGTGTGATAATCTTAAGCAAAACTCAGTCAGTCAGTCAAAACCAAGATCTGCAGCGAAAATAAAATATAACAAAACTGTCAACAGTAAGTTAGTGTGTGCCACAGCTTCTGGACAGAGGAAATCGCTGGAATTGCCACACGCTCATGAAGTAGAACAGCCAAGTCCAGGTTGATTCCCAATAAGGCCTCCAGAGCCCCAGAGGCTCACTAAGTAAGACAAGGCACAATTAACAAGTCTCCAGGCGAGTATGGGCACAGTACCTTCTGTGTGACATCTGTGTAAGTGATGCAGAGGAATTCCTGATGCACTCCCACAGAAGGTTCTCGATGAAGGCTTCGGAATCACTCTTAAACTGTACTCTGCTGGTGCAGGCTCAGATCCTGCTGTGAAGTAAGCTGATAATGCTGGTTTTGCATACTCCAGCAGGAGCCAAAAGTTGGCACATAAGTCAAAGGCATTTCAGGAAATGTATCATATTTTCAGAAGGTTCTGCCCACCACGTGCTGCCTACATCTGCGATTGGTAATGATTGCAGATCATATATGTTGTGGGTCCACGTGGATCTGCTTACCCAATTGCCAGTAAATGAAGGCATCTGAATAACCCTCAAGGGCGGGAGGAGAGTTTGTCAGTCAGATTTTGCCTTCTCCCAAGGAACATTGGGTGGAAAGATCGCCTGTGTCTCACACTTCTGCCCTCAGGTAGGCCACAATGTTTTTGACTGTGCCTCAAGTATGCTGGGAAGTAGCGGTTAAAAAGCACACTGAAAAAGCCAGGCACGTTCCCAAATGTCTCCCAAGGATGGATTGCCTGGAGATATTAAGTATTTTGCTTCCAATATATCGATAAATGTGAATATAGGGAACTTTTGCACGAAGCTCAGGCAAGACATGTCCATCCAATATGGCTGTCAAGCCCCCCTAAATCATCTTAACCTTGGGTATTCCTGCTTAATAAAATATGGTACATCTTGTAGAAGACAAACATTCTAGGAACAATACAAACTTTGGATGTTTACGATCATTCCCTTACCCAAATACCTTTCAAGACCAACTCCAGGACTTCACATAAAAAGAATGTAATAAGGATATTGGCAGGAGACATTTGAAATTCTACATTTCATGTGTCAACTTTATTGCATTTTCCATCTTTAATGGATCAGAAAAACTGACACTAACCATTATCTGCCCTCACTAATCACAAGGTAGAGTAGAAAAACTACCTTTTTAGAATCCACTTGAATTTGTTAGTCTACGTATTAATCTTGGTAGAGGAGACTCTTGGCATCTCCAGTACATTCAAGCTGTAAGCACCTTGAGAATTCATTACTTATGCCAAGTCTGCAGCTAAACTCTGTTGGTAGTAGGCATGACCCAAGATTGAGCTGCGTATTTAGGAGCAAATTTTAGCAGATTTGACACAGACCTTGGTTGGAGTATTGTGTAATTCTTACAGGTTCAGAAACCTAGGGTTTAGGACTTCAAGGTTTACACGGATAAAACAGGCTTTCATTTGCTTCCAAACATCACATGCAAGTTATACGGTAAAGATTAACGGAAAAATACACTACACCAACCCTTTTAAACAGGCATTTTATAAGGGACAGAGATTATCTCTGGCAATAATATGCACATAGTGCCCCCTGGTTCCATTTATTATGTTAGCACAAGTTGGGCATTTGTATTAGAACTGCTAAACATGAATTGTTCAAATTAAAGCTCTGAATGCCCCATTCAGCAATTGTGTTATGGCATCGGTCAGCCAAATCTACCGCCCTCACTTCCTGATAGTTTCTGCCCCCTTCATTAACAATCGCTGGGAATTTCTATATTATTTCAGGTTTATTTTTCTTGTTAACTCCCTTGTAGATTGTTTTACAAATGTTCTGTCCACGAAGCCAGAACAATAATAAAAATAATATTCTGGCACATATGTAGACGCTAAAAAGAAAAGGCAAAAACTCAGAGCTAGTTTGTAGGTTCATCACCAAACCAATTTGAACTGCATCTGAATTTCCCAGCAGTTTTTTTGATAATCCCAGGTATTAGAAATTATTCCTTGGCGAGACGGTCTGGTGGTTTCCAGGTTCATTAACCTATTGACATCTTTTAAATACTATTTAGGAGTTATTTTTTGAGCAACTTCCCTGTTTATTTTTTTCCCTGTTGTATTCTTACCCAACAGCTCAGTGGTTAAATATAAATTTGAAGAAATACCCGAGTACTATGTGTTTATTCATTCCTGTGTTCGTTCTAAAAGCTTACCCTTCGATCTTCCTTGGGAGATACAATGGATATGGTTGTGCTCAATACATTCTATATGACGTAGGGCAACTTCCTCCAAGATATGGAGGATATGGTATGTGTATTAAAGATAGGATGGAGATTTCATTTTAATATTGCAAGTTAACTCCATGAGAGGCAAGTATCAGAAATTATAAAGCTCAGATTACACTTAAAGTCTCCGAGATATATACCTCCTTTACATCAACCCATTTGGAAGCAATCATTCATTTGTTAACAACAGTGCTCTTTGCCCCAGTTGAAGGAAGGAAACAGATTTTTAAAATCATTTCCACCATGCCTTCCATTGCATTGTAGGAACTACTGTTACTTTTGCCACCAATCTGATAACTGTTTTAATGGGAAGTCTAGTACAAAATTGGTTGTCTGAAACATTAACTGTATTGCTGAGAGCACCAAATAAACCAACAACTTGGAATCCGAAGGTTTGTGCCAAACCTTTTGTTATTACTTTCATATTTATTTATTTTTTTGCTAGAACTGCTGTGCACCAACTGAGTAAATGCACTCCTTTGTCGGCTACTTATGGGGAGCAGTTGGAGGCCAAGGATACCGGCATTCTAAAAAAGTCCTCATGGACTGCATTTGGGTCAAATCATACTACTTAAAAGAAAGGTTTTTAAAAACATCCATTATCTCCCCACCCATTATGATAAATGCTAATGAAAATATAAGCTCGTCAAAATAGAATACAAATAAGTTTTCTTAATAAAATAGCCACTACAGAATAAGTCAATTATAAATTGAAAATGTTTCTAAATTATTTTAAATGTCCGTTTTGAAAATCAAAGTGAAAATAAAAACATATTTGCTTGCACTGAGGATTGAACAAAATGTACCCTCAAATGGCTTCAACCTTTACAGTCTTTTTTTCTGAAGGCAGGTGGCATAGGTGAGCATTTTCACAGTAGGCCACGGTGATCACCCAGAAATGAGAATGTAATACTTGTATTTAAATCTAATTCTTCCTTGATATTTACTCTTGCACAACATGTCTGTGCAGCACACTTCAGATCAATTAACCCTCACTAATCCAAACAAGCATACTGATCTTCAACATCTCACAACAGTTCAGTATCCTTGACGCTGGACCTCTCTGGATACAACTCTGTCTCTCATCTTAACTTAGCAGGGATATAAATCATATCATGTATTTAAGCTATTGCCATATGAAACTACCGTTCACACCATCGTTTCATGGACTGGTTCCAATACGTGCTCTGTGCAAAAGACTTACCCACTGCTTGCGTGCATGATTCCTTCTCTTAAAGTACAGGATGAGCTTTTTGCGCATTGTCTGGTTTCTAGAAAAGAGATTTTAAAAGACGAGTAAAATACTGCCCTTTATTGGGAAACATTCACACACACTTTCCATTTATTAACTTCAACTTTATCTTTTCTCGGGTGCGCACACAATCTGGTTTTGGTTTCCCTCCTATGTGTCATTTCTTTAAATCAAAACAACTTGAGTAAAATGTTGATGTTCCAAATGAAAATGAAGAATGAAAACTTTGGGTTTAAATCTGTACTTACATTTTAATATTCTCATGGTACTGCTTGGTGTCTGAAGGTTGGTTGTATAATGGCTGGAATGAAAGAAGAAGAAAAAGAAATCCAATGATAAACCATTCACACACAATGCTTCCAGATTGTCAAGGAAAGTATTGACTAGTTACATATGCAGGTCTCCTATTACAGTGATTAGGTGACTGCTGATTGACCTGAAACTGTTATTCTGTATGCACAGAGAAACTCACCAGTTCTACATGGGGGCCCAGTCCTTCTAGTATCCGGTGAGCGGCTTCTGCTTTTTTCTAGAGGATTAAATAGAAAAGGGAAAAAAAAATAAATTTTGTTTTTTAAAAATCTCTAACATTTGCAAAAAGTATTTCTTATACATGTGCTGCATATTGGGGGGTGGGGAAACATGTTTTGGGAGACCATTTTCTAAACATTTCTCAAGAAATGTGTTCTATACAACTTACACAAACACACGTATATGAATACATACATACTGATCAGCCACAACATTACAATCACATGCCAAATATCATATAGATTGTGCTGCCAAAACATCTATGGTGTGTGGAGGAATGGAGACCTCTGAACGTGTCATAAGACCTCTGAACGTGTCCTGTGGTATGTGGCACCAAGACATTGGAAGCAGATCCTTTAAGTACTGCAAGTTGCAGGGTTGGGCCTCCATGGATCACATTTGTTTCAGCACATCCCACTGATGTTCAATCTGATTGAGGTGTGGGGAATTTGGAGCAAAGGCAACACCTTGAGCTCTTTGTCATGTTCCTCAAACCATTCCTGAATATTTTTTTATTTTTTTTGTGTGGCAGGATGCTTTATCCTGGTTAAAGAGGACATCAGGGTACACCATCACCATGAGGGGGTATACATGGTCTGCATTAATGTTTAGGTAGGTGGTACATGTCAAAGTAGCATCCACACGATTGCCAGGACCCAAGCTTTCCTGGCAAACATTGCCCAGAGCAGAACACTACCTCCACCGGCCTGCCTTCTTCCCACAGTGCATCCTGCTGCCATATCTTCCCCAGGCCATCCAGCTGATCTAAAATAGAACGGGATTCAATTGACCAGGCAACTTTCTTCCATTGCTCCATGGTCTAGTTTTGATGCTCCTGTCCCCCATTGAAGGCTATTTCGGTGGTGGACAAGGGTCATCATGAGCACTCTAACTGGTCTGCAGCAATCTGAGAAGCACATTGTTCTGACAACTTTCTATCATGGCCATTATTAAGTTTTTCAGCAAGTTGAGATACAGCAGCTCTTCTGTGTGATCGGACCAGACAGACTAGCCTTCACTCCCCGTAGGCATCAATGAGCCTTTGGTGCCCATGACTGATTAAGGTTCATCAGTTGTCCTTCCTTGCACCACTTTTGGTAGGTACTAACTACTGCATACTGGGATCAAGACTTGCTGTTATGGAGAGGCACTGACCCAGTCATCTAGCCATTATCAAAAGGTATTGGATCTTTTTGCTTGCCCATTTGTCCAACTTCCAACACAAGAGATTCAATAACCAAGTATTTACTTACCGTATTGCCCAATATATCGCAGTTGTCATAACTGGTGATTTTAAGTGGAACGGGTCATGTGTCAGACCCTAATGAAACAATTCCTTAGTCAGGAGAAAAGTTTTTATTTTGTGGACTACAAGTGATACCTTGTTCTATGTGTTTCTCAGCTAAGCCATTACTGTAGGCAATTTTATTATAACTAGGTATTGCCAGTGGTGCCAAGATTCTGATAGGATTTGAATAACTCAACTACACAATGCTCACAGGTTTCTGCCTATATCCTTTTTCCTCCCCTTTGCACCAAATATGGATATACACCAGTTTTACCACAACATTCAACAAGCAGGCTAACACTCATGGGAAATGTGTCCATAACTGATCTTGTATTAAAGGTCAGGCATCACTGCTTTACTCACTATATCCACACGGGGCCTAAAGAGCTTAAGAGAATCATAGCTACATTTATAGAATGTATCTGCAATTAGTGACACATCCAATAAATATGATGTGCAGCCCTCTCAACTTCCAAGAAAAATCCAATTTATTTTAGTATCACATAATTTAATCAGAAGATTGTTCTAATGAAGAGTCAAAACTATGAGAAAACACTTATCTGTGACCCAGATACTGTGAAACAAGCAGAAAGCCATACTTTTAACTTGAAATTATGATGACCATTATAAAAGGATTACATGGTGTTCTTTGTCGTAAGCCAGAAAACATTTCATGGCACTTTACCAGAAGTGAAGAAAAAGGATTTGCTGGCATTCAAATGGCACACAGGATCCTGCAAGACCACACTATAACATTGTACAACTCCGAAGTTAGCATGGCATTTGTGTGGCATTATACAGCCACCTAATGGTTGCATTATATACTACAGCTGAATTATCCACAGCAGTGCCTGCAATTTGCAAGCCAGACATCCTCCTCATTATTATTTAGAAGCGTCAACATTTTCCACAGCTCCGTAGAAGGAATTCCTGAGACATCCTGGTAATGTCCAGAATAATTTAAAGATATGAGGGGGGTAGGGGGGGAGGAAATAACGAAAGATCATGGTTGAATACATTGTATTCAAAGTAAAAATGAATTATATTGACACCATAGTCCGTCAACACAATGTGAGGATAAGAAGGATGAATAAAGAAAATGGGAGAACGTGGCAGCGGAGAGAAGTTAATTGGTTAGTTGATATGCCTTTCTAAAAAGTAGAGATTAAGTCAATTTGCCTTTTGGAAGAGAATTGTAGCAAAAAGTTTGAAGACTTTCTTCCAGATGTGGGACAGTAAAAACACACACACAAAAAAAAAAATCACTTCATAGCTTGACAGAGTTGACCATTTGAATTTTTTTGCTAGGACTGTCAGGAGTTTTAAATGTTTATGGTTTTCAGTAAAATTGGTTAATAATGAGACATAGACGAACAGATTGCAGTATTCTTCAGTCCATATAAAGCTCTTAATAACCGTGCCCCAGTCTACATATCCTCCATAATAAGCATATATGTCCCATCCTGACTTCTCTTTTCTGCCATAGTCTTAAATACTTTCCTTGGTTCACACCAAAACTAGAAAGGTCTTCTGTAGTGCTTCACCTTTCTTATGGATTTGTGTCATAAAATACACTCACACTGTGCAAGTCCACTTCAAGGCATTTCTGTTCAGGCACCTCACCCACCATGTCCCACCAGAGTCGCAATATACGTTTCTGTTATAGTCAGTCTTTGGCCAGACCCTATCTGGCAGCTCTCACCGCTGAAAGGCATGTCTATAGGCACAAATCAACAAAAATGATGCAAAAGAACACATATATGTACATATATACACACACACATACATATATACACACACATACATACATACATATATACACACACATACATACATACATATATATACACACATACATATACACATATATATGTGTGTATTATTAATTTAAAAGTAGAATGGCCATTTCCAAAATGTATGTATGTAGGTTTGACAAATTTACCAATTGGTCAAAATGTAATCTAGTGTTTTTAATCTTTTAATCTATACTGGAGAAAATGCAGAGGAATACACACATTGAACAGGCCTATTCACACCATTCATTTCAAATGGGTCTGGGAAAAAGGCTGATTCTTCTGTCTTTGTGCAGCTAGGATGACTTGTTTGGTGGCACATAAAGGTTGAATATACATTCAGACTCAAATGCCATTTTAACAACTAAACATCCTTGAATACGTTGCTAAACCACATGGAAATATGAAGAAGGTGTTTTGCATTATGTTTATCCTTTTCATTTCACAATTTAGTTGTTTGAGACAAAAAAAAAGCACTGTTTTGGCTATAGTAGGCTTGAGTGGGGTGGATTTAATCTGTGGCAAATCTATCAAGTGCTGTGACAAGTAAAGTCATGGGTTGCATTTTTTTGCACATTTTCAATTGTTAAAAGCTTATACAATGTTTTCTTCTGTAACCCATATAATGAAGAAGCTGGGCACGTAATTAATTTTCTGCAACAGGTATTCTAAAATTCAGGCAAATAATTCACGAGTTCAGGAATAAGCATTGGTACGAACACGCAATAATTTTATTATTTTTTTTTTTTTAATGATGATTTATCTATAGAGTGCCAAGAAGAAAAATAAATAAATGAAATAGAAACTTTACTATGAGAAATGACCGCAAATACAGCAAAAGGTTGGTTTCACATTCTAGTTGCTAGTGCCAAATCTATCCTGTTGGGATTCAACTTGTTCTATATTGCCCTGAAAATACCATTCTGTCTCAGTAGGCTCTGCATGATGCCAGTTATTAGTTGGAAGATTAATAAATATAAACCAATGCAAAGCTCAGCATGGAACACATGCAAAGCCATTTCAGTCAGTTATGCTCTTAACCCTTCTATGCTTCTCCCAACAGAGAATCTCAAAGCTTCCAGTTTAGTAAGAAGCTCGAATGGGTCACTGCATTAATCTTCCAGCATAGTACTGCGATGGAAATCAAAGGTCTTGTGATGAGGAAATTTTTTTTAAAAATAAACGAGTTATGTAGTTTGCACATAGATCAGTTCATTAATGCTCTTCTATTCTTTGCAGAGATTGGCTATAGGGGCATAACACGTAGCCACACTACAGGTTTTAGAACATAACATATGTTGTTAATAATGTGGGTCTGGTAGGGTGGGTGCAGACTCCCCTGTGGCACCTTACTGCTACATTGATTTGGGTTTATTAAATGTGTTTGATTGGCCTTTACCCCTCTCATTAAACAGCCTGACCTGGATGTCCTGTGTCTGAGGAGAATAGTGGCTGCATTAATCACGTTGATAAAGAACAGACATTTTTAACAAGGAGAGACATGGCCATAGGGGTTAGAAGTGGTTTTGAAGACTTTATGAACACCCAGATGACTGGCCATATTTAAAAATCTCACCACTTTAAAAATGAGCTACAAAACACATTTTAGGTGTGGTGATAACCAAGTGTATACAGAGGGAGGTGGACATTTGTTTTTTCAAAAAGCCAATTTAAAACATATGCAAAAGTATCCATAGACTCCTTAACATGAAAAGGGGATGACAGTTTGCATACTGGGTGGCACTCCCCACCACTTTTAGGCATATACAATGTTATACATGAATTTGCTCCATGCAGCATAGTGTGTGAGGATATGGGATACACAGCATAACCGGAAACCTTATTCAGATCAGGGGAGAAAGATTGGTTTATCAGAGTAAGACTATTTATAAAGTGCCTCCCAGATGGGATTTCAGACCTTACTAAAATATTGGTGTTGGTTAAAATTAAACGCTTCACTGCACAGTAACAATCTTGCAGGATTGAAAAAGGAGAAATCCACAAACGCAGACATAACCTAGCAACCAGCCTGAACTAAATTAGCAGAACAACTGCCCAAAGGTATGCCAATAATGTATGTGCTTCCTAAGGCTCTTCTGATCTGGATCTATTCAATGCTGCCTTTCAAATCTATTTCTCGTGGATTACCAAAAGTACAAACTAAAACCACTTACAAAACTCGAGCACCGCAGGCTTGAAATGTGGCACAGAAACCAGCACCACATATACAAAAAAAAAAAACCTGTCTTTAATTGTCTGGCACATTTTCTTTTGGAGAACAGATCATCTTGAAGGAAGAACAAAACGAAGAGGGCACAGAGTATTTCTAAACAAGGTTTTGATTTACAAAGCCAATTCCCCGCAGCACACGGGAAGCAAAATGAATTTATCGTACACTGTTAAATCAGACAGCTGCCTAATCCAAAAAAAGTGTGTATATATATATATATATAAAATCACTAGCAACTATCCTGACTGTGCTTAACCCTTGGAGCTCCAAATAGGAGAGGAATCTTTTGTCTGCTTACCAGTTACAGGAAGAGTTAAAAAGGACTATATGTGAACTTCACAACAACATTTATGTTATGAGATATATATATATATATATATATATATAATTATAATGTATTTTTGAGGACAAAGACCCAGGACATACTTGAAAACGAGAGAAATCTCAATGTATCCATCCTGGTAAAATATTTTATAAATAAAATTAAAAAGGTTAAAAAAAAATAAAATCAGAAGGACAGAGTGAGGAGGGATTACGGTGTCATACCTTCTAAAACACAACCTGGGGATTATCTACTAAACTGAGTTATAGTAGGCTGAAATAGCAGAAATTGATAGACAGGTAAGAATTTAGGGCTTTCATAGAATACAATTAAATATTATAAATTATATTATAATCCCAATATTTTGCTGGCAGATTTTTTTTTTTCTGCTGATAGTGTTTAATATTTTTTTGCCTTCCACTGTATGTATACATGTAACGCCATTCATAACATTATCCAATAGATGTGCATTTCATGCTGAAGCATTTGCAATGCTGTATTAGCAGCAGTACATAATTTCACAGGCGGTTTTCGTGTGTCTCCAGCTCAGAATTAATGGTCGATGGAAAGCCAGTGAGTGAGGCAGAACACGCACACAAAGCAATCTCTAATGTCCTCAGATGAACTATAGCACACAACAAAAGGAATGAGATCCTGCAGCAGTGCACACTGCTTCCACCGAGAGTCCCTGCGCACACAGAACACCATCATCTGCAACATATACAATACACAACCTGAAAAGCATGCAAATCAAATATATTGTACATGTACCCCAAACAGGATATTAATCGCCTTTATAAAGCGTCAAAGTCTGCAGCGCTGTACAATTAGTCCGTTACACCCCACATAACATGTAAATCTATTAATCACATATGATATACACCCTGAATAGCAAAGTAAACCGCATACCTGTGCGAATTTATACACAAAATAGCATGCAGGTCTATCAGCCACACATAATATATATACACACACACCAAAGAACAACCAAAACGTAATAACTAGTTACACACAATCACAATGCAAATCTATTAAACAGAAACCGTTTAATATTCACTGAATCAAAGACTAAAAATCACCTATAACTTGTTGAAATTTGTTTCTTTCATTTGATGGCCATTTTTTATTTGAAATGTATTTTAACGATATCACAAATGACATCATAATCCAATTCAGACAAAGTAATGTAATGATACACCTTGCATATGAAGAGGAGAAGTAGAAACAGTGTCAGATACAAGGGCACAGCTTCGAACAATAATTGACAGGGCGCTAAGATGGAGGCGCCCGCTCTATCCCCACTACCTCCCCATCCCCCCCTTTTTTTTATTATCATTACAGTTAACACGTTAATTAAGTTGGGATTAAGTTCAGGGAGTTGAGGGTGGAGTGAGCACTCTATTGATGATGACAATGTACCAAAGCCTTATTCAACAAAGTATTTGAAACCTATCTTGGCTGGTAATGTCTGAAAAGGAAGAAAAAAAAAAAAAAAGATGGAGGCGCCCAGTGGTGAGGTGTGGATTTCTACCTTTAACCCCTTCAGGAACGGACTGTTTTGGCCATGTTGTACGTTAAGGACCAGGGATGTTTTAACACTTTTGTGGTGTCTGTGTTTAGCTGTCATTTTCTTCGCTCTCATTTACTGTTCCCATACAAATTATATATTGGTTTTTTTCAGGACAAAAAGGGCTTTCTTTACATACCATTATTTATATTAGGTCATATAATTTACTTTAAAAAATAAATAAAATATGGTGAACAATTGAAAAAATAAAACAGTTTTTTGACTTTTACTCGAAAAATCTTTTACTCCCCTACACAAGCTAATGGAAAAAACTGCCAAATAGATTCAAAGTTTTTTCCAGAGTTTAAAAACACTCAGTGTTTACATGCGAGTTATAGGGCTATAAGTACAAGTAATTGCGGTTT
This sequence comes from Pelobates cultripes, assembly GCA_933207985.1. Classification (NCBI taxonomy): domain Eukaryota; kingdom Metazoa; phylum Chordata; class Amphibia; order Anura; family Pelobatidae; genus Pelobates; species Pelobates cultripes. Next base: position 217,151,282 of record OW240916.1, on the reverse strand, counting down.
CAAAATATACATTTTAAAAAATGTATCAATAGTGACATTGTAACACTTATCTGTCAAATCTCTGAAAAACACCTCACATGTACATATTTTCTTAAATTAAATTAGACACCCCAGGGTATTAATCTAAGGATATTTTGACAATTTCTATGCAGCCATTTTATCTTTGCTAAACTTTGCATAGGTAGTTTATTTTTCTCACATGCATTGCAATTCAGGTATAAATTCACAGATGCAGTTATGTGTTGTTACCAAAAAACACACTAATAGGTGTTCAGCAACATCTCCTGAGTAAAGTGATGCCACCCATGCATAGGCTTGTTGGGTGGTTAGGGGGCTAAAAGGCCACATTTGGCAGGTGTGCATATCCACTTTCCAACTTGGAATTTTGACATGTAGTCAACCTGTGCCCATGTCCAATTTGGGACATTTTATGAAGCCGGCCAATGTATTTTACCCCATCAAACCATATATTTTTGAAAAGTAGACAACTCCAGGTATTTTAAATGGTGGTATTTTAACACTTTTCATACACTGAATTTCCCACCAACCTTTGTCAAACCTTTGGGTAGTAAACATTTTTTCTGTTTTTTTCACACACATTGTAATTTAGGCATGATGTAATAGATCATGTTATGTGTTACTGCCAAACAACACCCCAATATGTGTTCAGCAACACATATTGTGCCAGGGTATTGTATAGAGGGTGTTTTAACATCCTTCCCCCAACCATTGTGCTAATGAAATTTCAGAGAACGTGCACGGTGGTAATTTTTGAATTCTGCTTTTTGATTTTAGCCAGCTGGTTATATGTTACTACCAGAAAACACCCCATTTTGTTTTCTGCAAAGTCCCCTGAGTACACCTATGCCCCCCATGCATTGGTTTGCCACGATTTTACAGTAACAAATTTTCAAATTTTGGCTGAATATAGTTTGCTTGCTTTGCTAGGCACATGTTGAGTGTGGTGCATTTTTACATCCCCTAAGTTTAAGTTATGGTTTGAAAGTATATATTTTTATAAAGTAGACATCCAAGGTTATAGAAGATGGAGTGTTTTGACTTCTTTCCCCCAACCATTTTGTCCAAAAAATTCAGAGAAAGTGTGTGGTGGTAATTTTTGAATTCTGTTTTTTATGCACAAGTCATCTGGTTGTGGCCAGCCGGTTATATCTTACTGCCAGAAAACTTTTTTAACCAAATGTGCAGGTATCAAATGCACCTTTAGCAGCAATCTCTAAACTAAGTCCTGCAAAAAGAATCTAACTGGGGATTTGGGGGAGGAAACTGAATAAATTTGCCGCTTTCAAAAGAAACAAACTAAAAAATAATTCAGGAACAAGTATTACAAAAAGGCATGTTCTGTGTGGTAGAGCTTAAAACATGTTCCAATACACCGTCCAGGTTTTGAAGAGCAATCGGGACAGTAAAAGGGGGTGTTTGTCCTTTTCTGTTGATTTAGATCAGTGGAGCGAAGAGGATGACTTGCAAATGCTTCAGGTAAGACCTCTGCAGATTTAGCTTGAACTTGTTAGATATACCCCAATTAAAAAATGCTTGGTTAAATGCATGCATATTTTTCCATTGTTGGTATATCTACTAAACTATTTTTTTTGTATTTGTACAATTAAAACTTAGAAAGGAAGAACTGCGCAAATTGGCATTGAGAAACTCCAGTTGGTGGAAGAGAAGGTCTGTGTACAGGGCGGTCAATTACTCCATCTTGTGTTTCATTGCATGTCTTTAAATGGTTTACTGGTACAACATAAGCAAGAGACAAGACAAACAACTGCCAGCCACAGCAGTGATATTCAAGGAAATAAGGTGGTTGCGGTTGAAAAAGTTAATATAGCTTAATGATCCATTATCCACAAACCTTGCAAATTTCTGAGGCATCACGTGGTATGGGAATAAATTGTTGCAGAGCATTGGTGTAAAAGGAAAGTTACTTAGAGGATACTTTGTGTTGCGTTCATTCCAAACTGATATGGCTGTAAGTAAATCTGGGTCGTCTGCAAGGTTGTGTTGGTTTGAAAGCCTTTAGATCTCAATATCAAAGATAAGTCACTTTCTTTGCTCTCGTCAATATTCTTTCCAGTATTCCCTCTATCCAATATTATCACATGTATTGTTTCAAATGAAAATAACCATGACAGAGAAATGCCATAAAGGAAACATAGAATACACATAACATACATCTAATACACTAGGTTCAAATGGAATATATCAGAGTATTCATCGAAGTTATGAAACTAGGTTTTCTGGATTGAAGCTTTGAACCATAATGTATTTATGGGTTGTCTTATAAAAGGGTCAGTGAGAATAATTACCCTGTTCTCATCATAGATGATTTGCACCAGGCTTCTATGTTTCGATTCGATTGGTGGAGGGGAGATTGGTTTCTCAGGTTCCAATGGCTTGGCAGCTTCCTCCTCTAATTGTTGCTGTAGAAATAAGAAGAAAAAAAAATGTTTATTTGTGTTAAGTATTCCAGTAGTAAAAGCCCTTTGCTTATCATAACTTACTGAAATGTACTTGACAAAATGTTCTAATATTGAAACCCTAATTAGCTTGAAATTATCACACATTTAAATGAGATTTCAAATATGACAATAATACTAGAATATGAAGGAAACAAAACAAAACATGACCTGCTCCTTTCTCCTAGCGTGTGGATAATAAATCATTCTATTTAATGCCGGATGACTGCCTTTAAATAGATACGAAACCCAATAAAAATTAGGTCCAACAGATAGAACATAGCAATGACCTGCCCAAACCACACGTCTTGGTCAAAGGGTCACAGCAGAAAATATAAATTTTACTTACTGTAAATGCCTTTTTCCATAGGTTAAGAGACACTGCAAACAAGGAATGGTTACCCCACCTAACCTATAGGGCAGGCTGCAGTCAGTTCTACGAGCAAGAAAATAGAGAGAACCCCAGATCCCTTTCCCAAAAAAGGTTGCTTTAAAACCTCTCTTATTGAGAACCTTGCAGCAGGAGTACTAATAGAGCTTGTCCAAGACAAGCGATTGTTGCCACTAAGCTTAAAATGTATCCAGGCCAAGAACTGCAACCTGCAAATTAAAGGTACTATCTAATATTCTGCCCTAACAGATGACAGATTGATACCGAGGATCTGCCCTGTAGTAGAGGAATTGCAACAACCCATTTGTTGTACTGCTGCAATGCATATATGAAAAAAGCTAAAATAAAGTGTGATAGATGTGGACCATGTGAAAAAAAACAATATTATCTTATGAATATAAATGTTGCAAAGTTATATTTTTTTTTTCCATAGAGTGAGAAGCAGAGGCATTTTTGTACACATTTAATTCTGTACTAAACAACTTGACAGTGAGTTTTTTTTAACAATAAATATTTGGGAGAACAAAACAAGTTAATTGCCTGGGTCATTGCGGACTGCATGGTCCACTTAGAGGTTTCATGGCTGTGTTAGGGCCTATAAATAATATTGTGCTCTTTCTGCCTAGTTAAAGTACAAATGTATTCAATTATCTCCCGCAGGCCTCCCAAGGACCTGATGTGGAGTACACAATGAGTGCTCTGTTCGCACACTACGAGAGGAAGATCTGTTTCTTATTTCACATCTCAGCCATTTTCAGTACAGACTGGTAGCGCGATAATGAGGAACCATTTTCCAAGCTGTATGTTTGGCACAAACAATCCTTCTTAAGATTTAGCGATTGAATCAGCAGAGCAGAATTCTGATCACCATTTTTCTTACCATGTGGTTATCAAGAAAACTGATTAAAAGTCTAAGATTTTTATATCAGCCCTTAGCCTATTCTCCTCTGCCTGAGGATCAAAGTAAGTAAAGTGTATGAGAAGGGAGGGCAAGCTCTGTTTAGCTCAAGTGGATATGGAAAAAAAGATACACTGGATAAATAGAATAAAAGTAAAGAATGATTGCTTCTAAATGGCATTTGTTGGAAACAAATTAACCATGTATTATCATTTACCAAGGCTGATCTATTACTATTCAATACTCAAACATATTTATTTATATTAATACGAAAGAGTGTTTACATTTAGCACAGAGGACTAAGTCATCTATGCAAACCAATACAACAGCACAAAATGATTAGCATCTTAAAAATGTTTAAATACATTTTTTTAATTTATTTTAAGTAAATTGATAATTAAAAAAAATAATAATGCAATATCCCTGTAATGGTTAATCTCTGGACAATGGATCATTCAATGCTCACCTTAATCCACAGGATGTTCCAAGTTAACCTCTTTCCACCAAACAAGTGGTATTCAAAGGCTTGTTTTCAGATAATATTATAGCGAGAGGAAAGGGACGAGGGAGTAAAACAATATAAAAACTCAATTCTTTAGTGAATGAATTGGTTCCCACAACACATAGTATGGTTCTCCAGATTGCACAGAGAGAAAGTGGATGACATCATCCCCTGAACAACATCTTTCAAAAGTTGTAAGGAGCAAAGATTCCATGGCCAAGACTTGACTTGCTGAACTGGTTATAGTGCAAGGAGGCTGGCTGTACATCACAATGTCTGATCAGAGATCTTTAGGGTTTTTGTTTGTTTTTTTGCCAGAGGTTAACTCCACTTCCAGCTCCCATCAATCAGCCAATCTTGAATGTAACTTTCGAGATGGCTATATCAGTTTTATCAAAGCGTTGAACACTCAGTCATTCTCTACCTCCAGAGACCTTAACACAGCACAGTGATCCACGCTATTGGTAAATCAAATGCTGATGCAATACAGTAGTTATTACTTTAGAGAGCAGTTCCACTCATCCTGGAACCAGTTACTACTGTTAAATACCATGAAAACATTAAAGTAATATAATTCAGTACATGGGTAAAATCTGATACAAATGCAATAATTAATATGACTATATCTTAGTACAATTTTTCTTAATAAAGCGGACTTAAGTAATGTTTTAAAAGGTCAGAATAATGGCTGACTTGAAAGAGAGCTATTCTATTCAATTAGAGAACAAAAAAAAAAAAGCCTGACCTGTTTTTTCTTCAACTTGGTGATCTGCTGCTCCACCATGGTGATTTCCCTGTCAACTCTGTCCATGTTCTGTATAAGTTCTTCCTTGGAGAGTCTAGCTGGTAACAGGTCCATATCGCCATCACCTTGAGAAGGACTTGGAGGGGACACTGGCTCTAACTTCCCACTGAGACAACGATCCTGAGAAGAATTAAAAACGGATTTAAACTTGGCACTTCATTCAAACATACATCTAACCAAATTCCTTGTAGTACACCGTTTCAGAGGTCTTGCCTTCCTGTTCCTATAAAGTGTCTATGTCACCTCAGACTAACCTTTCTCTTATCATTTCATCTTCTTTTCCTCTTTTCAGATCCATTTCTTTTTAAAACATAAGAAAAACAGTCTCTACTTTGTCTTGTGTTTTAAAGAGAAATAGATCAGAAATGAAAAGAAGAAACAGCTTATGAAAGAGGAAGAAATAATAGGAGAAAGGTAGGTTTGATGTATCAGAGCCACTTTAAAGCAAATATACAATGTATTTCATCTCTGGTTATTTAAAGGGACACTAGTAAGCAAAACAAAATTTAGCTTAATGAAGCAGTTTTGGTGTATATATCATGCCTCTGCAATCTCACTGCTCAATTATCCGCCATTTAGGAGTTAAATCACTTTTCTGTGTTTCTATTCATTGAGCCCTAGCAACCATCCCCTGGCTGTATCTCACACAGCATGCATGTAAACAAAATGGTTTCATTTCACTAAGATGTTAAAACTTCTAAACTAAGTTATCTCCTGCTTGTATATTGAGCTTTAAAATCATACACAGGAGGTTCTTGCAAGGCTTATCAGGTTATTAACAGAAATTTAATAGAATGTGCAATAAAGGAAGTGTAAACCTTAGATCTCACTTTACAGAAAATGTTTGGGAAGGCTGTGAAAGTCAAATACAGGAAATGTGATGAAGGCTGCACAAACAAACGGATTTAACTGCTAAACGGCAGAATTGAGCATTGAGAATGCTGAGGCATGGTCTATACACCAAAACTGCGTCATTAAGCTAAAGTTGTTTTGGTGACTATAGTGACCCTTTAAGTGATCAAACAATATTGTCTGTTGTGGCAGTTCTAGAGTAGCAGAGCTTGTCCTATTATAATGCTTTTTCATATATACAGATATTATAGATATGATACAATTCATTAAGTGCCATAAATCAAAAAACATTTCTGCAACGTATCACAGCCATCTGACATTTAAAGAGTTCAGCCAAGTATCCATTTTCTGAGTGTTCCTTTATTTAAATTAACCAATATTTAACTTCCTTTACAATTATGCGATTAAATAAATCAAACCTTTGCTATCAGCCAAACAAAAGGGGAAAGAATAACTGATCATCCAACCAGACTTTTGGTAAAAAGCACTGCAAAAAAAATGTACAGCTATTAATGCAGTATTTGTTCTTTGCTTTGCTCATCCCACACTATTTTATGGTAGTTATGAGTTAATGACACAGTGGCTGTGACATCAATAGACCGAACCATGATACAAAGGATTGATAGAGTAGAATAAATATATATATATATATATATATATAAATGTAGAAGGACCACTTTCCCCCACATTAAGACCATACTGGATCCTTAATTACGATAGAGAGATAATCATTTACCTTACCTTCGTTATAATAGAAAACGAACAGTCTCACCAAACAAATTATATTACATATATATCACACACACACACACAATCAGAAACAAAATAGTCGGCTCTCAAGTGACTTATGCAAACAAACAAAAAATGTCATCCATAGACCATCTTTTTCAGTCTTACCCATGGGACCTTTCAAGTAGATGGCAGGTATATTTATCCCATGACTCTTGCCTACAGAGATAACAAACTCTGTACTGTGTATTTGCAGTTTGGCACCACTAGAATCCATTGGAATTACCCCACATAGTATCTACTATTAATGTGCCGTCAAGACTTCCCACTCAACGTTTTGTTGCGGTTTTAAGGAAATGCACATAATCTTTTTTTTAGATTATGTTGGAACACAATACATTTGTTAGTTGGTTGCTGGGCATCAAAGTGCCTCTATACCCTCGTAGAGAACACTTATAAATCAGCCTATTCCTTGAAGGGTTAATCCAGGCACCATGACCTCAATTATGTTTCAGTAATGGCAATAGGTATTCTTATCTACTCACACATCCCACATGGGGATTGTACCACCCAAGCTGTTACCAACGAGCATATATATGCTCCCCTAAATGCAAGTACATTTTATTTTTACTTATTGAGTGTGTTTCACATTTCAAACAGAGGTTAACTATTTGTCTTATCTTTATATATCCATTAAAAAATACAGAGGAATACCCCTTTCCAGCCATATCCGTGATTGGGGATCATACCACTCTAAGCTTTTACCAAGAACGGAATTGGAAGCTCCTTGTTTGTGAGTGCATTTTATCCCGCTTTATACATACACAAAGATTATTTCAACCGAATTGCACTATTGGGTCCTATTTTATATTTCATATATGATGCGCAAGGTTTGAAAATCCCACAAGACATATCGAGATTCCAATATAGATCCTGTTTGAGCCTACTTACAATACCCTAAAATGAGAGACTATATTGCTTTAAGCAAATACATTTTGAGCCAGCAGACAACCCCTTGCTCAACAATTCAAGAAGAACTATCTTTTGTGAATTTAGAATTATTTATTAAGTAAAAAAAAAATAAAAAAATTGTTTAATCTATAAGTATATAGTGGTTTTGGCACAACCTACCTCTCTCTTCGTTTACCTGCTACATGCTGTTGGGATTGTTAGGGAATCCTACCTTTTGAGTTAGCGTTGTATCTAAATCCTTTTTTTGCGTGTGTGTGTATATATCTATCATATCCATGGAGCATAAAGATACAAAAAAAAGCAAACCAGAAAAGGGAATGTAATTGATTGCTTTATACATGTAATCATTAAAATGGAAAGCGCGTGGTTTTTGGAAAAGAGAAAAAAAGTAGGTTTCCGCCTTGTTACAACATTAGCATTGCCAAATGTTTCAAACTGCAAAGAAATGTAGGCTCTCTATTTACTATAACAGCTTTTTCATGGGATCTCCAAAGCAAAGCCAAGATTGTCTTGTTGGATGAAACTCAACCGGAAAGCCTCTGCTAAACCACTCATCATGGTGGAACCCTGCTTCTTTTCCAGATCTGGCCTCTGAACCACAATATTGGAATATTATTATAACACCATGGAGAATATCAAACCAACCATTTCATTACATAGCCCAAACTTATTCTATGGTGGTCTGTACTATACTTTACTTTAGCTCATCTTATTGAGGGAACATACATTTTTGGAAACTTCAATGGGTTTACAGGTTATTGTAAAATCTTATTTAGTACCACAATTAGCTACATTGCCATTAGACACTAAATGTTCATGTAGGTTTTCCATATAACTGCTTTTGCATTGCTAGACAGCTATCTACACAGACCGAGATATTCAAGACAGCACTGCAGTGAACCCTGTAGTGGGAGCTTCATTCAAACAGTTAACCAAACACCAAAGGAATTTTCTGATCCCAAACTGATGGGATATAATCAGTGGAGATTGGTAGATGACGAACTGTACAAGTAGACATTGGCGCTTCAGTCCTACCTTATTTCTCCACTGAGAAGTGGGTAGTGGACCCCAATAGGCAATCCAAAACTATAGTGTTCTGAATATATGTTTGTATAACACACAGAGGTTCATGTTTTTATTTTATTTTTTATTTTTTTAAAACAAGTGTAAAGTTATTCAAACATTGATTTTGTTGAAAAGGGAAACAGTTAACGGAGTGCTGCTCTCTCGATGCCATTCTCACCCAAACAGGATGATACAGGAGAGTACCATTTAATCTTGTTTTCTTTTCTCAATTATACTCAGGTGTTTGTAGCCTCATAGAAGATTATTTCTTATTTGGCTCTTAGCATTTCAGTCCTTTAACATGATACCCTACCAAGATTTCAAACTTTATGTCATTAAAGTCTTGAAGTTAGGTCACGTTGCTACATTGTTTAATTTATATATACAAAATGGGATGTGCAAGCACTGCTGTAAAGAATCTTTACTTTTACATATTTTTGTGGCACGTATTTTGCCCTTTTTGACAGTCTACTACTGCAATTATTGCCTGAACAAAAACAGAAAAATAAAAAACAAACACCACCACACAGCATTGTCAAGTCCAAACAGAAGCAACCATAGATCTCACAGGAAAACAGGTTTGATATGATTGTACACAAGTGTGCAGAATGAATAAGAAAGGGTTTAGAAATATAATTGGGGCGGGGGCAATCCACAAACTCCTATGTATTTCCAACTCAAACTATTAAATTGCTTCCCATGTATTGAAAATGTAAGACTACGTGGCAGGAAGCCAAAAAACTCCACTTCACCCTCCAATGAAACTCAACGCTCTGCCTCTAACAGCTACCCACTGGAGCTGGCATCCCTCAGACATTTGTCCCTGCACACCAGCTGCGCTCTGACAACGACACTGCTGTGCCTGTCCCCACAACAGAGAAGGTGACCTCACCAGCTTGTTCCAGCCAAATGACAATATTACAAGCAATGCATGTTTAGCCTCTAATTCACCTTCAAAATGTTTTACTGCCAGACAAACCTGCAGTACTAGCCTGTGCCTGTATTGTAAGCATGTGTGTTAGTCACCTTTTATATGTGCCACCTTCCAATATATCTCAGATAAAGACCCTATATAGTCACACAGTGGGCACAGTTGACCCAGCACTTCCCTCCGTATGCCCCAGCTGTTTTATTTGAATAAAAGTAATAAACCCCTCCCCCCCCCTTTGTGGCTTATTATTTATAAAGCACCAACATATCCCACGGTGCTGTACAATGGGGTTTGGGATATAGTTCTCCTTTCCTGGTGAAGAGAATACACTTTGTGTATGAAAACTGTCAGGTGTGCTTCCTGTCCCTTGTTTAGGGCTTTTGGGTACGTTTACGTGATTTTGGGCAAACCATTAAGATTTTTTTTTTATGAATCTCTCTAAATACACCTGTATATACTCATGTAAAACTAAACTGTTTACGTCAAATATTGAATAAAAAAAAATAAAAAAAAATAGGTGAAGCGCACATAGAAATTTTTTCTTGGTGCACACCATATTGAGTGTGCCAAGCACACCAAGCGTTTCAGTCTAAGTTGTAAAAGAGATGTCGGATGAGGGAGCATTTTGAATGCAAACGTTTCCAGTAATAAAACACTGTACAACATTTTGAGAAGAAAACACTAAACGGAACTATGCAGTGATGTTTTTAACCCAGAGCCTTCAAGAAGATGCAGTAAATGCCCAGGTACAAAACTCATTTGATAAGGAAACCAAAAGGATAGTCACAAATGACTGACAATGAGAATATAAATGTATTGCTAAACATATCTCATATCCTGTGGTCCTTACAGACATGAAATAAATGTGTGTTGCCATCTAGAAGAGGATTCAGTCAACGTCTGTTCAGTAATTACACTATCCATCAGTTTGTTCATCAACCCACTAGCAATTGTACAAGTACTGCACACAAGTGATTGTTATCATGAAGAGTAGAGCAGTAACACTGGTTTAGCGTCTCCATCATGACTTGCGCTCCTAAATGTACAGTGTCAGCTTAAAAATTAGTTCCATTATACTGCAACACAAATCTATATAGCTAATAACATTCCATTTGGCATAATGTAACAGTTTTCAGGACAGAGCGAAAAATAGGTAACCCCTAATAATTAATAGATGGTTAGACATTAAAGCCTGAATCAGGAATGAGATGTTAATTTAAAAAAAAAAATCTTTAAAAAATTTAGGCAGATTCCAGACAACTCTTTAGTGAATAAGTCTGCTCATCTCATCCCTCATCCTATTTATTAGTGCTGAAATAAGTGGCTAAAACATTCACCTTAAGATATCATTGGGTTATGCATAGCTTTGAGGACAGTACTGCAGACCATTTCACAGCTTTCAATGCATGTTTGTGGGCTATGCACAGCTTAAAGCAATGATTTGATATGGCCAACACTATCACGTGAAACCATGTATCTTCTGGGGTTTGTATTAAAAAATATTATATATATATATATATATATTAAAAAAATATAAAAAAGAATCAAAAGGCAAGTATATATTTTTTTATTATTTAAAAATATTTTCTCCGTTATGATCTTAAAGAGGTGAAAGCTCAATGCTTGAGTGCCCCTTTAATGTAAGCATCTAGATAATTTAACAGATACATTTTCCTGCAGCTATGATTTTTAATTACCGGGTAGGTTCATTCTTTACCCATTTGCTACATGAACGCAACAGAATGTAATAATTACAGCACATAGCTAGGCTTTATTACAGGCTTTTCATATGGGACAAAATTTAAATTTGGAAGGAAAAATACAGTTATCCCACGAGTCGACAGGCAGCTGAATACTATGCTGTGATCTGGTTATTCCATTATTGGATTTCTTTTCAGTTAAATTTACTTGCAGATAGCTTATCTACTGTACTTATAGTCCCATTATGCCTACTACTGAAGAGGAGTTGTGAGAAGTCTCTCCCAAGATTCCTCTAGGAAGCAAAAAAACTAATAAAAATACATACTCTGTGTAGGATTTAAGACACTAAATTACTCCTGCAACCAGAGACGTATGGAAATATTTTTGTTACAGCTAGCGTGGGAGTTTGCCATTCATATGGCATTCTAAATTCAAACATACTAGTCAGGTGCAGGTTTACCCAAACAAGGTTTTATTCTCTCCCAGGAATCATTATTTTTAGAAACAGCTGCAGAGAAGAAAATGATGCTGAGGTTTATATATATGAAATTTCTCTTCTGAGATTTCTACAAACCATTTAGAACAGGGCTCGACATTTGATTGAAATCTAGGAGCCAGCAAAAACAGTTAGAAGCCAGATTTCTCAACGTCACGTAAACATACACACTCCCTGGCAGACACACATACACACTCACTCACTGAAAGACAGACAGAGACACCTCACTCACTGACAGACACATATATACACACACACACACACACACACAGACTCTCCCTGGCAGAGACACAATTTCACTGATTTGTCGCACACACACTCTTCCTTTATTTTAAATCCACCATGCCTCCCTACCTTTGGGAGAACTGGAGTGAATCAGCTTTCCCTGGGGTCCAGTGAGGCTTCTGTCATCTCCCTGCCCTGCTACAAAAAGCGCTGTTTAGTGATGCAGGTCCGGAATTACATCATATTCCAGCTCCCGGCATCACTGGAAGGTGCGCAAGGAATCAAAGCAAGGAGATTACCGCTCCCTCGCCGCCGCAGCGCTGATTCAGCCTCCCGCCTCCCTGATACATCTGCGATATAGCTGTCCGCCTACCTGGTAAAACCGCCCGCCTCCCTTACACAGCTCTTAATGAGCTAATCGTCTGCCTGCCTACCCTCCTACCCTCCTCAGCCCTACGTGAGCTGACTGCCCGTGAACAATCTCAGGCAGCCGGTCACCACATGGCGACCTGGGATTTGTCGAGCCCAGATTTAGAAAAATAGAATTTTACTCAGCTCCCATAGGAGGAGATTTTAAAATTTCCATGCTTAAAGGAACAATATAACATTAGGAAAACAGGCATGTACATTGTTCCTCTACCTATATAGGTGTGTGCCCCCAGGTAACATTTACTTACTTGACTTGGTTTCCATGCTGTTGTTCCACCTCCCAATAGGAAAGCATTGAGACTGCTCTCTAGGAGAGTCTAGAACGGAGTTTAACGGTTATAGCTGCAGAAGCGCCACTAGTGGCGGTATTCTTGACCACTTTAAGATGAAGTGGTCTGGGTGCCTATAGAGTCCCTTTGACTTTAAAGACCAGAGAGGGGCATTTTCACTTCTGGGCTGGAAACGTGGCCAGTGTGTATGGTAATAAGACCATTTAAGTGACTCAGTCCTGTGTATGTATATATGTAACCATATAGGATTGCTTTACTTTGGAAGTGATACCCATGTGATATAACTGCTGTGGATACGAGCAGGAGAGCTCATTTTCTGTAGGAGAATTCTCAGCATAGAGGACCAAAAATTGTTTGTCAGGTGACTGGAAGGACAATCTCTTTATATAAAAGGTATTTATAGAAATTTATACATTGTTTAAAAATAAAATCATACAGAATAACAACAAAAAATAAATGGATGGACATATAATCAATATAAGTAAAAGTGCAAGCCCAAATCCAACGTGTTAAACACCCTGAGTAAGTCAAGTTACTTGACGAAACACGGATTTGGGTTTGGACTTTTACTTATATGTTCATCCATTCGTTTTTTGTTTTTATTCTGTATGATTTTATTTTTATACAACATCTCCCTGCATTGGAGGATTTCCACTTGATCCACTTGTTAGTGGAGATAAGCGAGCCGATTCCTTTAACTTGTGAGTGCAATCAGTTAATACATTTTGTCTATTTTATAAAGTATTACACTATCCATGCTTTTTTTAATTCTCCTGGGGGTTCATCTATCTGGAAGGATTTATACCAGCCACAGACACCCCTAAGGGGAGATATACGCAGGACTTGGTTTCCCTTCTTGTACGTGCTCTACCTCCTGGAGATAATTAGTTAGTCTTTCATACTTCACCATATGTGATTTAGTATTTGCAGATTTGCCATATACATTATCCTTCTGTCCAGGTTGTATTTTTATATTTCATACTGTGTTCCACCACACTCCTCCCTATACTTCCCCACAAGGGGTGTATTTTTGGTTTATTGTTATATTGATGTATGTGAGGTACATCTTTTTGCAGGGTGGCTACACTGTTCTTCTGTGATATTATATAGTACTTTCTTCATTGTAAATATCCCCAGTGTACACTAAAGTAATAGAAGGCAATGTGTTCTTGCATAAAAGAACACTATCACTGGCCAATGATTGCGTCGTTATAGCAACGTGCTCATTTATGAATTAACATTTTATCAACTTGACCTGCCATGAGTAAATAACACACTCTTGGAAATGAATTTTGGCAGCTTCACGTATATATAAAAGGTTATAAACAAAACCTTCACTCCCAGATTTCTTCCAAAGATGTGGTGACACATGCCTTCTCTTTTTTTACCCACAATGCCCTTAGACTTATTGCGGTCAACCAGTTCATCAATGGCATTTTTCCTGAAATTCTTATAAATGCCCCCCAGGCCAAAATCTTTGAAAAATGTCATTTTATGGTCTTCAGTGATTCTCCATCACCACAGCAACCTCATAAGGATTCATTCCCAAAATATGCACAATTCCCTTTACAAATATATTATTCACATATAATTATCTTGGGTGCATTCTATAAAGTAGCTGTGAGTGCACAGTGTTCAGTTTCCGATTATGCAGTTATTTTACTGGCTGTTTAAAGAGCTTTCAATTTTCACACCCGTGACTTTATACAGAATTGAGTATGCGACTTATTAAGAAACATTGAATCTATTTTCAGGTACCAATGTACAGCCGAGCATTTCTTTTAAAAGGTCAGATATAGAATATTAATCCTTTCTGGAGAGACTCACACGAGAACGTACGTTATCAGAATCCTAAAGCATGTATGGATATAGGTCAAATTTATCCTGTGATTCAACAGCCTGAAGCTATTTCAATGCTAAACAAGTAACAAATGTTGAATTCCCTCCCTGCGGACTTGCAAGCTGCTCCACTACGGTATTAGAAGCTAATGTATTGGTTTTCCTTGTATTAACCATGGATGTAAATAGCTGTAATGGCAATAATAAATAAATGCATTAGAACGTCTTCAGTTGTGATGTAGCATGATATAGGCAGAGCGTTTGCTGCAAACTGAATCTCATGATCAGACTTTTAGAGCCAGCTCTGGGGAGGGGAAAAAGAATGAGGACCCCGATGTAGAGTAGCGTATGCAACATATATAGAAGGTTTGGCTTGCCAAGTCGGTCTTCCTCAAAGAGTGCATAGAAGCTGGTGCTTAGCAACATTCCAGGTTTCATATGTTATTGTACCATATGTCATTAAAATAGCCACATGGATACATTTTTAACAGAAAAAAAAAAAAAAAAGTAATTTTTTTTTTTTTTTTAACCATAAAGAGCAAAAACATGGAGCAAAAATAAATAAATATATGTATGAATTTCAGAAGCCAGCAGGAGGAGTTATTTGTATTCTTCACTTCCAGTATATTTTGACAGGAGGGTTATCTAAAAGGTACACCAACCAAGGTTGCTCAGGGAACTCCTTTCACACAGGTAATAAATATGTACAAAAAGCAGCAACCCACACACACACACCATGGGCATACGACGCCCACAGCTAGGGGGAAGGGAACCTGGAAAAGCATACATAGGGACAGCTGTCACACAAAGCTAATAGATAGATGCAAGCAGAAACAATACAATAAGGTGTCAGAAAAGCACGTTGTACGATGTTCATAGATAAACGTGTGATATTCGGCACACACTAGAAACCCCAAAACACCAGCTCACACCAGCCCCCAGGCAGACCAAGAGCAGCAAACCAGATAACACTCCAGGTTCTAGAGCCTGAACAGGGCAAGTATCTGACGACAACACAGCTACCGAATGAAGCTAGGTGACATGGAGGCTCTCCCCCGGACATACCAAACCCCCACCAACGCCCCATACCATGCAGCAACAGGGGACAAGCCATGGGCTAGGGAATCACAGCTAAACCCAAACCAAACGAAGGCCCCCCAAGGAACCCCACAGGCCCGATACAACTCACAAGGCACCCCATGCCAAAGCATCCCCACCTTACGAGACAGCTAGGCCCTATTCTAGCCGGCATTAAACAAACCGATTCACACACAGGAGCCGATAACGGACAACAGAGGCAGCCCGGGCACGGACCACCGCACCACGCACTCATAGATCCATACTCACTACAAAATAAGGCACGGAGCAGGCGCTCCGAGTACACAGCCACTTAGGAGATGACAGACCAAGGACTACGTATAGTACTAATACATACAGACCTACAAGACGTCACAAAGCGGCCTGAGCCGCCGCAGACGGAAAGCCCGACACCCCCACAGGCATAGGACACAGGAATCCACACCTACCAGGGGACACACAACTCCCGGAATAGACCCAGCCACCCAACAGGCCGGGCTACGCGGTCAAACACCCGGGACGACTGTCCATTAACCTATAGAACTACAGAGAACATACAGACGTCGTAAACAGACGCAGAACACGTACCAACCCTAACCATACACACAGCGCTACAACACCACACACTCGCATACTCCCCAACTGTACCCCACAACTGACCCGTCCACCCCTGTGGCCGCCCGGAAGATGCCAGACTCGGGACCAGGCGGATTTGCCAGGGAAGACATAACCATACTCTCCTATAAATGTACACGGTTTAAATGTCAGGGAGAAGCGCACAAGACTTTTGCGGGACCTGAAACACTACAAGGCATCAATAGCGTTTCTCCAAGAAACGCACTTTCAAGAAGGAAGAGCGCCGGCACTGAAGGATTGCAACTTTAGAACGGGATACTTTAGCAACAACCCAGATAGACGCACGCTGGGAGTAGGCATCCTGTTATCCAGTAGAACCCCATACACAGAACAAGCCACCGTCAGATGCAAACAGGGCAGATATATCTTCACCAAAGGCATGATCCTTGAACAAACCTACACGTTTACCAATGTCTACGCCCCGAACACGAAACAGTATCACTTCCTTCGGAACGCACTAAACACCCTGATGAAGTCCGCAGAAGGCACTCTGATCATGGGGGGAGATCTGAACCTGGCACTGCCACCCAGATCAAGATTCCACATTTACACCCGGAACAACCCCGCATAACAGACACGCAAACACACTCCGCTTATTACACCAACACCAATTGGCAGACTGCTGGCGAGCGCTGAACCCAACAGCACAGGACTATACCTTCTTCTCACAGACTCACTCAACTTACACAAGGCTAGACTACTTCCTAATGTCACACCACAACTTGGCCCTACTCAAAGCAGTGGAAATCCTGCCAATGACGTGGTCAGACCACTGCCCGATCCGCATGTGGATGAAATCACCATTATTCAAACCAAGACAGATGTCCTGGAGACTGAACTAATCAATCCTATCATATGTGACAGTGACGGACAAAATAGGCCAAATAATACGGGACGACTTGCAAGATAAAACAGAGGACGTGACATCACTGACCTGCTGGGAGGCACACACAAACCTTCACAGGGACGCACAGGACAACCAGAGACCACATAAAACAGCGGACATACACAAATACTTGGACTCAGCAAACATACCAGAAACAGAAGCCGACAGAGAAGCACTAGAAGCGCCTATAACACCCGAAGAATTGGCACATGCCATCAAGAAAGCAAAAACGGGCAAGGCACCGGGACCAGACGGACTGCCCCTCCAATACTACAAGGTCTTCACACAAGAGGTTCAACTGAAACTACTTAAAGCCCTGAATTCCGTCCAGAAGGGAGTGGCACCATCGGCCCCGTTCACCTCGGCGAACATTACCATGCTCCCAAAGACCTGACATTATGCCCAAACTATCGCCCAATTTCAGTGCTTAATAAGGACATCAAACTCTTGGCAAGCATTCTGGCAATGCGACTAGCGCCGCTACTGCCAGACACATGATCCACCCTGACCAGACAGGGTTTATCCCGGACAGGGAGGTGAGGGACAACACCATCAGAGCCCTGAACATCATAGCACACAAGACGCGGACCCTCCTTCTGTCGAAAGACGTGGAAAAGGCGCATGACAGGGTGGACTGGGACATGATGTTTGCAACCCTCCAGGCCTTCGGGATGGGACCAAACTACCTTACATGGGTGCAGGCACTCTACACCTGCCCAACGGCATGAATCCGGATAAACAGAGCACTGACGAACCCATTCCGGATATATAATGGAACCAGACAGGGCTGCCCACTCTCGCCCCTGATCTTTTTATTGACGCTGGAACCGTTTCTGCGGAGGATCAGACGGAATATAAACATACAGGGCCTCACAACTGGAACAACACAACACAAAACTCTAGCATATGCGGACGACATGCTGTTTGTAGTCACACATCCGGAGACCACCTTGCCGGCGATACAGGCAGAGTTCGAAGAATATGGTCGGATCTCCAACCTCCAAATAAATTACTCTAAGTTGGAGATTCACAACCTCACCATCAACCATGCCCATAAACACTTCAAAGACAACACCCATACCGCTGGTGTGACCAACGCATGCGGTACCTAGGGGTATGGCTCACACCCAATCCGGCAGACCTCTACACCCACAACTACCTCCCTGTAAAAAAAAAAAAAAAGACTGAGGAACTAAATAAATGGAGCTCGCTCTACGCGTCGTGGCTAGGCAGAGTAAATGCCTTCAAGATGACACTACTACCAAAACTTCTCTTGGTGTTCCAAACACGGCAGGTCTGCAAGTTCATATGGAAGGGCAAATCCCCACGCATAGCGCACGATCAATTAACCCTTTCTAAACACCGAGGAGGCCTGGCGCTCCCCGATTTTGAAAACTACTACCAGGCTGCGCACCTCACCAGAGTCGCCAGCTGGTCGGCCGCCAGCGGAACAAAACCGTGGACCCAGCTAGAATCCAACATCACTAACTGCGACCTCCAAACTCTACCATAAATACCCAGGGCCACATACAAGCATAAACGTGTCACCAACCCATTTGTGGTGGCGACCATGCAGATCTGGCACAGGCAAGGCACGAAGCAATACCTCACAACGGACCCAGGCCCACTACTGCCGTTAAGAGGCAACCCAAACTTTCCAGCGGGAGACCACGGCCCCACGCCGGGACGCACAGCAACTCCCTGCATGATGGATGTCCTCCAGCGACCATTTAATGTTCGCTCCGTCACACCTCTTTCTGGACAAGACACTCACCTTTTCTCACACACTGGCAAGAGCACAAATAGCCAAATATGCTCGGTCCATCCCGCAAAAACCATCACTGCTAAGAGAGCCTACGCAATTCAAACTACTCTGTACGCAAGATAAGGAAACACCACGTGCCATTTTGCAGATATATGAAATGTTGGTCACAGGTAGGTACCTACTGGCACCCCCCTGCATGAGAAACTGGGAGGAAGACCTAGACGAACCCATGACAGAGGCAGACTGGGACAAAAGCATCACCCTGATACAACAAATGTCTAGCTCAGCTACATTGCAAGATGGTACCAGATGGTACTTGACACCGACAGCACTCCACGCCAGGAATTCGGATCCCAGACACATGCTGAAGATGCGGGGAGGAGGGAGGCACGTTCTTACACACCTGGTGGACATGCCCACGTATCCAACCATTCTGGAACACAATTAGAGAGGTAATACATGAAACAACAGATGAAATGCTCCCAAGATCCCCAGCAAAATTCCTCCTTCATCACACATACATGTCTATACCGACATACAGTAAAACTGTCATCCCACGGCTCTTAAACGCGGCCAAAGCAACTATCCCCATCTACTGGAAGCAGGCTACAACACCACCAATCGCATGATGCGTAGAAGAGGTAGAAGCTACCAGGAAATTTGAAGACATAAAGGCGAACACCCCGAATCTCAGAGATCGCTACACCAAATGCTGGTTTCACTGGATTAGACTAACCGCCTCCAATGCTTTTCAGAACAGCATGGCGACACAGTAGGCGGAGAAGGAGAGTATTAAACCATAGTAAATACAGCACCAACGTAAAGAGATGGAGAAAGGCGAACTGAGACGGCGACAGGGGATGGAATCCCCCACCATCACCCCCTCATAAAACTCACATACACCCAGACAAGACACGACCCGCCCCTACATATATAGACATACATCCAAAGGATTACTTAAGGCGAGGCAACGAACAGGCATGACCACAACATATACAAGAGAACACACACCACACACAAGCAGCCTCGCGCCGAGCACACACGGAAAACACATCCGACCGGAGGGCACGCTTCCACAGACATCAAAAACGCTGCGACTACAAACCGCGCCACCTGGAACATGGCCCAATACAAAAACGCACAGATGGACACAACATAAAGCCGACAGCCACTGCAGCCAGGCAGGAAACGAAAGGAGTTGCAAAACCCCACAACCCACGGTCCAAACACCGACCTGCACGATCCATCCCAGACCCCACAGTACAACACTACAGCCATTTACACAAGTGAATCCGCCTAAACATGACCACACCACGACCACATGGAAGGTACACACAGAAAACTATTTCGAAATATCGGAAGATAGCCACAAAGACACAACACTAGAGGCAGACACACAGAGCTCCGGAGTGAAGCAACACAACACAGGTAAAACCACAGACACATACAATAGGGGAGACACAGACCTAACGCAAACGGCTCTAACACATCTAGCAGAGGGAACAGCTAAGAAACTTACATAGCCACTACAACCCAGCTCCCGCCCCCCTTCCCCCCAAAAAAAACCAAAAGGGGGCCAAAACGCACTAGCATATTGCTACACAACACACTACAGCTCAAAGCAGCAAGCAAATAGCAGGAGCTCACAACTGCTTACCCACAGCTCTAACCAAAACGAATGGGCACCACAGATTATAAGAGTATAAAGTGCAAAGTACCCAGCTATGAACCAAAAGGTTAAGTTAAACTGGCTATGACAAATTCGCCTCTGAGAAGGCAACCAAATGTGCATACTGTGTAAACCAATGCTTCAGCCCCTGCGAGGGCAACAACTGGCTATATTACAAATCGGTTTGATACGCTAAACCAATGCCTAAGCCCCTGCTTGGGAAATC
This sequence comes from Pelobates cultripes, assembly GCA_933207985.1. NCBI lineage: Eukaryota > Metazoa > Chordata > Amphibia > Anura > Pelobatidae > Pelobates > Pelobates cultripes. Next base: position 217,130,421 of record OW240916.1, on the reverse strand, counting down.
ACGTGCTTAAATACAGATCAGTTTGATACATGCATTTATGTTATGAAACCAATAACAATATTCAAAACAAAAAGCAACAAGTTAACTTTGCTCTGGAAAACCTAGCACTGAAAACGGACAGGCGTCTGAGATCCCATTGGCCAGTAAGACACTGCTTTTCAATTGAGTAGTAGAAAAGTGCCATAAACAATCTAGCAGCACCAATAATGCTGGCAAAACATCAAGGGAGAGGTCTATAACATCTGGCATTCCAAAGTTGCCTGCCCCCGCTCTAGATCCTACCAAACCTGAACTGGACATGGGCAAGGAGTAGTTCAATCACAGACCACAGGACAGACCAGGCTGGACTCTACTTGGATAAAAGTTAAAAAATGTATTCAACAGTTATCAAGTTTGAATCAAACAACGATTCAGCAAATACAATGAAAAATCATATTGCATTCAGAAATGGTCCAGAATAATTCCATCAATAGAGTGCTTTACACTTAAGAATACTTTATGGGGATAGTTTGTTTTAAATCTGCTCGGGGAGTTTGTTAGTTTGCTTGCACTAATTCAAGATAACCATTAAAAGACACTCTGTAGTCATGCACCCCACTTTATCTCAATGACTGGGTCTGGGTGCAGAGTCCCTATCCAATGTAAAACATTGAGCTTTGTGGTTTTTCTTGTTTTACATGGCTTGGTTAAATCATACCGATAGCCACTAAAGAAACTTTTGCAGCACTAATTGAGTAAAACTGTCACGTGACGCAGAACCCCCACAAGAAAGCACTGATTCAATGGGAAGGTTTAAATGCATTTTAGGTCCCCAAGGCTCCTCTATGAGTAGCATTGGATAAGATCCTGTGGGAGGAAGCCATGACTCCTTCATGACACTGCAGTGGGCAGAAAGGCAAACAGCTCTGAAGGAGCATGGGAGAAAAAAAAGGCAACTAAAACTTTATTTTTACTGCTAACGGGGAGTGGGGAAGGGGGGTATCACCTTATTCTGACTAAAGACAGGGAGACTAACATTAGGAATAAACAGCAGATAGGAAAAAGGCTACATTATAGATTCAGACTGGCTGCAGACATTAGTCTTGTATTCTCTTTAAAAAAAAAAATGAAATTAAACAAACTGATGCAACTTCCAGACATCCACCTCCACAACAGAAACCGGTCAGATCTTTTTCTAGTAATTATAGCAAGTTTAACTATGGCTTGATTGAAAGGAAGCAATATAAAACCTTATATTGAATTATAGAAATAACTTTTTTTTTTAGAGGCAGTGACCCTTTAAATGGATCAGCCACCCACAAACGTGTGGATGAGCAGATTCCATTCAGATAAGTTATACAACTGTCTATATACATTGCACATATGTATGGCAGCATGCATAGCATTCTAGAACCGAGTCAAACACATCTGGCTTAAAGAGGTAATTTATACCTCTTTGCACAAATCAGCAACTAAAAATATGTAGAGAAAAAATCATATTTTTAGCCTTTTCTAAAAGTCATCTTTTTTTCCCCTCAAGCTGCACTTTCAATGTGTCAAAAAAGCAAAGCCATACAGACCTCAGGAGAAGGCCAATGAAAGGAAAAAAATATCAAAGTAGTCAAAATGATCTGCTTATATGAATTTTCCAGTCAAGGTTTTTAAACGGAGGACTATTTGAGTAATTAATCATTTCGATGAATGAAAATTAACATGAAAACGAAGATGTATTACCTAATATTAATGGCCACCCCCTTACCACCAATAACTCAAAAGGCATTAGGCAATCTACAACAGAATGAGCTCAGTTTTTGGCATGAGTAGGGTGTTGGAAATTATTACAACATTTACTTTCTCTTTAGAAGTAACAAAATGCAATTGCCGTTTCTGTCAAAAATGGAAGCAGCTAACAATGTTCCCAATTTTGGCATGGTCTAAAAAAAAAAAAAACATGCAGTTGTGGTACAAGCACAACTTGCTGGGAGCATGCTCTAATAAACATGTGTCATTTTAACTGCATCCTACAACAAGGATAGAAAGCCCTGAGTTACAAGGAAAAAGAAATCCATTTCCGGGGCAAACACAAGGTTACATAGTCCCAACTTTTTGCAACGCATGTCCACCAAACAAACCGTTTTCCTCCCCTGACCAATGAACATAACGCTACTTTTTCTAGAACAATTTATAAAATCTCATAATCCTCTTCCCGTAGGCGAATATGCTATTCCCTGAATATTTACTAATAAAGACAAGGATTGTTAATCATTTCCAACCATATAATTTCTATATTTTTGTGGTTTTCCGTCATCATAATTTTTTCCCGCGCTAATATATTCTTTGCCTCTGCTTTCTACAAAATAGCTATGTTACAATAAGAACAATTGCTCATTTAACACTGGGAACAACAGAAATAAAATAAATGCTAAACACTATATGAAGTGTGTGTGCATCCATGTCAGGTAAATAAAGTTTGTTAATTTGTCAAGATATATTAATACAAATTGTGCATTTTCCCAGATTTATAGAAATATCTGATTTGAAGAATTACTATAACTCTGGTTATTTGGACGGTTATAATTCACAGGAAGCCAGCCACCTTTGAAAACCAGTACAAACTCCTCTAATTAGACACCCTGTAATGTCCTGATTTAGATAAAATAGAGTAGGAACCTTTTTGCAAACAAAGCCAAAAGAAATATAAGAGAACACACACTAGTCCCAAATTGTTTGTAAGCAGGAGCAGACCTTCCAATTTCTGATCACTCACTTTGAGAAATATCTTTTTATTTCAGAGTAATTAAGGTCACCCAAGCAACAGACAGTGTCTCCATATTATTCCTGTGTCCTTATAACATTGAAGAGTTTCCAGTTTTATCTTTTGTGCTAGAGAGATCCAGTCAAAACCACCTTATTATTTCATCCCAGCCAAGCAAAGGCGAATTGAAAGACTCGAGTGTGACAGATAGTGATACAAGGCAGAGGGTGTTAAGAGTCCCTGAGTGACCTCTCTCTGCCACCAGCTGCCAGCATTCCATTACTGAGGCCCGCATTATGTTCTGTGTGCTTTCTCTGAAGCCAGAATAGAAAAGCCTTTTATTCAGGGGATATTTTGGTGTGTAATACACTAGCTGGCTTATGCTCACTAAAACCATTTTAATATATAAAAAAAAAAAAAAAATTATTCCCCCCTCCCAGGACCATCATGTGCAGGAGAGCTATTTTTATTCATTTTGTAGAAGCTTGCCACTAATTGGAAAATAGAGTAATGCTTCCGCAGTAACACTGTGCATGATAAACTGGCATTAAAAGGTTAACGATTTCTAATTGAGTCTTTAAAACGGGAACGGTCACTACCATGGAAATTGCACCATTGAAAATTAAATGAGTGTTAAATTGTGATGCTCGGTTTTCTTTTAAATGTATATTAAAGATTTAGCACATTACATCACAGGCACAACCAGGGTCCACAGGGCATTGAAGGAGGAGGAGAAAACAAAATACCAAACAAAAACAAAACATAGTTGCAGTTTCTCCTCTCCTCTTTATGCTCTCTGTGGTGACTGCCAGGTACAAAAGGATAGACCATATAACAACAAATGAAAAAGCTAAATACAACAGTATGGAAACTACAAAACATTTATTAAAGTATAGGGTATACGTTAACATACTATTAAAATTCCTAGAAGATCTAAAAACTTGTGAGCAGGTCAGGGCCTCCATGGGCATGGTGGGACCAACAGCTCGGAGTATACCAAAACGTAGCATTTCAGCGGGTGTCCCAACATTTGATTACACATACTGGGTGAGGCACACAACTTGGGAAGGAATACGAAGGGGATGCAATGCTATCCTTTCCCAGGTTACAAGACAGATTCGATCTGCCACCTAAGACAATCTTCTCGTACCTCCAATTAAAATCCTTTGCCTCAACTATAAAAACACATCCGTAGGGCCAGCGGTGCCACACATTTGATCCTTAGAACTCCTATGTCTCATTTTATCACAGATCTATGCCCTCCTGAGGTCGTGAACCTCAAACACACCCGATGAGTTTAGGGAAGCCTGGCAGAGAGTTGGGACACACGATAGATAGCCAGAGTTGGGAACAGGCCTTTGTAGCTCACAGAGGGCATACTACAAGCACATCACATTTAGAGACTATGAGGAAGCTCCAATACAGGTGGGTACATGGTACCAGACAGGCTCTCCAAGATGTACCAAGGGACACCCCACACATGCTGGAGGGGGTGCACTGATAGACAATTTTTTTTTCTTAATAATGAAATTATATTATATACATATATATATATACACACACACACACACACACACACACATACATACACACACACACACATATACATACACACTTTGATATTTATTTATTTTTCCCTGAAGGGATCAGTAAAAACATTTTATGGGCATTAAAGGGATACTACGCACTGTAACTGTATCTCCTCTCTGAGGAAGCATTAGCCAGAGGAGTTCTGGGCAATGGGGATTGGCAGAGTTTCAGCTGGCCTGTTTTAGCATATCACAGTTACCCAATGCTGGTATGAAATGGTACGAGTATGGTAGTATATAATACATACCTCCAGTGTTGACTGGGCTGTAGGTGGTCGGGAACCCTAATTCACTGTTAAACTATTTGAAAATGGTTTAACAGTGAATGGAGGGACAGTGCCAGGGAACTCCACAAACTATAAACTATTCAATGAGATAAAACAGTTATAGTGCCTACAGTGTTCCTTCAAAGGAATGTTCCAAGTACCATAACAACCTACATTCAACGCAGAGACAGCACTATATAGTTAGACCATTTAAGCGGCCTAAGAAATCACACCCCGACTAGTCTTGCCATTACCTTGAGTGCATCAACCAAGGCTTCTTAATGGAGATTTGCCTAAAGCCATATAATCTCTAGAGCCTCCTTGGATTCCATGCATAGTTTATGGTGCGAGGATCTGGCTATCCTGATCTTCCTTAATAATGATTTCCACTGCAATCACAACTTTGTGATTTTAAAAGAACCTGAATCTCATCCATTGCTTTTTGAAGAGAAAGTATTGTTTCGAAAGCTTGGTAAAATTCACTGAATTCTAAATGGATCTATAACAGAATTATCAGTTCAACAATACCATCTGAAAGGTTTGCAGGTTCCAAGACATACAGAGAAAAGTAACTTTGACCTAGAAGAACTAGTTAGGAAAGTGCATTGTCTGCCTTTCACCAGAAAGAAAAGGGAATGACAGGCACAAATAAAAGATTGGAAGCTATGCCAGTCCCTGCATGTAAAAGGTTTATAAAATACCCAAGCAAATTAAAACGATCAACCATTTTCTGTACATTGAAAAACATCATCATACAAAACGGTAAGCATTCCTTGTTTTATAAAAGGCTAATTAAGACATTGTAATGTTCATGTGGACTTAACTACACAAGTGAGCACAATACATCAAACAGCCAAACTTGTCAGATTGAAAGTCATGAATTTCCAGCTTTAAAGGGTCACTACAGTCACCAGAACAACTACAGATTATTGTTAGTCAGTCCCTTCAGGCTTTTTGCAGTAAACACTGTCTTTTCAGAGAAAATGCACAGTTTAGATTACAGCCTAGTGAGAACTCTACTGGTCACTCCTCAGATGGCTATAGAGGAGCTTCCTGGGGCAGTGCTGAGTACACTGTGACTGACATTCAGTGTCTCCACACTTTGCAAGGAGACACAGAACTTTGAATTGAATCAGTCCATCTCTATGAGGAGATGCTGATTAGCCAGGGCTGTGTTTGACTTGTGCTGGCCCTGCCTCTGATATGCCTCCTTGACAGTCTCAGCCAACCCAATGCTTTCCTATTGGAAAGCATTGTGATTGGCTCAGTTCATCACTTCTGTCAGCCAAGGAAGCAGATCACAGGCAGAGCTAGCTGCTGCAGACTGGAATAAAGAAAATATTTTACTATATTTAGGTTGGCAAGATTGTGGTTTTTAACACTATATGGCTAGGAATACATGGTTGCTTAAAGGAACACTATAAAGTCAGAAACATAAACAGGAGTCTGTCTGGACTAAAAATAGGGGGTGAAGAGACAGTCTGCGGGGGTTGACAGACATAGCATGGTGGTACACAGAATGAATGGTGGGAGGACACTTAGGGGGAAAAAAATAAACTAAAATGGTGGACAGACATAATAGGCACATTAGTATACCAGTCAGCGTGAGTGGGTGCTTGGAGTGTTCAAAGGGGTGCCAAAGCACAAAATAACCCCGGACATACCTCTAGTAAACACTCTTTGCAGCAAAGCACAGTATCTGATGCCTGCCCTACTAGAGCTGCTCTAGACAAATGTAAATGCAGTTTTCGCGAAGCAGAGACTTCAAGGAGAAACAATAGTTCTCCAGAATAAAATTCCTTAGGGCATAGCTTGTTGAAATAGTCTATCTTGGCTTCCACTGCTCTCTACAGAGTTCCTCCAAGCCACCACTGAAAGTAATATTTGAGCTTTAAGCAATGGATTGGCAAAGTCAATCAGCTGCTCACAAGCATGTGATCACCATAAGTACGCCAATGAGTTCCTGGAGTGGTGCACACCTTTTCCCTGTGAATAAGGTCTAATTAACAGGAATGGGGACAGAGCCCTGATCCCACCTCCGTAAAACAACTTTTGTGAGGACACAAAATACGACCTCTGATCGTTCTAATCATCCAAACATGCAAAACTTCACAAAACTTACTGATCACTTGCTAGAAGTAAATTTTCACAACAAAGTTCCCACATTTAGAAGAAAAAAAAAATCCTTCCCAGAAAATGGTTGAGACCAATGCCATATTAATGTTAATTTGGATTGAGAAGTTTGAGAAACAGTAAAGTTTGCGTACTGTACAAAGCACTCCGGACCGGTGAGAGAAACAAGAAAACCCATCACCGTATATTTCCACTCTGAAATGTAGTAATAGACTGACAAGATTTAAAAAACAAACATTTAGATCAATAGCGGTTGTGGCATATGAAACAACCAAAATGTTTCTTTAAAACAGGCTATTCTATAAACTTGGTCTTTGGAGACAAGCAAGAGGACATTTCTCACAAATACAGGCACATTCCAAAGGAGGGAGAACAAGTGTGTGTAAAAAGCTGGTTTCTTTGAGAAGGAACATAAAGAGATGATAACGGATATGGGGAATATTTAGATAACAGCAAAGCTTTGATCAGGAGAACAAGGAACTTGTATCTGTTAAGGTGCTGCTTAAAATAAAAATTTTAAAAATCCTGTGCACACTTAGCACATTTTCTAATATATCTAGGTAAAATTGTTAGAGGAATTCCATTCTAAATAATGAAATACTCATTTTTCTTCATACACTGGAAAGTTGCAATACTCCACTTAAAAAGTGGACAGTCAACTAGTACGCAGTACCAAACAAAATGAATCCATTAAATGGACAACCATAGATTGGCAATTTTTTAAAAAGGTTTTATTTAAAGAAACACTAGTCACCAGTAGAACTACAGCTTATTGTATTTGTTCTGGTGAGTAGAATCATTACCGTCAGGATATTTTTATTTTATTTTTTTATTTGTTTTAATTCTTTATTTTGGGTTGTGCAGATGGTTACAAGCTTTCAACGTTTGCCACAACATCGTTTTTCAAGCTTCATAAAACAAACAGTGGCATGATAATTCGCACCTTTTTATATGTTTTGCATGCTTAAAGCGGCACTGTCATGCCGAATTTACCTTTCCTCAATCTCTTCCTCCTCTCCCCCTCTCAGGATCTGTTATTCTTTTCTTCCTGTCTTCTTTAGTTTTGTTTAAAATCATAAGACAAGGTAGGGACTCTTTGCCTTATGGAGGATTCCTCCGCTTGACCAGCTCTGACCAGCGGAGGAGCAAAGTGTGCTTCATTTCCGCTGGTCAGAGCAATTTTCCCATGATCCTTACCTTCCCTCTGTGTTCCCACGATGCTTCCTGTCATTTTACACGAAACTGCCGAATTGCGTTCTAACTGAATGAGAACAGTATGTTCGTTTCTTTTTGAATGCAATTCGGCACTTTATTCGGATCGGAATTTCATTCTAATGAATGAAACTCCGATCCTATTCATTGCCGCGGCTGCATCTTGCAGCCGCTTAGTAGATAACTCCCTAATTCCCACGGTATCAGGGAGCTATCTACTAAAAGGCTGAAAGACCGAAATTGGTCTTTCAGCCACATTTACTAATACTAAGTAAAGATTACTTAGTATTAGTAAATAATATGCCCCTACTCGCTATATCGCGAGTAGGGGCATGTGTAGTAAGCAGTGAGCAGCGTATAGCTGCTCACTGTAAAAAAACAAACAAAAAACTAATAACCCCCCCCCACTCCCCCCATGCCCGTGGGGGCCCTAAAACCTGGCCCCCACCCCTGCGCGGTGGGTGGGGGCCCTAATAAAACAATAAGGGGGGGGCCTACTTCCTCCCCCCCCGGCCCCCACCCCTGCGCGGTGGGTAGGGGCCCTAATAAAACCATAAGGGGGGGGACCTACTGTCCTCCCCCCCTGGCCCCCACCCCTGCGCGGTGGGTGGGGGCCCTAATAAAACCATAAGGGGGGGGACCTACTGTCCTCCCCCCCTGGCCCCCACCCCTGAGCGGTGGGTGGGGGCCCTAATAAAACAATAAGGGGGGGAACCTACTGTCCTCCCCCACTGGCCCCCACCCCTGAGCGGTGGGTGGGGGCCCTAAATGAAACACCCCCCCCAATCAAGGTGACTAGGGGTCCCAAGCCCCTAGTCACCCCACCCCAAAAAAACCTATCCCCTACCTACCCCCCTCACCCTAAAAATAGTGAGGGGGGAATAAAATAACTAACCTGTAAAAAAAAAAAATTAAACTTACCATTTGACGTCTTCTTTTTTCTAAAATCTTCTTTCTTCAGCCCCCAAAAAGGCCAAATAAAAATCCATCATACCCGTCGCACTTTAAAAAAAACAAAAAAAAAAACGAGCGCAAAAAAAAATTAATCCATGTTCGCCCTTCCAGGGCACGCCGCGTACTGAGCTCCGCAGGGCGGGTCAAGGCTTATAAAGCCTTGCCCCGCCCTGCAATTAGGCTTAGAACACTCTGATTGGTGGGTTTAAGCCAATCAGAGTGCTCGGAGTCATTTTACACAGCGTGGGAAAATTCAAAAGAACTTGTGCGGTGGGGGCCGGGGGCCCCCCCCCTTATTGTTTTATAAGGGCCCCCACCCACCGCGCAGGTAATATAAGTAATTTTTTTCAACAGTGAGCAGCCACAGGCGAGTAGGGGCATTTGGGAGATTTTAATCTCCCTTGTGCTATTATGGGGGTCATATTGACCCCCATAGAATGAGAGGGGGACCTGGGGGGGGGGCTTAGGAAGTGGTGGGGAGCACTGCTCCCTGCCGCTTCTATCTTTACATATTACAAGGAGGGAGCTGCATGCCGGTAGCTCCCTCCTTGTAATAAACTGAACGAACAAACATATACGTATCAGTGTATCTGAGTATCAGTGTGTTAGTTTGTTCGTCTGACATTTCTATTCATTCATTCGTCTGTCTGATGAATGAATGAATAGATGAAATTCCCGTTCGCACGTCCAGGTGTTTCACTGGGCATGTGCGGGAATCTCACAGCGCCATCTAGTGTGGGCAGATGACGTGTCCCACAGGGACTTCATCTACCCACACAAAGATGGCGGCGCCCTGGATATAGATCGGGGCAGAAAATAAGGATTAAAAAATAGGTAATGTGGGGGGCTTAGGGGCATTTGGGGGTGACTAGTGGGTCAACTGGATGTAGTGGAGGCGGGAGGGGGGTTAAAAAAAAAACAAAAACAAAAAAACGGGATTCGGCATGACAGTGCCGCTTTAAGTAAACCGTTGTTACATCAGAGTAGGTTTAAATAAGATTTAGTAAGATAAAGATGCTTAACATTGCTAGTTTGCCTATGCTAGAATAGATATAGTGCGAGCATGTTTTGTAGCAGAGCAGTATCTAGTTCTGAAAGTGCATAGAAACGTTATTCCATTTTGGCTGTACCTCTTCGGTCTGTTGCCCCGCCATTTCTCATGGTTGGTGTGGTCTTGTTCCATGCTGGTCCGTATGTGCTTTGGAGACGGGAATGTCCCCCACCGGTCCAGAGGTGGGGCATGCTGAGGTGTAGTAGCATGTGGGTTCTTGCGCCGAGGGGAGCTGCCGCCTCCCCCCTGCTTCAGCCCCAGTAGGCTGCATGTGGAACTACGCTTTCCCAGTGTCGACAGGCACCGGGGTGGTGTCGGTATACTCAGTGAGGCACCCCCAACGTGGTTAGTGCACCTTCCGATGCTTGTGGGCTTGTTAGCGTCGCTTGTACCCCGGGTTCTGCCCGTCGGATCGGAGCTCGTAGCAGATGCATCTGCACGGCTCGGCGATCAACATTGCCTTCAGGATTTGTGCTGTAAACACGGTCTTTTCCGAGAAAATGCAGTGTTTACATTACAGCCTATTGATAACCCCACTGGTCACTCCTCAGATGGTGCTAAAGCTGCTTCCTTGTACAGTGCTGCAGAGTGAGCAGCACTGCCATTCAGTGTCTCCACCCTCTGCATGCAGACACTGTACTTACATCATAGAGATGCATTGATTAAATTCATCTCTATGAGGAGATGCTGATTGGCTAAGGGCTGTGTTTGACTTGCGCTGGCCCTGCCTCTGATACGCCTCCTTGACAGTCTCAGCCAATCCTAGGGGGAAGCATTGTGATTGGATCAGACCATAACTTCTGATGAGGTCAGCAGACACAGGCAGTTTCAGGGGCAGAGCCAGCAGCTTCAGACTTGAATACAAGTAAGATTTTACTATATTTAGGGAGGCAAAGGAGGGTCAGGGGGGCTAGATGATGGTTTTAACATAAGGTCAGGAATACTGGATTGTGTTCCTGACCCTATAGTGCTCCGTTAATGCATTATATAGATAATGCATCAAATAAAGCATTAAAAATACATGTAAAACACAAATAAATAAATATTAGCACTTGAAGTTCTTGCATTTCCAGCTTCAGCAGTGAGCTTTCAATGGAGCCAGGAATGGAATCATCAACAATTAAAGAGAATCTGTCATGATAGATTCACGTTCAAGCTGCCCTGTCACTTGTCAGTTTTTCATAAAGAAACTCACAATGATTATGTGGGAGGTTCAGAATAAATTATACCTTTCTTTAGCCCTTGGGTCAAGTGTCAGCAGACATGTCATTTGCGGGGGTTCTTTGCAGAAAAAGTGACAGTGCCCCCTTAAATCATACCATCACCTTGAATATATCATTTATCTTCATAGCACATTTTATGTTTTTTGTTTAACTATAATACATACCTCATTTCCAGTGCTGCAGCTATTGCCATCTGGAGTCTCCCAAGCAATTGTGTCTGCATGGAAAGCAATGACTTCTGCTACTTTAAAAAAAGTGCAAGCCTTTATGGGAAAATGTGAGCTGACAGGAATTCAAAATTAAATTTAATTTTTAGCCAAATGAGAAACTTACAACATATCCCCCTCCCCTCCCACAGAATTTGGCTATTTTTTAATTCTCTTTTAAAGAGACATTACACTCTTCCAAAACAGTACATCTTATCAAAGTACTTTTGGGGTAACTGCATGTCCCCTCCAGCAGATTTGATTGAATCTTTCAAATACAGACTCAATTCTGAGGGTGGTGTTCTTCATTTGCGGTGAACAGTAGTTAGTGCTTGTCATAAGAAGCATCATTGGCTTATTATATTATTATAATTGTTTTGAATTCTATCAACCCTGTGTTTCTTTTTGGTGAAATTGCTACACAAATATGATGGTGAAACATTCCATCACACACAATCTCATATTGGTATTCAGTTTAATGGTGAATATTTAATAGCATCAAATTAAATAAGAATAAAATATTTTTAATACCACTACACCAAAAATTATTTTTTTAAATGTACGTGTGTGTATATATATATATTTTTTATTTTTTTATTTTTTATTTTATTTTTATTATTATTATTTTTATCATTGCCTGGGAAGGTTATAAACAGGATTATGATGAATGCCAAGTAGTGACTAAGCTATGACAGATCCTTGGTATCCATGATCAGAGAGGTTACTTTCCTGGAAGATGGCATATACCATGCTGCCAATAACAACATTCATTTGTTCCCTGCCTTTAATCACCTTGCCCAAAGAATGACATAACAGACGTGGCTTCATTTCCGCCTGACAGGCCTTATTTCCAGGTTTTGTTGATCGTCTGGTTTTATCACAAACTTTGTTCCTATGTAATAACACGGTGACTCATGGCTGCAGCTCCAGTCAGAGACACAGCCTACCCAGCCCCCATGGTGTGGCTTCAGTTAAGGATTAAACCAGTGCCATTTTACCTCCAAGCCAACTAGGATCCATGCCAAGGTCAATATGAGTTGCAGCCAGTTTTGTGAATAACGGGAGGCCTGACCCTCTGGAAACTCTGAAATGTTAATCCCAGCAACAGATTAATGTTCCCATAACAGATCTATGCTGAGATTCAGTGAGCAAAGACAATGCTGGAAGTGTTCCAATTAGACCACAGGACACAAATCTTGCGAGACTGTGTCATCCTACAGTGATTTCGCAGAGCTTCCAAAGAAAGTGGAGATTACAGATAAGAATGCTTACTTAGAAAACAGGTGAACCTGCTATAAATCTATTACTCATAAAGCAATGCTATTTAGCAAGCAGGAGGCAACTAAGAAGGCTTCCTGAACACTTAGCTTGTTAAAGTAATAGTAAAGAAAAAAAAAAAAAATTAAACTCCGGTTTCTTATGGAATGTTCTTCAGGAGTATTTATACGCATCAGCTCTACAAAAATAATCCATATTTTTTTTTTTATTCATTTACATGTATTTTGTCTCAGATTACAGGGACTGAGAACATGTTGCAGTGCCTGTACATATACAATGGGGAATATTTATTAAAGTGTCATGTTCTAAATGTTGCAAAGATTTAAAGAGGTGGAATACTCCTGTTCATGCCATTGTTTTGGATGCTCCACTTTTAACAATTCGCAGAACACTTTGACATATCTCCCCTCTCCCTCCATTGTGCGTAATGTTGGGAAATGGAAAAAAATATATACAATTTAAACACACACACACACACACACACCATTTTTATTCAAGGATACCGTGTACCTGGTCTACATCTTCACTTAACAATGCACTCTAACAGCAATTGTCGTAAAAGCAAATATATATATATTTTGATGCACATACTACTAATACCAACAATAAAATTAGTTATTCTACATGTGGCTAAGAGACTGAAGTTAAAAATATGCAGATAAAATTTAAATTATCTTCTGCATAGGCAATGTTAGAGATGTGAAAGCATTTTTGGCACAACTTCCTGGATCGAGTGAAATAACCAAAGTATTTTTAGCATAACCTTCTCTCAGAGAAGATTTAAGCTTCTAATTTGCCACTTGCAAGATAAAAAAAAAAATAATAATTATGTTTTCCCAGTTGTATACCGTATCATCACTTAACAAAAAAAAAAAAAAAAACACTATAAAGCTGTGCAAAGGTAAATAATTAGGGGGGAGAGAAGAGGGGGATGGGGGATTTTTATATAAATTTTTTTTTTTTTAATGAAATTATAGTCTTATGTGGGATTTCGTTAATAAAAACTTTAATACGCTGTGTAAAAAACGACATGCAATTTTACTTGCATTTGATATGATCAATTATTTACAAAGAATAAATTTTAGATAGATTTTTCACCATTTTGCCACATAGTACCCACTACACAAGGAAAAATGGTTTAAAAGATGCAGGATATGTTGAATACAGCAAGGAACAAAAATAGATCCAAATTCGATGTAGGGCAAAGTAGCAAGACCGCAAGCATTAACAAGTTGGGTTGACATTAATAAAGCTGAAAACAACATCTAGACCCCAGGATGTGCTTGACAACTGGTGAAAACTAAAATATAAGTTTCCTGTTTAAGGAAACTCCCATCCCATAACAGTTTAAGCTCATTTAAGTTAATGGGACAGAAGCCATCGCATCTTCAGGGGTTAAGTTGTTTTCCAACGGTATAACCATGAGGACAGTCTTCTGGTCCGTGGCACTTTTGCCTCCTGGCTTCCTTCATTTCCGCGCTGAAGTGTGAGGAAAATTTAGACATTTGGCCGCTAATCAGCTCAGAGCTCAAGCTTTATTCCAAAAACTATGTTATTCTGCCCCTGCAACCCCTCCCTCCAGTGATACTGTTAAATAAATCCATTCACATACCTGGTTCACCAGCACTGGGTCTCATTCTACATTCTTTGACGTCAGCCAATAAGTAGGAACCTAACGCAGATACCACGCGTGCTTTGGGCCTTCCCCATAGGTAAGCATTACCTCAATGCTTACCTATGGTGTTTTCCTTGAAGCTGGAAGATCTGACGCAGAACATGAAGACGCCCAGCATTGTTTCACAGAGTCAAACTCCGTGAAACTCCAGGAACCGCCTCTAATGGCTGTCTGACAGTCACCAAAGGCAGTATTAGACATGCAATGTAAAAAGTCTTTATATTGCAGCACTAAAAGGGGAACAGGGGAAGTGGACTCAGACCACTTCAATGAGATGAGGTGGTCTGGGTGCCTTTAATGCCACTTTGTTTTTCTTTGTGCCGCCAGAATCGAAATGTGTTTTCTAGAAATTGTGCATCACCGGAAATCTCGTCATACTCCGATGGTAGATAAGGAAGGCTAAGCATAGTATATCTTGTACATTCATCTGGATGTTTGTATCAGGTAACCACACAGCTGCTCTATGCTATTACAGATACTTTAGACCAGCCCTACTTTGCAATCCAAGCTGGACAAAAGCTGTTGGAACACATGGTATTTGGAATGGAGTGAGCAGTTATCTTACAGAATATGAGTACGCTTGTGAGAGAGAATAAAAAAAAAAAAAAAAAAAAAAGATTGTGAACTTGAAACTGGTTACCTACCTTCTAACCTAGTGTCAGAGAGATTATATTATATATATATAATAAATATCTTGAGTGTTTAATTTTTTGTTTCTCAGAAAAAGATAAAGTGAAGAGTTATAGGTCAGGCCAGTAAATACATCTTTATAAAGAGATTACAATAGATTCTGTTTATTTTCTACATATGTATTTAACACGAGAAAACATGCATACAAAATAATAATGCTTTTATTTGGTTATACTACTTCACTGCTCCCCATGCGTGTTCAGGGGGAGATTGGGATATTTTCAATGTCACTGTAGGCGAATAAGACCATCAAAAGATCATTACACCCTGTTCCAAATTATTATGCAAATTCTATTTAAGTGTCAAAGATTAAATATTTAGTTTTTCAGTTTAACTCAACTCATGGATGGCATTGTGTCACAGGGCTCTTTTGATCACTGAAAACAATCTCGGACACCTGTGATAATTAGATTGCCAGGTGAGCCCAATTTAAGGAAAAACTACTAAAGGAAGGTGTTCCACGTTATTAAGCAGAACACCATTTTCATGCAATATGGGGAAGAAAAAGGATCTCTCTGCTGCCGAAAAGAGTGAAATAGTTCAATGCCTTGGACGAGGTATGAAAACATATTTCACAAAAACTTAAGCGTGATCATCTCAATATTAAGAGATTTGTGGCTAATTCAGAGCACAGACGGGTTCGTGAAGATAAAGGCACATTGAGGAAGATTTCTGCCAGATCCATGCATCGGATCACGAGAGCAGCTGCTAAAATACCATTACATAGCAGCAAACAGATATTTGAAGCTGCTGGTGCCCCTGGAGTCCCACGGACAACAAGGTGTAGAGTACTCCAGAATCTTGCAACTGTGCATAAACCTATTCGTCCACCACTAACCAATGCTCACAAGCAGAAACGGTTGCATTGGGCAGAAAAATACATGAAGACTAATTTCCAAACAGTCCTGTTCACTGATGAATGCCGTGCAACCCTGGATGGTCCAGATGGTTGGTGGATGGCCACCCTGTTCCAACAAGGCTGCGACGTTAGCAAGGCGGTGGTGTCATGTTTTGGGCCGGAATCATGGGAAGAGAGGTGGTCGGCCCCTTTAGGGTCCCCGAAGGTGTAAAGATGACCTCTGCAAAATATGTGGAGTTTCTGACTGACCACTTTCTTCCCTGGTACAGAAGGAAGAACTATGCTTTCCGTAATAAAATCATCTTCATGCATGACAATGCACCATCTCATGCTGCAAAGAATACCTCTGCATCAATGGCTGCTATGGGGATAAAAGGAGAGAAAATCATGGTGTGGCCTCCATCCTCCCCTGACCTCAATCCTATTGAGAACCTTTGGAGCATCCTCAAGCAAAAGATCTATGAGGGTAGGAGACAGTTTACATCCAAACAGCAGCTCTGGAAGGCTATTCTGACATCTTGCAAACAAATTCAAGCAGGAACTTTCCAAAAACTCACAAGTTCAATGGATGCAAGACTTGTGAAGCTGCTATCAAATAAGGGGTCCTATGTTAAAATGTAACTTGACCCGTTTAAAAAGTTAAAATGTTATAAGTTTAATTGAAATAGCTTTTGATTTCAGTATATATGCTGCAAACAACAAATTACAATTTTCAGTTCTTTACAACCTATAAAGTGTTTTGAAACTTGCTGTGCGTAATAATTTGGAACAATGCATTGTACTTTTAGGTTTAAAAAAAAAAAATACTGTTATTAGGTTTGTTCAATAAAATTTGAATTGTACTCTTAATAGTTGATAACATGAGAATTATGCTGACTGTTATTTACATCAATTATTCAGGTAAATGAGAAAAATATAATTTGCATGATAATTTGGAACAGGCTGTATACATAACTATGCAGGCTCCCCTCTCTCAACTGCCTACACTCATGAATTGAGCAGTTCGCTATTCTTCAGGTGTGAATACATTCCTCCAGCCAACCAAGAGTCTGGGAGTTTGACCTGGAAGATTCCAATTGGGGGAAACAGGAAATCACGTGACCAAGTAACAGAGTTACAGTATTGATTTATGGTTTCTGCTCTACAGGACCATAAAATATCTGGAGGTCAACCGAAATGTAATATAACCTATCAGAGTTAAAACTAGCAAAATAGGGGGGCGTGGCCTGACTATGCAGCAGTGCAGACGCACAAACCGAGAGCTCCTGGGCCTCAGACCAATTACTGGCTAAAATCGTGGGCAAACTAAATAATCCTGATCCCCAATTCATCACAACTTGATCTGCAGACATTTGTGAACAGAGGGATACCTCACACGCCCAGAAATAACGCCGGAATGACCAAGCTGAGGCTTGAGGCCTATACCAAGCAGGGCATTGGAGAGGCGGCCGCTCTCCCAGCCCATAACCGCATGCAGCACCCGCAGCAAATGGCTACCCCCCCCCCCTTGGGACCGGTGGGGGTTATCCCGGTCCCAATCACCTCGACGGGCAAGCCCCAGTGGACCCTAAAACCAGACAACGACCCCATCCACGCACCGAACTGGCATGCAGCCCGCCATATCAAAATGGCAGACACGCAGCCTCGTGGACAACCTGGGCCTCCACCACTAAGCCCCAACACAAGCGACTCCCTCACTACCCGCCTTGACGGGCTGTTTGAGGCCTTCTGGGCAAAGATCGCGGCCCGACAAAAGGAAGAGCGATCCAAGCTGCTAGAGATCGGAGGTACGGAGGGCCAACAAGGCGACACAGTTTGGAGTGGGACCAGACTGCCCTTGGGCAAAGCCATGAAAACTCAGTCCAAGAATCTCCACACCAGCCCATCTGGGCCCAGGGCCAACAGGGGATTAACCCCGATGCATCAACCACATAGGCAGAGATCCACCCGCCGACGGCGGCATACCACCAACCCCAGGAACTCCAGACCTACCCCGAAAGGGAAGGACTTGGCCTTCAATAGTCCCCGAGTCCGTGGCTATAAGATGCCGGCCCTGATACAGGCCCGGAGCGAGAAGGCACCTCTGGTTAGCTCCCGGCCAACCGCCAACCTCTACACTACCCCACGCAAGCACCAAAGGGCACAGCAGCGCGCACCCGTGGCGAAAGCTCTACCAGCGCGCAAGCAACAGAGCCCAACAAAGCCACCAGCAGCACGGAGGTGGGAAATATCAAAGGACAAACCTCAGCCCTGCATCAAACCTTGCAAGCCGCGTAGAGTCGGGTCCCTGATCATAAATCAGCACAGCCTCAAACCTGGGACGCAAACTGGTAACAACGTACCCTTCCTAACCAGCGTCTGGAAACGCCATAGCAGGATAGCAGAGCAGCTGGATTCCGGTAAACGACCGATAAGCGGCATTGGTTGACTGAGCCTGGCAATACCAAGCATCAAGCAGCGCAGAGACTGGGCCGCTTTTATGATATATTTTTTCTTTTTTCGCTTCTCAAATTTACACTGGCCCACTGCTGATTGACTGAGTTGCATGACTGCGCTGACTTCTTCTTTTGATTATAATTATTGTTTTTATTTGAATTGTCTAGGCCTCACATAAATATCCAGTGACTGCCATACGCCCGCTGGGAACGTGCTTTTAGCTACCTGGGGGGCCCCCTAGGGGTTAAACTCGTAGAAAAGATATTTGTTTCACTCTGTTTCACTCTCCTTGTAAAACACTCGTGCCACAGAAATCCCTGGGTTAAGCTTGTATACTCTACCTTTTATTAACATAGGGTTTCTAGCCTGTATTTTTCTAAGTCTTACAACACAATCTATAATTCAGCCTGTTTCTTTATACTAAAAAAGTGCAACTGTTTTAAATGTCATGGCAATATATGTAAATGTTTGACCATAATAAGCACGCGAATGCTGTCGTGACTATGTGAGCTTGTATGTTATTCTTTTATTGCACACTAAAATAAAGATTTAAAAAAACTAGCAAAATAAATTTAAACAAAATTTATTTTGCAAGTAGGAAGCAATATGTAAAAAAATAAAAAAATAATCCCACAAAAAAATATAATTTAAAAAAAAATCATATGCCAGTAATAAGAGCTCCTTTAACGTTAATCCAATATCTGGGTTAACATGATAAATGTCAATCCTAGCTATAAAATAAGGCCAGGGACTAATGAAAGTATTTCGAAAATTGGGAAGACTAGATGGGCCGAATGGTTCTTCTCTGCCATCACATTCTATGTTTCTCAAACTGCATTAAATAGGATTGTTGCAATTAAGCTTTTAGTGGAACAGGGTAAAGAATAAAACACATACAATATGGACAAAAGTATTGGGACACCTGACCATTACACGAACAGGGACTTTTGACATCACAATTTAAATCAGGGCTCGACAAATGGGGATTTTTGAGCCGCTTGGTTCCCGAGGTGACCGGCTGCCTGAGAATGGGGCGTTCAGAGACGGCTGAGGCAGACAGGCGGGCAGTCTGCTCATGGAGGATTTAGGCAGGCGGTTGATTAAGTGCTAAGGCGTGAGTGAGACGATCATCTTCCTGCCTGGTGGGCCCTGCACTGAATTACTAAACCGTGTGCTCTAGGGAGTAGACCTGAAAAATGATCAGAGCAGCCCCACTACACTTCTGGTAGGGAGGTTGGGTGGACAGATACAAAAATAGCTTGAGAGTGTGAAAATGTGTGTGTGATCTCAGGCAATCCAATGCTTTCCCCTCATAGAAAAGCAGAGACTACAGCACATGCACAGAAAAAGCCACGCTGGACCAATAAACATCGGCTCAAAGATGCATTGAACCAATGCATCCCTATCGGGAGCATTAAGTGCCGTCATGCAGAGCATGAAAACGCTGAACGTAGGTGCTGCAGGAAAAGGCCTGGCTCACAAGATCTGTTCCAGTTCATCCCAAAAGTGTTCGATGGGGTTGAGGTCAGGGCTTCGTTCGGGCCAATGAAGTTCTTCTACACCAAACACATCCAGCCATGTCTTTATGGACTTTGCTTTGTGCACTAGGGCACTGGAATATAAAAGTATTTTCCTCAAACTGTTCCCATCCAGTAAGAAGCATAGCATTGTCCAATATGTCTTAGTAGGCTGAAGCATCAAGAGTAGCCTTCTCTGGAACAAAGGGGCCAAGCCAAACCCCTGAAAACAGCCAAATACTAGTATCTCTCCCCCACCAAACTTTACACTAGGCACAATGCTGTCAGGCAACGTTCTCCCGTAATTCGCCAGACCCAGACTCGCCCATTACACTGCCAAACAGAGAAGTGTGATTCGTCACTCCATAGAACACCTTTCCACTGCTCCAGAGTCTAGTAGCGAAGTGCTTTACACCACTTAATCCGACACTTGGCATGAACAATCACAGAGAGCAATAAATACAATTCTGTACAACTAGGCATTATGAGTAGCTGAACTTTTATTCAAGCATAGAAAGAAATACATTTAAAAAATTAGATGTGATAGCTAGAGAACGTGGGACGACACAAAGGAAGAGTGCAATTTGTGGACAGGGAAGTTTGGGCCCGTCGATTAATCCAATTCCGCTATTTGAATAGTAACATTGTAATTTTTTAACTTTGGCTGGCAATGTGCGAGTGCTTTAAATGCAATCACAATCCAAAAATTACTGACACATGTTTTACTAATACTTTCACAGAACTTAGAAAACATTATCAATGTAAAACCAGGTCTTTGAAATTCTTCCTAATGCGAGAACAACAACAAATAAAAACTGTTCAAAAGTGTACAAATAAGATGTCCGTATCGCAGGTCTTTTGACTACATCACAGGTTGAAGGTTTCCTACAGTAGTAGTGATGCGGTACATGAAACATTATCCTGTTCCAAAAATCGATACTGATGTGTGTGTTTTCCTTTAAGCATGGCCAAAACATGCATTTTGATTATTGTGTACATGTACATTTTGACGGGTTATCGCGTTTGCAACATTATGCTAAGGCAACTGTACTTATTTGAACTTTATCAAGCAGGACCTTGTATAAAAAAAATTAAAAAGGTTTGGTTAGGTTGTTTCCAAAAGTTATCAAACCAGGGGATGAAATTGTGGTGTTTGTCTGCTCTTGAGCAAAACCGTTTGCTAATTTTCCTGGTGCTGATTAAGTAGTTTTCATTGATTTAAGTCCTTTTGGCTTTTGAATTTGATGAAGTTAATATGGTTTTGTTATTTTGCTGAAAAATCTTCTTCGTTACTGCAATCACCTACTATTATCTGTTTATTGTTAAGAAGCCGACCCTTATTTTGCTAAACAATGTCAAGCGTTTTTTTGTGGTTTTTTTAAGTATTAGAACGGTGTGAATGTATTGAGATGGTTTGTGTTTCATTGGTAGCCAATAACAGGCCAATCATTATTTAGGAAATATTGTGATCATCCTCTTAGGACAATTAGTAAAAAAAAAAGTGGAAAGATGACCAAGGCCCCCAGTAAAATGAAAATTGTAAAGGAAGGCTGATGGGTTTTCAGTTCTTCCTTTTTACCCCCCAAAATCTGAAAAGCAGGCCACATATCTTTGTACCATCCACAGTAAAGAAAAGAGAAAAATGGAAACAAAGACTTCCAATACATGGTGCACTAATAAAAGAATTTCATAAAGGAAAAAAAAAAGCTTGTTTAACACGGCCAGATATCGTTCAACTATGTTATTCAAAAGAGCTAACGGCACAGTTAAGTCCTTTTTGCAGTGGTTGGAGTTCCAACATAAGATATGCTGGAATCAAACTAATTCTAAAATATTGATCTGTTTACCTTGCTCAGATCTTCACCGACTCCATGTTGGTTCTGGTTGAGAAGTGGTGAATGTCGAATCAGCTGATCTTGAAGCAGGTCTAGCCTGGGCCTCTTTGACTCTCCTATGTCCATATCTGCCTGCTTGTTCATGTCAGACATGTAATGATGGGAATCTCCTCTCCCATGCATCTCTTGGGCCCTGGGGAGGAGAAAAAATAAAATAAATAATCTTGATGAAAATGTGAATAAAGATACAAAGTAAACTATGTCCACAGTCACAGAAGCCTCGGTCAAATTGTATTAAGTATTAAACAGTTCATATAAGTGTTCATACAACTGACAACTTATTAACGGTTTCTTCATCATCTTTAAATAATATTCTGCTGGGTGAGATGGCTTGTCACTGTGAGGAACACGGTTGATGGTAGTAGGTAAACATTACCCTCCATGCTATTACCCACAGTGCTCCTCTCTTTTCCTGAAAGTCAGTTCTTATTTAGGTGAAAGGCATGCTCATGTTCATTCACAAAACTAAATATTTTAACAGAGCCAAGGGGGGAAAGGGAGGAACTGCTTATTCGAGTCATGTTTTATTCATACCCTGGGACAACACAGGAAGAAATAAAGGCACAACATGTGCATACAGTTGTGACCTGAAAACAATTAAACCCTAAATGCTACTCAGGAAAGAGTTAACACCGCTTCTTCCTTAACGAGTACCTCCCAGACATGTCTACTTGTTTCCTTCCCATTGGCTGCTGGCTTCAATCCCAAAACACAACTGTATTACAGCACGAAGATATAAATAATGTGTGCTTCTAGTGAAGAAAATGCTGCCTTGCTTGCAATCTGTAGCACACAAACCACAGCTTGCTCATTACTTCATTTACTTTATTTACTAGAAATCATGACGTTTATTTTCCTACTAATTCATAATATAAAGTTGACTTTTTAAAAATGAAAAAAATTAGACAGGGACAAAAATAAATAAAACCTGCCAAGTTTTCGAATATCATACATAGATGTAGCTCAAGAGCATACTTTTCCTCCTACTATTACACATACATAAAACTAACCAAAAACACACATCCTCAACGACCCACTTAAAGCTGTAGTGCAGGAGTATATTTACAGATGTAACAAATCTTAAATCAGCAAAAACCCCAAGACAATCTCCTCAACACCAGATTTTGAATCTTCCCAGAACATGAAGGAAGTGATTTTAAAAGCACACTGGGGGAAAAAAAAGTTACAAAATGATACACGTGATGAATGCCAAAACCAGTGAAAAGGGACACTCTGGACCAACAAAAGTTACATGCATTTAGATTTTTTTTTTTACCTTTCTAAATTGCAATTTAATATATTGCCCTCTGCTTTGGCGCATTTGTTTAATGTATTTTGCTTGCAGTGATGTTGTGCTGGGTCTGTTTAGACACAGCTTTAATCAACCCTTGGATGCAGGGGGACTGCCTGAGCTCTCAGGCTGTCCCCTCATGCCAGGAAAAAAGTTTGTAAAAGTCATAAAACCGTTTTTAAAATTAAATAAAAAGTATTTTGAGATAGATATATAGATGGATAGATTATATACATACACACACACACACACACACACACACACACACACACACATTTATATATATACACACACACACAAGGCCAGTGTTTGTGACTAGACTAAGTGGCTACTAGAAAAGACTGGACATACCTTATTTGTAATACGTAGGGTTGTCTATTATTGCAAATGGTATGCCATCATGGGGGTAATTTTCATTCCTGGGTTACCATTTGGTCTCAAAGGCAACATAACCAGTCTGGCAAATTTGAAAGTGTATAAACTGAAAAATGTAATGTGCTATATTTGACCCTATAACTTTCCAAAACACCATAAAACCTGTACATTGGGGGTACTGTTTTACCCGTGAGATATCACTGAATACAAATAGGTTTACTTTATTGCAGGAACAGCTAACAGTATTGTGACACTCACAGTTAAAATGCCATGCAGAACAAAAATACATTTCTTCTTTTCTCACATTTTCGTATATATTATTCATATTAAATTATGTTTAATATACAAATATTTGATGTGAGATGAAAGCCCTGTTTCTCCTGAACAAAATTATGTATGATAAGTGTGGGTGCATAGAATATGAAAGAGGTGAATTACTCCTGAACAGACATATAGGGCAAATTCAAGGTTTTGTTTGTTTTGTTCACAACTTGTACAATTGGCTCAGTCCTTAAGAGGTTAAATTGCAACTAGTGTCTGTGTAGAAATAGTCCATGTGTTTGTTAGCCCTCACGTGGGACATCCGCACTACGCAGACTAGAAACTGAGTCACGGGGAGAAAAAATAAAATAAAATAACTGTCAAAAGACCAGCGTAACAAGGAAATGGAACTTTATAAAGATGGAAAAGAATATAAGATATATCTAAAGCCTTGAAAATGCCAGTTCAATCACTTATTAGGAAGTGGAAAATTCAGGAATCTCTTGATACCAAGCCATTTGTTCGGGATTAAAAGAAAACCCTACTATGCTGCACCGCATTTGGTGGGACTGCACACCGATCCAGGCATACTGGGCAGAAATAAAACAGGAAATAGCGACAAGCCTGGGTGACATACCCAAACTCCCATAGAAGCGGCGCTCCTACACTTCAACGAAAGAACAATAGCCCAATATAAGAGATTGATATTACGACACCTGCGTGGAAGCAAACGCAACCGCCCACCAAAGCAGAATGGCTACAGAGAGTCGAGGAGATCCACACAACGGAGGCAAGATACGCAGAACTGATAGGAAGAAGCGCAAAACACACGGATCACTGGAGACCATGGTACACTTATATTTCACAAAACAGAACGTAGGGAACATGCAACGTGACCCCTTGAAGCCCGTGGGGACCCAGAGGTGCTACGATGTACCTCACCTCTCCCCCCTTATCTCATACATTCATAACCTTGAAGGCCAATGTCATCACAACATGTGTGCGGGGTGGCTGCGGCCGGGAGGTACCGAGATCTGTGAAATGGGTCATTTAACCCCTTAAGGACCAAACTTCTGGAATAAAAGGGAATCATGACATGTCAGACATGTCATGTGTCCTTAAGGGGTTAACCAGGACACGTAAAAAACACCTACGCACAGAAACAAACCGAGCAAACATATAAACACTGATGAAGCAAAAATAGACAAGGGATAAGGAGGTCTACACACCAAGACACCAGCCATACGGAGAAGGAGAGAGGGCAGAGGCACAGTCAGACAACCACAGGCAAACCATAAATAACAGACTTGTGTAACACACACTTGGAAATAAAAAAAAGACACACTCTTACAAAGACAAGCAAAACCAAAACAAAATTAGCTGAGTAAATCTGATTCAACCCTAGAAGGAAGCTTACTTCACACATTGGATAGCAATGTATGCCCAACCGCAAATAATTCCAACCCGAGACGCAACGTACGCTTAGGCGCAGCAATCGGAATTACACCAAACATAGGGAAAGGGAACAAGCTCTGAGACACATCCCAGTGACCCAAAAGCAGATAGACCCCAACCAACCGAAGAAGCCAGCCGGCTCCACATAACACAAACCCACGCACGACACCATAGACAAGCTAGGTTACTTCCCCGGGCGGGGACAAAGGATAGACTGCAGGGCAGAGTACGAATACGGAGGGCACCAACCTCAAGCATACCCACACACGACACAAGGTACTAACGCGTTCCACACTCAAGCACCAGAAACACAAGGACAAACAATACTATCATAACGGGGAACGAACGGTTAGTTACATAAATAAATAAATAGCGAAACTCATCACCCAGGAGAAATATCTTCACAAAAGTTAACTTACAATATTCGGGACCTGTGTGTACGCTTGCATTAACTAAAATCTACTCCTGCACAAGTGATACAAGAGGTATGGGAGAAATTAAGCTTTAATAGAAGTGAGAGCCTTGAAGCTGCTCATCCCTGACAAAGGGTGCACACGCTAAATGCATATGTGGCAATTATAAATGTTACATGAACTTTGTGAATCAGATTAATCCGAGGTCCTGCAAGCTCGGACAACTACTCAATGTTGCTTAACCCTGTCTCCGCATAGGTTGTGCATATTATATGATACATGTTACGCTGATGGGGACCTGTGAGTCCCATGGTCGTTGATCAACCTTGTTACCACAATCTCAGGAGAAATACAGGCTGCTCTGGAAAAAGACGATGTGGTTGTTTCAAAGAGCACCATATGACGATACTTGAACAAAAATGAGCTGCATGGTCAAGCTGCCAGAAAGAAGCCTTTACTGTGCCAATGCCATAAAAAAAGACCGGTTACAATATGCCCAACAACACCTTGACACACCTCACAGCTTCTGGCACACTGTAATTTTATGTGACGGGACCAAAATAGAGCTTTAGGGTTACAACTTTGAGCACTATGTTTGGAGAGGGGTCAACAAGGTCTATAGTGAAAATAATACCATCCCCACTGTGAATCATGGTGATGACTCACTAATGTTTTGAGGGAGGCAGGGAGATGAGCTCTAAAGGCACAGGGAATCTTTTGAAATGTATGGCAAGATGAATGCAGCATGTGATCAGAAAATACTGGCAGACAATTTGCATTTTTCTGCATGAAGGCTGCGCATGGGACGCACTTGGACTTTCCAGCATGAAAATGACTCAAAGCACAAGGCCAAATTGACCCTCCAGTGGTTACAGCAGATAAACGTGAAGGTTCTGGAGTGGCCATCACAGTCTCCTGACCTTAATATCATCGAGCCACTCTAGGGAGATCTCAAACGTACGGTTCATGCAAGACGACCAAAAACTTTGCATAACCTGGATGCATTTTGCCAAGACAAATGGGCAGTTATACCACCTGCAAGAATTGGGGGCCTCAGACAACTCTTACAAAAGACAGGACACAGTCATTGATGCTAAAGGGGGCAATACACAGTATTAAGATCAAAGGGTATGCAGACTTTTGAAAAGAGGTAATTTCATTTTTTTTTTTTTTTTGTTGCCATGTTTGGCTTTAGGATTGTGCCATCCTGTTATAGCCTACAGTTGAATATGAATCTCATTAGAAAGAAAACAAAATTATCCAAGGCTATGCAAACTTTTGAGCACAAGTGTGTGCGCACATGTATATACACACACACACAAAATACATACTAGCAGAGGCCATTTTGTAAAATATTTGTTTAGATCTTCCTTGATTTTTCATTCCCCCTACCTCCTCTATTTTCTGCACTTTCCATCCCTGTAAACATTGTACATTACTAGTTCCCATTTAGTCACTTTGTCCTCAATTCTTTCATCTTGTTGTGACTCTGTCTGCCCTACCTGTTAGTGCTTGTGTATTAATTAGTGCTGGGTAAATCTATGACCGAATGTTTTGCATAAACAAACCAAGAAAAAAAAAAAAAAAAACATACGCAGCCACCTCCTCTCGTCGTACTTGAGGCATAGAACTAAATATTATCAGGAGTCAACAGGGGTCTCTGGAAAGACTGATTTACTCTGATTTGATAATTGTCTACCTGTCTGTTGCTCTGTATGTATAACTAGGTGACTGCACTGGCAATAGCTAAATAGCCATATTCATGTCAACTATGCTGCAGTGACAGGCAATAATTAAGTATATTGCTTCCCCCCCTCACCTCCTACACAGCTATGTCAGGGTATGGAATGCTATTATGAATGGTAAAAACGTGCCCAGACTTTGCAGAGAATCGTTCCATCACTGCATAGGAAGAGATCTAGAACACTGTATTCTCAGAGGATCAAAACTCTTGAAGTTGAGGTCCAGCACAGTTAATTGAAAAAAGAAATCAGAGTAGCTTTTCTCCCCCTGCTTTCCCTGACAAGACCTATGTTGTGTAACAGAGTGTGATAACTGTTCTGCATCATATCCTGTGTTCCTGTAAGCCTCAAGCACCTATTCAGCTGCATAGCTTCTCATAATGTAGATTAGCCAAAGAGAAATTATTATAGATGGTGACAGTGGAAATTGTACAGGCTGTGCTGAATTACATCAATATAATACCAGCATGCTACAAATTAAAGGTCTACCGTATAGAATACAATACGGCATCAACAGGTATCACTTCAATGGCTTTCGTTGGCATGGAGAAAATCTGTAGTCACAGCAGCTACGACTGAATATTCTTTACATAAATTAAACAATGTGGCATCCACACATTTTTCTGTGCAATGACACGTCCAACTCGCCCTTGAGAGCTAGAGGGCGCTAGAAACAAATCTGCCTTTTAAATGATAGCTATTTACAGTATCTGTGCTCAGTCTCTTCGAAATGTCTTTACCCAGGGTGCTTGTGGCAGCTACCTAGTCTGGAGAAAATAATGAGAAAGTCACTTTTTAGGAGGTGACCATTCTGTTTAACTAGTGGTGCGCCGTCAAGGCAGTTATAAACTCGGCACTGCAGTCTTTCCAAAATGCCCTATTCACACATATACTGTGAATTTTGTTCTCAGAACCACATGCACATTTACACGCCAAGTGCATGGAATCAATTCACAGGTAACACCAGAAAAGAACAGCATTCAAAACATATGCAAATTAACTAAAGGAATAAAAAATAAATAAATAAATAAATAATACAAAATAATCTTTCAATTATCCATTAGAATATGCCTTTACAGTGAAACATGCATGTTTCTTCCAGAGGCTAGTTACACCTAACTGCACACGTCAATTCAGTGCAAAAAATATGTATAGTATTGTCATCTGCACGCACTGCTGACAGACATTAGCAGCTGATTTAGGGGCCCTTCATGTCATCCTCACCTCCCTGCAATATTAAAAGGGGACACTCCAGGCAGCAATAAATGTTTTGCAGAATGTTGCATCATAAGCCTGCCTTCTTAGCCATGCCCACTCATGCCAGAAAGGCTTCCTTATCACAGTCTCAGCCTCATCAGCACTAAGTGAGCTGTTTTTAATTCACAACCTGCCTGCAGACAGAAAAATTACAAACAGGAAGTGATATCCTTACTATGTGTCTCCCTGGGTGTCCTCTCCTAAATGCAGATTATTTTGTTGTTTAGAACATTCAGTACAGTCATTGGCTGAGATGTGTGTATACCTTTTGATAGGGAAGTCTTTTTCTGGAGTGGAGTGAGGGGTGTGGCCAAAGAGGCAGGCTTATGGTGCCACATTCCCCAAAACATTTATTGGTGCCTGGAGGGTCCCATTCTGATTTGCATGTCAATGAGTGAAATAAGTATTTGACCCCTTCGACTTAGAACTTGGTGGCAAAATCCTTGTTGGCAACCACAGAGGTCAGATGTTTCTTGTAGTTGGCCACCAGATTTGCACACATCTCAGGAGGAATTTTGTCCCACTCTTTGCAGATCCTCTCCAAGTCAATAAGGTTTCGAGGCTGACATTTGGCAACTCAAACCTTCAGCTCCCTCCATAGATTTTCTATGGGATTAAGGTCTGGACACTGGCTAGGCCACTCCAGAACCTTAATGTGCTTCTTCTTGAGCCACTCCTTTGTTGCATTGGCTGTGTGCTTTGGGTCATTGTCATGCTGGAATACCTATCCACAACCCATTTTCAATGCCCTGGCTGAGGGAAGGAGGTTCTCACCCAAGATTTGACTGAACATGGCCCCGTCCATCATCTCTTTAATGCGGTGCACTTGTCCAGTCCCTTTAGCAGAAAAACACCCCCAAAGCATAATGTTTCCACTGCCATGTTTGACGGTGGGGATGGTGTACTTGGGGTCATATGCACCATTCCTCCTCATCCAAACACGGCGAGATGAGTTGATGCCAAAGACCTCGATTTTGATCTCATCTGATCACAACAGTTTCACCCATTTCTCCTCTGAATCATTCAGATGTTCATTGGCAAACTTCAGACAGGCCTGTACATGTGCTTTCTTGAGCAGGGGGACTTTGCGGGCGCTGCAGGATTTCAGTCCTTTACGGCATAATGATTGTTTTATTGGTGACTACGGACCCAGTTGCCTTGAGATCATTAAGAAGATCCTCCTGTGTAGTTCTGGGCTGATTCCTCATTGTTCTCATGATCATTGAAACTCCACGAGGTGAGATCTTTATGGAGCACCAGACCGAGGGAGACTGACAGTTATTTTGTGTTTCTTCCATTTGCGAATAATCACACCAACTGTTGTCACCTTCTCACCAAGCTGCTTGGCGATGGTCTTGTAGCCCATGCCAGCCTTGTGTAGGTCTACAATCTTGTCTCTGAGATCCTTGGACAGCTCTTTGGCCTTGGCCATGGTGTAGAGCAGGGATAGGCAACCTTCGGCAGATGTTGTGGACTGCATCCCCCATAAGGCTCTTACACCCATAATGCTGGTAAAGCATCATGGGAGGTGTAGTCAAAAACATCTGGAGTGCCGAGGGTTGCCTATGCCTGGTGTAGAGTTTGGAATCTGATTGATTGCTTCTGTGGACAGGTGTCTTTTATAAAGGTAACAAGCTCAGATTAGGAGCACTCCCTTTAAGAGCTCGTTACCTGTATAAAAGACACCTGGAAGCCAGAAATCTTGCTGACTGATAACGGATCAAATACTTATTTCACTCATTGACATGCAAATCAATTTATAACTTTTTTGACATGCGCTTTTCAGGATTTTTTTTTTTTATTCTGTCTCTCACAGTTAAAATACACCTACCATTAAAATTATAGACTGATCATTTCTTTGTCAGTGGAAAAACGTTCAACATCAGCAGGGGGATCAAATACTTTTCCCCCTCACTGTATCACTACCTTGTATTTTCTCATGCGTTCTACACAGATATCTCCCGCAGTCAAGTCATTAAAGGAACACAAACCAGTGTTCCTAATGCTACAGTGCCAATGTGCAACTAATATTTATAAAGGAGCATTGGTGACCTGATGCACATGTGCAGTATTAAACTAGGAGTTTTCATGCCATGTGACAGAGTTTAACTCAGTATGACAGTCACTAGAGGTGGATTAACCCTGCAATGTCGTTTCTAACAGAAATACAATGCACCCATTGAGACGGAGTGGTCTGGGTGACTTGTGTCCCTTTAATGCCAAATGCAGTATAATGCAGAACTAGAACACATTTCAAAGCAGAAGCTATGTTCTGCTATTCCCAAAAGAACATTAGTTTTAAAACAAACTATAATAAACAGTTTATAGAAAATAATCACTTGATTGATCTAGATTTTAACAATGTGAAAGTGTCCATTGCAGAATCACAACACAATTTTAAACCCTCACAAGGTAGTTATTGCAGTTATCAATAAGTACAACTGCAGTGCACCCAATGAGCTGAAGTGGCCTCGGTGTCTATAGTTTCCCTTTAAAGATTGTAAGACTTATCAAGGCAAAACTGTTATTATTCTGGAGCAATGACCGAGGAAAACAATATAATGTCTTCTAACATTAAGCAATTTGCTAAACAAACAGTGCTTTACAATTAGGGTCAGTTTAGCGATTAATAGCCATATTATGTCAGCGAATGACTAAACGCATCTATAAGAAAACAATGTTTTCAAGTGAGGTATGTTCCGCTATATCAATTTTTTTTTTTTTTGAATGCGCATTATCCCAGTTTTCATGTAAAAAGGTTTGTGCAATAAATTTTGATGACTACAAAACATGAACCCAGTTATCTCCCTGGGCTGCATATGACATGGGAATTCCTATCATATGTGCAGGTTTGAACTGGGCTGACTTCGATATGGCATAGTATCAGCATGTTAAAGGTTAAACTGAAGGTAAAATTAGCACTTCAGACATGAAGTTAAATAGTTATCACCTAGTATAAGTAGCTAGAGGCCATGAAGGAATTCACACCCACTGCATGTTCAGTCTTGCCAAAGGAGACTCAGCCAGATCTGTAATACAATGTAACTTAACCCAGCCCTAACACAAAGCACAAGCCTAGAACTGAATTCAAACATTTATAAGTTACTTTTAAACAACATGAGGTTTCATGACAACTTTTAACTCCTTCATGTAAATTACAACCCGCTGTTCTTCCTACATAGACGGATTGCAATGTAACATGGCAGATTCACATATACAAAAAAGTTATATCATGGAAAATGTGTTCTGCCTCTGGTGAGGAAATTGTTTATATTGTAGTTTTATAGTGACCGAATACGCATATCCTGCTTATGTAAAACAAACCACAAAATTAGATAAAGCTATTCATTTCCTATCAGAATTGTTATTGCTGTATGTGCACTATAAAAATGCATATTTATTTAACTGGGGGGTTTCTATAATGGGATGTAAGAGGGGGAGGTAAAATGTATACACGTTATAAGGGGGAAGTGTTTTCAAATTCTGTTTTACACAGAGCAGGATTTCATGAGTAATGAACGTCTGCCATTTAAAATAAATAAAATAATGGTAGATCATGTAATATATATTTATATACACAAACACACACACACTGTGTACCACAGATTCTTGTGAATTACAAATTTTGTTTTACTTCAGACCGGGCTAGAACATGCAGTATGAGGGATTCGTGTGCTGCCATCATAAGATCAATTTAAAGCATTTAGTCACCTCATACATTTTTATTGTTTACATATATTTTTCCCCTTTTAACTCAGTTTTTTTACTCAAATGTTTGTTGTGCTTTTAAGATGCCCCTTTTCTTATGTATAATAAGTTGGCAAAACATGAAAAATGGCAGACCTTTAGTAAAGTCCCACTCCCGGGTAAAGGGACACTATAAGCACCCAGACCCCTTCAGCACATTGAAGTGTTCTGGGTGCATGGTCCTAGGTCCATTAACCCTGCAAAAGGTAATTATTGCAGTGTTTAACTGAAATAATTAATTTTATGAGTTAACTCCACCTATAGTGGCTATCTACAAGACAGCTACTAGAGGGACTTCAGGGTTGTTAGGCGACTTTTGGTCGCCTGATGCTAGACATCCTCACGCGGTGTTATTCACTTAATTGTGAAAGGTCAGGCATTCAACATTGATTTTACATTTAAAGCCAAAGTATCTGCACTAGAAATATAGCTGACAAATTTTCCAGTTCGGTTATTTTGGTCTTAAATTTTACAATTATCCCTTTAAAGAATACATCTGCTGACCTAATTTGTGATGACAGCCACTTTAAGAAATCAAACCTAGGATCCCAAAAGAACAGCTGTGATCAATGCAGTGTTGTAACACAAAGAGCAAATCCATTACACAAGCAGACAGGCAGCCCTTTCAGCTGCCAGAGGAATGCCTTCTGAGCATTCATATAATTAAGCTTGTGCATAGGTCATAGTAAAAGATGTTCCAGTCACAGTCTCCCAGAACACATTGGATTATACCTGAAGCAATTTCCAAAGGGCTTTCCAGCTATAAACCTGCCTCTTTAAAAAGAGTAACAACAACAAGTAGGTTTTACTTCCTTTCTTTGCTGTCCAAGCTTCATCCCTGCAATGCATACAAAAGGCTTTTCAGATTTCTGAAAGAGAGCCTAAGTGACAGCAAGCTGCATGCAAAGTCAACATCTCAAGCATTCTGTGTGAAAGGTGCTCAGCTTATTGAGCAGCTCCACTCCAAAAACTAATATTGCTAGATTTATTACAATGAAAATTCTGTAAATTCACCTCCAAACAGACCGAAATGGCTCTGAATGCAACCACAAATATTTCAGAGTTGAAGAACAAGCAATTTCCAAAAAGACAGCTTTTAAAATAAAATTAAAAGTCAAAGTAAATTAAAATGTCTGCTGCTTCTGCAACTAGCATGCCACCAAATAGGCAAATTCAAGAACAATATAGTGTTACACAAATACCTGACTCTTATACATACATATAATAAAATGAGCTCATTACTTGAAAGCCAGGCAGACCACACATTGATTCAACTTGAATCTGCACAGTCTGGTGTCGATCTCGCATTAAACTCTGATTTTTAGCACCTGGTTTCATGAGAATCTATTATTGTTATCGGCTGGGGAGGATAGCTAGTGTTGCTTGGCAGTACATGAAAAGTGGTTTCATATACCATTTGGAATTCACACGTTGCAGCATAGAAATCAATTAGTCAATCAATGACGGTTTTGAAAAGAAACTGCCTTGAATAATGAGTTGCATACCCTGCAGCAGAATATGAATCCTACATACTGCAGCACAACACCTTGTATACTTTGACCAGGGCTCAACAAATCCCAAATCACCATGGCAACTAGGAATTTTTTCCTGGCACCTGGGATTTGTCAGCCTGTTCAGCGGCAAGGGAGCAGAAATCTTCTGGCTCCAGTGGATGATGGAACAGGACGTCACTCAGGCCCTACTAAATGGCGAGCGAGAGTGCTCTCCTAAAGATGAGACTTGGTGGACTTAAATTTAAATAAAAATTAATAATAATTTATGAGAGAATGTGTTTGTGTCTGACTGACAGTGTGTGTCTAGGTAACCGGCTTCCCTCCGATCACATTTTTTCCCACACTGTGCTGGCCTCTCCATGACTGGCTCCACCTCCATGGCTGAGATCATTAATCTTAACGAGCTCAGCAAGAGTTTAGGGAAGTTATTGCACATGTGCGGCAAAACACTGTGCTGCACCAATCAGTATCTCCTCATAGAGATGCATTGAATAATGCATCATTTTGCGGTACATTCAGCACCCCATTGCGTGAAGACACTGGATAAGATGCAGTGACAGGCTGTAGACACCAGAACCACGATATTATATTGTAGTGGTTCTGGTGACGATAATGTCCCTTTAAGACTTGTATTTTTGTCATTGAAAATAATACTTTGTTAGT
The DNA here is from genome assembly GCA_933207985.1 of Pelobates cultripes. Classification (NCBI taxonomy): domain Eukaryota; kingdom Metazoa; phylum Chordata; class Amphibia; order Anura; family Pelobatidae; genus Pelobates; species Pelobates cultripes. Next base: position 217,095,985 of record OW240916.1, on the reverse strand, counting down.
TTAAAAAACAAAAAACTGGCTCCTAACTTCCAAGCATTTGTCAAGCGATGATTTTGACAATCAGCATGAAGTGGTGTGTCATAGAAACCAGTGTGATTCTGAAAACCAGAGAAAAGAAGCCTAAATGGACAGTTTACTGTCACCCCCAATCACTGTTTAGTAGCTATAATACATGAAGACATTCATGCATTTAATTATTCTTTTTTCCTTAATTGGGTGTGTATATATAAACAGCTTGCAAAAGCTGCAGTGCTAATTGAAGTAGTCTGGGTGCTGTGACCCTTTTGCACTTAGTGCTGCAATGTAAAACAGAAAATATCTAACAGACTGCCACAAAAGGACTTCTGGAATCCAAACGGACTTTTGGACCGTTATCTGACGCTGGAGGTACGTGAGGACTTCCAGCGTCATATTTTCCCCACAGGAAAGCATTGAATAAAGCTTTCCTATGGGGAGGTCTAATGCGAGCTCGGCCACTGCCGCGCATGAGCAATAGGTCTCCCCCGCCGGCTGACATCGGAGCCTGACCCAGCGCCTGACCCAGCGCCGAGGGAAATCTGCGCTGGGTTCAGGTGAGTGGCTGAAGGGGTACTCCAGGAGTCTATAGTGCCAGGAAAACGGGTTTCTTTTACTGGCACTATAGGATGCCCAGACTTTCTGTGGCTATCCAATCACAGACTTCCCTATGCAGCTGAATGTGAAGTCTATGCAGGTAGTCAGAGGACTGGTTGTCTGTCTGATAGCCTGAAGGTGTAACAAGGTTAATTTTCAAAAGTGACTTTTGAAATCTGCACTTTTTGTAAAAATGCAAAAAGAGGACAAACTCTTCACACATTCAGCTAACAAAAGTGCTTTTTGTGTCTGGAATGTCACTTTTAATATGTGCATTTCACATCCAACAATAAAACCTTCTCAAACAATACATAGTCACTTCCCCTTTTCAGAACAGTATACAATAGGTGTAGACTTAGACAGTACCAGATCACACAGCTGTCATAGCATTTGATGTGTCTAGTATACATAAAGCTTGTGCACTTTGCAGTGTAAAATAAAGGTAAACACATAATACATTCAACACAAAATCATTACCATCAACAGGGCTTCTGTTTTACGCTTCAAGTACCTACATTAGTGCCCTCTTAAAACCTCAAAAGGTATGACAGCATTGTGTCTCTTCACATTTCATTTCTCTGTATAAACACATGGTCTATTAGCAATCTAAAAACACTTCACTCATGGAGCTGAAAAAGGTGATTCCGGGCCAGCTTTGAAACTCTCCTAGGATAGGACCATTCAGCCTATCAGAATGAGTCAGTGATTGATCAATATCCGCTCTTGTGATACAAAAACATACCATAAACGCTGAGGATTTTGCACTAAGAAAGTTTCCTCGGGGGGCGGAGCCTGACGACCAACCTGTATAGACGCCATCTTACGCAGCTCCCAGATTGCCGACCACAATCTTGCTAAAATCACCCGACACAGGGGCCATCCGGAAAAACAAAGTGCATTTCCAGCACCACGACGTTGGGGCGAGCAGTTTGATGCCCTTTTTTCAAGCCGCCAAGCAACCCAGGCAGCGGCGCAAAACCGCGGCCTACCGTGCCACACCAATCCTTAGCCTCGAGGCACTCCTCGGCGGACAGGGAGCGGGTCGCGAATACCCAGTCGGCCCCCTGCAGGACGCACCAACCATGGGCCGACGCACCCCTAAACCCACGGCTGGAAATACTACCCAAGGTAGGGACATAGGGGAAATGCTGCTCCGACCAGCACAGACCGCGCCAGCATATGCGGATTTCCCGACAAACATGGCCCCCGTCCCGGAGAGAGAGGGAGAGGAGACCCTCCACACGCAGAACACCCAGGTGGGACACACAACACCCCCAGCCTCGCCAGAGGACTCAGCCTCCACCACTAAAGGGGACCTGAAAGCCCTCTTGGCAGACATCCAGAAGCTACTGGCTGCAGATGTAGCCCTGATTAAAAGGGACATGCAACGAGTCACAGACCGTGTCACAAACGCGGAGAGGGACATAGCAGGCGTCCATACCACTATGACCACCCTGAAAGACTCAGTCCAACAGCTGCACATGGAACAACACGTCCTAGCAACCCAAATAATGTCCCTGGAAGACAAACAACGCCGAACACACATAAAGAACCCAACACCATCACCACTGAAGAACTGCCGCACTACACGCGACGTCTCTTGACTACAATCCTGTCACAACCGATAGCTAGGAAAATCACACTGGACGGTATGTACCGAGTAACAGGCTCAGCACGCACTGCACCGGGCACCCCCAGAGATGTCATCCTGCGATGTGTCACCATACATGACAAGATTCAAATAATGACTGCCCTGAAAGGCAAAACGCCACTGGAATTTGAGGAGGCAAAGTTATTATTTTTTCAAGACCTCACCAGAGCCACGTTACTTAGACGCAAATCTTTTGGCCCAGTAACGTCCACTCTACGCAAAGCGAACATACCATACAGATGGGGGAACACTGGCTCCTTAATTGTCCATCATGCTGGGACCACCCACAACCTTACCTCCCCCATGGGAGCCCCAGCCTTCCTGTCCACAATGGGATTGCAGCCGAGTCAACCACCTACTACAGACGACAATCAAGATGTCACCTGGGACCCAACACCCAACACCTCAACCGGACAACAGGCGGAATACCCACAGCGCCCCAACACCTGACCCTTATCTGGGACTGAGCCAACCTGGCAACTGAACAACCATCTGGCTATCGAAAACCACACCGACCAACTACCTGCTTGGACTTTTACCCACACCAATTAAGAGTTTATCATGTTCAGTTACTATGTTTTTTTTAAAATGTTTTTTTTTTTTCCCCTCTCTTCTATTTTCTTGTATGCACATGCTGACAACACACCCCAACTCCTGGGATAGGTACCACTACCCCCAAACATAACGGGGTTTACACACTTCTCTCACTCAGCAAGCCACTGGCCTCTGAGACCCAGGCAATCTGGCAACAAGAAGCGCCTTAAACACCCCCCCCCCGCCACTCCCTTAGGTTAGGGGTAACACTAAGCGTGCCAGTCCACCACCAAGTCATCGACCGGATCAACGTCCACACGAACATGAATATCACTCAGCATATAGTACCCAGTAGGTACACACACCCTGGCACTATTAACGCACATAGACGCCAACCTGACACCACACATGTGTAGGCTCCTACGCAGCCCTGCAGCCTCATGCACCACAAAGGAGCATACACCACACCCCATGCCTGTAGTACCCGGGAGCGCAACACAATCCAATCACTAGTCTGCAGACATCTAGCTAGCCCCGGGTTTGTTCCCAAACATGGCCGAAATAAAAAAGTGCTTACCATACGCATTTCACCGTAAATCCTAACACCAACCCCACATGCTAAGGGATTACCTACTACTGTTGAATATTTGCAAACTTACGATCTCATGAAATGGTGAATGTAACTCGCATGTACAACTGTTCACAAAAAAAAAAAAGTTTCCTCGGGAAAAAAGAAAATCAGACATTATATGCATCCCCATGGGGGACAAATTCTATCCAAACATATGCTTACTTATGGAACTCTCAAATGTAATATATTATTTCAAATTAGCTCTTTTTGTGTGATGTTTTTCCATATGCAAATTGTGCTTCTCTTCAATAAAACCAAACAATTAACTTTAAATGGATACTACATTCATTATGTGAACTCTATTTTTCTTTAATGCATTATACAGAGAATGAACAAAAAAAATGTAATGAAGCTTCAAGCCTTGAAGCTTCTGCATTAGCAGGAAGAAGAGTGAGAATGTTGAACTTACCTATATTTACAAGTTTAATAATAGCTGTAAAGACATGGAACCCAATTTATATTGGCATGCCCTTGAAAACACACAAACCTAGGGCTATATATAGTTATTATTTAAAAAGCACCTGGGCCAGATGGTACCCAACCGCCCACTAATGCTTACAGTGCTGACACTTTCTAAAAAAAACTCCCTATTTTTAATGTTCATGCATTAATGCAAACCAGAGTGACACAGTGTCAGATAACAGATGTAGTGCATTCATTAACAGAAAAGTATTTTAAGTATCCTTAAAAAGAAATCATAACATTCCAGGGTTTTTAATAGTGTTTAAAGTAATACTCCAGGCATCAAAACAACTTCATCTAAATGACGTTGTTATGGTGCCAGGAGGCCTCTGGAGGCACGTTTACCTCAAAGGATTAAACCCTTCTCGAAAGGTTTAACCTCAAAGTTGCCTCCAGCAGTGGTCTCCACTTGCGTGAACTAAGTTAAAGGGACACTATAGTCACCAGAACAACTACAGCTTAATGTAGTTGTTCTGGTGAGTATAATAGCTCCCTTCAGGCATTTTCATGTAAAAACTGCCTTTTCAGAGAAAAGGCAGTGTTTACATTGGCCGTAGGGACACCTCCAAGTGGCCACTCCTCAGATGGCCACTGGAGGGCTTCCTGGCACAGAACTGCACAGTAAGCAGCCCTGCGTTCGGCGTACCCACGCTCTGCATGGAGACGCTGAATTTTGATTCAATGCATCTCTATGAGGAGGTCCTGATTGGCCAAAATGGCATTTGGCCTCGTCCCCGTGCAGATTTTAGTCAACCCAATGCTTTCCCTATGAGAAAGCATTGGATTGGCTAAAAATAGGCCATTTTGATGATGTCACAAAGGGTGGACCTAAGCGGCACTGGAAATAAGGCGAGCTTTATACTTTTATAGGGGGTCAAGCCACCTAAATGGTGAGTTTAGCAGTTTAGGGTCAGTAATACATGTTTGTGTTCCTGACCCTATAGTGATCCTTTAAATTTTAGATTCAAAAATATTAAATATTCAATTACCTTTCAATCCCAGGCTGGAATTCAGAGAGAAGTGACGGCCTTCTCCGCTGTGGCATGAGAACAGATCCATGGCCCAAATGTGAATTATAATCTCTCGAATGATGCTGATAATCTAAAATATTTGCCTCCTGCAAAACACAGAAAGTAATAGGATTATGAACAGATAAAACATTTCTAGCCAAGAGAGGTACAGAGGAAAGGCAGATAAATAGAAGGAAATAACAATAATAAAGGATCATTAAAATTATAAATGATCAATGTTTAACCTATCCATTTTATAAAACATAAAATATATATGAAAACCGTAGGGATACCTAGCTACATAACATTTTACTATTTATTTATGAGGAGGCTTCCGAAACTCTAATACTTAGTTACATCTCCTTTACAGAGCTTGCAATCTTATAGGCATACACACATATTGCCTTTTGATACTCTTCCTGCCATAACATTTTGGCTTCCAACACAGTTAAGCAGAAGCTGTGGTCTCCTGCTGGTGAATTTATCAGTTTATTTTAACTTTTTCCCTGTCATTACCAAAAATATAAAGATAAATGTAAAAAGTTGAAAATAAAAACAAAAATCTAAAAATGAAGACAATATAGCTATTGGCAATTTATGTCACAAATATTGTTACTGAAATAACAAGAAGATAAATACACTGTACATAAAAGCTCTAAACTGATCGGTAGTTTACAAACTCCATTCTTTTCAACATTTTTCAAAATTTCAACAAATAGGACTGCAACCAACGCTTCCACTATATGTCAATTAATCAATACGTTTATACGTTTCCTGCGAGCAGCACTTTCTCAAGACTCCATGGATCAAGCATGAGGTTCTGCACTGATATAGCTACCAGGATCCACACAGCCTTGGGTAAATACGAATCTCCTCTTCAGACATATCAAGGGAACCAATCCAAAACTCCAGAACCAGGGCCACGGACCAAATTAGGATTACACATTAAACTCATAGCAGTGCAGAGTCGCATGCACAATATAATAACAGAAAATCAGGTTTTATCCAAGGTGTACATACATACAACATAAGTCAGCAACAGATCTCTAAATAATCACCATAACCACCACCACCAAAAAAAATACTGAAAATATATACAAACTTTAAAAAACTGCTATCCCGAAGACTAGATCCTATACATAAAAGTGCATATCTATCACACAGCTCACCAAGTTTGCGTGTCTGCACAGACACTCTGCCATATTTTATAGCAAGCAAGCCCTAAGAGTTAGCAACTATGAAAACTAAATGTTGATAGCTTAATGTTCCATAAGTCCCCACGACCTTAAAGAACCCCGCACAGATCTATGCAGAGATGCAATTTTTAGAATGCAATCCAAAGATAACTAGATATTTATTTTGTACATACGGTAACTACAATAACAAGGAACAAATACTCACTAATAAATATTAATAGATAAATCCACCAATTAGATATACTCATGATATTGAAATACCATTAATTATACAATATTGTTACTGTCTAAACTCCTGTGCATTCAGGATACAAAATAACATAGTTTTACGATAACTGTGCATTTCCTCACACAGGTGCCAACAAAAATAAATATAAGTTTACACAGAATTTGTAAAAAAAAAAAAAAAAATACAGGATACTCAATACTTAGAACAGAATGCATTATTGGTAGCTGAAATCATTCTATTAATCTCCACCAATGGAATGAGAATGTGAAGTTTTCTCAACAATATTCTACTCTTGTGCATTATCGGTCTTGTACACATCTCCGAAACAGACACCCATCCTGCAGGGTCCTTTATCACCTAGTGACCCAGTCAATCTGACTCATCCCTAAACGCTTATCAGACATGAATGATGAGTCACCAAAGGAAACCTCTCCCATCTCAAAGTTATCTTTATCTTGTACAGACATGTAACCTTTCATTTACCTAGGGTCACTGAGGCTGAATTTCTTTCTTTTTAAAAAATATTTTTGGGGAAAGTTCAAGGCTAATAAACATTACTACAGTCTGCCTTGAAGCTTTGTCTCCCAGCCTTATTATGGTGAAGGCAAAAGACTTAACAGTTAGGAAATATATTAGTTAAAGGACCACTCAAGTCACCGAGGCCACTTCATCTCAGTGAAGTGGTCTGGTGCAGTGGCTGACCACTAAAGTCACCCAGACCACTTCATCTCAGTGAAGTGGTCTGGTGCAGTTCCCCTATGCTACATTGCAGCCTTAAAATCACTTCTGTGACGGTCTTCAAGAAAGCCAAGAAAAGTGGTCGTTTTGCAGCAACAGAGATTCAATCAGTTTTGTGACGTTTGACAGCCACAAGGACATTAAATATTATCAAATGCAGCTCATAGGTAAGTATTGTATTCAATGCTTCCCTGTGAGAAGCAGCTGGTTGGACAAACATGTAGCATCACCACGCATGCCTGTCACCAATGCGACCCAATGAAAGTCTTGGTGCTGGAAAAATGGTAAGAAAAACTCACTTTACAGGTTACCTTACAGTGCACTATGGTTAGGAAGGGACTAGTGACCGTTTATATATTTTTTTGAATTCCACCTTAACACTCCTAGCACCATAATGGCTTACTGTACTGATTATGATGTGTGAAGTTGTAGTTTTAGTAAAACTATTTGAAAATGTTTTCACAAAAACCAAGAGGATATGGACCCAGACACTTCTTGTACCATAATCACTATATTTAGCTGCATGGTGCTTAGAGAGGGTCTTTTTAAAGGGTAACTGCAGCCAAAAACAGTGTTGAAGAAACCTTGCTTGCACTGCTCTCTATCTTTACACAAAGATAAAAAACCAACCCTCCTTGGTGCAGAAGGGGTTAAAAACTCTGTCTCTTACATGGGTCCAGAGCTGATGTCCCTCGGCACTGGCTCATTTCCCGCATTCGCTCCTCCTCCGGCAATGTTAGCCAGCGGGGCATATCTAATGCACTTTTGCGGCAAAGGTCAAAATCGCATTAGGATTTCCCTATAGGAAAGCATTATTCAATTATTCTTAAACACTGCAATAATTACCTTTGCAGGGTTAAGGGACCTGGGAATATCACCCAGACCACTTCAGTGAGCTGAAGTGGTCTGGGGGCCTAAAGTGTCCCCGAACCTTTCATTCTCTACTGCTAATAATGCTGCCAAAGGTGCAATTACACATCCAGCAGAAAAATCAAATATCTCTGTATGTGGAGTGTATTTTTACTGAAACACTGTATATCTAGACTCCAAGCACCATGACCATTTAAAATCACTGAAGTGGTCATGGTTCTTAGAGTAACCCTTTAAGAACACAAGCTAATAAATTGCTCCCTACAAGCAAACCACAACGGGACCACAGACTCTCTAAACTTGCCAAACCTTGCCAGAAGGAGCACCCGCTTTCAGGAAGGCACTGGGCCTCCCCGACTTGCCCGCAACCCAGCCTCCAGAGGAACCCCAGAATCTCTGGGACCTAACCAACATAACCACTTTTATACCAAGGGCATGATCTTCCCGTGACCAAGCTACCTGACTCAGGATCGGGATTAAGTTTCCTTGCCAGTCATACAGGCACCCTGGCAGCACCAAAATGGAAGTAGGACACTCGTGTTCCCCACACAGGTGTCCCACCAACAAGTTCTAGCTTTAAATATCACAATTCTATAATTCATCAGTTTATCCTATGTTTACACTTGTGTTACTTAATTGTTTTTTTTATATTATATATCTCCTGTGTAACTGCCTCAGGCCAAAGGGTCACCGCAATAATTGGTGCAAGAGCTAAAATAGCACCCGACTATCTGTATTAGATACAGCAACATCCTATGCCTTCAACTCAGCACCAGATGATAGGCGTCACCACCTCCTACCAAATCCACCTCCCCCACCGCTGCCCCTAAGTTCAGGGGTACCACACCAAGATACAAAATGCCCCTAATACTAAGGTTTGGCTTCTAACGCCAAACTAACTCACCTGTAGTAGTACATTATGCATCCCGAATCCAATCTCTGTCGCAATCATAACCGAGGCATTAATGTTAACCGCTCTTCATGCTAAGCCCTTCTGGTGCACCATTTACTGCCCAACAACTGGGGACCACTAGGAGGTTAAACTAGACAACCACCTACCAGGCATTGATCCCCAGCCAATATCATGTTAGCTTTAACTAACACATTGTGCATAGTAGCGAACAAGTACAGTATACTGTGAAGATGGGCACAAGTATTATGACATGTTTTTCTTTTTTCACCCTTGTATGGTATTGCTAACACGTCACTCTTTGGTCAACCAATGCACAACTAAATAATAATGCATCCATGCTTGATAGTTTTGTAACAAAAAGCAATTATTTTGAGTTATCACTTTTCGTTTACATTATGCTAGCAGCAATACTGTATAAGTGCCTTAGAATCCAGCGGTTCCTTCTCATGTGTGGTCGCTGATTGTTTTGCTTTATTTTCAGCTTATAGGAACCTACCATGCCACACACACACACACATATATATATATATATATATATATATATATATATATATATCAGCTTAGCATTGCACACATGGTCAGCAATAACCCACTGACTACCAGATGTGTTGCCACTTTGCTGACATACCAATCGATCTGTAATTAAACACCAAAATCTCTGTAATGCTTCAATAAAATGCAAAGGCTTGGCCTGCAGTTGTGGGAGGCGTATGTTACCCTACTTAAACCCCCTACTCACCTTCCTCCGTTCCATAAGTGCTTTTAGTGATCCGCATGTCACTATTTCCGGTCGCCATTACCACCCTGGTCCTCGTGGCTTCATTGCCTAGCCTGCTGTCTCCCTGCTCTTCGTTTTGTTCACGGTCCTTCTGGGCTCTGCTCTGGCTCTCATGTTATCCCTGGCGCTCCAAGCCTCTGCTGTCCATCCGGTCAACTCTCCGTTTCGTGAGTTCCTTTACTTGCCCTTCCGATGCGCCGCAGTCCCTCTCTACTCCTTTCGCATGTCTTTCTCGTGTTTGCCTGTTCGGGTGTTTTCCTTCGTTCCTCTTGATGTTGCATTCGTTTGTTTTCCCACAAACGGCCTGCTGGTTCCCTGCACGAAAGCTCTACGAAAGCGCTATGGTCAGATAGAGGTTTCATGCAGTTTTGGTCACTACTGTTCCCCTGCTGCATGCCTCGCTCGTACTGCCGTTAATGTGCTCAGACTATTTTCATTTTCCATTCGGTTTTTGTGTGTCTACAGTATCCGTGCCTAATGAGTTGACAATTTAATTATCTGTGTCTGGAGCTTGCCCTAAAAGGAGGGTGAACCACAGTCTGGGAAATTCCACTGTGTCAGCCGCGTGCGCCAGGCTGAGCAGTAATCGGCTGGCTCAGTTGGAATGGGACTACTGTTTGTATAGGGGGGAAGCCCAGCCATCAATCCCTCCCTTTCTATTCACTGTTTTTTCCAATCACCCCCACGAGCAACCTGCTTGCTAGAGTCTTACAACACTTACACTTACTCACTGGCAGCTCGGCTTGCTGTGCGCGTTTTTTCTTTTCATTTTTTCTAGCATCATTAGCATATAGCTAATCCACCTCTACATAGGAACCCGAGGTCTACTGCACTGCGGACTGTTAACCACTCACTACCTGCACACTCTATCAAACAAGCGTCCATGTGGCCGCCCCTCATTCCATCGCGTGTACATTTGACTCTTCGTCATGCCCCTAGGGTTAGCACAGCTGGATGGTGTATGTTTTTGTATTTTTCCCCTGCCCCCCCTCAAAAAAAAATTTCAAAAAAAAAAAAAATATATATATATATATATATATATATATTAAAAAAATAGATAAATACCCGGTTTATTGCGTTCGGATTTCCTTTTACTACTATGTCAATACGCGGTCTCAAGCTACATAGTTGCTGTTATAGAACGGTTTTCGGTCCCGTTGCGGAGTCAGACCTACGTTTTAACTTCGGTTTTTATTTTTATTTTTCTCGTTTCCCACATTTGCCCGCCATGCTCGAGCTACATTATTTTCTGGACGGAGGATTATGTGTTTTTGTTCCCGGGCCCAGAATCTGGCCCTCATTAGCCCCGTGGGCTATACACACATATGCGCATTCTATTTCCTTTTACTCTGCCCTCCAGTTACGGTCGACCTTATGATACTTCCTCGAACCCTCCCCTCATTTACATCACACAGTGCGTCCCCTCTCTCACTCATTACCCTCCCCTCTTAATTAGCTGCTGCTGGCTGTCGGGGATCTAGGTGTCCACTAGTTGTAATTCCCCCTGGCTTCTTCGCCTTAGGTTAGTGGTCCCGCCAGGCCAACACCCATCCTTATACTCGGAGGTACTGTGCCCCTCTGGCCAAATCATAGTTAGTGCCCTCGCATTGTGGCATAGGGAGGGCCTCACCTGTCATTCCCATTCTATCTTATGTTTAATTGTCACCGAGAGGCCGCCACCCCGCCACAATGTTCGGTGGCCATGTTATCCCCTCGTGTCAACACATAGATAGAGCCTCTCATGCCGCTTGGCATCTAGCAGGGCGTCACCTGTCACCAAACCTAGTCTTAATTGTTTCGCCTTTTTTGGCATTAGCTAGTATGCCAGCCCACGCTCACACACATACACACACACACACACACACGCATTGGGTCGCTCATATGCTGTCTATTCATCTCTTTTTAGCGGGTCTCCGCTGCCAGGCACTGGCATGCTATTTTTTCCACCCCGGCTCTCTGGCTAGGTCTGGTACTCATCATGCTGTGGAGTTTCGGCTACTCCTACCTTTTTTTTTTTTTCTCGTGTCCTGGTCTTTTCCTTGTTTCGCTGCAGTTCTCACGAATCGACCTATTCCCTCCCCGGCAGCCTGAACTCTGTGTCTGTCCACCTCCGCAGGTAATGCTGTTGCTGGTGAGGACCCTGAGTACACTCTTACTTCTCCATTGTTCGCCTCCCCTGTTTGTCTTCACTACTGTTGTCTACGAGGGCAGTTTCGGATGGCAGTTTGGGTAATTGGCATCTGCCGCTCTGGCTGGATCCGAGCCAGACTTTCTGCACCTTTTTCGTACGATCTGTCCTGTGCCTCCTCTACGCATTTCACATGGCTCTGCCTGCGGCCTCTCCCGTAGCCGCGGCAGTTCCCTACGTTTTTCGGGATTTGCTCGTAGACTTCCAGCCTGGTCGGCTCGTGGTCGTTTTTTCTTTCACGTCTGGCTCTTTCTTACTAACGCTCGCGGTACATGTGTTAGGGTCTTCTTCTCCTTTGGGGCCATTTGTTTTCGTGTATGCTCTTACTGTCTCTGTTGATATGTTGTCTGCGATTGATTTTCGCTTCTTTTGCCACCTCTAACTTGCATCAACTCTACCTATCCGGTTTACAACTGCACATGCGGTACAGGTTTTACCATTCATACACAGTTTCATGTCCTCATACCAGATTATTACCATACTCAGGGCATTTCAGGTTCCCGGGTATATTTCAAGTTTTACAGATTTCCCATGAGCATCCAATTATCTCAATTAATATCAGACCTATTAGATGCCGGTCCCTATGAACCAGGCACCAACCTTCAATGTAGGGTAATAACTGCTTGATCCAAGGATAGAAGGTTGAACTTGATGGACGCAAGTCTCTTTTCGGCTATGTAACTATGTAACCCAGTAGTCGAGCCGTTATACTTGCTCTCACGGTTTCTTCGGTCCCACATATTTACCACAACTATTCCCCATTTTCCATATAGCTAGGCAATGTAAGGTATTTTGTCTTCTCAGTTGTTGATTGTTCTACGCTTCTGGTATGTATCTGTTTTTGCCCTCTTTCATTACAGGCCTACCGCGACGTCGTTTCTGGTACACCTCAACCGACTTATTTCCCCTATGCTACTCTTTGTACACTTCCTATACAGCCTTATTTGCCCCTCACACAACTTATATCCTCCTAGCTAAGACACTGTTCAGCAAACTGATGTGCGTCCCTATTTTTTTTTTTTTTCACTGGCTTAAGGCTTGCAGCATCTTAAAGATGACACGGGGACCAGTCCCAGTGGTACATTATACATTATGTGTACCTCCCCCATGTAGCGATATCTGAGCAATCTTTTTTTTCTTTTTCTCTCATTTGCACACTATGCATTTCCCCTATTGGTCTCTTTACCTCTAACTGACTACCTAGCATCAACTGAAAGTGGGGACATGTATATTAACGCCTGTGTACTCTCTCATTAGATAGCCTGCTTACTTTAATAAAAAAATGGTGCTGTTTGCTCGCATGCCATGTTAACTACTGTTCTTAATATGCTTGCTACTGCTGTTGTGGCACTGCAAGATTATATGTTATTTGTATACTCATGCACAGGAAAAGTAAAGAATTATAAAAGAGAACACAAACTAATAATTATATAATGTTCTTCAGTGTTATTGCTATATCCTGCAAATTGTATGACTTCATAATGCAATACTCTAAAAAAATTTTTTACATTCGGTACATAAATATAAAATACATACAATTTGTGCAACTAGCAGACTGTGTACAATATTATACTAGTTTTTCATACGCCCTTGAGGAAGAAATGTGCTCTTTATAAAATAAGTTATGACATACAGATGTTGATGTGGGAGCCCCTTCGAGAGGCTATGAGAAAGTGCAATAAAATTATATACTAATCTACTATGTCTAAATGGAATCTGGGAGGAACTGCTGCAATCTGCTGATGTCACGACAGCACGTCTATAACTATGCTTATAAACACTTAAAAAACTATTTAAAAAAAAAAAAAAGATTTGGTGCAGCAGTCAAGCCATATGGATAGGATTGATCAATGTAGTTACAGTAATAAGATCAACTGGAAAGATGCATGTTTTAGCACTCATGTAATTTAATTTAATATATGATCCTATGATCCTTTTGCTTTCAAAATAGACAATCTCATTCAACAAAAAAACACCATTATACATTTTCATGCTTCATTGAATACACATATTCATCATTTAGAGAGTCATTTACTAAAGTTTGAATTACAGTATATACAGAGAAAGGTTTATGTAAATTTTACATTTTAGGCCCAAAAAAGCTGAATTGAAGAGAAACATCTCCAAGTTTTTCAATTCAATACATTTTAGGCCCAAAAAAGCTGAATTGAAGAGAAACATCTCAAGTTCAACCTTCTATCCTTGGATCAAGCAGTTATTACCCTACATTGAAGGTTGGTGCCTGGTTCATAGGGACCGGCATCTAATAGGTCTGATATTAATTGAGATAATTGGATGCTCATGGGAAATCTGTAAAACTTGAAATATACCCGGGAACCTGAAATGCCCTGAGTATAGTAATAATCTGGTATGAGGACATGAAACTGCGTATGAGGAGAGCTCCCCGTCCAGTGCTGGAAAAAGGTACGTTTTTACCCCTTTCCCCCTTCCAGAGCCGGGCGGGAGGGGGACCCTGAGGGTGGGGGCACCCTCAGGGCACTATAGTGCCAGGAAAACATACTGGCACTATAGTGGTCCTTTAACCTCTTTCCACCGAAACAGAGGCCGCATTTATGGGTAAGTGGCAGGTGCTAAATAGACAGAAACCAGCTGCTAAATAGTGGTAACCAGCTTCTACTGGTTAACAATAGCGAAATGCATTTTAGTGAGTTGAAATGTACTAACAAATTTTTACACAAGCCTTTAGTTAGCTGACGAACGTAAGTTTGATAAGTTTATTAACAAACTCTGCTTGTCACCCAGTAGAGTCTGCTCTCACTCCAAAAACACGGAGTTCTGTAGAAGGGCACACAGGAAACCGTATGGGGATGGTCAATGATCTTTTTCAAAGTCTCTGCTTGGATACAGAATAAAGAAAACACCGGATCATGGGTAGTAAGCATGGGATGTTACCAAGACCATGAAGCAAACCATGTTCTCAAAAAAGAACATATGTGCCTGTCTCAAGCTTAGATTTTGAAAAAGGATATTCCCATCTACAGAGAATTTTACTGTGGACAGGTGAGCTAAACGTGAATGTTTAGTTCTGTATAGAAAGTTAATAATGAGTTAAAAAATAAAAACAGGTCTTTCAACACACTACACACAATCCAATTCTATTCCTGGTAGTGAAAGAATCATTGAGGTTTTGTCCAAAAAAAAGGAGGAAGTAAGGAGGATGAACCTGGCATAATCAATCATTACAGACTTTAAGACTGGTTAAGTTGTAGGATGCTATTATCCACATGGAATTTCAGCAGTGCATGAGTAATCACTTTGTTTGCAATTGTAGTGAATTTATAGATTAGATGGCTATGGGAAGTAAAGTAAAGGACACCTAAGCAGCAAGCTGTGAGTTTATGTCTGTGTCGCATGGATACAGTCGAAACTTAAAGGACCACTATAGTGCCAGGAAAACATACTCGTTTTCCTGGCACTATAGTGCCCTGAGGGTGCCCCCACCCTCAGGGAACCCCTACCGCCTGGCTCTGGAAAGGGGAAAAGGGCTAAAACTTACCTTCTTCCAGCGCTGGGCGGGGAGCTCTCCTCCTCCTCTCCGCCTCCGATCCGCCCCGTCGGCTGAATGCGCACGCGCGGAAAGAGCTGCGCGCGCATTCAGCCAGTCGCATTGGAAAGCATTATCAATGCTTTCCTATGGACGCTGGCGTGCTCTCACTGTGAAAATCACAGTGAGAAGCACGCAAGCGCCTCTAGCGGCTGTCAATGAGACAGCCGCTAGAGGCTTTTGGGGAAGGCTTAACCCATTGATAAACATAGCAGTTTCTCTGAAACTGCTATGTTTATAAAACAATGGGTTAACCCTAGCTGGACCTGGCACCCAGACTACTTCATTAAGCTGAAGTGGTCTGGGTGCCTAGAGTGGTCCTTTAATTTTAACAGAGAGTAAGGTAATAGTTTGCTGTAAGCATTTAATTTTATAGAAAAGCAGGTAAACACCAGATTCCAGGATACTGTCTTTTGGAGACTTGATGCTATTGGAGGTCCTCCTATCCATTCCAGTACCACTTGTAGTCTAGTACTAACAAAATAGATCGCCGGCTAACTATAAAGAAATGATTACATTTTCAACTAGAAAAGCTACAATTTCTGGGGAAATTGTGTTAAGTGTTCTTGCCTCCACCAGTAGTCTACAACTGGAGTGGGCGGAGTAACTGGGTGGAGTGGCTTGAGTAACTGTTCTGTGGTTGGAGTGGCTGGAGTAACTGTGGAAAGGTTGGACTGGGCAGAGTAACTGTGTGGAGTGTTTGGAGTGAGTAAATATAGTAAACATTACACTAACCAATTGATTTATCAAATTTAAAAAGTGCACATGGCAAGTTATTTATATAGCACAATTAATTGCAACGTTGTTGCCCAAAGTGCTTCACAGTTACATTAAAACATACATTTATAAAAACATTAGCAGGTGTACAAAAG
Organism: Pelobates cultripes; assembly: GCA_933207985.1. Lineage (NCBI taxonomy): Eukaryota > Metazoa > Chordata > Amphibia > Anura > Pelobatidae > Pelobates > Pelobates cultripes. The sequence goes on along the minus strand of OW240916.1, from coordinate 217,079,736 downwards.
GCCCTGTCTATGACATCACTTGCTGTTCCAGCCTGGCACAGGTCAGAGTATTTTGGCGGTTGTCATTTTCAAATGGTTGTATTTTAAAAACTATAACTCGTACAGCGAAGAGCTTTATATTGTGAGAATCACAAGACCCAGACCTACATTTTGATACATAGTATGTCTCTGAAATATTAAAAATGAAGGCACAGTCGCAGTTTAGAAATTGCCCTTCAAATTTTAGCTGGCTAGAGTGGAGTTTCAATGAATGTAAATGGGCGACGTGAGTTGCAAACAAATGGTCATATTGTGAAAACTATCAGGACTATGGCTTAGCCGTGGACATTTTTAGTGGCAGCAGGGATAGCTGAACGTTTTGACATAAGATTTGTGTAGGTGGACTTGAAATGAGGGAGTGGTGGCAGTTTAGCAATCATGTCCTGATTTTTCAGCTTTTGCCAGCTCCCACTCCAGTTTTGAACATTTTGCCATTCATTCCCATGGGACCAATTTCGCCACAAGAACGACAATATTCCGTGAACCATTCGGCGAAACGTTCCACAAAGTAATAGCAATCCAATCGGGAACAATCCGCACGTTTCGGTATATTACTGTCTATGTAGTGTAAAAACTGTGGGAGGAGTTAGGGTGGTAAATTTGGCTATAATACGAATAATAATAATATATATGTGAGATAACATTAAGTGGTCTTGCTATAAATGGCATCTAAACATAAATTAATATTTCCGTTGTTTAACTGTCAATGAGTGGGTTTACACCCTCCAAATTATGTGTAAAGCTATTGAGAAGTAAACCTGCTTTATAAATCACTTCAAACACCTAAAGTATTTTAGATTGCTTGAAATAGAAATTGGCACATTTAGAAATTAACCTTGTTACACCCATGTGGCTGTCAATCAAACAACAAGCCCTGTTACTTCCTGGTTGTTTAGCTCAGTTTAGCTAAATTCAAGAGGCAGCAATTGCCAAGAGCACAAGTCTTACAAAGACTTCTCATTGATTGCATTGGGAAGTCTGTGATTGGACAGCCACAGATGTCCATGCTGATGACAAAGAGGAGGACCTGCAAAGGCTGCAGACAGAAGTTCTGCAGCTTTTGGAAGCGTTTTTTAGATATACTCACAATTTTAAAAAAATCAGCAATAAATGCATGTTATCATAGTGGGAATATCTACTCAGTTGTTCAAAAGAAATAAAACATTTTCATTAGTGTTGACTTCTACTGTAAATCTAAAAAGTTAAATATTACAGGCAATGAAAAGTTTATTGAAATATAATATATAATTAATTCTAAGCACACAAAAAGTACAATTCAATGAGAACCCCAACCTATATTTATTAGTGCTCTGCTAGAACAGAGAAAACATTATTCTTCTATTGCAGATATGGTATGCTAATAGTTGTAACATTGTTAGCGAGCATTATTAGCAATCCTCCATGTGAATAGTGTATAGCATTTACAGTATCCGCTCAGGAATGGAAGAGATTATCAAGTGCTTTAATGAGTACCCTCTGCATACTAATTGGCTGGGTGCTAATTAGCAGCACTGAATGTACTTCAAATCTCCCTATTGTAAAGAGCGAGTTCAGCTAGGCCCATTCTTCTTTCCTCTCACTCCCTTTGTTAATCCTGTGACCCAGAATAACCCAGCAGTGTCAAGCTCATTTAGATACCATAATCACAATGCCTGACACAATGGCTGAATCAAACATCATTGAATATTGGCTGCCTGAAGACACACAGGCCACATTCACATCTGCCTTTAATATATGAAAGCATTCCATCTGAAGAACCCAGGATTCAGTGCTGGGAAAGCCCACAGTACAGTCAGCATTCCAAACATGGCTGGATATGCATTTGTATACCTCCCAGAACATATAGCATGCTAACACTGACTTATTATCCAGTCTTAAAGGGGCACTGTCACTCTTGAGTGTTGCCTGGGTTCAATTCTGAATTAATCTTCCAGGTGACACAGAGCCCATCTCACTTCTGTGACTCCAAAGATACCTTACAATGAATTGTCTTAGCTTAAATCTGTTAATCCATAAAAATATTTTGTCCTGCGAATTAGAAATAGATATTTATAAAATATATCAGAGCAAGTGTCCTCTGGGTGATGGAGGACTCTCTGTTATGAACTATTTGAAAACAGAAAGTAGGATGGAACCCCAGGACCAAAACCACTGTAATAAGTTATAGCAACTATGGTGATTCAGACAAAGGCAAAAACCAAGTATTTTAGGATCATTTGGATGTAAAACGAAAATAGGAATAAAAGCAAATTGCCATTTGTTTCAGTATAAGTTTAAGGAAGAGAATCTGGCTTCATATACTATCCCTTTAACATTTATTCTATGCAGATAATAATACTCATGTTTGCATTTTATTATATTTCGTATAAGTGACAAAGGAGTTAAAATGAAGAAGGCTGACATATGCAAAAGGCATTTAAAGCTAGAAATAGATCTCACACAGAGCTCCAGCAGCACCCACTAGGCTATGATCACTAGATGATAAAACACACAAGTAATGTTATGAATTTAAAACTATAATCTATACCCATAAGCAGCACTATATATCGTGAAAAAGCTTAATCACCTATGTAAAAACAATGAAAAATTAAAGTGCGCTGTCCCTTTAAGACTCAAAACAGTGAAAATAATTTGTGCAATATTGTGGAAATAAAGTGATCAAGTGCATCAATGTGCAACTCACTTCAACATATATACATACAAAATGTGCAAAAAATTGTTTCTTTGACCTACCAATTATGTGCAAAAATACAATACTTAGCTTTTCCCAATTATGGAATGTGCTTTAGAACTTCTGTCAGCACTCCAATATATGTCTCAAAAAGAGAAAGGAAATATACAATCATAGGGTAGTATGTACATACACAATGATAAAGAAAATGTAAACCAAAACACTCACAAGGGTAGAGCAATATAAGTCTGCTCTAAACTTTGTAGGCTTATATTGCAATAATGTAGACTGGAAACTGTGGTGAAGTTAAATCCTTTATTGCTTCTTTAAAAATATCGCTGCATAAGGCTGGTAAGTCCCACTTATCTGGTCTCCTCTTATGGTTAGTGCTGGAATATGCAGTCACACTTTCGGCGCCGGCTGTACAGGGTCTCTGTATGCCGATAGGACTTCCTAGTTCCAAACACTTCCGGGAGGCGGGGCTTAGCGGCCGGTGAGCGTAATGACGTCAGAGCGTGATGACGCATTTCGCCGAGGTGTCCTTTCACACCACAGTCCCAATTTATAAGTCTTAAAAAGCATTTATATATGCACATTAAGCACATCATTTATATCTTGTTCATTATTTGTTCTGCAAGAAAGGGCAGAAGCCTTGAGCAGCTGCCTGCAGGACACTGAAACAAAAATTAATGAATTCCATCACGCTCTGACGTCATTACGCTCACCGGCCATCATTCATTTTTGTTTCAGTGTCCTGCAGGCAGCTGCTCAAGGCTTCTGCCTTTCTTGCAGAACAAATAATGAACAAGATATAAATGATGTGCTTAATGTGCATTTATAAATGCTTTTTAAGACTTATAAATTGGGACTGTGGTGTGAAAGGAGCTGATCTGAGGAAGCCGAACCCCTCGGCGAAACGCGTCATCACGCTCTGATGTCATTACGCTCACCGGCCGCTAAGCCCCGCCTCCCGGAAGTGTTTGGAACTAGGAAGTCCTTTCGGCATACAGAGACCCTGTACAGCCAGCGCCGAAAGTTTGACTGCATATACCAGTACTAACCATAAGAGGAGACCAGATAAGTGGGACTTACCAGCCTTATGCAGCGATATTTTTAAAGAAGCAATAAAGGATTTAACTTCACCACAGTTTCCAGTCTACATTATTGCAATATAAGCCTACAAAGTTTAGAGCAGACTTATATTGCTCTACCCTTGTGAGTGTTTTGGTTTACATTTTCTTTATCATTGTGTATGTACATACTACCCTATGATTGTATATTTCCTTTCTCTTTTTGAGACATATATTGGAGTGCTGACAGAAGTTCTAAAGCACATTCCATAATTGGGAAAAGCTAAGTATTGTATTTTTGCACATAATTGGTTGCACAAAGAAACAATTTTTTGCACATTTTGTATGTATATATGTTGAAGTGAGTTGCACATTAATGCACTTGATCACTTTATTTCCACAATATTGCACAAATTATTTTCACTGTTTTGAGTCTTAAATGCACAGCGCACTTTAATTTTTCATTATGATCACTAGATGCTCCCATGAATCACAATAAATGGATTGGATCTGCCGGTGAGGCCTCGCCCCTGACGTGTGTGGATGATTTGTGGTTTAAATGCAGGTTGTGTTTTGAATGTGTTCTGAATATATCAGCAAGGTAACAATTCTCACATCACGAGATTAGCACAGATCTGTCACTACTCACCAGGGATTACACCACCAGTAAAAATAAGATTAATCATATAATCATATAAAGACAGGAAGCAAAGGGTGTCATAACTAAAGATTTTCTCTGTACTGTACAACCTTTAGAATGCTTAAATGAACTCAGCAAGTGACAAATATACACACAATGTTATGTTTGCACACACCACTCCTGGGAGCATAATCAATACCTTCTGTAAACTATTCATTAGGTAAAACGAAGACCAGATTTATCAATCAAAAAGCTCTCTGGAAGGACACAGTCCTAAGAGCCATGATGTTTCCATATAACCTTGGCTAGGTCACCTATGGGAAGGAGGGATGAGACAGGATTTTAATCTTTTCACTGCAGTACATTGAAAACGTGGTTGTTAACAGGTGTATTTTCACGTGTCCATTTTCACATCCCAGAATCCTTTTCTGCTGCCACCTGTGCTGCCAAGGTCAGTTTATGTTTGGAGAGAAGAGATGTGTGCGTAATGACATGCACCAGGTTAGAGATACCAGCAAACAGAGGCAACAACATATGTTCTTGAAATGATCCGCCCTCCCCCTACAATTAACCAGAAAATTATTTATTAAACAGAGGCTGCAAATGCTTATTTGTGTAGGTTTTAATTATGTAACATTGCCACTAGACTGCATTGTTCGTTTACCCCAGGATACACTTAAAAATGGGAGACAGCTCAATTTATTCTTTCTGGTAAAAACACTTTATAAATAAGTAAACACTGTAGGAGTTGCAGGCAATTTAAAATGGATCTGTCGCCTACACGGCTTTTAGTATCATTAAAGTACTTCCCAAAGTACTTTTAGGGCATTTTTTTTTTTTGCTTCTTAATAATAGTAATTATTTTAGAGGTATTTGTAATGCAGGAACTACTTTACCTCAGAAGAGCAGAAATGTGTCATGTATTACTCACGTTCCAAACTCTTACCTCCTCATCTGAATTCTCCCAAAACCAATCCACTGCCATCAAAATAATAACTGCCACAATAACTAGATATACATAATTAATCATTTATTACCTACATATATAATAATACAATAATAATATTAAATATAGAATAATAATTTTATCCTTTGGTGCATGTTAAGAATGAGAGTTCTCAAAGGATAGCATGCATTTTAAACCGCACTGAATTAGTGAATTGCAAATGCTAATTAGGAGTACATGAATCTTTGGATCATGCCACTTTAAAACACAAAGCAAAAGGTGGGTTATATACAAAGATGAGAGTAACTAGAATATCCCATTGTTTTCCCAAGCTGATTGATCCTCTATAGAACATTTTTCGACAATAGTCAGTGAAAGAAATTAAGGATGGACATCTGAGTCATTGTAAGTGGAACTCTTACATTAGAAGGAAGCCACAAAGAAATAACTTCATTAAATGAGCACTATAGCGTTAGGAATTAGTGATGTCCCAAACTGTTCGCCGAACGGTTCGCGAACAGTTCGCCACGGACTCATCATTGAGTAAACTTTGACCCTGTACCTCAGTCAGCAGACACATTCCAGCCAATCAGCAGCAGACTATCCCTCCCACCTTCTGGACAGCTCACTAAGAATGCAGCTTCACAATGGATGCTATCCAGGAGGTGGGAGGGCCTGGGAGGGAGGGTCTGCTGCTGATTGGCTGGAATGTGTCTGCTGACTGTGAGGTACAGGGTCAAAGTTTACTCAATGATGAGTCCGCGGCGAACCGTTCGGCGAACAGTTCGGGACATGACTATTAGGAATACAAATACATATTCCAAATGCTATAGTTTCCTAGTCACGGTTTAGGTGACTGGGTCATGCCGGCCTCCACTTTGTAGTTCTTTCAAAGTAGATGATCTCAGCCAATGCAATGCTCTCCCATTTTCCTGTGAGAAAGCACTGGGAAGCTAGTGCGCATGCACAGCCAAACACCAAGCAGTGCCAATCAGACATGACTAAAATAGCAGAGTTTTACTCTAATATTTTATGGACGCACCTCTAGAGGCAGGTTAACTGAGCAATGTAATAAACACTGCTGTTCCAGCATAACAGCAAAGTATTCAGCTGCATGGAGCCTATAAGGTCATTTAAACTGAATCCAATCTGGAAAGTAGTTAGCACAACCCTTATGACAGCTAGGATCAGGATGGCACATGTGGGATCCTGCCAATGCCAACAACACAAAATTGCTAAGCATACCAGCAAGGTGCAGAGACAGGCACTATATGGCATTTCTTATAGAAGTGCAATAGAATAACCTGAAAATCACAGGACTGAAAAAATATTTTATTTCATCCGCTAATATTTACTTGCAAATTTGAAAAATAAGAGAGCAGCTACCTTGTTCATAGCGTAATAGACGTATTGGACCTTTTAATTGGATAGCGTAAAGCACCCTGCTTTTATTTCACGGTACAATTAAACATAAAATGTGATACAAATAGTAGTTTACAGAATCATGCTAGGCAAGTAATTACCTTCTATTTGTATAGGGTTACCTAAACAACTTGGCGTGAACGCAAGCTTGAGAGGTAATTTCCTCATTATACCTGATTACGTAACCTTCCATAAAACAATCAGACAATATAGTTACCTTTAAAAGTGGAACATTGAATTGAGTCATTAAGTTATTTGCTCCTCGAACTTGCCTGCAGCTTTTACCAAACATGAGGTGGCATGCAGGATGTTTGGGAGTTTCCCAAGGGGAAAACTGCGTCTAAAAATAAACCAGGCATTACTTTGGGAATATATAGGATTTTTCCCTTCAGGCTTTTTCATGTAGTCCGCTGGAAACTGCTGATATTTATTAAATCAAATTGGGGCGCAGCAGAGATATTATCACAAGCAGGGAATGAATCTTATATTTTAGGAGTGATTTATTTATTTATAAAAAAAAAAAAAAATACCAGGATGAATACATTGGGATTTCTCTCGTTTTCAAGTATCTCTTGGGTCCACAAAACATTGCATTGTTACAATAGGGTACAATATTACAAAAAATACAATATGCAAACTATATATATATAGAAACAGCAAAAGGATGACACTCTCGGGACTTCCAAAATAGAGTAAAACTTCATCATCCTGATGAAAGTTTGCAAGACAAACTGAAACCTTGGACATTAAAAGTTAAGTTTTACTCTATTTTGGAAGTCCTGAGAGTGCTATCCTTTTGCTGTTTCTATATTATTTGCTGACAAGCACGGGGCTAAGTACACCTGAGTAAGTGGAGTGCAAAATTATTTTCTTGTGTATGTATGTATATATATATATATATATGATATTGAATGTTATCCATTCTGTTCCAGTTAAAACATTACTTTACAGTCTCACTGCATTACCATTGAACAAGGCAGCTGCTCTCTTTGGTTTTGCAAAAAAATAAAGAAAAAAATAGAATATTGTTACATAGTTACATAGCAGTCTAGGTTGAAAAATAACAACTAAAGTCCATCTAATTCAACCTTGAAAACCATTATTTTATGTTGTTGATGTAACAGCACAAAATTATTCATTGTAGCTGAATCTAAGAAACCGACATCCGACATTCATTGATTCTTAACTGGATATACAGATTAAAATAATATCTTGATTCACGCCTGTGGTTTTTTAATAAACGTCATTAAGTCCAGGGCTCGACAAATCCCAGGCACCAGGTCACCATGGCGAGTAAGAATTTTGCCTTGGCGCCAGGAATTGGTTGGCCCGTTTCCTCCCTCCTCCCGGAGGGGAATTGCAAGCTTTAAGGGCAGCATTTAAAAACTGCCAGCTTGCCGCCCAACCACATTGCGCAAAGCTGGTCCGCCCACTCCCATTCTACAGAGTCTGCCCCGCTGTCCTCAGAGCCGGTGTTATGTCCGCCCACTGTCCTCAGAACCGGTGTTATGTCCGCCCGCTGTCCTCAGAGACCCGGTGTTATGTACGCCCGCTGTCCTCAGAGACCCATTGTTATGTACGGCCGCAGTCCTCAGAGCCGGTGTTATGTCCGGGTGCTGTCCTCAGAGCCGGTGTTATGTCCACCCGCTGTCCTCAGAGCCGGTGTTATGTCCGCCCGCTGTCCTCAGAGACCCGGTGTTATGTACGGCCGCTGTCCTCAGAGACCCAGTGTTATGTCCACCCGCTGTCCTCAGAGCCGGTGTTATGTCCGCCCGCTGTCCTCAGAGACCCGGTGTTATGTACGGCCGCTGTCCTCAGAGACCCAGTGTTATGTCCACCCGCTGTCCTCAGAGCCGGTGTTATGTCCGCCCGCTGTCCTCAGAGACCCGGTGTTATGTACGGCCGCTGTCCTCAGAGACCCAGTGTTATGTCCGGGCGCTGTCCTCAGAGCCGGTGCTATGTCCGGCCGCTGTCCTCAGAGCCGGTGTTATGTCCGGGCGCTGTCCTCAGAGCCGGTGTTATGTCCACCCGCTTTCCTCAGAGCCGGTGTTATGTCTGCCCTCTGTCCTCAGAGCCGGTGTTATGTCCGGCCGCTCTTATGTCTGGCCGCTGTCCTCAGACCCGGTGTTATGTCCGGTCACTGTTATGTCTGGCCGCTATCCTCAGAGCCGGTGTTCTATCAGTTTGGTATACCCCGTCAGATTGATATACCCAATAATAATATTTCACATTAGGGGAATATCACTAAATAGTGATTTCTCACACTTTATTTTAACCCTTACCCCAAGGGTTAGGGTAAGAATAGAGTGTGAGAGAGGTTAGAAGCACTTACCTAACCCTAATTTGTACCCTCACTTAACCCTAAATGTCCCGTGTGCCTAAGCTTAGTGAATGCACTAACTATAATGAAAGTGTAACACTAGTTTTACTTACCTTCCAGGACCTTGCTGTGGAGGAGTAGCAGGAGTGCTAGCACGCATGTGCAGCACAGGAGACAGCTGATTCCCCTCCCCGGAAGTGACGTGGGTATAGCAATCTGACGGAGTATACCAGACTGATAGAACACCGGTGTTATGTCCGGCCGCTGTCCTCAGAGCCGGTGTTATGTCCTGCCGCTGACCTCAGTGCCAGCGTTATGCCGGCTGCTGTCCTCAGAGCCGGTGTTATGTCCGGCCGCCAGCATCCCTCAGAGCCGCACCCGACCGGTGTCCTCAGAGCCGGTTTTATGTCCAGCCGCCCGCAACCCTTAGAAACGACCCACCACCCCTCCCTTTTAAGCAGAGCCAGTGTTATGTCCGGTTGCTGTCCTCAGAGCCGGCATTATGTTCGGCCGCTGTCCTCAGAGCCGGTGTTATGTCCGGCTGCCCGCATCCCTCAGAGCTGGCCCGACCACTGTCCTCAGAGCCGGTGTTATATCCAGCCGCCCACATCCCTCAGAGCCGGACCGACCGCTGTCCTCAGAGCCGGTGTTACGTCCAGTCGCCCGCATCCCTCAGAAACGACCCTCCAACCCACCCCTCTAGGCAGAGCTGGCTGCCCGCCATTTCCACTGCATGCCCAGAGAATGAAATCACAGTTCCCTTCACTTCCTCCTGGCGCACAGAGATCTGCACAGGGCTGAGGAGACAGGAGGAGGGGGAGTCTGGAACAGTGGCAGCTGCTCCTATCAGCCTCAGCCAGCACACACAAATCTATTGTCATTTGCTCCTGCCCAGTCCCACTGGACCCCAGGGAAGCCACCCCCCTGAGCCCAAAAGGTAGGAAACAGGAGGGTGGCTAAAAATATGTACTTTTTTAAAATTTGTGTGTGTATCTCTTATATGCCTGTTTGTCTGTGTGTATCTATGAATCTTTGAATGTGTGTGTGTGTGTGCGCGTGTGCGTGTGTATCCATTTAATCAAATTAATCAAATAATACTTTGTGACTGTGTGAGTGTGTGTCAGCGTGTATATGTCTGTGACTGTGTGAGAGTGTGTGTCTGTCAGTGGGTCTGTTTGAGGGTGTGGATGTCTGTCTGTCTGAGTCTGTTGGTCTGTCTGTCTCTCTGAGGGTGTGTGTTGTGTCTGTCTGGGTGTGTGTGCTTTTAGGTCACCAACCACCTCTGATCGCATGGAAATGGTGTTCTTACTCACCTTTTTTCCAATGCAATGCTGGTCTTTTGCAGCTGGTCCGCCTCCATAGCTAAGATTATCAATTACCAATCCGCATCTCCTCATAGAGATGCAATAAATCAATGCATCTTGCAGAGCGTGAAGACGCTGAATGTAGGTAGGAGACAGTTTGAGTGATGGCCAGTAGGCATGTTACCAGGCAGCAATGTAAACACTGCCTTTTCTATGAAAAGGCAGAGCTTACTTTAACCCCTTATGGACACATGACATGTGTGACATGTCATGATTCCCTTTTTTTTTCAGAAACTTGGTCCTTAAGGGGTTAAAAGGCCTGCAGGGACAATCTATAGACACCAGACCACTACATTAAGCTGTAGTAGTTCTGTCGAGTATAATGTCCCTTTAAGAGTTGTATTTTTGTCAAAAACTGGCTCCTAACTTTTTTTTAGCTGGCTCCTAGATTGAAATCAAATTTGTCAAACCCTGATCTAGTCCATGACTTACAATATATGTGAAGAAGGTCAGAAATATGCTGTGTCAATGGCATGGGCAGAGTGCCACATGTGTCAATTCCGAACCTAGCTGTCATAGGGATTGACTTAACCAGTTTTCCTTCCTGATTGGGTTTAGTCATTACGTTACTTTGCAGCTTCCATTCTGTATAAATGATCTTTCTGCAACTGTAATCTATGGTACAAAATAATCCATGACTTACTTCACTGATCCTGAAAATAAAGAAGTGAAGCCACAAATACATAGTTGTGCATTGAGAATTACCGGTACTACAGGTAAAAAGTTCCATAAGTGGATCAAGCAGCTTGTCTAGCCTTCAAGTACATACATACGTAGACTAGAGGGGATGGGAGAGTGGGCATGCGCAGTTGCCCTGCATTCAGACAGGAATCCCAGCCTACATCTGAATGGTCCACAAAGTATAAATAGGAAAGTGGATTGGCCATAAATTGGATAAAATCCAAGACATATTTATTGAATCGCAAGAAGCAATGTTTCAACTCACAAGAAAGCTTAATAAAGGATCATTAGCAAAAACTTTGCTTTTTTGAGATTCAACAAAATCCAATTTGTGCTCAGTCCGTATCCCTACTGGATTATTGTGGGAGTCTGATCTGGGCATGGCACTTGGGTGGTCCTTAGCACCTTCAAGGGCATAACCCTGCTTTACACATTTATACAGAGAGCTATTTACAAAGCACCCTTTGAATGTTATTTTCCTTCTTCATGTGGGAAAAAGGTATCTGTGTAAAAATCATTTAACAGTGTGCCTTCTCATTTTTCTATAATGTTCTGTAGATGGACAAAGTCTAAAAAGCACATATTACTTAACTATTTTTTTTTTGCAGTGCATATGGGTTTAACAAACATGCAGGTGGACCCCAACGGCATTCCACTTACTTATTTCAACGGCAATCTTAACAGTGGGGCATTTGATAACATTGCATAAGTTTTTTTTATTTAAGTTGACGGTTGTGTTGTTTTGAACTAGCTTAGAATAAACGATTAAGTACTTTTGAGTGGTTCATTATGTGTGTGTAGTAAGAGTGTGTTTCAAGGCTGTGGCATGTGTTGAACAGGCTTGTTACGGGCTGTGAAATATTATCCTCCTCGGCAGTCCCATACTGTAGGTGTAAGCATGTTATATGATATTAAGATAAGTAACGCTGATGGGACTGCACAGGGCTAATGTCTGATGAAACATATACATATGTAGTTGCAAAAAACAAACATAAGTATAACCGTGCGAAAAATACCACTGGTGGCTGATAAGCTGTATAGTCTTTATAGCCCTGGTCTTTGTGGCTGACCGGTTGCAGAATGGTGTTAGTTCAGCCTATGCCCAACAGGTAATGACCCAACATCCAGGAAGATTGTCTATTTGTGGGCACTTATATTACTTTACTATTAAAGCACCCGCAGAGCAATCCAAACTCTAAATATAAAAATAGTATATGAAACAGTCACTTAGCATTGCATCGGATAATACATCAGAATTTATGTTTAGATGATGGTCTATAGGTCTGTCACTTCAAACTGAAAATGCTGAAACACTTGGCAAATCACCAATGTCATCTGTGCTTCTCATTCTCCCCCCCCCAAAGGAATGTGAGATACTGCTAACTGATGAGCTGCATCACGCGTTATACAGGATATTTAGAGCATGGCATTGAGGAATATAAGCATCTGGCCTTAGTGTAATTCTTCACGCCCACTTTGCAGTGAGAGACCAGGGACACAGAGGCAGATATTCCAGAAACAGTCAGATTTAAGCTGTAAAACTGCAATAGCCCAATATGCAAAACTTACATCAACACAGATGTAAGAAGAGAAAGGTAATAAGGGGTATATAGGGATTGCCAGTCCTTATGATCGATGGACTTCAAGCCACATCCCGAATACAAATATTAATCATTATAAATATAGTCATTATTGTTTAGTAAATATACCCCCAATGAAAACATGTTAGCATTTAATTTATGCATTTGCTTTTAATTTTTTTTAATCTAATATAGCTAGCAAAACACGCTGATCTCTTAATGGCAGCATTTGCAAGTCCTCCTTTTATAACCCAGCCCATACTTTCTGTGGCCGTCCAATCACAGACTTTCCAATGCAGTTTAATGAAAGGTCTTTGAGAGGCAGGTGAGAGAGAGAGAGAGAGAGAGAGAGAGAGAGAGAGAGAGAGAGAGAGAGAGAGAGAGAGAGAGAGAGAGAGAGAGTCTGTTGAAACCTGCATTTTTTTGTTTTAATTAGAAAAATAGTGTTTCATGGTTTAGCATTATGTCACATTCTATAGGAGGCAGAAAATAATTTATCCTGTTTTCTGGTTAATGTAACTTTTACTTCTACTCTTGTGGAAGTGATCACAGGTCAGGACACAAGTAATCATAAAAGGTTTCACCCCCTCTCCCACAGATTCTATAAACCAAACATCTAAAATTGATGGATAATGTATAGCTATGTTAACATGTACATACACAGCTGCATATTAGAACAATTATAACAGACATTAAATGCTGTTGAGTGTAATCACATATGCATTCTTTAATATGTCCCAACATGCACCTAATAAATGCATAAAGCAAAATGCAAATTTCAATGATATTACATTACATTATCACTAATGCTGTGAGTTAGCATCTTAGCTAGTAAGGCCTACAGAACATGTGGGTTATTGTATTTGACACTAGATCATTTGTGTCTTTTTTTTATCTGAATAAGAGTGCAATGACCTTTAGTCACGCTATTTCAAGGGAAACTCTTGTTAAAACAAACCAAGGATTTGATTCTAAGCATATGACTGTAAACAGAGTTACTCACAGAGAGAGGTTTTTAAAAAAAAAAAAGAATATGTAGTATTCAAATGACAGCTTAATTTTCCTATTAATGCTGCATTATAGTTATTCTGACTATTTTCTGATACAACATTTCAGGTGGGTTTTCAAAATTGGAAACAAATAGTATTTCTTTCATTTAGGATTAAATCCTTCCATGTGTAAGTCTTTTTAAACTGCCAGGGATATTCACTAACGTGAGAAATGTTAAGAATCCAAAGTGCCAAAATAGTAGAACTGGAATATGTTCCTTGTTAAGCCATGGTTTCAGTTTGGCTAGTTTGGTCAATAATTGGAAAATTAATTTAGACTTTCCTACCTTAATCCACAGACTGTTTCTTTCACGGTTGGTCTACACTTCACTGTATGCAACCTACAGCAGTCAAACTGATATTAGGTCATTCTTGTAATGGGGGCACAGACAATGACAGATATATCAGTCTAAATATATGAAGTGTTCAATAAGTATTTGAAGGCAATTGGAGAGTGTCAGGTGTCAAGGGAAATAATTCCTTAAAGGGATACAAAGCTGATAGCGATGCCATTTGCGAAATCATTCATATAAATTTAAAAGGAAACAAACCATCACGTGGGAAAAAAAAAGCTGTGATTTAATAGTGTCATTTCCTGAGATTGATAACCTTTAATGGAGCTAACTAATAACATTAAAACTTCATATTTTAGCCTGGATGTTATTGGGCCTTGTGCAATGCTAATTCTGATCAAGGAGATGGATCAACTAATCTGCCATTCTTATGAATTGATTAAAAGAGAAAATAGTCGCAAAGATAAATGATTAATTAGAAGGTTACAGGGATCAATTTAGAATGTCATTGAGGATGATTTTTTTTAGAAAAAAAATGTCTGAGAATGGCAAACTTGCTCTGTCACCGTCTGGGGGCTTTGCATAATTTGCAATGACCACCGATGGTGACATCACTGATGGGTTTCCAGTGGTTGGATGGGGCACAGAAAGCTGAGATTTACTACCTGAACCTGTTCCTTGTTGGAGCTCCCATCCACTGCATACTCTTCGTCTCTTGGCACTTCAGCTGCCAGAGACAATGTCAACGCTTTACTCTCGCACATGCACTGAGATCTATGGAGGATCTTGTGGTCTCGCTTTTCTTTCCCCTACAGCTGTAGGAAATGACAAGCTTGGCAAAAAGTAACACCTACTTTTGTCAAGCTTTGTCAAACGTAGGAAAAACAGTGAGACAAATTAGTCCCTACTTTGTTTCAGTATATTTATTATATAGAGCCACTTTAAGTGGTAGTGGACTAAATATGAAGAATGAGGGTGAAATAAGATTACAAAGAGGAAAGCATTTGGGTGTAAATGGGTTCCACAAGGAGCTGAATGAAAATGTTAGAAACAAATTGTTAGGTTTTGGCTGGGTGACAATTCAGTGTCATCAAAGGATAAAAAAGGCAGGGAAGGTGAAATAAATGTATTCATTTTATTATGTTTTTGACAATATTATTTTAATAATTTATGTAGTGACAACATACTCCGCAGAGCTTTACAATTATGGAATAGTACAGGAATATCTGACAACACATAACTGACAAAATATTAAGGTGAAGAAGGTCCTGCCCAAACTGGGTAAGCATATTAAAATAAATGGCTGTTCAAATATAGCTAAGAAAGTTTAAAATACAAACGCAAAGTTTCTCTAAGACCCGCCAGTCATTATCTACAAATTAGGAATTTAGCTTCTGAGTCATTTCTTGGTTTTGGCTTTGTCTGGCAGCCTTTTTCCGCTCTGTGACACATGGTGCATACAGAGAACACGTAACCATAATAGTGTGTCTCTTGAAAAAAATAACTAAGAGACAAGCAAGCAAATAATTTTTTATCTATGTGATCAGTAAAGAAAATCACTTTTAGCTCTGAGATCACAAAGAACCTTTGCCAGAACATTTATCCAGTGATGCCTGTGACATCACTGCATCATCCAGTTATCCATATCATTGGTGCAGCAGCATGTATATAGATTGGGGGGAGCATAAATGCACCCCCAGTGCTATTACTCTGACAGCCAAGCTTAGAACTGATCTAAAGGCCTACATCACAGGCAGGCAATCTTTGGCAGTCCAGATGTTGTGGACTACATAGCCCATAATGCTCTTAGACTAGATTATGAGAAAAGGGGTGGATGCAAATTTGCAAGGGATACACAGCCTCTTGTTTTGCAAAATATGGTGGGAGTTTATTCACTAAGCACTGAATACTAAATCGCAGAACTTACCCTAAATAGTTGAGTTGTGAAGAATCTTTCCAGTTTACCTGTTTTTGTCTACATTTTTTCAAATTGGTTTTCAAATATCAATATTTTGGTGTTTAGTTAACGAAACCCAGTGATACTCAAAAGGTAATGGAAATTGATCACAGTTTGTGTTTTGTATTTGGATGCTAGTAGCTTAGTTTCCATTCTGCTGCCATGACAGGCGTGAAAGTTTGTAGTGACTTAAAAGTCTTGGATAGTTCTAAAACATGTGTTCATGAAAACACTAAAGTTAAATTAATTTGGTAATTTGTACTCAAGGATGTTCATGTAATATAAAGCAGATGATATGGTCATGCCATAAATCAGAGAGAAATATAAAGGAGTGAACTCAAGACTATCCAATTCCTAACCATTCATACTTAGACTGGTCTAAATCCCAGACAGTTCCCAGGTATGGAAATTCAGTAAAGACTTTACAAACATTGGTATTTACTGGTATTACATCAACTCGATAAACTGAATATAGGCTTGCGAATAAATCCTTTACAGCTTTGCTGTAAAATCAAATGTCTGTCAGTCTATGGCCAAATGAAGCAATTTGTTCATATCTGTATAACATATCGATTACTTTGTCCACAGATTGACAGGCATTTGATTCTTTCAGCACAGCTGAAAAGGATTTGTGCAAAAGTCAAATAAAAGGGGAGCTACTTAAAGGGACACTGTAGGCACCCAGTTGAAGTGGTCTGGGTGCTGTGTCCCTTTTGCACCTAGTGCTGCAATGTAAAACATTGCAATTCCAGAGAGACAGCAATGTTTACATTGCAGCTCTAAGTCTGCCCTCAGTGGCTGTCTAACAGATAGGCATCCTGTATAGAAATAGACCACTGGTCCGGTATCTGACGCTGGACGTCCACACACTCTGCTTGAGGACCTCCAGCATTTGATTTTTCCCCATAGGAAAGCTTGGATTCAATGCATAATGCATTTGCCACGCATTTGCCCGCACATTGCAGGCCTCAGAGGGCACAGAGTCCAGACCCAGCACCGAAAGATAGCGCAGGAAAAAGGCAAGAAAATTACGGCTTTTATGCCCTTTATTCACACAGGTGGGGGAGGGGGAGCAAAAGAGGGGGGAGGCAGAGGTATACCAGCTTTTTATTTCTGGCACTATAGTATCCCTTTAAACGATTCTCAGAGCATCTTGGGTACTAAAGTTCTACGATGGCTGGGATTATACCATATATTTACCAGTGTAATGATACATTCTGACTTTAGAACTAGATCGCTAATTAAAAAATGTTTTATCAACTTCCATTTCAATTAAAATTCATATGTTTAACTATATTTGTATAAATTTGGTACACAAATACTCTTTTTAACCACACCAGTCTGTGTTTTTACAGAAAAAACAACTCCTGATGTTCTATCCAGAATCAAAAGCTGTAAAGGTTGCAGAGTTTGAGGTAATCATTAATACAGATGTGTTACTTTTTTCCATTCACCTTGTAAAAGCTGATAACCAGTGGGAAAAAACAGAGGGAGCTTCCCTCGAAATTTTCCCTGTATCATTGTCCAGATAATATGACATTTATTACGTCAGTTTTCTAATGGTCTATAAAAATTATTAAGGTCGCAGGGATACAAAGTCAGCCGGTGGGGGTGAACTAATGCACATGTGCAGCAATGGCTGCTCTTGAATTAGTTCTTTCCCCATTGGAAATCATTGAACTAAGGGGCTTTGGGTGACCAGCATCAATTAGGCGACCAAAAGTCACCTAACAACCCGGAAGTCCCTCTAGTGGATGTTTGGTAGACAGCCACTAGAGGTTAAGTTAAAAACCACAATAATTACACTTGCAGAGTTAAGGGCCGGGGACACTGCACCCAGACCACCTCAATGAGCTGAAGTGGTCTGGGTGCCTATTGTGTCCCTTTAGTCTTGTCCAAGGTAGATCTGAAAAGTGAATTACAAGGACAACTCTTCCGTAAGGACCACTGACTTGGATGCACCAAGTTTCTATTAAAATGCTAACCGGAGTCCCCAATGAATTCAAGAAACACTCATGTGATTATTAAAAAGGAAGAAGGTGATATGTTTGGCACTCACCCACAAACATTGATGTCAATTTTCTCTTTCCATTAAAATTTGAACATTTGCAATACTGTTTGTGCCATATATAGGCCTTGATTTAATATATTTTGGATTAACTTTTAAAACTGTGTTTTCAAAACATTAAAAATTGAATATATATATATATATTCAGCCTGGGTGGATCAACGTTTCAGTTTACTAATGGAACTTTCGTCAATTTGCATCAAGTTTTTCAGTGGATACAGGTAAATGCTGTTGCATGCTGTACAATATTATTCAGGTATTATACAGCCAGAAAACCCATTATAAAGAAATACCGATGAAGGCAACATTTTACTCTAAAGTACAACTGCTTTCTTATGCTCAGCTGCTTGTTTTAAAAACATAGAATGTGACGGCAGATAAGAACCATTCGGCCCATCTAGTCTGCCCAATTTTCTAAATACTTTCATTAGTCCCTAGCCTTATTTTATAGTTAGGATAGCCTTATGCCTATCCCACGCAGGCTTAAACTCCTTTACTGTGTTAACTTCTACCACTTCAGCTTGAAGGCTATTCCATGCATCCACTACCCTCTCAGTAAAGTAATACTTCCTGATATTATTTTTAAACCTTTGTCCCTCTAATTTAAGACTATGTCCTCTTGTTGTGGTAGTTTTTCTTCTTTTAAATATAGTCTCCTCCTTTACTGTGTTGATTCCCTTTATATATTTAAATGTTTCTATCATATCCCCCCTGTCTCATCTTTCCTCCAAGCTATACATGTTAAGATCCTTTAACCTTTCCTGGTAAGTTTTATCCCGCAATCCATGAACAGTTTACAACGTGCTTACAAGACAGAAAGGGATCCTGACACTTCTACATGTAAAAGGGACACTCCTAACACCTAAAGCACTTTAGCTTGCTAAAATACTTTGTGTGTCACTTTTTTCATTTTACAAAAAGTGCAGATTTCAATAGAAATTGGCACTTTTATAAATTAACCATGTTACACCCACTGGCCTTCAAAAAGACAATCAGTCCTTTTACGTCCTAGTTGTTTTTCTCAGTGACGACTTCTCATTGAGCTACATTGGGAAGTCTGTAATTGGACAGCCACAGAAAGTCTGGGCGGGGATGGAAGGGGAGGTCTTTTGCAAAGCTCTTTTTAGATATAACTCCTATGAAATAATCCATACTTTAAATACAAGCATGTTTTTATTGGGGATATATCTACTAAATTGCAATTTCTTTTCTATTTGAGCAGTGGAGTGTCTCAACGTGAAGCCAATTGTTTCATTATTAACAGTAGTGTCTACTTGTCCCTTGCCATCAAAAAATAAATCATTCATACAAATGATGTGTAATAATATGAGAGAATTTTAACTTAGCAAAAAGTATTTAAAAAAAAAATGGATTGGAAACCCTTGAGTGTTACTTTAAGGTATGTTGGAATGGACAAAGAAGGAGGAGAATTACATTTACTGGATAATCAGTAAAGGGAAAAGGTTGTGAGATTAAGAGAAAGAGAAGCTTGCAGGAACTAGTTGTCTTGCCAACTGAAGGCTATTGCAGAATGAGAAATAAAAATGCCTTGAATAAACACAAATTCAGACAAAAGAGAAGACTGAAGCAGTGTTCCTGGCATGTTATGCCCATTCCCGTGTTTATATGCCAATCAGGAACTCACAGGTGCAGGGAATTAGCAACTACATTCACTTCTGGCAAAGCATTCAGAATAACCGCCAGAAACATTGCTGGCAGCTGTATTCTGCTTCCCTCCACCGATGCCACCCTTTCCCTGCCTTATTTGGCAGTACAGACACTAAGCACATAGCTCTCTATTATCCCACTTCAACTTTCAAAGGTAGCTTGGGATGTCACTTTGGCTCTCACTGGCATTATCAAAGGTAACTAGCAAGGTCAATAAAGCCATTTCACAGTGGTTTTGCTGCAAAGGAAATTAACACCATCAATATATAAAAAGAACAAAGAGATACTGCATCATCATTGACCTCTATGACCATGTTCAAATACTCTATAAAATCTGAGAAATATGGATCACGGATCCCTCTTCACCGTAAAGGGACACTTTAGCCATCCAGACGACTTCAGCTCATTGAAGTTGTCTGGATGCAGTGTCCCTCCACCCCTTAGTCCTGCAAAGAAAATCACTGCAGTTTTTTAGAAACTGCCATGATTTCCATTGCAGGACTAAAACTGTCTCAAGTGCGACGTTTGCTCGCCTAACTGACGCTGGACATCCAGCGTCGGTTAAATCCCCATAGAAAAAGTAAGTTAAGTAAAACTTAGCCACATGATGTAGAAGCACTGATTCAATGTTTTCCTATGCGGAATCCTGGATGCATGCACAGTGAAAAGATTCTACTTTAAACAATGTGTCTAACAATAGTTAGAGCTGTAACAGAACATAGTTGCATTAGGAATGCAAACTTGTAATACTAATGCTTTACAACACTGATACTTCCTCGGCACCGCTCTCTTCTCCTTCCGTGACATCAATGAGGAGGCATGTCCTCCTCTGTGATGCTCCAACCCAAGCATTGGGGACCTGATGCAAACGCTTGACGAGCATTATGAGCACATCCAAGCTTCCCAATAGGAAAGCATTGAAATTAATGCTTTCCTATGGGCATGTGTGTCACCTGGCCAAGTTTTACTCGTGATTGCAGCGGAAGCGTCTCTAGTAGCAGTCAGTATAACAGCCAGTAGAGGTGGATTTAACCTTGCATTGTAAACATGGCAGCTTCTAAAAACCTGCAGTGTTCTACATTGCAGGGTTAAAAGGACAGAACCACTGCACCCAGACCACTTTATTGAGATCAAGTGGTCTGGGTGACGTTAGTGCTATTAAAGGTATCATGGGATATTCTAGAATAAACCTATATCACCCCAGCGGTCAAAACAATATGAGCATATTTGGCTCTAGCAATTTTTATTTTTATTTTTTTTATTTTATTTTTAAAACATCACACGCTCAAAGCTAATCATTTTTATCGCAGATATGGCCTCTACTAAACAGTGATTGTGGCTTGCCAAGAACAGGAAACCCAAAATATACACAAAGTGCAAATGAGAAAAGTAATACGTCCCCTCGCATAGCCTCTATTTTGAGACCAGATCATGTACTGTAAATGGCTAAGGATTTACAAATATAAATATTTGCATGACGCAGGCATCATTGTAGGATTTGGTTGTGTAAACATGAAACGGAGTGTGCCTGCTATAATATGATTAACCCTTTAGGGCTCCTCTGTTCCTGTGCATCTAACTTGTCTGGTTACAATTACACGTCTGTTAGTCCACCCATTGTACAGCACTACAGAATTTGTTGGTGCTTTATAAATAAGAATAATGATACTCAACTCCCTAATGATAATATCATCAGTTCTGAAAAACTAGCTGGTGTACTAGCCAGACACATATAACTTAACAATACTATGCGTAATATAAAGAGTTCTGTTAATTCTAAATGATAAGCACATTCTCTACTACAATATGGACTGACGACCAGATTGTCTAAATGTAATATAGTCGATACTCCTTAAAAAGGTTAAGTAACTGCCAGTCCAGCACCAATACTCCTTTTGGGAACAGAGTCAAATACACTATTTTAAAATGTAGGACAACATAAAACTTACACAAACATATAAAAAGCACTAATTCAGCATAATCCGATTAGTTAGTTAGTATACTAAGTAGGGATCGGCCGATTATCTTTATATACACACACTGCACAAACACACACACACACACTGCATTCACTTTACGCACACTATACACACACTGCATTCACTTTACACACACTACATTGACTATATACACACACTACACAAACACACACTGCATTCACTATACACACTACACAAACACACACTGCATCCACTACACAAACACACACTGCATTCACTACACAAACACACACTGCATTCACTAATCAAATACTCTCACTGCATCCACTACAAACACATATATTCTTGAAAAATTCTGACTGGCATGTGTATTTTGTGCATTTACCTTAATAAAAAAAAAATTGCAAAAAAAAATAGACACGTTCAGTTAACAGCAGATTTGTGCAGAAATATATATATTTTTTTTTCAATGGTAAATGTACAGAATATCAGTAAGTTGCCGGCTATCAGCCTGAAAGTTCACATATTATCGGTATCGGCGCTAAAAAAATCAATATCAGTCGATCCCTAATACTAAGCATCGATTTCTTTGGAATTTTTCACGTTAGTGTGAATCATTTGTGGGTTATATTTATTTATAGCTCACAAAGCATCAGGGAACAGTCGCTACCATGAACATTGCACCAGTTAATAAAACAATGAAAATCATTTACCGCATATACTCGAGTATAAGTCGACCCGAATATAAGTCGAGACCCCTAATTTTACCCCCCAAAACTGGGAAAACTTATTGACTCGAGTAGAAAACTAGGGTGGGAAATACAGCAGCTACTGGTAAATTTCTAAATAAAATTAGATCCCCAAAAAATTATATTAATTGAATATTTATTTACAGTGTGTGTATATAATTAATGCAGTGTGTGTGTGTGTGTGTGTGTGTGTATGAATGCAGTGTGTGTGTGTGTATGAGTGCAGTGTATGTATGAGTGCAGTGTGTGTGTATGAGTGCAGTGTGTATGAATGAGTGCAGTGTGTGTATGTGTATGTGATGCAGAGCCTTGGTGGAGGGTGGGCATTTTTATTATTTTTTTTATATTATTATTTTATTAAAATTTTTATTTTATTTTTCTTCGGCCCCCCTCCCTGCTTTTTAGCTGGCCAGGGAGGGGGGCTCTCATTCCCTGGTGGTCCAGTGGTGTGCACTGTGTAGGAGGGGGCTGGCAGGAAGCGTTTACTTACCTTTCCTGCAGCTCCTGTCAGCTCCCTTCTCTCTCCTCCGGTCCGGTCAGCTCCCACTGCAAGTCTCGCGGTGTGAGTGCCGCACGGAGCGTTGCCACGGTAACCCGTGGCACGAGACTTGCAGGGGAGCTGACCGGACTATGGCAATGTAAGTTGCCATAATACAGACGCTCACTCGAGTATAAGACGAGTGGGGGTTTTTCAGCACAAAAAATGTGCCGAAAAACTCGTCTTATACTCGAGTATATACGGTATATAACTTTGTTAACCCTTTTCAAGTTACTTTGTTTTCTTATAACGGTACACTGCAATCTAATTTAGTTTTGGTAAAGTCAGGGTACACATTGCACTAGAGCAGAAAAAGATTTAGTTTTTCTTGTTTTACCCACTTTGTCTATGCTTTCTCTATGCTGACTGCCAGGTACTAAGGACATAGGTTATAACAATTGAGGGAGGAAGACGAAGGCCCTCTGTTCCATGAGATCGGTAAATACCGCAGTTTGGATTTAATTTTCTTTGTCAGACTTAAAAAAGAAAATAACAAAGAATTCCCCTTTAAGAAAAAAAAAACACATATACAACAGTATGTGTTGAAGTTTATGAAGCATCATTGGGCCCAGAAAGGACACTTATCTTTTTCACACAACATAAAGCAATTTTTAAAAAATGTATTCTAAACAGACAAAACAAACTGAAGAAAATCCAAAAGGGGTCTGTTATCGAAAGCAGATTGTGAGAAAAAACAAAGGTGTATTCTGTCTCAAGTTGCTACAAGGAAATTAAAAATATCAAATGAAATAAAATGAAAAATCACTAAAGGCTTAAGTCCCAGAAATAATTAAGGGGATTTAGTATTACTTTCCACGTTACTTAGTTGCAGTGGCATTGAACCTCCAAGATGTGGCATAAGCCACTTGAAAGGGTCACTTACAGCAGGAGTTGTCCAAAAAAACATATCTATGGTTTAATGCCAGGAGCATGACGGCGCTTAAACAAAGACAAAGAAGGAGGTCACCACAGTGAATCTGTCTGACACCGGATACACCTTCAGTACAGCAATCAATCTCTCATAGAGGGCTCTACAAATCAGGCTTAGATTCTTAACAGATGGACAGAGCAAGGGCAATTCAAAAGATCACCAGAAAAATGACATTCAAAGCAAAGTCAAATGAAAATATATAAAAAGCACTGGATCTTTAGTTACATAATAAAAAAGGGTTGACTGCTTAATGTACTGTCTATTACTGCGGGCGAAATGCATTTCTAACTGGCCTCACACTTCAAAAAGGTTAGATAACACAGACAAATGACACAGATGCAGATAATTAAAGGACCACAAAAGTCACCCAGGTAACTTCATCGCAAAGAGGTGGTCTGGGTGCAGTGGTCCTTTTAGTTGTTTTTTTTTTTTCTTAGAAACGGCAATGTCCAACTCTAGTGACAGTCAAGTTGACAGCCACTTGAGGCACATCCGGAGCACTGACCAAGAATAACTTGATCACGTGATTCAGAAGCCCCCGTAGAAAACTAGAGATTCAATGCTTTCCTGTGGGGAAGCTTAAATGTGCACTCGGTGCTCACCACGTATACGCATCAGGTCCCCAATGTTTCTCTCTTAGAATGGACCATCGTGGAGGATAGGTGGCAGGCAGACAGGTGGGCAGCAAAGTCTATGTTTTAACTTTTTCTACCTACAATTCACATGAATGCAGTAAGCCAGCTGGTTATGCAAACATTACACATTGTTTCTAAATATGAGATTTTCCCCACAAACTCTATAATGCACAGAAATGTCCCCATATATATTATGCCGTAAGTACTAATTTAAAGGGCTGCCTTTAGATCTTTTGAGGCCACTTACAAAAACTGACTGCCCATCCAGAGATATACACTTAAAACAGAAAAAGATTCCAGATACACTGATATACACACAATCAGATCTTTTAAACAAACACACAAGGATACTTGCGGCTAGACATAGACAGATTATACAATGCCAGAGACACATATGCACACACAGACACACACGTACAGTTGCAAGAAAAAGTATGTGAACCCTTTGGAATGATATGGATTTCTGCACAAATTGGTCATAAAATGTGATCTGATCATCATCTAAGTCACAACAATAGACATTCACAGTCTGCTTAAACTAATAACACACAAAGAATGAAATGTTGCCATGTTTTTATTGAACACACCATGTAAACATTCACAGTGCAGGTGGAAAAAGTATGTGAACCCCATAGACTAATGACATCTCCAAGAGCTAATTGGAGTGAGATGTCAGCCAACTGGAGTCCAATCAATGAGATGAGATTGGAGGTGTTGGTTACAGCTGCCCTGCCCTATAAAAAACACACACCAGTTCTGGGTTTGCTTTTCACAAGAAGCATTGCCTGATGTGAATGATGCCTCGCACAAAAGAGCTCTCAGAAGACCTACGATTAAGAATTGTTGACTTGCATAAAGCTGGAAAAGGTTATAAAAGTATCTCCAAAAGCCTTGCTGTTCATTAGTCCACGGTTAGACAAATTGTCTATAAATGGAGAAAGTTCAGCACTGCTGCTACTCTCCCTAGGAGTGGCCGTCCTGTAAAGATCACTGCAAGAGCACAGCGCAGACTGCTCAATGAGGTGAAGAAGAATCCTAGAGTGTCAGCTAAAGACTTACAAAAGTCTGGCAAACACTGGCAAATTTGTGCAGAAATCCATATCATTCCAAAGGGTTCACATACCTTTTCTTGCAACTGTATATATGTATGTATATGTACATACATACACACACACACGAATATTTATACATACAGTCATGGGGAAAAGAAAGTACACCCTCTTTGAATTCTATGGTTTTACATATCAGGACAGATTAATAATAATAATAACAATCATCTATTTCTTAGCAAGTCTTAAAATTAGGTAACTACAACTTCATATGAACAGCAACACATGACATATTATAACATGTCATGATTTAACAAAAATAAATCTAAAATGGAGAAACCGTGTGTGAAGAACTAAATACACCTTATGATTCAATAGGTTGTAGAACCACCTTTAGCAGTAATAACTTGAAGTAATCATTTTCTGTATGACTTTATCAGTCTCTCAAATCATTGTGTAGGAATGTTAACCCACTCTTTTTTACAAAGTTGCTTCAGTTCATTGAGGTTTGCTGGCATTTATTCATGCACAGCTCTCTTAAAGGACCACAATACTGCCAGGAAAACAAACTCGTTTTCCTGGAACTATAGTGCCCTGAGGGTGCCCCCACCCTCAGGGTCCCACTTCCGTGGCGCTGAAGGGGGAGGAAGGGGTTAATCCCTTACCTTTTCTCCAGCGCCGGGCTCCCTCGGTGCTGGGACTTCCCTCCCTCTTTTGACGTCACAGGCTGAATGCGCATGCGCGGCCGCGCGCGCATTCAGTCAGTCTCATAGGAAAGCATTATCAATGCTTTCCTATGGACGCTGGCGTCTTCTCACTGTGATTTTCACAGTGAGAAGCGCGGAAGCGCCTCTAGCGGCTGTCAATGAGACAGCCACTAGAGGCTGGATTAACCCTAGTGTAAACATAGCAGTTTCTCTGACACTGCTATGTTTACAGCTAAAAGGGTTAAACCTAGATAGACCAGGCACCCAGACCACCCAGCATTTCAATTGGGTTAAGGGCTGGACTTTTACTGGGCCATTGCAACACCTTGATTCTTTAATTTTTCAGTCACGTTGTTGTAGATTTGCTGGTGTGCTTGGGAAATAGATTCCTGAGCGCTTAATACAGAGAGCTAGTTTTCAATGGCGCACTGTTTACAAACATACTTGGCAAAAAAAATATTTTGTTTGCAATAGTTTAAATTGTGTATACACACTTCTGGGATATTGAAGCACTCCTTGAAAGTTGCAAACAAACTCTTTTGGGATTGATTGAGTTAAGAGTGCAGAGGCATAGGTAATGGAGGGGGAAGGGTCTGGACTGATGAGATGGCAGATAAAAGGATTGTCAGTGAAAATAAGGAAGTTACAGTGCAGATATAAACTGATGTTACTGTGAAAAATATATTATGCAATGATAGGGGTACTTTATATGTGATTATCACAACAGATGGGAAAAACAGCTTGCTGGGAAACATTCTCTCCTCAAATGTGAGCTGAATTACCATTAATTTAGATAATAAGAATGTACCAAATCAATATAAAAGTTAACACTGGGCGTGGAATTAAATGCACTGTTTCAGGTATATCCGTTTTTTTGGAGTTGCTCAAAGCATGAAGAAACTTAACACATCACTCTAGCATTCTTTATTATTTGCTTTCAATTAAAGTTCCCATGTCAGAGGGGCATTCTTCACACTTCTCAACAGTTTGGCAATGAGCAACAAAATGTAAACAGAAATACTCAGATAAGTGCGTAAACATGTGTACATGAGAGGCTTGTATTGATTGGTGCAACAAGAGTAAATCTGACACTGTTTGTAATGAAATGCTCTTACCGCATGTGCACGGGGTATCTGCATTGGGTATGATATGGCATGTGAAGGATATCTGGCATCTCCTCCCCTCCTGTTAGGGGGCACTGGCTGGGTTGATCCAGACATGTTAAAAGTGCAGCCACAAGTATCCTCCTGCTTTTAATAAGTGCAGTAATGAAGTCACAGAGGGCATTAGAGGATTTAGCCTCTGGTCACATCACGGAGTACCTGGGGAGAAAGTAAAAGAGATTCATTCAGTGAGGAATGCCAAACATGCTTTAATAAAGGTCAACATAGTTACATGTTTATCATTACACTATTTAGCGTTTTTTATTCTTGATTTACAGGAAAACAAACTCCTCCAGGTGATTTAAACCTGACATTCCAAACGATTACATAACTATAAAGTGCACTGTGATAATGTCTGCTGCAATAAAAATAAGGAGGCAAGATAATTCCTTTGTTAAATATTCTATTGTAAACCTCACTATCCACATACTCTTCCTACTAATCTTAATAAGGAAGTGGAATGCAAGATCTTCACATTCCAATCACCTATCACACCATATTTCCAGTTTATACAAGGTTACAGAACAAGCATATTTTTGTAATAACATTTTGAGGTGAATGGAATAGACAGTAATTGCAGGCAGCGACACTATTTTAATTTATTTCAAGGGACATTATAGGCACCCAGACCCCTTCAGCTCAGTGAGGTGGTCTGGGTGGGTGCACAGTCCCAGTCCCTGTCCCACTTAGTCCTGCAATGTAAATGTTTTTGAGAAATGGCACTGTTTACATTGCAGGACTAAGACTGCCTCTAGTGGCTTTCTACCAGACAGCCACTGGATGTGTTTCCGGGTGGTTACTGGAGTTTAGGTCGCCTAAATGATGCTGAATGTCCTCACGCACTGCAGTCAAATCCCATAGGAAACCTTTAAAGCAATGCTTTCCTGTGGGGAGGGTCTAATGCACTCGCAGGAGAGCGCCAACTCAGCTCCGAGGGACATAGGTGCTGGAAACTTGGGAGTAAATAAAGTTTTGTGGGTTTTTTTAACCCTTTGTGTACAGGGGGGGCAGAGGGCTCTACAGTGTTATACAGATTTCTATTCCTAACACTATAGAACCCTTTAAGATATTGTATTTATGGAACACTCCATGCTGAAATGCTGTCTTATTGACAAAATTCTGCAAGTTAGGAGGGAAAGTTTTATATCATGTCAAGTTAAGTAACCAGCAAGAAGCAATTTAGAATGAGGTCATTGGAATTGCGTTGGCAGGGTTCAGACATGCAGCAAAGCCTTTTCCACACAATTGAGCATGTTAACATATAAATTATTATCTAGGTCAAAAGTTTTAAAATAAATAAAGTAATTGGTTTGGTGTCTGGAGTGTTCCTTTAATCGCAATACTAAGGTACAGTCTTTGAAACCTTTGCACTACACTATTGTAAGATGTTTTATTAACTACTTAAAAAGCAGTAAATCGGATTTGGATGACAGGTCAGCACATTTGCACAACTTTGCCAGCAGTTCCTACTGAAGAGTGCAGGTTAAGATTGCATGAGTATTTTAATATTTACCTGCTAAATTTAATGGAGTGGAAAAAAACACCTCTAAATTTGACATGTGGTAAAGTTTGGGTGTCCTGTCAGTCACTACTCCAAACACTACTTGCATCCAACTAACAGTTATTATATTCTTGGTATTATTATTATTATTATTTTATTACAAGACGCAGTCTTCTATTATGCTTTTGCTCCTTCTCCATAAGAAGTCACAACTTTACATAAGCAAATTAAATATGAAGAAAACGCAAACAATCACATCATGTTAACAATTAATTAGAATGCTCCATAGGTTATAAATAGCCAATTCTTTATATTTCACTCCATCCACCATTGATGTGAATCCTTGCAGGTGAAAAGGAAGATGGTGATGCCCAAGATAGTGAGTTTCAGGTAATTCTATCTAACTTAGCACAGTACAGCTGCAATGTAGAATGTCAGAGTGACTAAAGTAAATACAGCCACAGGAGAAAAGGGCTGTGTGATTGTGGCGATTCTTTACTATTGCATTTGATTAATGAAACACATCCAGACCATAACAACTTAATACGAAGTTGTTATGGTGGCATAAGTGCTTGCAAGCTCTGCAGGCGTTAAACCCTTTTCAAACGGTGTATCCCCAAAGTTGGTCACCTGGCACCCATCAGCACTGGCCAAAAACTGAAACCCCCTCCAGCCCCTGTACAGTCCAAGAAGGTTTCCCTTGGGAGCCAGTGATAAGAGCTTCAGCTGACCGTCTTACCTATAACTTTCCTCCCATTGAGAATAATAGTATGTACTACTGAAATTCAAATTGCGAAAACTAGGCTAAAATACCTGACCTGGAAAAACATACCCAATTTAGTTTGGCTATATAAGCTTCAATTTTACCACTTAACTTTCAATCCAGTACAATTCATTGCTTAGTAGTGGGAAACCCTGTGAGACTGCTTTAAAAGGCTTCTTGTTAAAATTAACACACATTATATATATATATACACACACACACGTTTTTGTTTTTCTTCTGGAAACATCATGCAAATGTAAAAAACAATTACCAGTTTAACTCCCTAAATACCAGTAGGTGAATAAAACCCATCATTTTAATATCATACATAAATCAACTTGATATTCCTCACTTGTTTACACACGGTCTTTCATACTACTTAATCTAAATAAGTCAGACAATCCATACTGGCATGGGGTCTTAAGAGTCCAGACTGTGATACCAGCATTAGATATATTTGGTCCTTCAGGGGTTAACCATTCCACACAATTAGCAACGTTAACAAACTGCCAGTCACTCCTGCCCTTTCCTCCATATTTCTTAATAACTCCTGGGCCACTTTCCTTTGTCTTCACCTAGGCTTATGTCCACATCAGCACGTGTGTGTCTGTGTGTGTGTGTGTGTGTGTGTATGTATACGTATACCTTTACAGCCCTGGGACTTAAAAAGACAAACAAATATGTATGAACTGTTTATGCTTTTGTTGTTGCACAATAACCACTGTTTGCAGTCATCCCTTTCACAATTCAGAACTGGGCAACTTTGCTTATATTGAGTTCACAGCATCCGCCACCAGACTATGGATTAGAGCAGGGGTGCCCAAAGGGTAGATCCTCAGATGTTGTAGAACTACAACTCCCATAATGCTTTGCCTGCCTTCAAAATGCCTTTAGAATGACACAGCCTCATGGAAGCTGTAGTTTTAAAACATCTGGGCATCTACCTTTTGGGCACCCCTGCATTAGAGTGATGGTGATTGCAGCCCAATACAAGTTTCTGTGCTGCCACTACCCAGCTCTGCATCAGACGGATAACCAAAGAATGTTACAGGAACAATTCTTCAATGCATACATGCATGTGTTTCCAATCAATTATCCGGTGTCTGTACACAAATACTAACTATATAACTAAATGTGTTCCGGCTACTATAAACAGCATAACATCACATAGCATGGGTGAGCTGAACATCCCTGCATACTGTATATGAGTACAAGTTTAAAGGTACATACCCCTGCACGCTGCCATGTGTGAAAGCAATAGGTTAATGCCCCTTCTTCCCACCCCCTTCCGTCTCCTTCTCTCTCTCTCTCTTACTGGTATATTGTGCAACCGGGTTGCGAGGCTTTCCCTTGAAATGAAATGAGGAAGTTTTTACAAAGCTCCACCTTTGCTGTACAACTTCAGTCCTATCCTTCTGTGCACTGAGACAAGTGTGTCGCTTTTGTAGAAGTGCAAGGGGCCACTTGCCCTGCTTTACCCTGCAGCAGTGTATGGCTGATCATGGGGCTCAGTCAGGGCAGTGTACAGATGTGCCCTGCAAGCTCTGGTAACCGATTCAGCAGTTGGCGTGTGAAACGAAGAGTGGGGGGGGAGAGGAAGTTCTTTCAATGAACCACAGATCAGGGGATAAACCGTTTAAGTTATCTCTTGCTGACAAACACGGGCAGACACGCTCATTGTACCAGCTCTCCGCTAGTCTTTACTTTTTTTTATCATCTTTATTATGATTCATGACCAGGAATAACTAATTAGCTGGCTGAGGGATTTTGTGCTCATTTCCTCTACTGCAAAAATAACAGAAGAGAAAAAGAAAAAGTACATTTAAAGTCTGGAGTACATTCCAAGCCTAAACATCATCTGTTTTCCTTGACAACAGAATGTAGGCCAAAGCCAACTGCGGAAACATTTTTGGTTTAAGTTGCACTACGGCAGTTAGAATGGTTACATTTAAGACAATCAAAAGGAGTGTTAAAAGAAAGTGGTAGTAATGGTGTATAACAGGTTAATGTATTCTGAGGGCCTGTGCCTACACAGCTGTGGATTGTCATTTCCGTGTCAATTTTGGTAACTCACACAGACATCTGTGCTAGGGCAGGTAAAATACTTAGGGGCTTATCAACTAATCATACAGAGTTGAATAGTAAAATTGTAAAGTGAAATATTTCTCACCTTCAACGGGGGTGGGGGGGGGAAAGCAGCAAAGAGCCAGACCTGCTATATGTTTCAATTTAAAACTAATCTGAGATTTCTGTTGTTTTTGTATTGTTATTTTAATTTGTTTTTGTTTTAATTGATTGCCATGCAGAAATATGAATTAACATGTTCAAAGCCAGAAAGCAGCATTCCTGTAACAGGTAGCCCGCCACAATCCGGGTGTGTTAGGACTATCTCTCATATCATTCTTGCACTGGCTGAGGGTGATGGCATTTGTTATTCTAACAATAGGTGAAGAAAGGCCTAGCGCAGTTCTAGAGACCAGAAACATTAAGATTAAAGAAACATGTGGCCATATAGCCAAATACAAGAGATCACACAGGAGCTTGACCTCCTTCTCTTGTGCTTCTTGATTAAAACCCTTAGGAGAGAGACAGGATGAGGCAAAGTGCTTTCAATGGAGAGTTCTCTAGCCGTGAATTATTTATAGCTTTGTAATCTAGTAACACACAAGGCACAAGTGTGGGCCTCGACAGGCAATTACCTATGCTGTTAACAGAAAGCTGTGGGTCATTTAGGTGCTGGAGCAAAGATCACAACATGTGATGGTCTTGCAAAATTTCTCTGTAGCATTCTCCATCAGCTTAGTACGAGGGTGCAATTAAGGCTAGCTACGGGCTGTTAGCTATCTACGGCAGATCAGCACCCAAGTAAAAAAAAAACAAATAGCACCAACAGCAAAGCAGGCGAGAGGGTGGATGACAGGCATATTGGTCCCAGTGAATTCATGGCCCTATACTCAATATCTATTCTAAGAATTTGAAAATGTGAGTAAATCTTGAGATGAAGTGGTCTCGGTGCCTATAATGTCCCTTTAATGCCACCTATTGATGGTTTTGAAACTGGGTACCCAATTCAAATGATGTGGTCAATAAATATCTGTACATATTTGCTCAAAAACTTCTACAGAGGTGACTGACAGGACCAGTTTAGAAGGAAGAGAAAGGGGGAAGGCGGGAAGGGGATTTTTTTTTTAACAGAAAAATGACTAATAGTGAGAACATCTTTTAAGTCATAATATTTTCATTTACCTTGCCACATAAAAAACAATGATCAGACGTCCTCTTACAGTGAAAACATTTGCACTAAAACAAAATTATACCATTACTTATACTGTGAATATATTTCTAGATTATCAGATTTTGTGAATATTTGAGTGGGGTAAATTTTTCCCCCATTCTGTCACAAAAACAGAAGAGCTTAGTACATCCTAAAATAATCATGTTTTGGCAATACAGTAGACTACCATACCTCTATGATGTTGGGTCACCCAGACAACTTGCTCACAAGAACCATAGCGCTAAAGGTCAGCCATCCCTGTTATAAAACAGGGGTGAGCAAACTATGCAATTTTCAGGCCTGCAAATGTCTGAGATAAAGTCATGGGCATCATGGTTCTACACTGCACATACATACCGGCAGGGGATGAACATGTGGCAAGAGAGCTATGTATTCACTGGGCTCTTCTTACACAGCATCCTTGAATTCGGTGCTATGGTGCCAGCAGCCAGGATGTGACATGACCCAGCCCCTGCATCACCACAAGACGCGGATGGGGCTGTACAGGTTGAGCAATGTGATCCCAGCAGCCATTACTGGATCCTAGGGACATGATCTACTCCAGTTCGCCCAAGCTTAGACACAGGCTTTAAAAAAAATAAACGTCCAGTGTGTACATGTGTCTGTGTGTGTGAGACAGAATGTGTATAGATGTGTGCATGTGTGCATACTCAGAGAAACTCTTGCAAGACAATATCCATGACATATCACAAGCCCTGTATTGGAATATGATTGGCTACACACCTCTATTTACAGTCAGAGCAGGTTACAATGTATCAGGTTTAAAGTTCTAGTAGACTTAATCAAAATGCTGATGATGCAGCTACAAACTCTAGTGTTTGGGCAATCTTGATAGTTCATACAGGTGGGAAAAAAACAACAAAACAACATATCAATGCCCAAATACGTATCTACCGGTATATCCTCAAGTGTAAATAATATTTACATCCCACATGAATGAATAATGTGTGTCTAGAAATTCTAAACAATTGATATCTTTAGGGGTGGAAAACCCACTCTCCATTTTCACAAACATCACTGAGGGCATCCACGGCAATTATTCACACTTTAACTGCAATGCATTGCTCACCCCATCCAACAAATGGTTTATCCATCTCCAATTAAAAGGCTGATGCAGCAGTTTGCGTAGTTGTTGAAAGGTTAGAAGCTTCCTGTAGACTGTACCCTCTGCATCTGGTCTGTCTCATTCGCCCTGACACATGCTTTCTGCAAATAGACCAGAAATGCTCTATGGCACACAGCAAGCACTATAGGAGGGCATGCTATTCTTAATCTTTACTAACCGCTCTTCTTCCTCTTTTTCTGATCTGTGTGTGTCTGCAAACCTCAAACAAAGTCACCAACCCTCACACGCAGAGGTCTAAGCGCAAGAGCCAATGCACAGACAATTTGCTAGATAAAAACTTGGAAGTTTGAAGGCAGATAAGGACAGATATTCTGTTTGTTTGTTTTTTTTCCATTTACTGGCTGCGGCAAAACCACAAACACTGATCTGCCCTCCACCAGTTCTTATATTCATAAATAATGGGGAAGATGTGGCATAGTTTTGTGATTTTTATATATATATATATATATATATATATATATATATATATATTTGGCATTTTATATAGGCACATATTTTATTGTTTTTGCTCTGGTAGGGTTTTTTCAACTATAATTTGGAAACCACTGACACTTTTTAAAACAGTTGTAAAATAATTCAGTACTAACCGATTTGAGACCAAAA
Organism: Pelobates cultripes; assembly: GCA_933207985.1. Classification (NCBI taxonomy): domain Eukaryota; kingdom Metazoa; phylum Chordata; class Amphibia; order Anura; family Pelobatidae; genus Pelobates; species Pelobates cultripes. Next base: position 217,044,968 of record OW240916.1, on the reverse strand, counting down.
TAAAATAAACTTTTCAGAACAGTTTAAAGGGCACCTGTCATGCCCCAAATTATTTATGCTTATTAAATTGAGCATGTGATTTTTATATATATTGTGCTGGCAGTTTTTGGCAGAGGTCCCTCTGCTCTCTACCAATAGCAAACACAACACATGGGGGGTGATGTAATGTCGCTCCGCAACGAAGCCAGTGAGCCGACGTCACTGACAAGATTAGCCCTGCACGGGGTGTGGATTACAGCCAGGATGTGGATGTTACACAAAGAGTAACCCCATGAAGCAGCGCTGGAACAGAGGGAAAATTGGCTAAATCTTTACATTTTACATCGAATACACCATATATATTTGTGATTCATGGTGTATTCAATGTATATGGGTGCGATTTCACCTAAGGTAATTTTTTCATAACAGGTTCACTTAAATAATCTTGACTGTAACAGCAACAGAATCCTTGGAGTCTGCTTATCAACTACAAATATTGTTAATTTGAATGATTTAGCCAAAACAGGAAAAACAAAAACAAAAAAAGTTTGACTGTGCATTAAAATGTATTTGTGGCAGTCAGATTAGCATTTCAGATGGACTATGAAATGAGCCAAACATACATCTATTCTTCAGACATCAAATTGAAGCTTAACTCACACCATTATGGCATTAACTCACTATCGTTTATGTAACAAACTAAACCCTGCATCAGAGATTAAGCAGTCAGCAAGCAGAGTATGCAGGACTAAATGATTGCAGACAACAAGAGACAATGTCTGCTCAATATAAGCCAACAAATGCAGATCTGCTGGACCCCCCCGCCAAAAAGGAATAACCTAGGCTTCTTCTACAGTCCTCACCCAATAAACAGCTAGGGCTATTTTTCATAAGTAGCTTGATAAATAAAGTAAATCTTGGCTGAAGTAAAATCAGTTCTAACTGGGCCAAATAGTATAGGCACTGTTAAGTGACAACAGATATTCTAAAAATCTGTACACAAACCGCTCCTTTCTCAGCCAACTCCATATGGAAAGGTCTACTCCTCTTTTCACATTCTCATCCTACACACATCAGCCTTTAATAAATAAATACTCTTTTTGTGATACCTCAAATACGCCTATTTAGTAAATGCTAATAAAGATTACAATCGCCTGTCTCAGCAAATAAATATGTAGGAATCACCGGTGTTGGGGTAGTGTGTAGTAGTGGTAGGCGTTACACAACAAATGGTGGAACTGACTCCCCGTATTTGTTAGCTGAGACAGGTGATTGTAAGTAGCCTTATAGAATGTAGAAATGTATTTTAGGAGTGCACCGTTTCTTAATCTGTATAATGTATACATTTTGGTCACTGTGGCAGCACCATTCCTGCAAGATACATTTGTGTGTGCCCCCAATTCCCTTTTGTTTTTACTATTTAGTTAATGTTATCATTTAGAATTGATTCAGAAGAATTCCAACAGACATTGGGCAACACCACTGAAGCAAAATATAAAAGTTGGTATTGCACTAGCGATAAACTCCCCCACATAAGCCTCCCCAACCATGCTTGAGAAGCACAAGGTACAAGTGATCATGTGCATTGCAACATCACATGTATCATGGAACTCCTTCCTGACGTAATTTTGCAGTTAAACACAAGCAGCAGCAATGAACGTATATGGCAATACTTTGGGGAGGAAGAGAGAGAGGAAAGAAAAAACAAGCAAAGTGAATGAGCAAGGAGCAGAGTACATTGATGATGTAAAACAATAAAACTCATGGATCTTAGTCAAAACAAAGTTTTGGTTCTAAAATCAAAAATAAAATCGGACAAATGATTTTACAGTCTCTAAACCCTAACTAAACAAGCCATTGTGTTTTAACTGGAAAACAAACACAAGCTGTGAAAGAACATTCGTATTTATTAAGAGATGAATAAAAAAACGATTACATCCCCCAAAATTTTTTTTGTCTTGCTCCCCCCCATCACCCTCCACCTGTAGGGAGATCGGGGGACGATAGTAAACGCTACATATAAAGCCCTAAAATACAACAAATCAGACACCAGGAAGAACCCACACAAATACCAAACCAACAAGCGACACTACATCTACAAACTGGCATAACGGCTTAAAAGTAAAGCACAGTGACCACTGACAACACACGACCCGTCATCAGGGCTTCTCTACGAAGCTCCCCACGGCCACAAGAGAATACGACAGGGCACCGTTACCCGCGACCAAACCAGACCCCGAACTGGGATGGCTCATAGGACGGGGCGACATTGGCAGTAACCGACGGACACAAACCTAAACGATAGCAAACCCACCACAACACGACACCGACTGATTCATGACATTGCCCAGAGCACATAACCCACAGCACAAAAATCAGCACTGCTCTACGCAGAACAACGAAAACAGACTCTATGTACCCAATGTGAGTCGGCAGGAAAGTGCTGTGAAATCTGTATTACACTCTCAGAGGTTATTGTATGTTACTTAATTGTGTTGCACTGTTGTGCTCTTTGTATTTTATGATCGGGGAAGAACTGCCCCCCAATATTGAAACCGACACAGAGCGGCAAAAAAACAATATCTCCTAACCTATAAAACATTTAACCATTGTTGTATGCTAAGTAAAACTGCCTTGTAATCGGCCCCTGCGTGAGCCGCTGTATTTTGCTATGCCGCATTCAGTGTCGACTCAAAAATAAAGAAATTTAAAAAAAAACACTTTACTGAAAACCCTTTTCCAACAATGAGACTTACAAGCTAACAAGATTCTGCCAACACACTCAACATTAACCATATGTAGCTTGGTTGACACTAATGACAAGGCTGACCTTCTTTTAAAAAGTGTCTTTCTAGTGATAGTCTAGAGACCTGTGTTCTGAGAGGTGAGTCACTGGTGTCTGTGAGCCAAAAGCATCCTTGTAAAGGCAGTGTCCGGTGTACCCAGAGAAGACGATCCCTGCCTGGAAGGAGGAGCAGCCATAAAGAGGTGGTATATACCTGTTTAGTGGGTTGAAGACAAGACCTTACCCTAAAGAATCCTGGTGGTGGTGTCTGGTGCCACTGGAGAAGCGACAGACAACATAGCAGGACAGGTCTACCCTGTACCGTTACAACCACACTCATGCCTTCTTTATTGTTAACAAGCAGAGCGGCTCATCATTCTTCCAAGAAAAAGAACATTATTTCATTTAAAAAAGTAGTTTTTGTTATTTTTGCATACAGCACTAGGCAAATCATTTACTTTACCACTGACATCATTATATATTTTGGCTTCTTCTTTTAAACGTTTCATAAATAAACATCACTGCTTCGAAAATCCTCAAAGAGGATACTTTTCCAGACAGGTCACGTACTGAAATAGTCAATCCAAAGTTAACAGTGAAAATGTTTGCAATCATGCCGTGGGGACCAAGTCTGCATCTTTTCTTTCCAAGGATTGTGTAGTGGTTTTATCTTCCAGTGATGTCATTTCTTCCTTGTTTGTATTGTGGAAACCCAACACTGCCCCACTTGGTAACATCCAGCAGAGAATCTGAACACCAATATACTTAACCCTAGCAAAGCACTGCTCTTCTAAAGCAAAACAATTTTTTTTTTGCTTTGCTAACCCGACAAGGCACTTCAAATTTTAAAGTGCCAAAAATGTTCAACCTCTCTTTATAATTCTTTATATATATATAAAGGACAAATAGATAGTGTATAGGCGCTTCGTGAGTATGAAGATGGGAATAGTGGTAGATATAAGAGTGTTTCCCCGAACACAATCAAAACGTGGATAATAAAGACAAAGTTTATATCAAACCACACAAAGTGAAATAGTGGTAAATATATGCAAAAATACAACCTGAGCTTGTCAGTATAATCCGGTAATATCTAAAAGCATAGAATAAAATACAACATAGTGTAATCTGTATAAAGACAGTTAAGATAGGGCAGAACAGACTGTCACTCACATTTGGCAGAGCCGTCCCAGGCTCTGTATTGCAGACTCAAGGGTGCCAATACAGGCAAACGAGGTTCCCAACAAATGGATGGAGAAATTTCCAAAAAAGTATTTTTATTGAAAATTCTAAAATTCTAAATTACAAAACTCAAGGTGCTAGGGGAGTGGAATCCAAACAAAAGGATATCCACTTACCCCAAGATAATGACCGAGAGCAGACACATAAAATTAGTACAAATAAGGATAAAATACAGCTGTGTAGTAAAAAAATAGCAGCAGACGCGTTTCGGCTCAGAAGCCTTCTTCAAGTGCTGATGTTGAGATCTCTGAAGCTTGTTTAAGTACACTGAATAATTACAGTCACATGTGCATAGTCTCCGTTCGATTTCGTCACTTCCGGTGTTTTCGAATGACGTCACTTCTGGTTATCGGCATTTGAAACGCATGGTGGAACGCATAATGGAACGCATGGTGGAACTCAAGCAAAACCATGCCGTTTTTTGCCGCCGGATGGAAAGTTCAAAAAAATTAATTATATATTTTTATATTTAATAATTTTTTTTATATCTGTAATACCTCTCCTTTTCTTCATATGTTTACTGACTTATATATATTTTATGTATACATTTAATGTATTAACCTAAATGAATTAATCATCTCCTCTTTTTATTATTTATTGCTTGTTTGTCTTGTACTCATATTTCATATATTATGAACTTTCCATCCGGCGGCAAAAAACGGCATGGTTTTGCTTGCGTTCCACCATGCGTTCCATTATGCATTCCACCTTGAGTTTTGTAATTTTGAATTTTTGAATTTTCAATAAAAATACTTTTTTGGAAATTTCTCCATCCATTTGTTGGGAACCTCGTTTGCCTGTATTGGCACCCTTGAGTCTGCAATACAGAGCCTGGGACGGCTCTGCCAAATGTGAGTGACAGTCTGTTCTGCCCTATCTTAACTGTCTTTATACAGATTACACTATGTTGTATTTTATTTTATGCTTTTAGATATTACCTGATTATACTGACAAGCTCAGGTTGTATTTTTGCATATATTTACCACTATTTCACTTTGTGTGGTTTGATATAAACTTTGTCTTTATTATCCACATATATATATATATATATATAACATTTTAAATCTGTGCTCTGAAAAAGGCTATTACCTATTTAGAGTTGTCAGAGTAAACGTTTATTTTCAGGACCCAAAGTTCCTACACAATGATGGGTGGTACATGAAATGTTCTGCCATGTGGCAACTGATTTATACGGAAGTCAGTAAATTAATCAAGGAGAAACCTCGAGTGAAACTACAAGACTAAAGATGTAAAGTGGCTCTGTCACCTCAAAGTTGCCTTTCTCCTATTGCATCGCTCTACACTTCCTCTTTCAGAGTCTCTTCTTTTTTCTGATCTATTTCTCTTTAAAACATAAAGACAAAGAGGTGACCGCAAAGGAGGAAGCGGCCAGAGGGAAGTAGAGACCTAGGAATACAGATCTGTATCACTTTAACTGTACAGTGCAATTTGTAACACTACTAAAATACCATATTTTCTCTTACTAAGCTGTGTGGCAAGCAGGGCCGGTGCATGCATTTTTGCCGTCCTAGGCAAACATGCATTTTGCCGTCCCTTCACTCACTCACTCACTCACTGACAGACATACACACGCTGACACACATACACTCATTCACTGACACACACACACACACACACACAAACTCACTGACAGACATACACTCACTGACACACACACACTCATACAGACACTCACTGACAGACATACACTCACACAGATACTCATTGACATACACTCACTGACAGACACTCTAACACTCACCTACCTGGGGTCCAGTGTGGGGCAGCCTCTCACTCCTCCAGCGCGCTGTTTAGTATGCCGGGGCCGAAATGACGTCATATTCTGGCTCCCATCATCACAGAGGGCGCGCGAGGAGGGATTGAGAGGCTTGCAGAAGAGCCTCCCTCGCCTCCTGCATTCTCCTCCGGGCACCGGCATTTGATTGCAGAGCATGCACCTGTCATCAAGGTAAGAAGGTGCCTGCTCTGCCATACTTTGACAGTGCTCCTCTGGGCGCCCCCACCTTTGAGCGCCAGAAGGAGCGACCCGGAGCTGGGGGGGGGGCACCTCTAGAGCCGCTCGCCCAGCGCTGCGGACCCAGACAGGGGGAGCAGACCAGGAAACATCCCGGTGGGCGCCCCCTGCAGGCCCTGGTGGCAAGCATAGTTCAGCAGAAATAGCAAGCAGAAGTAATGGTGTTACACATGTTTGTCCACTTGATATCTTTGTGATTGTTGTTAAGTCCAACACCATATTCTTTTTAAAATAATAAACCCACCTCCTCACCAACATAGTACAACTCTAATTAACTTTCAATAATAACAAGCACTGCTGTAAGCTATTACTGCTACTTATAAAGAAGAGTAGTGATGGTTGATAGCTTTAAACTTAAAAAAACCCCGCCTCACTAAAATTACCTCTACACAGTAACTCACTGTGTACGTGCAAAATAAGTGATCAAAGTGAAAATAGAGAGTAACTATAAAAGACTGTTAGATATGTACCATAGAAACCAGCACTGCCTTTAACATGCTCCCCCTGCTACAAAAGTAGCAAATGTGCATATATAGCAAGAGAAAAGTTGTTACAAAAGTAGCACTTTGTTTGTTATTAAGCTCAAAATTAGAGTGTATAACACGGAGGAATGAACATTAGGGGATTTAAATGAATGTCAGTATTTGAATAGAAAACCACAAACAAAAAAACAATATATATATTTATAGAGATACCCTGAGATCGTGGTGTATAGGGAGGAACAGTCAATTGGACTGCACAGGATAGTTTTATGCCTCTAAAGCTGCCATATGCCAATTTTATGCATCTAAAGCCGATTGCCGTGATGTGGCAATTTTAGGCATCTAAAAAGGATTGCCATGGTGTGCCAATGTTATGCCTCTAAAGCTGATTGTCATGGTGTGCCAATTGTATGCTTTTAAAGATGAATTCCATGTTGTGCCAAGTGTATGCCTCTACAACTGATTGCCATGATGTGCCAGTTTTATGCCTTTAAAGCTGTCATGATGTGCCAAGTTTATTCATTTTTAAAATATGCATTAAAAGCAAGTGGGTCTCAAAAAATTACAGTTTTCAAAAGTGGGTCTCGGCCCATAAAGGTTTGGGAAGCCAAACTAAGTAATAGTCTAAGTAATGCATGCATAGTAACTGAAAATGTCCAGTAAAGATGTTTAAAAGGATAAACCATTAATAATACAAGATTAAGAGGTCAAAATTTCTTCTATGAATTATTAAAAACAAACTGACTTCATTGTTCACTATTAAAAATAAAAGATTACATGTAATAAAGCACAGTGTTACACATATATGAAACAAAATCCCTCCTGTTCAGTGTATCTCCCAGTTTACCCATGCTATATGGGGGACAGCCATCTTTATGCCCTCTATGGTTGGATGTACTATATATCTGCAAGGCAAACAAAAAGAAAGTTCCGAGCACTAAAAGGTCATCCTCCAGCAGACTTTATTGTATCATGGAGTAGGCAACATTTCAGCTTGAGAAAGACTCTATTGTAGAGCTTAAATGTTGCCTGACCTATGATCCAACAAAGTCTGCTTGAGAATGACCTTTGTTTGCCCAGACCTTCCTTTTTGTTTGCCAACTGTTTGGGACTGACGCCACTCTGGTCTGAGGCACTATAAGAAAACACCCAATATATACTGGCTTGCACAGTCCCCAATTTTATATATTTGTGAAGACTATGCACAATTTAAACATTTGAAACAAATGGAGGCACACTTTTGAAATGCCTGACAATTGCATACGACATCAGGATTCGTGAATGCATACAAGCTCTCAGTTATTTGCATAGTCTTTAAGAAACTTTAAAAATGGCCGCCTCCATGGAGGAAGGGTATGTCTGGTGATAAACGGAAATGTGGTTTTCGATTGTGTGTCTGTATTATGAAAGAATAAAAGAAGAGGCTATAATATACGTTTTTAAATCACAAAAATTATGACAGTTTTACTTGAAGAAAACTAAATTTAAAAAAAAAAAGGTTGATCAGTTGATTACATGAAAATACAAAGGTCCTTCCTAGATTTTTGTAAAAATTATGGAGAGTTCGCTGGGAAGATTAATTAGCCATGAAAAGAGCAGGAAAGCATATCAAACGTTCAATATTCCAACAGTGAGTAATGCTTAGTTCACACTACGTGGCAAATGGAATGGTTTCTGCTGTGGAATGACTTTCACATTATAAAACTTCTAGCAGTATCCAATTCTTCCTTTAACAGAAGGCCTCCTGGATCCCATCACTGCTCAATGTGAACAAAGCATTACACTGATGAAACCATCTAAACACTTCCAGTAACAGAGTCAAATCTTACCATAAGCAACTAGAAATCACACCCATGTCTTTTAGTTGCTGCATTACTGACAATTCTACAGCCCTAATGACGATGGCTAGAGTTACCTAAATTCTAAATATCAAGATTTCAAATGTCTTCTCTTCAATCAGATTAAACTAATAATCCGTTGAAATTTTAATTTAGTAGATATTCCCCAAAAGAAAACCACATGCTTTTGGGGATTATATAAAACAAACCCCGCGCTCCTCTTTCCCAGGCACAGACTTTAAAGGAACATGATAGCATTAGCAATACAAATGTATTGCTTTTTCGCAGAAGTGCCTCTAGTGGCTTTCAAATTGACAGTTAATAGAGGCGGGTTAACCCATCAAAGGAAATACTGTAGTTCAAATAAAATGGCCTTGGCGGCTATAGTGTTTCTTTAAATCTGTGATAGGGAGTTCAATGGAGCCACATTCTAGCTTAGAGACCTGCCGCTTCCACTAGCTGTGATGAGCTTAGAAGTGTAAGAAAACCTCTCTGGCTGCCTCACTGACAGCTGTGGATGCAATCTGGAGAAGTTTTCTAACAAAATCAACACTTTCATAAACTGTCACAAATATAACAGACACCAGCCGAAGCGCCTTATGTGTCTGGAGTGTTCCTTTAAGTACTCGCTCCACTACTACGCTCTAAAGGAGAGCGGTAAACACTCTAGAAATCATACCATTAAAAATATCACGTAACTTGTATTAACCTGTATTTCATGAGATAATTTGCTTTCTTTTAAATCTATACTATCAATGGACATCAATTATCCAGTTCAGTCCCGGCATATTCAGGGCAGGTTATGCTTTGAAGGAGGAGAATCAGCATCACTTGTTTCTCCATCTCCACGTTCTATATTCAATGACAGACACGGGCAGAACTTATTACAATGATTGACAGGGAGCCAAAACGAAGGCGCCTAGTTCCAGGAGAGATACAGACAGAGGCAGTGGCGTACACATGACCCATGGGGCCCCGGTGCGAAAATTGATCCGTGGGCCCCCCCCGGCGCGCGGGCCGGGCCGCAACACATGGCACTGGGCACCTGGTCGCAGGGGTTACAGGGCTGCGACCCCTGCGACCGTGGTATGTACACCAGTGCATGCAGATGCACACACACTTAAAGGACCACTCTAGGCACCCAGACCACTTCAGCTTAATGAAGTGGTCTGGGTGCCAGGTCCAGCTAGGGTTAACCCATTTTTTCATAAACATAGCAGTTTCAGAGAAACTGCTATGTTTATGAATGGGTTAAGCCTTCCCCTATTTCCTCTAGCGGCTGTCTCATTGACAGCCGCTAGAGGCGCTTGCGTGCTTCTCACTGTGATTTTCACAGTGAGAGCACACCAGCGTCCATAGGAAAGCATTATGAATGCTTTCCTGTGTGACCGGCTGAATGCGCACGCAGCTCTTGCCGCGCGTGCGCATTCAGACGAATGGGAGGAGAGGAGGAGGATCAGAGGAGGAGAGCTCTCCGCCCAGCGCTGGAAAAAGGTAAGTTTTACCCCTTTTCCCCTTTCCAGAGCCGGGCAGGAGGGGGTCCCTGAGGGTGGGGGCACCCTCAGGGCAATATAGTGCCAGGAAAACACTTTAAAGGACCACTACAGACACCCAGATCACATCAGCTCAATGAAGTTGTCTGGGTGCCAGGTCCCTTTAGTTTTAACCCTGCAGCTGAAAACATAGCAGTTTCAGAGAAACTGCTATGTTTCACTGAGGGTTAATCCAGCCTCTAGTGGCTGTCTCACTGACAGCCGCTAGAGGAGCACACTGAACGTCCATAGGAAAGCATTGAGTAATGCTTTCCTATGGGCGGTTTGAATGCGTGCGCGGTCTCATTCTAACACTCACACTCACACTCACACTCACTCTAACACTCACACGTTTTTTTTTTTTTTAATCCCCCAGCCTCCTTACCTTTTGGAGTGCTGGGGGGATTAGTCCAGTGGTGCTGCTGGGCTCCTGGGCGGGTGGCGGTCGGGCAGGCGGGCGCGCGAGGGAGTACTCAGTGCTTCCTCTTCAGCTCCCTCGCGCGCCAGCGTAGGGATGCGGCGCCGGAAGATGCGTCATCTTCCGGCTCCGGTATCAGTCGGTGCGCGAGGGAGCTGAAGAGGAAGCACTGAGTGCTCCTCGCCTCGACCGACCGCCACCCAGGAGTGTGTGTGTGACAGCAGGGCCAGCCTCGGGGGGCCCTGAGGTGGTCGGCTCCTGGGCCCCCCAGGGGAAGAGGCTGGCCCTGTGGCTACATACCGGGTCGCAGGGCCGGGCCCGGTCGCAGCCGCGACCCCTGCGACCCTGGTATGTACGCCACTGGACAGAGGTGTAGGTTTCTACATTTATTATTCCTTTATAGACCTCACAAGCATATATATGTAATATACAGTGACTAAAAACATAAACATAAACATAAAAAATCCTGGGAAGTAATGCTTCTCTTTAACCCCTTATGGACAGAGCTTCAGAAGCTTGTCTTTCACTTAATGACAACAGCATTTTTTTCATTTTGCTGTTGTGTTCAACTGCAATTTGCATTTTACTAATTTATTGCACCGACACATATTATATATCGTTTTTTAAAGGACAGAAAGGGCTTTAATTTGATGTAACACACATATATCTAAATGCTTATTTATTATAAAAAAAATACAGAAAAATGCAAAACCTTTTTTTTACAGTTTTTGCAATAATAATGTGTACATAATTAGTGCAGGTTAAGGAAAGTAATTAACAATAAATTCATTCAGTTGTTCTGATTTACAGAATATATAATGTCTATGGGATTTTAATTATTTTTTTTGGTAGTTACAGGTCACAAAGCACAAGGAGTAAAATAAACTTTTAAAGTGGAGCGATTTTAGAATTTGGTATGTTTGTCTTGTAAGCTTAAAGGACCACTCTAGGCACCCAGACCACTTCAGCTTAATGATGTGGTCTGGGTGCCAGGTCCAGCTAGGATTAACCCATTTTTTTATAAACATAGCAGTTTCAGAGAAACTCCAATTCCTTCCTCCAATTCCTCTAGCGGCTGTCTCATTAACAGCCGCTAGAGGCGCTTGCATGATTCTCACTGTGAAAATCACAGTGAGAACACGCAAGCGTCCATAGGAAAGCATTGTAAATGCTTTCCTATGCCACCGGCTGAATGCGCACGCAGCTCTTGCCGCGCGTGCGCATTCAGCCGAATGGGAGGATCGGAGGAGGATCGGAGGAGGAGAGCTCCCCGCCCAGCGCTGGAAAAAGGTAAGTTTGTACCCCTTTCCTCTCCCCAGAGCCGGGCGGGAGGGGGTCCCTGAGGGTGGGGGCACCCTCGGGGCATTATAGTGCCAGGAAAAAGAGTATGTTTTCCTGGCACTATAGTGGTCCTTTAATAGCCATAAAAGAAAACAAAATTGCCACACAAAAGTATATATTTATATAAAGTAGGCATCACAGTCTATTTACCTAGGGTTGTTTTGACACTTTCTACGTAGCCATTTCACCACCAACCTCTGCTAAATATTGGAGTAAAATTGTGTTTTTTTTTGGTTTTTGGCACACAAACTTATAACAAAGAAATTCTCATGTGTATTTTGTAAAGTTGGTGTGTGCTATTCCTGTACAAAGTTTTATTTTGTGTTCAGTTACATCTGCTGAGTAAAATGACACCCCCATTGTATGTCTTTGGCACTACTTGTGAAAGCTACAGTGCCATATAGGAGACCTGTCCTTTTCAGTATTCACAGTAGAATTTTGAGAGACGGATTTAATGAGCCTATGCTTCCATTTGGGGTATTATACCAGTTTAACTGTTCAAAAAAACCAACAAAGGCCTACCATTTGTAAAAGTAGACACTCCAGGGTATCTCATAAGGTGCCTATTGTGCCTTAACATGCCCCCATTTTTTCACCAATATATGCTAAAGTATGCAATAAAAAATAGTTTTTTGGGGGGCGGGGCCTAACTGCCAAGCAGGAAAGATATTCAGTGAACTAGCTCCTGGTTATAGCGACTCACTGGGGGACAAACACCCCGAAAAACTGAACTAAAATCGGCAAAAAAGGCATGCTGCAGGCGGGGGAAACCCAGGGTCATCCAACAACCCCAAAAACGAGAAGCACACTCCCCGGGAACCCTCACAAGCTACTGGGGCCTACTCGAGACCGCAAAGGGGAGAGGCGGCCGCTCTCCTCAACAGCAATGTCACACGCGATACCCTCGACACACGGGCCTCCTACCCCCCCACCCCCCCATGGACCGGCGGGGGATATCCCGGTCCTCCCTGGACAACAGGGACGGCTTAGCAAGGTCCCACCACAAGATCAAGCAAGCAACACAGCGGGGCAGCCCAGTACAAGACGCATCCAAGATGGTGGCGGACAGAGAAGCCTCCAGCATCATGACGGACACGGAGCTCCGACTAGCCGCGATCTTCAACTCCTTTTGGGAGAAGCTGGAGGCACGTATGCGACCTCCCCTCCCGGACACCCAGACGGAAGTCAAGCTACAATGCCCGGTCCAGGTGGCCGCACAACGGCAAGCTCACAACCCCGCAGGCTCCATGCACCCGATGGGCCGGCGCCGAAGGGGAGCTATTTTGATGAAAAACTTCCCCTATAATAACAGCGGCAATCTAAAACAGACCCAGAGGACCGAGAGAGCGAACAGAATGGTGTACTCAAGCCCCCCTTACCGACAAGCTGCAGACAGCAACAGACATCGCAAGTACAACGTGACACACGACCGGAAGCAGGGACGGCGAGTAACGAAGCCCACAACGGCGGCAACACCGAGCCGGACCAACAACGGCACACAAACACAAAAAGGGGCGCCTCCCGAGCACAAACAGCGGATGAGACCAAGAAACACAGGGGCTCCCAAACGGGCATGCAAAATACCTCTGGCGGGAGTTGGCTGACCGGGACACTTGTCACCACAGATGAGACAAGCTCCCCACACGTCCCACTGTCTCTATCGCTCGATCTGTGACTGTCTCTGACCTATTATTACTGCATGACTTTAAGATACTCTTACACTGTCATTCTCTGAACTAGTCACAGTAGTGTCTATAATTCGGTAACCCAGGTTCACAATGCGTTTTACCCGTAGTTTAACACTCACCTAATGTTTAACGGTGAATAAGTCTACAAAAGTCAGGGTTAGTTTATGAAGCAGATTTTTGTCTTAATTGCAGCCTAGCCTTAATGTCTAACCCATAGCCCTGATCACATATATTCAGCATGTTAATAACATATTTGTTAACTTAACTAAGCATGATGGAGTCCTAACGACATAACTGTCTAGGTATGCGCACACAGTGAACTCCCTATTATTGTTGATGCTTTACCTAGCTTTAAATATGAATATTCAATCGTATACTCAGCGTAAAGTTTAAACGTGGACAATCTCGACATAAATAATTATAAAATGTGCACGGATTTATGTAATCCCCATTGTTAAAATGTTGATACTCAGCGTGAGGAATGCTATTGGGGCACCACACGCCTGCTGTTATGGTTTTTCTTGCACTGCAAAAATAAAGAATTTAAAAAAAAAAAAAAAAAAATAGTTTTTTACATATGGATTGCATTTTTGCTGGGCATTTTGTATATTTCATATGTGCTACTAAATTCAATCCCCCCAAATTATGCTCAGCTAAATCTTCTGAGTAAAAAGACACCCCCAATGAATGTCTTTGGCACTATTTCGTGAAGCTACAATGCCATATAGGAGACCAAGCCATATCAGTTTTTACAGAACTTTGAATTTTGACGCTGGGCCTTTGTGCAATTTCCAAGCATCTTAGCAGGGTTTAAATTCAAACTACCCCACAAAGGCCTACCATTTCTTAAAGTAGACACCCCAGGGTATTTCAAAAGGTATATTTTGAACCTTAGTGTGGGATCATTTTTCCGCTAGCTTGTACCAAGTGTAGTGGTAATAAGTGTTTTTTCTGCCTTTTTGACACACAGTGAGTTTGCACAGTATATTTTGCAAACCTTATGTGTTCTACGACTGTATAATACTTCATATGTTGCTCAGCTATGTTGTCTGAGTACAGCAATACCACGTATGAGTACCTTTGCCAGGTATATGAGGATGTTGAAGGGGCGCATTTGAGACACAGCCATTCAGTTTTTTTCTAACTTTGAAGATTTACGCTGTGTCCATGTTCCAATTTGGAGTGGTTTAGACAGTTGGTTATTGAAACTTCCCCACAAACACATACTATTTATTAAAGAATACACCCTGGGGTAATTCAAAAGGCATATTTTGAACCTTAGCGTGGGATCATTTTTTCTCTAGTTTGTTCCAGGTGTAGTGGTAATGAGCGTTTTTAAATGTATTTTTTTTTACTTTTTGAAACTTTTTTTACTTTTAAAAACTAGTTTTAAACTTTTGTTTTGCTTATTAATTTTTTTAAACTTTCCTAAACTTTCTTAAAACTTTTTTTTTTACAGATTTAACATTTTTCTAAGTTTTTTTTCACCGTTAACCCCTAAATAGCAGTAAACAGTAAATTCCCCATTTTCCCATAACTCCCACCCCAGCTAGAAAAATATATAATTATAAAATATTTTAATTAATTAATTAATTCATTAATTAATTAATTTAATTGAACCCCTGAGGGTTAAAAAATAAATAAAAGTGAATCCTGTGATCTGTATTTTGATCACTGTAGGCCGTGATCTACTGGCAGGGAAGGGGTTCATTTTTATTTGGACTGAGTAAAGGGGGGGTTTTTTTTTATTTTTTACTTAAACGTTATTAAAACTTTTTTTTAGCTTAATTTTAAAACTTTTTTTTAACGTTAACTCCTAGTTAGCCTAACACCAAATCCCCCAATTCCTCACTAACTTCCACCCACACCAGCTAGCTAAATATATAATTTTAAAATATTTAAATTAATTAATTAGATAAATTTAACCTCTGAGGGTTAAAAAAAAACGATCTGGGATTAATTTTAATGGGTGACGGACGAGGTCCGTCACTCATCGTTATGGCAATCCCCTGAGTGACGGACCTTGTCCGTCACTCATCGTTAAGGGGTTAAAGAACTATTTTCCTTTGACCGAGATTAAATAGCGGTGTTAGTGATATTACCACTTCTCTACTTTTTCCTTCCATTCTGCTTTAGGCAGCCGGGTAAAAGACACTAGACGCTAGAGATTTGCAGTCTAGTTACATGTGAACCACTGAATACAAACCATCATTAAATGGTAAAAAAGCTTTTCTCTCCTTGCAGCTCTAAAGTATGAGGCTGAGTGGGGATAAAAATAAAAGTGAAGTGCATTTCCTCGTGGGTATTATACAACCGATGATTGATTTTATTCCTATGTCTGAGCTGTAACACTATAACAAAAAGTGTGCTTTTCTACGGAGGCAGCTATTCCGTTTGGCTGTACAATTACCTGTGTCCCCGCAGGAAAGAACACCAAGTACACAAAAGAGAATGTATATTTTTGTGCTAGAAGTTTGCATGAAAAACTAGAAAGTTAAGCGTGCAATCAAAGGTACATAAAATGAGAAGATTAAAAGTAAGATCTAGTAAGGATTTATTGTACAGTACATATAAATTTAGAAAAATAAAGGTAAAAAGGGTGCTTTCAGAGAAAAAGGGAAAGTACTGCCCCATTCGATCTGTAAATGATTAGATGTGTGATGTGAACATACATTGGCCATTTAGTATTTACCCATAAGACATCATATTGCATCCTATTGCTTTTAATAGCTCTAATTATACATTGTTGGTGGAATGAGAGGATTCTGTAACTTAAAGGAACATTCTGGGAGTACAAAAAATGTTAGAGTGATGGGGAGAGAAATTTAAGTCAAGCCCCCTCCCCCAAACAGTTAAATTAAGCTGTATTACTTACATTATATTCCCCAGTGCTCTGGTGTCTGGCTGCCAATCAGCATTTCCTCATAGAGATACATTGACACAATGCCGTCTCTCTGTGGAACATTAAGCAGCAGGGTAAGCACCGCCTTTCTCAGAAAAGGTTGTGTTTGTCAATGCAGTGTAGTCTCTGTAGACACCAGAGCCACTAGAGCTTAAAGGGCTACTAAAACCACCATGACTACTTCCGTGATTTGAAATGGTTATGGTGGTCGCAATATGTATGTGCAGTGTTTCAGCTTGAAACACTGCACATACCGACTTATTGCACAGAGCTGGGAATTTGTTGGCGCTTTATAAATAATAACCATTGTCATATTTTGCTAAATATTATCCATAAGACAAAGGAGTCCCTATGTTGTATGAGGTCATTTGATCATAAGTGCGATGAAATTAAATAAAGACTTCAGGGGTTGCTCCATTACATTTTGTTCTATACCCTTCTTTTCTATTTTAATGTGTGGTCGTTATAATTTGGGGGGAAACATTTAAAAAAAAATTATTAAAAGGGCTATGTATGAAAACATTAAAACAGACAGTGTTGTTTTTATTATAGGGCCATTAATTTAAATATACATTAAAAAAAATACATTAGTACACATCATTATGAAAGGGAAAGAAGTGAGCCAAGCAACATGCTGTGCATTTTGTTTATTTTTGTTGTTAATTAAAAATGTAACATTCTTCACAGTTAAAGGGGCCCTGTCATGCCTAATGTACCTTTGTCGTCCTATTGTTTCCTTTTCTCCTACTCTCTCAGAATCTGTTCTTTTTTATTTCTGATCCAATTTACTTTAAAACATAAGATAAAGTAGGGACTACTTTGTCTTGTGTATTTTTCCTATGCTTGGCTTTCTTTAACCAAAGGAGGAGTTTAAGCCAGCTCCATTTCCTGTGTCAGAGAAAGTACCCACCCTCCTCCTTGACACAGGAAATGGGGCTGACTTAAGCTCCTCCTTTGGTCAAAGAAAGTCAAGCTTTGTCTTATGTTTTAAAAAAAACTTTATCATAAATAAAGAAAAGAAGATCAGATTCTGAGAGAGGAAGAGAAGAGGATAGAATAGGAGAAAGGTAAGTTCGGTGTGACAGTGCCCCTTTAGATTTTACGAACAAACATGTAGTTTGAAATTCGTTCCCTGATAGCAGTAAAAATGAAAAATCTTGTTTTAGCGTGGGCCCTGTAACACCAGTGTTTATACATTGTTTATACATTTATCTTGTTTAGCCACCTTTCTAGAAGCTTACTGGAAATGGCAGCTTTTGGGTAGATGGTAATTGATGGATAGTATTGAAATTCTAAAATTAATAATAAAAAATAATAATTTCAAACACTTTGAAATATTTAGGCCAACATCCAGTTTTAAAGAGAAAAAGGAAAATAACTCCAACTACACTATATTCGTAAATTAGCATTTTTTTGTAAATACCATTTTGAGTGAGCCACAATCCACCTTATAGAGAATAACCCACTATTATTATTTATTATAATTGCTAGTTTACACTAACTGGCAAAACATGTTATGCTAAAACAAAAAAGCTTTTCGTCTCTGGGCTAGATTTACAAAAAGTGAAGTGAAAGTCTGCATATTCGTAAGAGCACATTCTGAAAGCCTCAGCATTAAACACTGCAGATTACATAAATTCTCTTCTGCTGTACTGTAGCCAGAAGTAGGAGGATAAATGTTTTCATCGGGACTGGCATTAACCAATTATTCTTTTGTTTCCACGGCAACCACGGCAACGTTCCAGACACCTCCAGGAGCTGAAAAACTACTTAAGACTTTTAATAGCTCTGTGTCCTCAATCACCACTATCAATTTTCCAAGCAACTTCTAAGACTTGAAGCTTAATATCTTCTTGTTTAGGCTTGCTGCTTAAAAAGATAAATATTTTTTATTATCCTATTTACATTTAAAATGGTACTGTCCAACACCCCCTCCCTCCCACCACCAAAAAATGTATTGAAAGATAGAATCTTTATGAAATACTCATATTGACAGTGTTGAAATTTCACTGGAATTCCAACCCATTTAGTGAGACATAGCTGGGACTACATTCTCTCAGCATTTCTTCTACGCCTGACACTTCTAGGCACTGGGCAGAGATACCAATGTCTAGAAATTAGGCCTCTAGTGCGCCTCTTTCAAAAAGTATGAAACATTTAGATCTAGAAAGGCAAATATAGCATGCAAAGTTACCACACTGTACTAATCAACAGCCTATCTCCACGTTTCAGTGTTATATTAACAATAGCAAGTTTACTTAACCATTGTAAGTTATGTTATGGGATACCCAAAAGCTTACACATAACATGGTCAATAAAATAAGGAATAGCTTGGCATGGCAATATAATATGGACATATCATTAGAGTCATACACAGACTGGGCTTCTTCGTATGAGCCTTCCAACGCTCTTCTAGGTAAATGCGATTGACAACAAAATTAAGCCTGACATACAATGACAGTTGGTTTTGAGAAGCCTGGCCACAAGCTTTGCTGTGATTACAGACAAAGTAGCGAAACATGACTAAGAGTTTTTACTCCAAGAAAATTCCTCGTGCAATTTAAATACATCTTACCATCCACCTTTTTAATGGAATACTGCTATCATCCTATGGGGAAAAGACCCTAAATTAAGTTGACAAAACATAATTCTTGAGAGAAAAAGTGCAAAAAATGTGATAAGGTAGAGTGGCTAGGCATCACAAAAGCATTCCAGATTTAAAAAATATAAAGAAAACCTAGCATTTATAACTGTAATATTATTTTTACCACAAGACAATGATACACTGCAAGGTTTCAAATCCTTAACATAACAAAAGCATTTATTCACTAAACAGTGAATTTGGCTGAAATAAAAAAATAAGTTAGGTTGTGAGTATGGCAGAGATAGAGAATTTTTTCAAACTGGCTGTTTTTTATATTTATCAAGTCGGTACACTGCTTAGTGAATAAACCACAAAGGATTTTAAAGGAAGCACTGCAGTGACTAATGGGTCTGTGGTTCTAGTTTAAAATACTGCTGGTTTCATAAACATTAAAATTGTTGAGGTAGGTGATTTTAGCCCAGAAAAGAGGACTGGTAATCCTGACCACAAAACTGCAAAGAAATCTCCCAATCTTAAACAAAGTTGTCATTATGTGGACTATAAAAAAAAAAAAAAAAAATGATCACTGTTTTCATTCTCATCACATTATAATATAATTAATAAAAAAAAAAAAAAAGAACATGACGCTTATGGTTATGTTTTTGCAAAACTTGGGTGGAGAGTGGGAAGCGTGGGGAAATCTCAGTTAACAAAGCCTAAGTCTATATAAAGACTAAAGACAGACTGAACATAGTATTCCCCTGTGTCGTTTCCACATCCTCACAGCTGCACCAGCACAAGTGATAAACAAAAAAAAAAAATATACCACACAAAACACACACATATATATATATATATATATATATATATATACACATACATACATAAACACACACATATATATATATATATACACACATACATAAACACACACATATATATATATATATATATTTAGAGAGAGAAACACGCACACACATACACCATCTATACATTTAAAAGCAGAATTACAAAGCAGTTGTGCTATCGATCATGCCCCTACAGTTTCATTGCTTACTTTTCAGCCAATTAGGAGTTAAATAACCTTTGTTTCTATTTATATAGCTGAAGTCACACCTCCATTGCCTGTGACACACTGCCTGCATGAAAAAACTGTGTTTAAACAGTGTGTTTACTTTAGAAATTCGTAACCCCTGCTCTGATAATTGTACTTTAATCACACAAAGCAGGATTACAGGCTCTATAAGGCTATTAAGGCTCTATAAGACTATTAAGAGCGCAAGAGAGAATAACCTCTAAATTAGACACTGTTCAACAAGGGTAGCTAAAAAAATATGATTTCTTCTCAGGAAATGTGTAGGGTGGCTGTCGGAGTCTCAGTCAGGGAAGGTGTGGCTGGGCTGCATAAACAAAAGTGATGTAAAGAGACACACAACTGCCCAAATAATTGTTTTTAAATTAAGTAGATCTACCCAAAGGAAAACATACATGCTTTTAATGATGCATATTTTCATTGGAGTTATATCTAAAAACAGCTTGCAAAAGCTCTAGTTCTTTGTCCGCAGCCTTTTCAAGACCCCCCTACCCATCCCCCAATCTTACACCACCCAGACTTTCTGTGGCTGTCCAATCACAGACTTCCCAATGCAGCTCAATGAGAAGTCTATGGTAATGGTCTATATAATTAATTTAACTCTACTGAGCTAAGCAACCAGGAAGGAACAGGACCTGTTGTCTGTTTGAATTCCAGGAAGGCGTAACCAGGTTAATTTATCAAAGTGTAACTTTGTATTGAAATCTGCACTTTTTATAAAATGAAAAAAGAGCGAACACTTATCACACAAAGCATTTTGGCAAGCTAAAGTGCTTTAACTCTTAAATGGCAGACAACTGAGCAGTGAGACTTTTGTGAAAGTGAGCATGATCTATACACCAAAAGTGCTACAATGAGCTAAAGTTTAGAGTGTTCCTTTAGTGCTTAGAGTGTTCATTTAAGCATGGCAACTCAGGGAACTATATTTGTCCCATGCTCCAAAATGTTGTGTGAGAATCTGAAATCACAGATTGCCATGTTAGGATTCAAGGCTATTTTTCCAAAAAGTCCTTTAGGAACCATCTTCCTTTTATTTGCAGACTTACAATCAGATACTTGGTTAAAAATCATATAGACATCTAAAAATAGGTATTTTGTGGTTTATTCACTAAACACAACATTGTTTTGTGAAATAAACCAAATCGCATAATGCTTCCAAATCAGCACTTTGGCTGCGCATGTGCATTTGGCTCTACTCGGAATCTGACGTCAGCAGGGTAGGAGAGGTCACCGACGCCAAGGGAGCCTGGCCCTGGATTAAGGTAAGTGGCTGAAGGGGTTATAACTCCTTTAGCCCAGCGGGAGGGGGGGACCTATTAACCCTATAGTGCCAGGAAAACGAGTTTGTTTTCCTGGCACTATAGGATCCCTTTAATGAATAAGTCCTGTTAAAGGTTTGTGGGTCTGACAGGCTAACCATGAACCTTTGTGTGTATTGTAGTATGATCCTAATTCCCAGGAATCTATATTTCAACTTATGATGGAGAACTAATCAAAATCTCTTTACCAAGTCTATATTTCACACACCAGAGAGACTTTGATCACTTATGACAAAGTTAGGAAGAGTCTTAAAGAGGAGAAGTAATTGCAGTTGTTAGAATTTTATTGAAATGTTTCCAAAAAACAAATTTTACCTTTTTTTCCAGCACTGGTAAAGAGCTGTGAAGAATGGACAACCAAACAGGAAAATGCAGAACAAAATAATAAATTGGACAAATATGAGATTTGGAGCATTTTAGGCCTAATTCCCACTGGTAAAATTGGGTAAATGTTGAGGGAAAATCTCACAACGATAATACAAACTGAACCACTTAGGTTAACTGAAGGAATCAGGTGAGTTAGTTGCCAGAGATGCTGCTACGTCCAACATGACCCAGTAGTAGGTATACACATGCGCCATTAGGTCCAACTCCCATGAAAATCTAGCAGTTGAAATAGCTACTGATGCAAACGAATTGGAAGACGTGAAATCAATGTTAATCCTATAAAGCACACATTTCATTGGCTTCCTGTCGAAAAAATACAAACCATTATCATTATTGTCAAAATAGAGGAAGTAAGGCCTGCATTTACAAATATTTATATATAACTATGGAGCGGCTAGGTCACAGAGACTGGAATATTTTTTTTAAGGGGATTAAGAATCTAAAATTTTGAAGTCAGGTGGTGTGATGGCATTTTATACCTTGGTTTACCACAAGTTTTTCTCAGATATGTTTGAAAAATACCAATAATTTCATAATGAGTTATGAAAAAAAAAACACACACACTTATGAAACCCCATTGATCTATTCTGTAAATAGCATGTAAGAAGCCATCTAGCAGGGACACTAAAAAGGTGTGAAGACACCAAATATTCTCTAAATAGTTGTGCTGTGAAAAATAAATTTAGACAGTGTCTCGAACGCCATGACGGGCCTGAATTCAAACAGGAGCTGACTTTGTCACTTAGAAAATGGAAACGGAAGCAGTATCCCAACGCAACACTTTAATTCTAAATCAAGTAAATTCATTACAAATTCCAGCAAGTTAATGTCCTGAGATTACATAGCAGCTTGAGCCACATGAAGGTTAAAGGGTACCCGTCATGACACTTTGTGCAATACAGAAATTCATTCCTCTCCTGATACTATCTATACATTGTGCTCGCAAAATCACTAGCCCTTTTGGCTAAAAATCATAAATTCTGATGATGTCACCAAGGAGGAGGATCGGGGTGGGCAGACGCACGAGGCGCTGGAAATAAGGTGAATTTAAACACCTTCTAAGGGAGCTAAGAGGGCAAGCTACCTAAATGGTGGTTTTAACACTATAGGGCCAGGAATACGTTTGTGTTTCTCACCCTATAATGTTCCTTTAATATAATAAATTCTATTCTCTTGGTCTGCACCAGATATCTCTTAACTTTCTGTAGAATAGGATGTGTATGTTTTCGCTGCTCTTTCTACAGTTTAATTAGTATATGTGAGCACTTGCTGATTAACATCTAATTAGTTGGTGGGGGAAGGAAAGAATAATTTGCAGGATGTTGTTTGCAGCAGTTTTGCAAACAGTGAATTGTGAAGGATTTCGAAGAGAAGTTAGAGACTCGGGAGATGTTCCAGAGTCAAGAGCAGCTAACTGGGTTTTCAAGCAACTTAGAAAATGCATACGAAAAGGTGGGTTCTTTATCAGAAGCATAAATACTTATAAATGTTATGAAGATGCCAAGAGCATTCCTTAAAAAGAAAATTGTCACAACTTTCAGGATAATTAAACATACACTGATCGGCCACAACATTAAAACCACCTGCCTAATATTGTGTAGGTCCCCCTTCGTCTAGAGAAGAATTCTGAATGTATTCTGTGGTATCTGGCACAAGACAGTAACGGCAGATCCTTTAAGTCCTGCAAGGTGGGGCCTCCAAGGATCAGATCTGTTTCAGCACATTCCACAGATGCTTCATGGCCAGCATTACGTTTTTTTTTTTTTTTTAGCAATTTGAGCTACTGTAGATCTATTGTGTGATCAGACAAAATGGGCTAGCCTTCACACCCCTCATGCATCAATGAGCTTTGAGCGCTCATGAACCTAACAACGTTTCACCAGTTGTCTTTCCTTGCAACACTTTTGGTAGGTACTAACCACTTCACACCAGGAACACCCCACTTTACGTTTTGAAAAATGCTCTGACCCAGTCATATAGCCATCACTATTTGGCCCTTGTCAAAGGCCCTGTTCATTTACTGCCTAATATATCCCATCCCTTGACAGGTGCCACTGTAACAATATAATCAATGTTATTCACTTCACATGTCCATAGTTATAATGTTGTGGCTGATAAGTGTAACTGTTTACATGTATCATAGCATCCTATAGCTACTTATTTTCTTTCTATATTCTATAAGTATACGCTTTATTTCAGTGACTCTCCTGGCTTACACTTGCCATCTTTAAAGGACAACTGTCACCTCAAAACTATTTTAAATATAATAATCCTTTCAGAAATCCAGAAGTCATACGCAAGTAATAAGACTCTCTGAGCTGCATTCAGTAATGCAAACAGATAGTCGCAGCAGAAATGTGGTACAAATGTGGTAAAATGACTGTCAACAAATAATGACTTATGAGCATTTCATAAAGATAAAGTTGCAGTCAAAAATATCATATGACAAAGTAGGGACAAAGGCCTCAAATAGACAAATCTTAACAAAAGTCAGAACTTTTGCAATCAATTTTTGTCAATTCCCCATCAAGCATTGTCTCACTTATTATGTTTATTAACACAGCACTGATGTGTGTTCTTTTCACATGTAGCACCAGGAACTTAAGAACAGGGATGGTGATGTCAGGACAGCTTCAGGTAATTATTATTTTCCTCTGCATTACACCCGGCCCACAACACCTCAGGACCACTAAACACCATGACAGTCACTTCATAGATGGCAACCTCTTCACAGTATGGGTGAGTCAGTACAGGCATTGTAGAGATTTACTTATGTGTATGCATTACAAAATAATGGCATGATACAAATCTTATTTTCAGTAAAAACAATTATGAAACTTTTCCTATAAATTCTAGATATATGTACATACATACATAATCTATACAAAAAAAAACGACTTTTGAATTATGTTCGGTCCCTGCTGTTCAATGAAATACAACTAAATGTATAAAATATACAATTTCACTTCCTCTTTAAAGTGAAACCACACTTTCTTGTTGTTGTATTTTTCTTGTAAAGCTTAAAGCAGTATATGATATATTAGCATATTTTATTCTTTGGAAATTAAAAGCCTGTGAAACCGGAACTGATGAATTTCAGAATGTTATTTGAGAATGGCAGTAACCACATGTAAGGCCGCAGTGCAGAGAATGCTATTTAAGCACAGGAAAACACATATTTAGAGGTTTGTGGTGTAAAGCATAGCTGGAGAGGAAATTCTTCTATCTGCTGTAATGAAGCCAGACAGCATGGCTATCGCTTTCCCAAACACATAAGGTACCCGCTAAAAACACGATTCCTTGTTTTGGAGTTTTAAACCATTATGCAAAACACATACAGTAACTGAATTTAAAATTAAAGAACTGATGTGCACATTGCAGTACAAATTCAAAACAAAATGTTGGGCTATGTAAAATTAAAATTCCTCCACACACACATAATTGCATGCCTCCCATGAAATTCTCTATAGGATTTCCCCATAGGAAAGCATTATATAGGACGCCCATTGTTAGAATAGCTCGAACATTACAGTAGACATCACTAGAGGTGAAGACAATCCTGAAAGAGAATTTTTGCAGTTTCTTAAAAGGTACATGGGACAGTGCATCCATACCATGAAGTGGTCTGAGTGCCTACAGGGTCCCTTTATTCTTTCATTAAAAACCCACATTTTTTTTTTATCTTTCTTCTCCATCCTAGTACTCCTCTTTTGTGTGATGTTTGGAGATTGAGAGGATATATGAGCTATAAAAGTCACAAAAACACACCTTATGCATATGATTTAACTACCAATACATTAGGGCAGTATTTTCAGATTGGTGTTCTGTGGAACACTGGGGTTCCGTTAGAAAACAAATGAGGTTTCACTGTGATTTCCCCAACCAAAATGGCCGCCGCGATTTAATAGCAAATCAGGGGCCCAGTCGGGTGCTGCAGCCCTTTAAGAGCACGACCGGGCCCCTGTAGTATCAGCCGGCTAGGAGGAAGTTATAGCACTTCCTCCCATCTTCACAGAGTTGCTGCCACGTGGCAGGAGGGAGGAGGCAGGAGATGGCCGCCCAGAGTGTGAGCAGCATGGATGGCAGAGGAGAGGCAGAAATGAGCATGCAGCAGCTCCCATCAGCCTCAGCTAACATCACCAGGACCACAAGCAAGCCACCCTCCTGGACACACAAGGTAAGTTAACAGGAGGGTGGCTCTGATGTATGTCATATTGTGAGTGTGTGTGTGTGTGTTGTATGTGCCAGTGTGTTTATGTGTGTGCCAGTATGTGTGTATCTGTGTGTCAATGTGTGTGTGTATGTTCCAGTGTATATCAGTGTGTCAGTGTGTGTATATGTCAATGTGTGTATATGTTCCAGTGTGTGTATATGTTACTGTGTGTATCTGAATGTGTCTGTATTTGTGAGTCGAGATATGTGTATCTAAGTGTGTGTATCTGTGTGTCAAGGTATGTGTGTCAGTGTGTGCCACTGTGTGTATCGGTGTGTCAGATACATACGCACACACAGATACACACTGACAAACAAATACATACAAACACAGATTCAGATACCTTGACAAACACCGGCACATACAAACACAGATACACACATTTTGACACATAGATACACACACACCTTGACACACAGATACATAAATACACACACACACAGATAGATACAAACTGTGTGTATCTGTGTGCCACTATGTGCCAGTGTGTGTGTGTGTGTGTGTGTGTGTGTGTATCTGTATGTCCGATACGTACACACACTGGCACATACAAACCCAGATACACACACCTTGATACACAGAGACAGACCGGCACATACAAACACAGATAAACACACAGATACATACATACATACATACATACACACACATAGATACACACTGTGCCAGTGTGTGTATCTGTGTGTCATATACATACACACACACATACATAGATACACATTGACACACAGATACACACACTGGCACATATTTAAAAAAAAAAAGTTTATGTAACTGTACAATTTTATTTTTTTTGAACGGGGGTGAGGGGGTTCACGATGTTAATACACTATGTCAAAGGGTTCCACAGGAAAAATTAATTGGGAACCCCTGCATTAGGTAGTGCAACTGCAATCAGTTAACTGTGACGGTTAGCCAGAGGACATTTTGTAGGAGGGTCCTCCTACTCTCCCTTTTGTTGCTGACAATTGATTGACAAGTGGGCGTGGTGCCTTTTTTATTTCAATGTATGCATTTGCTAACACAATGTATGGATGATATTTTTCTTTACTTTAAACAAAATTTGTATTACCATGACAGGCACAATATAAACCATAGAAAGTGTCTTTATAAAGTAGTTTGTGTAAATAAACAGTTTTGATCTGAAAGCGTCTTTGTCGTCCTATAATTACCATGCTCCAATACATTCCTCTTCTCTCCTTATCCCTTCTTACTTTCCACTAACTCAATATCTAATGTATTAGGAGATGAAGAAAGAATATGGCGGCACCTGTAAGGACTGCATCAGGTAAATGTATCTCAACTGCACTACCCATTCATGATACCATACAGCAATCATGTCATAATCAGGGGGTCTTTGCAAAATATTATTCAGTTAAAGTAAGTCATCACTAAAATTGTTCAAGACTACTCTGAACAAAACAAAAATTGTCGAGGGAGGAAGGGACAGACAGAGATAGGATAAACACACATATTATATATATATACGCACACACATATACATACACAAACACCCTGCCTATATGAAAATATTTTAATTTACTTGTTATCATGTCTAAGTAATCTTCCTAAAAAAATAAATACAAATGAATATACTGTATACATATTTGTTTAATTGTATTCTACAGCAACAATTACAATGAAAACCAGTACACATTTCAGATACAAGTAAACACTGGAATGCACATTAGTGTGAAGTTTTAACAAACTTTTTATTTGAAAGCATTTATGACTATAAACACGACATCATATTTCCCTTGTGTTTTTCTCTGTTACATCACATTGTGAAAAATAACGTGTAAAGTGTCCCCTTTATTTGTCAATGAGAGGAATGTATGTCAGGCCCTGTGGGAAAATAGTCACTAAAAGCGTTATTCAATGAACATTGATATCTATATATAGACTAGGGATGCACCGAAATAAATATTCTGGGCCGAAACCCGAAAATTACTTTTTTCCCCAAATGATTTAAAAAATGTTTTTTTCCCTATAATTTTATTAATATTAGACTTTTTAATTAATTTAACTAATCTAATATGAAAAACTTCCCTTCTCTTTTAGTGGTCCCCCCTTCTTAATGTTCCTCTCCCCTCCCTCCTTTTTAGTGTTTTAGTGTTATTCCCACCTCCACTGTCCCATAGTTTTCTCCCCAACTCACCTGTACCATAGTGTTCTCCTCCCCCCCCATTTTCGGCAGCCAAAATTTTGGTGCATCCCTAATATAGACTTTAAAGTTACTGGGTTTTTTTCACCTCCTTTTACTCTAACCAAGGTCTCTGGACATTGCTATACCTCTCAACATTGAAATGTATGGAATTGGGATAGGTGAGTGGGCCTACAGGGAGTGTTGCCAATAATGCAACTTGTATCACTGGCACTGCCCATAATGGGTGGTCAGGTAGGACCTGCCGCTGAAGAGACATGTCAAACTGGCACCAAGCACACCAGGCTGATAGATCGCCCCCCCCCCCCAACCAGGTCCCTACATGCAGGACAATGCAGAGAGTGCTGATACTTATGTCCCCAGCTGTAGGACACCAGAAAAATGAATGAGGATGGCAGAACAGGACCCAACAAAGCAGGATAGTTGGGGGGCATGGACAGTGCTTATAGCTGTATGTTCACTACTGGCCATGCCTGGCATTAGCACTCCATTTAAAGTAACACTCCAAGCACCAAAAAGATGCAATTACTTTTCTCTGTCTGAGATAAGCCTGTCAGTGCAGGGCTTAGCTCATTGGCTGAGAGAATTCAAACCAGCATAGCTCAAGAGTTCAAATAGAAACATACTAGCTAAGTTAGAGGAGGTAAGGACTGGTGTCTGGCAGTAAAAAGTCTGGAACTGGGACCTTTCAACTGGAACCCCAGGAAAGATTCAGCTTGATGTTTCTGGTCCCTTAGGATACACTATGACTGATATAGAACAGTCTGAAAGGAACACTCCAAGCACCATTAAAAACTACAGGCCGCTGGAGTGATTGACATGCAACAGCACCAGTTTACTCCTGGCATGACAGTTTTAGTATGGATTGAAACCCTACTCAGGTCCTGCTGGCCACCCATACCACATCTGATCTCCTCCAACAGGGGAATGCTGGACATATACTTTGAGACCTCACTGTTTGGAAAAGCACCATGATGTAGTGTTCCTTGAAGCTAGACAAGACAAGATTTGGATTGGAGAGATTTATAAAATTATTAATCGGGCCAGGCAAGTCAATACAAGTCACAGACAGGGTAAATAGGAGCGGGTAGAATTCAGACCTAAACAGGAACTAGCAAGGGGCAGAAATGAGAAGAAGACAAAACAGCAAACTGAGTCATAACAAGAGAACAATATCAACACCAGGCACCGCTTCCAGGACAAAGTTTGCCCTGCACTTGAGTTGCATTAGCGTTATAAAGAAAAGAAAAAAACACTAGAAAGAAATAATTATTGCACAGTTTATTACAGCTAAAAGCAATACAAGTGAGAAACACAGGAACAAAAGTTGAATAAGGTAAAAGCATTTTGCACCTCAAGGGAGTTTGACTACAATTTTAACGGCTTCTCAGAATCAAGGTTGTCAGCCTGCTGCAGGTGTGGCCACATGATAAATGTGATGTATTTTCTAACTAAACAGAGGCAAGAAAAAAAAACAAGAAAAAAAAAGGCACAGGAATGTGCAACGTCAACTGGTTCCTTACCGTAACAGCTATGTTGCAGACAGAGTCCACATTTGTGTCTGTGTACAAGCATGCATGGGTATACTCAGTGTGCACATTCTTCAAGGAAAATATTCCTAGATAGATAGGTTTGATATCATTTTTAATTATTTAAATATTTATTTTTTTTAAACACTTTTTAAGTTTACGTTTTTCCAGCACCGCTGTTCACCTCTCTGCCTCCTGTGACATCATCAAGAATGAGTCCCTTCCTCCATCGGAGGTCAAATGCACCACACAGAGGAGCATTGGGGACCTGAGGTACATGTGTGGCAAATGCCTCATGCACATCGAATGCGTCTCATAGGAAAGCATTGAACATCACGTGACAGAGTGTAAGCACTTCTCAAGGTGTGTTTAACTTTGCAATGTAAGCATTGCTGTTTCTACATCTATGTTTTTATTTTTATTTTTTTAATAAATGTCCTGTGTCCCTTAACTCTACAGTGGTAATTATTGCAGATTCTGAGAAATTGCAATAATTACCTGCTAGGGTTAACTGCTCCTCTAGTGGCCATCTATCACACAGCCCCTAGACGGACTTCCAGTGCCTAGACGACTTTTTGGTTGTCTAAATGATGTTGGATATCTTCATACTGTGCATTGAATAATGCTTTCCTATGGGGAAATTCTAATGTGAGCGCAGCCATTGCGCATTAGGCTGATGATGATTGGGGAGGAGCGTGTGTGGAGCATGGCCCAGTGGCGAGGGACATCGGTGCTGGATTCAGGTAAGCGCCGCTGGAGAGGGGGAGAGGGGCATGGTAAGGGGGGCACTGTTGGAACCTATAGTGCCAGGAAAAAGGCTTTGTTTTCCTTGCACTATAGAATCCCTTTAACATAAGCAGACAGATTAAAGAAGGTTTAAAAAAAAAGTGATATAATATACATTGGAGCTTCCCATACAGATATTTCAAACGCATATCTGTCTGCTGATCTGTGATGCAGACATATTTATAAAGATAATCCCACAAGTTATTTATATTTTACACACACATTACAATGTTCTAACATGTAGTGATGCATGCACTGTAACTTTTCCTGTAAATCAGATACGAATGATACTCTATGTGTACATATGGGGTCCAAGGAGCACTGGAGGTGCACAGTGGGTAGCTAGGCAGTCACTTTGCCAGCTCCCCTGAGCCTCCTGTCAGGAGCGGTAAAGCTGTACATTGAACTTCTTGAAACTCATGAATTATTAGTGGCTTTCAGTTGTCATTATACATTACAGTTCTTCTTTTCACTGACCCCTGCAATGATTCACACTCAGCTTGTGTGTCTGCATTTTATAGAGCAAACTGATAACTGCTTTGATATCACAGTGTGCGATAAAAAAAAAAAAATATTTAAACTGTTAGCTGTAGAAGTAAATTATTGTTTAGTTTCTTTTTGGTAGAAGAGAAGTTTCACAATGCACCAAAACCTCTACATTACAATGAAGTGGTTTTAAAGCTTAGCGTGCCCCTTTCAAGTTGCAGATTCAATGGATCTGACAGATGTCTTAACTCTGAAACTCACAGACATCACTGAACAGGGGATGTTCATGGAGGTGGAGACATTTGTTCGTAATTTTTTTTGTTTTTACTTTTTCTTTTTCTTTCATAATTTAGTAAAGATGAAAGAGATTATATAGGTCTCATGTAAAAAAAAAAAAAAAACAACAACAACAAAAGTGTGAAGAATGTGACTGTCACACCTAGTAATGTCCAACTATTTCACATTAAACTGACTATTTTACATGTGAATGGAGTGCTATGTCCTAAGTGAAATAGTGTGCTGCTTGTTCATTTTACCTTGTACTTAAAAGGCTTACATAAAGAGCTGTGCATAAGACATTTTATGTGGGAGAAATTTTTTTTTCATATTTTATTGATCACAATTAACACTCAGTGGCATCGCCCCGATCATGCAGTGTCCCCCCTTGCCTCTCCCCCCCCCACAATTGAAACTGAGTCTCCCTACACAAGCTGCAGCAGCACTCCCACTGGTGGAATGGTGTTCCACCCTTTTCCCACCTACGGCCAGAGTGGGTACTGTGCTGGGAGGATTTCCTCCTGGATCATAGAGAGCAGCGCAAGGGAGAGACAGGGAGAGAAAGCTCAGCTCTGCACAGAATCATACAGGCAGCTACTGGTAAGTGTGAGTCAGTGTGTGTGGGGGTTCAATCTGTCGGTGGGTGTTGGGGGGGAGGAGGGGGGTAACCCGTGGCAACGCTCTCAGCCGTGGGACTCGTGAGATTTACACAGGGGAGCTGCTGGGAAGGTAAGTAAGTGCTTGCTGCGGGCCCCCCCCCAGGACTGCTGGGCTTGTAATAGGCCCGGCGGTCCTGGTATGTATTATCAGCGATATCGGTATCTTTATTGGCAGATACCGATATTGCTGAAAATACCGAATATCAGACGATAATATCGCCCAGACCGATCATCGGTCGATCCTTAGTTTGTATTGGTCAGTCTCTGTAAGTGCTTAAACCCCAAGAGAGATACCTCTCATATCATGACCTCCCCTGTACCCAATGGATAGGCAGCCTTCCCAACCACCACGCATCCGATTGTGCCAACTCCTCCCTGCAAGGTAAAAGGAGGTAAAGGAGAATATTCTTTTTTTTCTTTTCTTTTTTTTTAACAATTATTAAAGTAAAAATTGTAAAGCTATTCCCTATCCCACTCTCTATACCACCTGAACACAGTACACCCTCACAGACAGTGAACCCCCCACATACAGTACACTCCCACCAACACAGTGCACCCTTCACACATATCATCTCTTCACCCACATACACACTTCTTTCCCACATACCTTCACCACCACACACACACACCAAATCTCATATATAAAATAAATATATAATAACTACAGCTCCTTGATAAACACACAATGCAACCCTAATACACATACGCTCACAATGCAGCCTCTAGATTCACACGCACACACTTTACAGGCCCTTTCAGCACACACACACACACACACTCACAAATTGCTATTTTTATTTTAAAAATCCACCCAGCCTTTGGGAGAGCTGAGTGGATCTTTCCCTGCCTCCTCTCAGTCTTCCTGCAGTTTTTTTATCTGCCCCTTTGCTCGTTCTCTGTAGTGATGCCGGGGCCGGAGTGATGTCATGTCACTAAACAGCGTGCAAGGGAGCAGAGAGGAACTGCAGGAAGGTTACTATTCCCTCACACGCTGCCTCCATGCTCCCCCGTGATGGCTGGCTTTAAGTTTTCCTGCGCAGCTTAGCAAAGGGCTGA
Source organism: Pelobates cultripes (assembly GCA_933207985.1). Lineage (NCBI taxonomy): Eukaryota > Metazoa > Chordata > Amphibia > Anura > Pelobatidae > Pelobates > Pelobates cultripes. Next base: position 217,012,177 of record OW240916.1, on the reverse strand, counting down.
CAAATGCCAGGCACCAGGTCAAAATGTCTAGTCACCATGGCGACCTGGCGCCTGGAATTTGTCGAGCCCGGTGTATGTATGTATGTGTGTGTGTGCGCGCCCAGGGGGGCAGTTATAAAACGTGTGTATATATGTGTGTGTGTGTGTTCGTGTGTGTATATATGTGTATATATATATATATATATATATATATATATATATATATGTGTGTGTGTACATATATACACACACACACATACACGTTTTATAACTGCCCCCCTACTTTTGTCCCTGACCCCATATGTGCCCCTCTAAGTATGAATCCTGGAGACGCCACTGTTAACACTTCTTCACCGACGTGCTTATTAGACTCTATTAAAGCCAAACTTTCAACTTTAACAGTGACAAGAACACTTCAGTAAGTTTTACAATGTTCCTGTCTAGACTGAATATTTATTGTTCAGTGCAATCTGTTTAAAAGAAACAATATGGGGAGTAAATCTAAGTACACTGTCAAAATCACATTATGCCACAACAGGTGCTGGCTGTAAATATTATGCAAATTACTAAACTTCTATAAGTCACTTGCAAGTAAATATTGAACTGTACTTTTTCCATTATAAACACAGGATATGATGGAACACTAATCTATATGACCCAACTATCGGGTCAATTATTTAACAAAGTCGCTCTCAAACCAGTAACTGATGGAAAATTCATTAGCTTAGTAAATCTGCGTTTGTTTGGTGACATCAAAAGGACTTCCTTGTTTCAATTACTACAGACTAGTACTCCGATATCTTATTCTGCCAAACTGAAAATGGTCTGACAGAAAACCAGGAGGACCATATCCACAGCTTCCTAGCACCATAACTACACATTATTGTGATGTCTCTCAGACATTCTTATTTGGACCGTTACGTAGCATGCTAAATGTGTTCTCCATATTTTCCGAATAACAGATGGCAAACAAAACCCAGAGAAGAATACTTTGGAATACTTTGTGCTTGTGGACAGGACTCATGGGTACTTGCAAGTAACAAGAAGTGTGCAAAGTGCTCATCAATGTTTTTTTTTGTGGCAAAAGAGTCTGGGGGAATGGAGCACTGACTCTTACGCTCAGATCTCTGTGAAGGCATCACCTTACTGAGAAGGTAAGGTGAGCAGAAGCATCTACTCAAAAAAAGGACATAAATGCCATATGTCTAGACTGTGACGAATCGAACCTCGTCACAGGCTCTCGAGGAGCCTGCTAGCCAGCCTCCTGCCCCAGGATTATGGGCCATGCAAAATACACTGAAAAGGGCTTGGTTTGTGCGATTTGGCTTATATTGTTCGGGAACTGAACAACTACACGAACCAGAGACCACCCGGGTGCTTGTTAAGCCCAATTGATACTTTGTAGCAATTTCCACTGCAGTGTTCTAAGTGTTCGTCTGGGTGGCCGCATTTTGTATGAACGACCACGAGGTGGCGGCCATGTTGTTCCTGTGCAGCGGTGTTTGGGCATAAATCTCCTTGAACTAAAGGAGACAGAAACTCCTCAACACCACTAAACTTCCATCATCGCCTGCGTTTGGTTCTATCCCACTTAGAAAGGCACTGTTCGGTGGAAACGTTCCCACGAACAAGGGGAACAGGTTACACAAATAACTTGAGGATTTCATTCTTTGTTTTATGTACTTTTGTACCCCCGAAAGAGACTGACCGTTACCCCTGATTTTGGGCATACGACCATGTGCACAGTCTGTCAAAAATGTGACTTCCATGAAAATCCCGAACCCCTGAACCGATTTTAGTGATTTTTGATATGTTGGTCACCCAGATCGGGCCTAATAGGAGATGTGACTTTTGTATGGTTTTCATGTGTTTTGGGGGTATTTTTTGGGTTCTGTTATATTGTATGGTTTTGTACCTGAGAGATAATTTAATTATATGTTTGTGTGCTCAGGTAATTATCTCTCCAGCACAGGAGAAGAGTGTGTGGAATGTTTGTTTGTAACTAGTCTCCTCTCAGGCCCAGCAGGGAATGCCCCAGAATATGTTTAAGGAAACCCTTGCATGGGGAGTTACATAAAAGGGTGTGTGTGGTTCAGATTAAACAGATCGTTTTACCCCTTTATGAAGTCTAGGCTCATGTTTGGGGGATTGAGAGCTATACTCACAACCATAATCACTACTCTGCTTGGAACCAGGAGCTATAATCCCTGCATCACTTGGGATTTGGGAGGCTTACAGCGGATATACTCTGCCGGAGCATAGGGGATCCGTTACATAGACCTACCTGTCTGTCATCAGATGTGCGGTTCTGTGGATGTATAGTCCAGTTGATAACCCTCTGAATGATAGGGCAAAGGGGAATACCAGGAAACCAAGCTAGCACCTTTCAGAACCTGCCGTTCTCACTCACATTGGTGGGGTTCCAGGTGAAGTACTGATCACGTTGCTAGTATACACATATATACACATCCATGCATACACACACACACACACAAATATTCAGATAATATTCATATAAGACATGTGGGCACATCAGACTTAATTATTTGGTGGTTCAAATACTACATTTACTTTTCGCAAAACAGTACCAATTAACTTCTGAATTTAGCTTCAAAACCAAAAGTGCTTTTTCATTGAATCAGTGCCAACAAACTACAGGTTGCAGAGTTGACAGACATTCTATTTTGACACAGACTTATCTAACAGCAAAGTTTAAGAAAATCCAGACTACCAGCCTAAAGCTAGATAGAAAGAACACCTAGATAAAACGCATTGTTAGCATAACACGGTCACTCTATACACCAGGAGTGTGTACAAAGACAATTTCCTATTTGCCCCGTATATTCCTTACTATATCATCTGTCACTTTATTCCCCCACTCTATAGTCATGCTATTTTTTGGTTCAAAAATTTGTCCCAACATATTAAAGTATGTGACTTTTTTGTCCAAAAAATGTGTCTTCCATTTTTAGAATGGCACATGTTCTTGCAACAAGTAAGCAGTTTTCACAGTCTTCCTCTTTCTATAATGTAAAAATCCTTCAGATTGTGAGTGTGACTTTTTAACCACAGTAAGATTACTCATTTATCTTTCTTTGTGAATGCAATAACTGGTAAAATGAAAAGGAAAACAATCAAAAAGATTAAATAAAAGTGTCAGAATCAATGATTACTTTGTCACATCTCATTACAGAAAATGCACAAATGTATGAAGGGCATAGTTGTATACGTTAAAAAAAACAGAGCATTCGCACAAAACTGGTCCAAACATGAACGTATATGTGATACGTTTGATACATAACCTGCATAACAAAATTACACATTAAGGGCCAGATATAGAGGAATTGCAAATCCATTCAAATTTAAAAAACATAAAACTAACCTACTAGCAAAACATGGGAAGTTTTCAGTTTATGAGTAATTAAAGGACCACTATAGTGCCACTGAGACAGCCACTAGAGGCTGGATTAACCCATTTGTAAACATAGCAGTTTCTCTGAAACTGCTATGTTTACAGCAGAAAGGGTTAATCCTAGATGGACCTGGCTCCCAGACCACTTCATTAAGCTGAAGTGGTCTGGGTGCCTATAGTGGTCCTTTAAATAAATTCTCAACACTACCCAATCAAACCCATACTTAAGTGAGAAAAAAAGATGTAGTGCGCATAAATCTTTAACGAAAATGTTAAAGACTCAATATTTTTTAAAAGTTAAATTTCTTTGTTTTTACAATACATCTTGTTTTATTCCACAAATCTTTTTAACACTCACTGTCAAAAACTTGACTGTATGATTAATTATGATTTGAAAAGGTCGGATGGTATTTAAAACGAGTGTGTCATGTCTGCTGTGCCTCTCCACAGCTCTAGTAAACATGAATAGGCAACATGTATATTCTCCGGTCTTCATAACAATCTCTACAAACAATATTCCACTGGAATATTTTATTTTTTGATTTGTACATTTTGCCTTAGGTCTTCTCATGTTTCCAGTTATTGTTTCCACAGGATATCGGTAAGACCTTTTGGGGACACATTCAAGCTGTCACTTTTGGTGAATATTTATGGTAATTGTATGTGTCAACCAGACATATTTTTAGCACTGGGCTGTGTTTGATGCTGCAACTAACCTATATATTATCAGCCAAGTGAGCTTTATGAGTTGAAAGCAGCAATACATCTTTCCCATCAATCATTCAGAAAGAAGAAATGGCTTTGGAGGATTATGCGGCAGTGCAGATGTTAAAGAAGGGGCTCTTTTACTCATGATGGCATGCAAGAACTGGCCTAAATCTCTCAGTAATAGAGATTTCTCATGGCTGACTGCACAGTAATGTTTAGAAATAGCTCTCCTGCAGGGACAATATGAAGCTTTCAATGTGTAACCCCAATCAGAAAGATCACAGAACAGCTCCTAGAAATCTAGCAAGCCCACAAAAAAAAGAAAATCTATTTAAAGAGAACCTGTCACCCATGATTTGAGCAGTTCTTCTAGACAAAAAAAATAAAAAATCAAACCTATGCGTGTTTATCAGAACTGCTAGCAAATGCCTTCAGAGAAATGGATATCCGCGCTAAAATGTTTTATGTGATAATAAACCTGCACTTGCTGCATCTATAAAGATTAGCAAGGGTTTGCCTACACAGCTAATTTGTTTGGAGAAAGTGCATCCATGAGATTTGCAAAATGGTTTACATATCAATACTACTAGGATTATGTAGGGTTTATTATTACTAGTATCAGTATTGGTGCTAGGAATAAAAACAAATGAGCAGACACATTTTACCATTTTCATTATATATGACAGGAACGGGTGTTATTTTAATAGGAGAACATGTTTACACACCCCATATTGCTATTTGGGTGAGGTCATTTATGCATTATTCTCCGTAAGGCACTATTTAACAGGCAGTGTGCTGTGTAAAGCCTCTGATCTATGGTACACAGACCCTGGCTTGGCCAAGCTTAGCAAGAGTTGCATTCCCTGGACGTAGGCTGTATTTGTAGTTTCTAACTTTCTAATCCTGTCCCATTGTGTTTTACAACCCACCTCCTATAGACTTGTTTGAGCAGGGTCCTCTTCAACCTATTGTTCCTGTAAGTTTTCTTGTAATTGTCCTATTTATAGTTAAATCCCTCCTCTCATAATATTGTAAAGCGCTACAGAATCTGTTGGCGCTATATAAATGGCAATAATAATAATTCAGCCCACTCCCGATAATAATAAGTGAGGAAAGGAGACTGAAACCCAGTCTCCCAGTCTAGTGGTATACAAGGATGCCTTCAGAACTACACAATGCCATACATTTCCCCATAATAAACAACATGGATGGTACATATTTATTTTCTCAAACGACAAATTGCACACTGTGCCGTACCAGTTGTCACAATTCCGGAACCAAACACACGGACAGATCACAAGAGAAGAAATTGCAATACTGGTCCTTAGAGTGGCCGGGCTATGCAAATAGAGAGAGGTCAATGTACAAGCCAAAGTCAAAGGAGTATAGAGATACAGAACAACAATAGGACAAGCCGAGGTCAAGGATCAGGGAAGACAATAAACGAGAGACAAAGCCAAAATTCGTTAACCAACAATCAGAGTAAACGCGCTATTGGGCTATCAGAAAACCACAACAGGGCAATAAGGTATAAGACCGGCACGTTTAAATAGGGATGATACGTTTCTGATTGGTTAATTTCTATTTGGAATTAACCACTACACATGGAGGGTATTTGACCCTTCCATTGTGACCCCTGACGTCATCATTATGCGCCGTGTCAGGTGGCTGACTCGGGCGCATATTTAAGCATGCTGCATGCATGCATGCATGCAGCGTTAGAGAGGACACCGGCGGGATCAGCGCTACCGGAAGCCGCCACAGACGGCAAACAGGCAGGGCACCTGACACGAGTAAATAATCGTTCACACCTTGCATAGATATTACAGCTGTGAAACGCATATTTTAAAGAACAATATAAAGATAAAAACATACATTTTGAGGAACTGTGCGTTATTGAGAAAATAACCTCAACATCCACTGAGCTTTAATCTTGTTATTTATGATGGTTCCAAAAGCCTTCACTGGCATTATTTTATGCATAATGCACACCTTACCATTATGTGTAAATGAATAGGATAAAATATGTTTTGTTAACTTTGTACACTGTACACCTTTCTCAATTCCTTGCATGTGGGAATTCTGGGGGATACTCAGCAAATTACAAATTCAGATTGGCTGTTAACATCACATGCTCTCAACAGCCTCTATTGTCTATTTTACTACAAGCAGCCTCAGATCACTATTACCACTAAAAATACTAATTGGCTGGGAATGTTAAAATATTACCGTCAGCAATGCCTCCAAATGACTTTGATATAATTTATAAATAACAATGGCACAAGAGAGTACTCAATTTTATTTTTCTTAAGAGTGCAATGGCTTGCTTGATAAAGAGAGGCAGTCGAAATGTTGATGTTTTGCCAATAAAGGGATATCATCTTTTCACAATAAGGAGTGCTGGACATCTTTTTCTTTGTTTATACTTAGATATCATTTCTAAGTTACCAAGTAGCCATGTTTTAATTATGCATTCTATAGTTAGCGTTGCTGGATACACAAATAATTAAGTCAATATACAAATATCTCAGTGTGCTTAGTATTTCAAATATAGGCCTTGTTTTAATGTTTTTGGGAAAGCTTGTCAAATGATTTAATACTTTTGGATACATGTTTGAAATCATTTTGTGAACGTATTAAACCATTTCATTTTTTCCCCCATTTTCTATTTCTGTGTGACCAATAGCGTACTCAGTGATTACATTCAAATCAAATAATATCAAGACCTTCATAACACAATACAATACCTAATAAAGACATCTGTTAAAGGGACACTGTAGGCACCCAGACCACTTCAGCTCATTGAAGTAGTCTGGGAGCTGTGACTCTTTTGCACTTAGTGTTGCAATGTAAAACATTGCAGTTCCAGAGAACTGCAATGTTTACATTGCAGCTATAAGTCTGCCCTCTGTGGCTGTCTAACAGACAGCCACTAGAGGGCTTCCGGAATCCAAACAGACTTTTGGTCCTTTATCTGACGCTGGACGTCCTCACGGACTTCCAGTGTCAGATTTTTCCCATAGGAAAGCATTGAATAATGGTTTCCACTGGGAAGGTCTACTGCGCGCGCGACCATTAGGTCTCCCCAGTCGGCTCAGGACGGCAGGGGGTGGGAGGGGGGGTAGCGTGGGCAAAGCCTCACCCAGCGCCGAGGGACATTGGTGCTGGATTCAGGTAAGTGGCTGAAGGGGGTTTAACCCCTTCAGCCCTGTGGGAGGGGGGCCCTGAAGGGAGAGAGCACTCCAGGAGCTGATAGTGCTAGGAAAATGGGTTTGTTTTCCTGGCACTATAGGATCCCTTTAACATACATGTAACCACGTTTCCAAGCACATAGGCACCCAGTTAGTTGCTATCATCACATTTCGAATTTTAGATTGTTCAACCCCTTAAGGACACATGACGTGTGACATGTCATGATTCCCTTTTATTCCAGAAGTTTGGTCCTTAAGGGGTTAAAATGCCTATATGGACAAAAAGACCTTAGACATAAGAACTCTACTGTTGACTTAACGCATCAGTCCCAACACATTATAGCACACTTTTGCACTCGTCTGTGGGTCATTGACGCCATGTGAGCATTTGGTTATCTTGCTCCCACCTTAAGTGTAGCTTCTATACCTCAGAGGAGGTAGAAAAAAGACAGAGAGAAGAAAAAAAGATAGAAGATAAAGAAAAGAGAAGAAACGATTAAGCCATTTTAAAACGTTAAAAATATTAAATAAATTTGAAAGCTTTTGCAAAAATATTAAAATCAAGTCCTTAATCAGCAAGCTGATTCTGCAAATGAGTTTGTGAAATTCAGACACCTTAGGAACAGCTTGCAAGAAAGAAGAGGGTAAATGGACAGGGAACAGAATGACTTATTGTCTTGGGCCACTACACAATACACAATGGAGAGTCACACAGTTCACAAATACTCAGCTGTTTATAACTCCATAGATAAGCCACATTATTTCATCCGTCGCTGTATTTGAGGATTAAACACATAACACTCCACACAAACCTCCTTTATAGTATTATGAGCCGGTAAAAACCTACTTAGCAGGGTCAGTTCAGGTAATTCCTTACTAGTCCACTGTAAAGCAGTTTATGGATAATGAGCCCACGGAAATCAACCCTTAACCCTTCCTCCACCACTTACAGGAGTTTAGTAAATAAACAGTAAATTGGACAACAAAAGCACAATTATGCCATGAAATAATAAAGTGTGTGGGTTGGGGGGTATAATTTAAATTAAGATGGAACTTCATCTTGCCTATTGTATCAGATTAACCTGATTTAGCCTACAACTCAGTTTAGTGAATAAACTTCAAATGGTTCAAAAAACCCATGTCCACATACATAAAATTCATAGACGAATAATCTATGAACCATGGATCAAAAGGTCCCAACCTCAATGCCAGCCTCATAAAATAATCCACTATTTGCACAAACTTTCTACAGAGCTTCCCCAGAGAATCAATCAGAACTGCATGCTAGTATCGCAGGCACAGATGGGCAAGTTTTTTGGTACAGCGCTGCAGAATATGTTGGCGCTCTTTAAATACTAGTAACAAATAAATATGATTCTCTCCTTAAACACTCTGACAGAGGGACAAGCAGACAGTAGTAGGATTTGATTTCACTAAGAATAGAAATTATTCATAAATCCATTGTCATTGTGTGGGAAAAGCAGGATACATATGCCTTATGGATAATTCACTGAACCCAAAAAATTGATGGGAAGTCACGAGGGGACTCGAAATTTGACATCACAATATCTGAATTGGAAAAATGTAATTATTTACTTTCAGTTTTGATAGTTTTGCTATTTCCGGGTGAATCATATTGCAAAATGTGTGCATCATCATATAACTCATTGCATAAGACCAGAGTACTTTCCATGTTATCTGAAATTGATGCATCAGCTTTTTCCCCAAGGTTTATGTTGTTGCATGCAAAAAAACTCAAAACCTTGATATATGAAGACTACATAAAAATTCAAGAAAAGCACTTACACCGTGTGGAGACTTTGCATAGTTTGGAAAGACACCCGATGGTGTGACATCGCTGCTGGTGGTGGTCCAGGGACCTGGGGCGGGGAGGCAGGAAAAGGTGAGATTTACTTATCTGAACCTGTCCTTAGCCGGCGCCATCATCTTCTTCTTGCCGGATTTCTTCTGCTCTTGGTGCTTCAGTGCCAGAAGGTGATGTCACTGCTGTACTCTTGTACTCTTAGACACAGTTAATATACCATACCTGCAGCCATCGCTGGTGACAGCTGGGAGATTGACACTTCTAGTCGACTGTAGCTCCACCCAGTGTCTAGAAGTGTCAGGCTTAGGAAATCTACGAGACAAAGTAGGCCCTAGTTTGACTCAGTATATCTTTTAACTGGGATGGAATTTCAGTGAAATTCCAATATAGTTATGATGTGAGTGTATTTCATAAATATTTTATCATTAAGAAATACACATTTTGCAAAAAGGGGGGAGAGGCGGGGGCAACAGTGCAAAAAGCATTATAAAATAAATGAACTGCAAGAAAGGAATCAATTTCAATTCATGGAAGAAAATATTTTATCTCGACACACATACACATATATCCCTCTGGCTTTGGTTTTCTGGTCTTACCAGAAAGCATGGGGCAAACATGTTAAATTGTGTGCAATTAGCAGCACAATACCATATTCATATATTTCATACAATCAGGAACGCATCTGCTGTCATCAGAGTCCGCGCAGGATTGACTGGCTATCGTGGAAACAAAACTCATGTACACCTCACCAGTAACATTCATGATATCACTAGCTTTTTCTTTCTGTTCTGCTTTCACACTTCCTAAAATAGGAGGTATTTAAAATCAGCTATGTCTCTCACCACACTTTTTTTCAGACAACCTATGTGAGGAAATAAACTGCGGCTGGGACAAAACTACAGATCAGAGGTTTACAGGATAACAAATAGCTTGTGAGTGGTGGACGCTCTTCCTGGTAGAAGAGGGGGGTTCAGTCTAAAGCAGTTTTTGCCCATGCAAGTTCTGCAATTTTAGCAGCTCTAATATGCAATGTTTTTTTACACCCTTTTTAATTTTGATCAAAAGTTTTGCTTATATATATATATATATATAATCTAATACTGGGCTTCATATATTATCTAATACTGGGCTTCACGTTCTGCACAGTCTCCCTTTAAAAATGCAGCTGTGTGGCAGTTGTGTCAAACTCAAGCTGTGGTAGTTAAGATGTAAACAAACAGACCTTGCATTATAAGGTCTGTTTTCGCAAATTAAATATGTTTGTTTTACAGCTGGAGTTGACGGCAGATTATAATTATTCATTTCAATATCAAAAGCAGTAGCGGTGCACCGAAATTTTCGGACGAAAATGGGCCTATCCCATTTTGGCCGAAAACGGGTCAAATTTGCCAGATTTTTTATTTTTTTTTATTTTGGAGTGCATAGTTTAACAGACATACTTGCATTGACAATTCAGACGCTTATATATCACAATAAAAGATAGTAATGATAACATGAAGAGTCAAAAATACTGAACTTGGGATGGGGGGGACACTATGGGACAGGGGAGGGGGGAGAACACCATGGGACAGGGGAGGGGGGAGGAAAGAACACTATGGGACAGGGGAGGGTAGAGAAAAGAACACTATGGGAGGAGAAAAAAGGGACAGGGAGAAAACACTATAGGACAGGGGAGGAGGGAGAAAAGAACACTATGGGACAGGGGTGGGAAGAACACTATGGGACAATGGATGTGGGGAAAGAGCACTATGGGACAGGGGAGGGGGGAAAAGCTCACCATGGGACAGGGGAGGGGGGGACACTATGGGACTGGGGAGGAGGGAGGAAAGAACACAAAATAAGGGAGGGAAGAGAAACACTATGAGGGGGAGAATGGAACATTAAGGGGGCGGCGGGACCAAGGTACAGGGAAGGGAAAAGGAACCCTGGGATAGGGGGGACCACTAAATGAGAAGGGAGAAGGGAGGTTTTTCATATTAGACTCATTACATTCATTTAAAAGTCTAATATTAATAAAATTATAGAAAGAAACTATTTTAAAATTATTTGGGGGGAAAAAGTCATTTTCGGTTTTCGACTAAGGGCAACCTGAATTTTCCGTTTCGGTCCCGGACCAGAATTTTCATTTCGGTACATCCCTAAAAAGCAGTGTAGATCAAGGGCTGATTTCATGAGAAAGGGATAAATGCTGTAAGAACAGAAGGTTGTATCACCTCACCTTCTGCTTTGTACTGACCAACTGTTACTGATAAGAAATATGTAGAGTGAATTCTTCTTTGACTTCAATATCCATGCTAAACCCTAAGCAAACACAGAAAGGGAACAAATATTCAGCATGAACTTACTTACCCTCTTGGCCAAGTTCCATAAAACTACCTTGTCACTCCTATACATCACGTACACCAGAGACTGAACATGTATTTAGAAGAAAATAGAAAAGTATATGCTAAGAATGTCACACACAAAATTGATTACATACATATTTAAAAAATGTTTTAGTGACAAACTTAACAGTTAATTACCATTGTTGTTCCCAGCGTATTTTAGAATTAGGAAGTATTTCCATTGTCTTTAACCATTACAGTGTACAAACATAATGGCATTTTTTAGTTTTTTATTATGCCCCAGCACTCTATTACATGTGTTTAAGAAGTGTAATTAATCTTAATCCTAATTAACACCAACAGCAAAAAAAACAACATTCTCAACCATGGGGAAGTTTTTTGGGGTAAAGGAGAACCCTAGCCTGTACAGCAGTGTTGTTACAGTCTCTAATAGTGTATATATATAATTTGTATGTATGTGTATACACACACACACACGCACACACAATGGTGAGACATTTATGAGAAAGTAAAGCATGTGTTTTTCTTGCTCAAATCTCTATGAAATTCTCTCCAACTGCCCTCTGAGGTTGTCAGTGTTCCAACTGCAGTCTGAATTGTAAGAGTTGAATAACCTTTACAGTAAATACAGACACACAGTATTGCAGATCGTCTACAAGGAGTTTGGACTATTTAAGAAGTGCTGGAAGATGGAACTTTGCCAATGTGTTAGTAATCATAGATTCAAATTGCTATGGGTTATGCAGAGTTAGCACTTATTTTGGATTCCACTATCGCATTTAATATTGATTCAATGTAAAGCATGTAGTTTACGCAAAAGACTTTTCAAATCAGGCTTTGGGTAACTTTTAAGGAAACTGCTATAATAATATAGTGATAGAATTCATGAAACAATTAAAGGAATATTCCAAGCACCAAGACCTCTACAGTGTGTGGTAGTTGTTACTACCAGTGCCCTGGTACCCCCAATGTAAATAGTCAAATCATTTAATAACAGGTTGACTTTTTATGTGGTAACACCAGTAAGAATTCAGATAGTTTTTAATTATTTACATGGAGGGTACCAGGGCACTGCTGGCACCATAACCACTACTACATTCTGTAGTGGTGATCGCGCATGCAGTGTTCCTTAAAATAAATTAGAATATTAAAGCACAAAGTGTTCTGAGGAAAATAAATATAACCAGTAATGGCTACAAAATTTAAATCAATTTTACATATGGATAAATATGTTTTGTTTTTTTTTCCACCAAGTGCACCAATTCCATAGTTGAGCATTTCTTTTAAGTGACTATTTTTTTTCTATTCGTTGAACAGAAAAAAAGAAGAAGAAAAAAATACAAAATCCTGCAAACATGTAATGGTATATCCATAAAGCCAGTCTTTGTTTCACCCTTCTCCCAAGAGCTCAAGAGTTGCATAACACTATTGTACGTTCTGTGTTATGTTCCTTTGCAGCTACAGCTGTTGAGGACATAGTGATGCAGTGTGGCAATTAATCTTTCACCCATAGGAGATGGATGACTTCACCAACTTCTCTCTGAATCCATTTAACAATTTGCAGCATGGTTTCAATACAGCCAAGCCGCTAGCCTGCGTTTCTGGCATTAGAAAAATTTAAATAAAAAAAACTAAACTCAATATTCAAATGGTAAACACATTCAGAACATGTAATGTTTGGAATTCAAATATTTCATAATACTAACTATAAGACTGGGCCTAAAATTATCACAGCATTTCTGTACAAACCATGACTATAAAAGGAGCGCCAGGGCACCATAAAAACTTAATTATAACATCATCATAACAAAAAAGAACATTTACTACATTAATATATTGCACAGTCCAAAACATCATTTCACCTAAAAGCTCATCAGCTATTTGCTCCAAGAAATTCTACAGCACAAGATATTATATATATATATATATATATATATATATATATATATATATATAATCATAGCCACGTTAAACAAGTGTTCATTGACGCTTACAAAGAAATCAATGCACTTTATGAAAAGCTCCATGGTCAGGTAAAATGAATTAAATGCTTGGGTAATCTAATTGAAAACCAACAGAACTGATGCCATGATCAATATAATATTCAGCAGGCTTCTATCCCCCAAATTAGACTCCCAATAATTGAATAGCATAATTATAGTATTAATATATTTTCCAATCGGCATTATTTGTTGTTAGCAGTCATATTGCATATTTGTGCTGTATTGTTTGACACACACAAGCAATAAAGACACAATACAAAATGTACCACTAATGCTAAAGTTTATTATGAAATATTGAAAACATGGTTTACATGCCTTTGAGGAGTTAAGCAATGCAACCCAACACAAATCACAGCTCCTGATTAAAGAAACACCAGGAGTGTGACTTATTGCACAGATTACTGCACTAATCTATGTGTAGAGCCAAGCACACAGGCTGGTGGAGACTCCCAACATGCACACACATGCGAGTGAGATTGACGTCAACAACACTAATTGTACTGAAAGGCAGCTGTAAGAAAACATTTGTGTGAGGTGCTCACATGAAGGAATGCTTTGTCGTCTTGAAGCAGGCTGATTTCACAAGTCACATGCAAAAACTAATGTCACACCTTCTGGGCAAACGAGAAGCATCACTTTCTTTATTAGCCCAGAATCTCTGCCCAGCCAGCTAATGAAAAAACAAAACCACACACATACAAAGCAAAAGATGGCTTAACACCTGAAGGAGAATGATGGAAGTTGAAGTACCAGAACAGATGATTGGCCTGACCAATGATGATGCCAATTCTCAATTGACTTGATTTGCATCTCTGCACCTTTATACAAATCAAATTCGGTCCATTTTAGGAATAACTGATTTGAAAAAAATCAAATTATGAATTCACTGTTATCTAAAAAGATTATGCATATTAAGATCTCATTAGATTGAATATTCTGCACCTATAAGGGAAGCAAGCTGATTATATCCGAAGTACCTGTTTATTGTGTTGCGCTGTGATGGCTGCAACTTGTGACTAGCGCAAACTGTGTATGGGACGTGTAGCAAATTCCAATGCCAATCTCAAGGCAGTCTATTGCCCAAACAAGATTGTTTTTTTAAAACACAATTTTGTGAAGCCGATTTATTTTTATAAAATGTTTCGATATATCAGAACTTGCAGCTTAGGGAAAAGACACCATTCTCTAGCGTGCAAATGTTGCCAGTTACCCAACTCCTTGGGGCATCAGTTAAAGAAGACTGTAAGAGCACACCACATGATTCATCTCATAGAAAAAGCCAAATGAGTCAGTCTGTGGTTTAGCTCAATACAGTCAGCTTAGGTCGGACTACTGAACAAGATAAAATTCACTATTGATTTTCTTTGTTTTCAGGAAATTTCAGCATTTTACAGTTAAATGACCAAAAGCATGTTAGCTTGTTATTATAGGTCAGAAGTATCCTAGTTTAACCCCAGTCAATAAAAAGGGACGATTTGTAACCTCCTTCCATTAGCTCCCCTGAGCTAACAGAAGTGGCAGGCACACTCTAGTTGAGCGTGCCTGCCTCCTCCCCTCAGCTTCATAGACCTCAGACCAGATGTACGCACGTGCTGAGCCAGCGCACCTGTGCACCAATTTATACGCTTTTCAATGAGTAGCCTCTAATTGGCCATTTCCCCATGAAGAACCTGAAAGTCTTTTACGGTAAAAAAGTGGAGGGCTTGCAGTTCATAAGAACTGCAGCCTTTGCAAGCTCTTTTTTTAGATATACCCCCCAATGAATGAAAATGTATGCATGGGGGGCGAAACCTGGCCTTCAAACTAGACCAGGCATAGGCAACCTTTGGCACTCCAGATGTTTTGGACTACACCTCCCATGATGCTCTGCTAGGGTGGGGAAAGTGATCCAGCGATCGCAGTGATCTACCAAACCAAGTCATCTCAGAGCGAGAAGCACTGGACACATAGCCTGCATCTCACATCAACATACTTTGCATGCCGACTCCGGCTATAAATTTGACTTAATTTTTTTAATCTATTTCAGACAAAGCCCCTGACAGCCACCACTAAAAGCGAATATAAAAAAATAAAAAAATAAAATTAAAAAAGGACTGAAAAACGATGCTATTTCCAGAAATGGCACAGAGTTTAACTGCAAGGCTGCCGGGACAACACCTCTGTACCACATCACATAATTAAGATTTAGTGTTTGGATTGTTCTTTTAATAAATAAAATCTGAAACAGTTTGAACTTTTTTACTAAAACTCTAAATAAAGAGACACAGTCATCCACAAAGCGTGTGGCTGTACCAGTGAGGGCAGCCAGGGGCTGCCAGTGAGGGTCAAATAAGTTGTCAAAACAGGTTGAAAATGGTTTGATAAATTGCAAATGTTGGCATTCCTGAGACCCTAACCACCACAGAGTAAAAATGGGAGTTGTAGTTCTGAAACATCTGGGGATCTACTTCCTGCCAGCAAGCTTACGATAATGAACTAATCTACCTTGACGTCTGCAAAATCTTTATTGGAACATTTGACAGTTGTGAACAATTTATGTTCTTGGCACTGAAATTACAAGTAAAGACTGCACATGAATCATTGCACAGTCATATGAACCTGACCTTAACCCTTTCTCTTCAGACAGCATTCATGTTGCAGAAAAAAGGAGAGCTAATTTATTCCATATATTTGCAAATATGAAACTGAGCTTACATTAGAGTAAAAAAAAAAATGCATAATTTGGAGCAAAAAGTATAATGGGTCATTATTAAAGATTGGTAAAATATTATTGTTTTGTTTTTGCTGAAAGGAAATCATTGAGGCTCCTTTAAATATATCCTCTGTGACCCAGTGCATGAAATAACTGCTTTCAGTACACAAATCCACCCCTAGGCTTATCTGCAAAACAAGATAAACACAAAAGAAGAATGTCATTAAAATAAGAGACAGGCAAGCTTAGGGTGCACTCAAGGCTATGTTAAAGGAACACTATAGTACAAAACATGTATTCCTGACACTACAGTGTTTAACTATTTAGGTGTTTAGCCCCCTCTGATCGATTTCCCTACCCTGTACAGGTCTCACCATGGCTGTCCACTCCTTCATGGCTGACATCATTAATCTTAATGATCTCTGCCAATCCAATGCTTACTCATAGGAAAGCATTGGGAGGATATTGTGCATGCATGCATGGCAAAATGCTGTGCTGCAACAATCAGCATCTCCTCATAGACATGCATTGAATCAATGCATCTCTACGAGGGGTATTCAGCGTCTCTATGCATTGCATGGAGACACTGAACGTAGGTGCTGCGCACTGTGCAGCACTGAGGTAGGAAGCATCTCTAGTGGTTGTCGGAGTGATTTCCACTAGGGTGTTAATAGGCAGCAATGTAAACACTGTATTTTGTCAAAAAAGGCAGCGTTTACAGTGCTTAAACTGCAGTGTTGTAGTGGCTCTGGTAAGTATAGTGTCCCTTTAAATTTTTTTAAATGATATACAGAACAAAAATGCATAAGAAAACACATTGTAAAAAACACTCTATTTTGCAGCAAATCCCTTGGATCTAATCATCCACAAATTGTGAATGATCGTCTCCCCTCCATAATATTTGTTAATTGCCTGCCCTCCGTTCTCCTGTTTCTTCCATCCCTGTCACCTTCCCTTTGCCAGCTCAAAGTGTCCACAAACATGGTAAAATTGTCCAATCAATGGCTTTTCTAGGAGACTCAGCTGAGCTTCACCCAGCGCTGGATTAAGGTAAGCGTTTCTGTAGGGAGGGGGACCAATAGAATAATATCCTATTCACATTAT
This sequence comes from Pelobates cultripes, assembly GCA_933207985.1. Taxonomy (NCBI): domain Eukaryota; kingdom Metazoa; phylum Chordata; class Amphibia; order Anura; family Pelobatidae; genus Pelobates; species Pelobates cultripes. The sequence goes on along the minus strand of OW240916.1, from coordinate 216,994,918 downwards.
TCTATGATAAACGAAAAAGGGTTGGTGAAACCCTTTAACCACCAGAGGAACCAGAGAGACTTCCCCAAAGGAACAAATGATGACTCAGTTCATACTCTATATTGGACATTACAGCGCTATATTTAATAGCATGAAAAATAGAGAGGATTCTTTAATAACTATCAAATTATCAAACATATGGCTTCAAAAGCTAGAACTGAGGCAACAGAAAATTTACTTTTTTTTTTTTTTTCAATGTCAAGGATGGGAAAATAAATTGGGGATTTGATGATGTAAGAAAATAAAAATCAAGGAATCGGAAATCCGACATGTGGTGACCATATGTAATATGCCATTTCAATGGTCTACTAAGGTACATTAATAATAAAGGAGGGGGAGAAAGGCAAAACTTCACAAAAGCCATGCAAAGAACTGCTTAACTTCAGAACGTAATTCTAAAAATAAATATATATATATACATACATACACTTGCAAAAGATCTTTTGGAGAAATAAATGCTGTTTTTACACATTTTGATAATTTCATAGTTCACTGTTTTTAGTGAACTTCAAAAGGTTACTGGCAAAAATGGTTGTCACAGTTTTTTTTTTTTTTAAACAAACACAAAATTACACAGATAATACATAACCAGATCTCTCACTTCTTAGGGTCTACCTTTAGGGATAGAGAGAAGGACAAATAGCAGGAAGACGTGTCTTTTTGAAAAAAACTTTTTGGGCATGGTTCCGGTAAAAAAAAAGTCTCTCTCTCGGTTACTTAGCCATGCAGGATTGAGAGCCATTTGAGAAGTGCTCATATGCTAGGGAATAGTCAAAAGAGTGTGGAGTGGATATAACCGAGTCACAATGGGGAGAAATATTGATATTGCTTAAGGAAATTTTGCGTTATACTTCCTATTAGAGTTACATAGAAAAATTATTTTGAGATGGTACATGGTCCGCGTCAGCTCGGCGCACATCTCCCAGGCAGCTTCTCTCCATGCTGGAGAAATGGATTGCAGTCTGGGACTATGATCCACATTCGAGAAACTCAAATGATTATTGGAAAATATTAATAAATTAATACATAACACTTCAAATATGGAGCTCCCCCTTACAATTTAGAGCATATTACTACTCACGCTGAGTATGTACCCTGGGATGACTGAATGATTGTGACACACATTTTTTAGGAAGCACTGTCCCTGGTAGCTTCAAAATGAAACCCCCCCTTCTGTGGAGGAGGTAATATCTGTTACAACTCATAAAAAAATTATATGAAGTACATTTTGCGGAGCTTTCTTCACAAAAGAAGCGTTGATAGCTAGTTAGCAGAAATGGTCAGATTATGTGGAAGGAAGAAACCCTAGAAGGTGATGGATGTGGGGGGGGAGGTAGATTGGGGAAAGATGGTGGTGGTGGGGATTTAATAAAATACAATACAAATATATTATCTGGGGAAACTCAGTGTAGTGTCTTCCATATATTTTTCCTGAATTATATTTCCTCAAGCATGTGGAGAAACTTGCAAGGTTCTGGTGGGAAAGGAACATTTGCAAACATCGAGAAAGAAGAGTATGTAACTTTGCAATGCCGAAGTAGGAGGCCGCTGCACTGGAGCAGTCATATTCTTCTTGTTTACTTTCTTTGTTTTCTTTTATATTTTGTTTATTTTACACCTTTGGTTTAATCTATCTCCTATGCGAACCGTTATCAACAGCTCATGAAGGAACTGGACTTCTGTGTGATACAATGTTACCTTAAAATATTGAAGAAGATGTAACAATATATCCAGCTACCTTTACTGCTGGCCTTTATGTATTTAAATGGAAGTGTATACTTTGAATGTAAGCAAACTAGCAAAGACAGAAACGCTAGTTTCATCAGCAAGTAGAGGCCGGCATAGACTGAGAGAAAGGGAACACAGAACTAGGCCACAATATTTACTTTATGTGAAGGAGGGGAAATACACAATCTAGACACAATCTTTTAAAGTAACACGCTAGATGCCATACAATCCCTATCTCAATTAAGTTATTATGGTGCCTGGAGCTTCCAATTCTGTACTACCTCTAAATGAGAAACAGTTCTCAAGGACAAAAAATATGTGCAATACTGAGGAAAATGGAAGGAGCTGCTTATTTTGTCAACATGCCGTAGACTGCTTTCTGCGTCAAAAATCAAACTAAAAGAATTATTGGAAGTGTAAATCATTCCAATCAATTTCTGTTGGTGAAGTAATAATTTGGAAGCCAAACATATTCATGGGCAAAAGTAGTATTTTATTTTTTTTAATTTTTTTACACAAACCAAAAATATTTCTAGAAAAAACTAATTTCTAAAAAAAAAAAAAAAAAAAAGACACACTCAATACAAGTTAGGAGCCAGTGTGTTTAGTTTTTAAGTGCCATGGCTTCCTGCATTCCTGTGCCTGTCATTCTGAACAAAAATATTGTTAAGGAGGTTTGCCACTCCTGCTAACTAAAATGAATAGCTAACTATAAATATGAAGTGATGTGAGCAATTCCTACAAGTATGCGTTGGACGATACTGGCAATAGTCTCTATATGCTTAAGCCAAGCCGTGGGCTGTGATTTGACTCATTCAGTGCAAACAGCTGTCAATGGATAGTACTATTAACTTTGCAATTCAATTCCCAGGTTCAAGCTGTGTCACATACACAGGTAGGGCTCTTCATAAGGCAGTAACACTGCCAAAATGCACACAATTTGCCAAGTAGGTAGCACTAGATGTGGCTATGTGAATGCAGACATGCTGCTTCTCCCCATCTGTACATAGCGGGATTCTGGAGATAAAAGCTGGGAATAAGCTTGTGCCCACCTAATCTTATTCCTTCAGCAGCTTTCAACAGGGGCATTCTTAAAGCACTGGATGAAACTAGAAAAAAAAATTTACATTACCCTTCAGCAGTTCTACAAGCTTGTGCTTAGAGCTCTGAACTGAGAAGACAGATGGAACATATGATCATACACCCTAAAAATAATACGTGTCTGTTTTTGACAAATACCAGGTTTGTGTTAATATATAGCTCCCACAAAGCTAAAATGTGTTTGTTACTTAAGTGTTACTTAAAGGGAAACACACAATAGGCACCCAGACCAGTTTAGTTCATTGAAGTGTTCTGAGTGCAATGTCCCAGGTCCCTTAACTCCACCTCTGTCTACCAAACAGCCACTAGAGGGAGTTTTGGTCGCCTAACTGATGCTGGAAGTCCTCACGCTATGCATGGAAATGTACAGCGTCACCCAAACCTCCATAGGAAAGCACTGAATTATGCTTCACTATGAAGAAATCCTACTGCGCATGAGCATTAGGTCTCCCCTGCCGACTGACGTTGGGCGTCACGTTGACATAACATAATTTTGGAACAGGAAACCAAGCAATATCACAGATGTGCCTGTGGCATCTTTGAAAATGTGTCACTGTCAGAGTATGTTACGATACATGTTGCTCTGTGAATCTACAACTCTTTCTTTCCCATAATCTGATGGGCTCAAATCTGCTATGGATATATAGAAGGGGTTCCCTAAAAATGCACAACTGCCTTAAAAAACAAACAAACAAACAAAAAACATGCATACAAAATCACTCTGACTGTCAAACTGTAGATAAATTGCTTCCTAGGTGCAGGGAGCATATTACATTGTCACAAAAAGCCTCTAGAGAGCACATGATGCCGTAAGCCAAATAGAATCCATTTTGCAAAGTAGCTCCCAGCATTACACATTGCATCAAAGATTAAATGTTTCTTTGAGTTCTCTATAATGCTGTGTTCCCATTGTGCCCAAGGTTAACTAGACATTTTTATGCAGCTTTTGAAAACCAAACTTCTAAACAGATTTTAAAATACCAAACAAAAGATACAGCCAGTATCGAGAATAATATATCATACTGCAGACAATATATAACAAAAGGGACATTCCACACAAAAAATAATTATATATATATATATAATCCGAGGAATGTTCACTCCAAGGACTCAATAGATGAATCTTCAAAAAAAAATTTTGTGCAATTTGATACACCAAAATAATGTCAACGTTTCAGTCCGTTAGTTAGTCCACTTCAGTCCGTTAGTTAGTCCACTAACGGACTGAAACGTTGACATTATTTTGGTGTATCATATTGCACAATAACATTTTTTGAAGATTCATCTATTGAGTCCTGAGAGTGCACTTTCCTCGGATTATACATTTAGGCTGAAGTAAGCACCCAGGCAAACACAAGATTGTGAGAGCGAGTGCTGGACCCACGTGGAGAGATATACATATATATATATATATATATACATACACACACATACACAGACATATATACACACACACACACACATACTATCTGCAGCTATGGCAAACCTCGCCCCATCTACCCCCCTCTCCCCATGTGTCCTGGGCCTTATTGGTTTGGTTTCAAAAAATGAAGGGGAAAAAAAATAAACTTCCTATAGTTTCACATCCCTACTAATCATTAGGGAATGCCGCCATGCTTTTAGTCCGTCTTCTTTTACGTCTCCTCTATAGTCAAATGTAAATTTCTGCTTCAACAAACCTCAAAATAGTGATAAGAAGTGACAGTACCAATGTTCGCATTTCAAAAGTCCAGCACATCCTCTTTGGGAAGTCAGTCTCTGACCCCTGCTATTATTTTGCTTAATGTCAAACACCTGATCACGGAATCACTTAGTCTATGTCATTGCACATACCTATATATTACAGCTGTGTGGGCAGCTGCACGCTGTCTCCATGGCATTAGTAATAACAAGGCTTGATGATAAAGGACAGGCGGGCATTGCTACAGTCTATTTTTATTTGTAACTGTGCACTTCTAGTTCGCCTCTTTATATAAGGAGCTAGAGAAAAAGGATATTTAAACCCAAAACAATGTCAATCAATATAAGGAAAGTTAACGATTACAAAAAAGTAGATTTGCCCTAAAAGAGAAAAAAAATGTTGAAAATTTTTTAAAATAAAGGAGGTAAAAAATTTTTTTAACAAAAGTAAAGCTGTTGTTCATCATGAGATATATTTGGAACGTGTGAAGTACCATTTAAACAAACACACTCACTATCTAGATAGATATATATATATATATATATATATATATTTTAGGGATTGGCCGATATTCAGTATTTTAGGCAATATCAGTATCGGCCTATAGAGACAAGTCCGGCGGTCCTGGAGGACCAGCAGCAAGCTCTTACTTACCTTCCCAGCAGCTCCCCTGTATAAATCTCGTGGCCAGTATGCCGTGCGGAGCATTGCCATGGTAACCCATGGCAACGCTCTGACGGCCATGGGACTCACAAGATTTAGACAGGGGAGCAGAAGGGAGATGCTGGGAAGGTAAGTAAGAGTTTTCTGCGGGCCCCCACTGCACAGTCCATGCCACCGGACCACCAGGGAAAGCCATATCCCCCCTCCCTGGCCAAGTAAGAAGCAGAGAGGGGGTACTAAAAAAAAAAAATAATATTCAATATTAAAAAAAAATTTAAAATAAAAATGCCCCCCCCCACTTTACACAAATTACATACCTACACAAACACACACACACTCTGCATTATATAAACACACTACATTCCCTATACACACACACTACACACACTCTGCATTCATTATATACACACACACACTACACACACTCTGCATTCATTATATACTACACACACACACTACACAACACACACACACACTCTGCATTCATTATAGTATATAAAAATTATATTAAAATGTTGCGTGGCAATGCTCTGACGGCCAGTGGACCACCAGGGAATGCCATATTCCCCCTCCCTGGCCAAGTAAGAAGGAGGGAGGGGAGCACTAAAAAAAAACACACACACTCTGCATTATATAAACACATTGCTTTCTCTATACACACACACACACACACACACTACACAAACACACTGCATTCACTATACACACACTACACAAACACACACCCACTATGCATTCATTATAGTATATAAAAACTAAATAAATAAAAAAAACGCAACGCCTTAGACACAACTGGGTAATCACCTAGATCCTGAATTGGTAGGGGTGCCTTGAGTACTGGTTTGGGAACCACTGCCTTATTTTGTTAATAGCACAAACAATTTAAAGGGTCACTATAGTCATCCAGATTATTTTTCTTCAATGAAGTGATTTAGTGGCCCTGCAATGTTAAGACTGCAGTGGTTTTTAGAAACTGCAATTCTTACATATAAGGGTTAACGCCACCTCTACTGGCTGTCAGTACAAGTAGGTCATGACTACTCAATGACATTGCAGGATGTGGAGAGATGAGCAGCGCCAAGTGAGTCTCGGCACTGGAAAAGGGAAAGGGGGCACCTGTATTTAACTAGAGTCAGGGGCACTACAGCACTTGGAATACAAGTTTGTATTCCTAACGATATAGTGTTCCTTTGGTTGGAGAGCAGCTGGAGGGAACCTTGCCAAATGAGATCTAAAGTCATAGCTCATAAAAAGGTACAAGAAAACAAAAAATTGCCAAGTTAATTGGAAAGCTAAAAATCACACACACACACACACACAAAAAAAAAAAAAAAATATAAAAAGGTACTGTTTAGTAGGCCTTGGGTTATAATCACACCCTTGTTGCAATATTCTCCCTCTGTGAGTCATCCAAGCTAGATAATAAAAGTGAAACTTTGCAGCAAGGAAATCAACTGAAAAGCAATGTTCAAAGGCAATAAGTAGGCCAAAGGTAGAGGCTATTAAGAAAATAACCACCAAAGAATTGAAAAAATTCCTTTGGTATACACTGTCACTTTCTGCAACCACATGATGTCTGAGTGTATGTGTCTCCTGTGGTATGCATTACGATCTTCTAGCAACAAACAGCTGAGCCGATAGTCATTAATAATTTCATAGAACGAAATTCTTCTCAAAAACAGATCATGATGATAGCCAAATACCTTATATGCTTGAGTAATTACCAGTCGTAAAGGGATACTCCAGACCCCTAAAGCATTTCAGAAGTACTTTCTGTGTGAAAAGTGTGTCCTCTTTTTTATTTTTTGTGCAAGTCAGAAGAAAAAGTTAGGAGTCATGTGTACTCCATTTTTAGAACTTTTGTGATATTTCAAAAAAATATTCAAGTACTGGGCGTGTGAGAAATTTAGAAAAGGTGTGCGTGTGTGAGAAAGTTTACGTGTGTGGCCAATTAACAATTATACCAGCAAAGCACCCACATCTACACTGTACAGATTTTTTATACTCTTGTACCTACATCCAATATTTTAAGTGTGGACGCCGGCCAGGATGACAGGGCAAGAGGGAACCACTGCTTTACTGTCATTTTGCTTAGTTACAGTAGTGTGTACAGTAAGTAATGGTGCAGTTCATTTAAAAATGTAGTTCTTAACCACATTTGTGAATTGTAAAAAATACCTATAAAAAAAAAAGGAGCGCGAAAAAGAGAAAAAAAATGATGTTATTTGCATCTCCTCAGTGCCATGAAGTTATTGATTCTACTGGAGAAGACAGTGAAGCTACAGTAACCAATTTAATTGTAAGCATTTTCCAGTGCCGTTATGAATATGACTTACTTTACCAACCAACAGGAACCTTCTCAATACTGCATGAGGAATCAATACTGGATTCTGGCTAAAGTATTACTATTACTATTACTATTACTATACTATTACTAAAACTCCAGTTTACTACCATCTACCGAAGGTGCACAAAGATAGAAAAAATCCACCCGGTAGACCAATAATATCTGGAATCGACTCCGTTTCAGCGAAGGTATCTGAATACTTGGACAAATTGTTACAACCTTTAGTAGTGTGCAATCCTGCTTACCTAAAAGACACTATACATATTTTAAAACTTTTAGAGGAGACCACTTGGAAAGAGGGTAATTTTTTAGTCACGTGTGACGTAACCTCCCTTTATAGCATCATACCTCATAAAATTGGATTGGAAGCTGTGCAATATTTTTTAAGAAAACATAATTTTAAAGAAGAACAAACTCAATATATTTTAGAAGGGATCCACTTGATTTTAACCAATAATTTTTTTTGGTTCCAAGATATCTTTTATTTACAAATTCGGGGAACAGCGATGGGCACCAAGTTCGCTCCCAGCTATGCGAATTTGTTTATGGCATATTGGGAAGAAAATTTTGTGTATGGAGGGCATGCCTGGGGAGCGGACTTGGTGTGCTATCATCGTTTCATTGATGACATATTTTTTATTTGGACGGGAACTAGAACAGAATTAGATATTTTTATCACTTTTTTAAATAACAATGAATGGAACATCGTTTTAACAGCACAGATAAGTGAAGAAAATATCAACTTCCTAGATCTTGATATTAATATTAAGAATACTTGTATCACTACGAAGAATCATTTCAAAGAAGTGGACGCAAACGGATACATTCAAAAAGAGAGCTGCCACTATACACCCTGGTTACAAAATGCACCTAGAGGACAATTTTTAAGAATTAGGCGCAACTGCACGAATGATGAGGACTATTTACTACAGGCAGAGAGAATAAAGACCCAATTTCTACAAAAAGGTTATACAGAAATAGATTTACAGACAACTCTAGAAGAGGTCCGTTCAATTCCCAGAAAAAATCTTCTGATATATAAAGACAAAAAGGGGAAACAAAAATGGAATAACGATGTACCGTTCGTCTGTAATTTTAGTGGAAATCATAAAAAAGTTAAAAAGATAATAAATAGATATTGGCACATCTTGCAAGATGACGCGGTTTTAAAAAGTATCTTGCCAGATAAACCTAAGATTATTTATAGGGGAGCAAGAAATCTAAGAAGCACTTTAGTACAAAGTAGTGATAAACAAACTTTGGTTGAAAATTTTTTTTTAAAACAAAGTAAAGGTTTTTATGGTTGTGGCCAGTGTCTGGCGTGCAGAAATACTAAAAGTAGGAAACGTCACATAACGGACATGAAACCATGGATAAACCAACAGTTCCAAATTCGAGACCACTTAACTTGCTATTCTAAAGGAGTTATTTATGTCCTGAAGTGCCAGTGTAATCTCCTTTATGTAGGAAGAACTATTAGATGTCTAAACACGAGAATAGCAGAACATACGAGGAATATTAAAAATGGATTGGAGTCACATAGTGTCTCCAACCATTTTAAAATATTCCATAACCAAGATCCAGAAGGACTATTCTTCTGTGCAGTAAAATTAGTTAAGAAAGACTGGAGAGGAGGAGACTATATTAAAAAAATAGGAATAGAAGAAATGAAATTTATTTTTAATTTTAATACTATGGCACCACATGGTCTAAACCAAGATTTTGAACTATGCCATTTCATGAACTAAGCTCCCCTATATTATTAAATTTCATACACATATATATTTTTTTTTAAATTTTTATAAACCATTTTTTTACATTTTATAATATTCCCGTCTACCATAGAGGATTTCCAATATATTTTAATAGTTCTAACCATCATATTTTAAGGAAGAACATTATTTTGATATTGTATTTTGCATATTTTTTAGATTTTTATAGTTTTTGAAATGGTATTCATTTGAACATTAATTTTGAAATATCACAAGAGCACTTTAAAAATATAGAAGAGCACTTTAAGGCACATGACCACTTTAAAGTTTAGACCACTTATACAATGGAAGAATATTTTCATATATTGATATCATGCTCTCTTTGTAAAACATTATCAGACAATATGTTTTGTATATTGCATAGACACTTTCAAAAGCTAAAGATATTTGTAAAAATAATTATCTTTGTATAATAACTTTACAGCATGCAAAGTAGTAATTTCAAATGCACATATAGAATTTAATAATACACATATATATATGCAAAATATGGTGCCAGTAACAATATACAAATATATTTATGATAAATACATAAACTTGTTGAAAATTGTGCAGTTCGTTTTTAAAAACAATAGAGATGCCGGGAGATGACGTCAGTGGAACGCATTATGCGTTCCAACTGACCGAGACCGGAACGCGGAAGTGATACAAGAGAAGTAAATGCGTTCCAGGTCGACGAAAAATAGGATCCGGAAGTGACGAAACCGGAAGTGACGTCACTGGAACGCATAATTGCGTTCCATAGAGATACAACCCGGAACCCGGAACCCGGAAGAGAAAAAAAGCGGACTTTTTAAAATTTGAGAAACTGAGTAGAAGATCACAAAGCCGACTGAGGAAGCCTGTGGTATCAGGCGAAACGCGTTTTGTCAATTCTATAAGGACTTTAAAGGACTATATAGCCCTATTTGAGCTTTTATTTATTTTTATATAATTCTTTTATTTTGATTTGGAATAAAATTATATTTTTGTGGAAACCCATTGCTGACCTGACAGTTTTTGTCTGGGAGTGACCATCAACAGAGTCTTGCATGGAAAAAGGATTTTGGACATCCTGGAATAGTCCAAAGGCACACACCATCCGAGTCATATGAGATTATGACTCCAGGCTTGTGAGTGGAAAATCTACTGCATACATATTTTATTTAACTTTTACTACTATATTGCACTATGGTCTATATTTTATTTTACAGAATATCTGTTATACTACTATTTTAAGAAGCTCCACCTGATTTATGTATGTATAAAGTATTACTATAACTCTTTTGAGAGGAGGGACCTAGCAGGTGTAATATGCGCTCAATGCGTCGTAAAAACCTAAAAAAAATTTTTTTTAAAAAGGGTTTTACTTACCTGAAACAAAACTCCAGGCACTAATCTTCCGCACCCCCTCCTGACGCCATTAGAACTGTGCAAAGTCCAATCACAGGCTTCTCACCTGTGACTGACATCATCCAAGCATTAGAATCATTACAGGGCGCACGAGGGAGCTGTGCAGGAAGAGCACAGAGATCCCAGCAGCAACCACTGACCACCTGGGACTGAGGAACCACTCCAGTCCTTCCACAGCAGGTTAGGGAGTATGGATAGAACTCTTAATTACTAAATGTGTGTGTGATGTTTGTGTGCATGTGATTGTGCTGTGTAGGTATGTCTGTGTATAAAATAAATTATATATATATATATATATATATATATATTATATATACACACACACACACACATACATATATACACACACACACACACACACACATATACACTGCTCAAAAAATAAATAAAGGGAACACAGAAATAACACATCCTAGATCTGAATGAATTAAATATTCTTCTGAAATACTTTGTTCTTTACATAGTTGAATGTGCTGACAACAAAATCACACAAAATTTTAAAAATGGAAATCAAATTTTTAAACCCATGGAGGTCTGTATTTGGAGTCACACTCAAATTTAAAGTGGAAAAACACACTGATCCAACTTTGATGTAATGTCCTTAAAACAAGTCAAAATGAGGCTCAGTAGTGTGTGTGGCCTCCACGTGACTGTATAACCTCCCTACAACACCTGTGCATGTGCCTGATGAGGTGGCGGATGGTCTCCTGAGGGATCTCCTCCCAGACCTGGGATAAAGCATCTGCCAACTCCTGGACAGTCTGTGGTGCAACGTGACGTTGGTGGATGGAGCGAGACATGATGTCCCAGATGTGCTCAATTGGATTCAGGTCTGGGGAATGGGTGGGCCAGTCCATAGCATCAATGCCTTCGTCTTGCAGGAACTGCTGACACACTCCAGCCACATGAGGTCTAGCATTGTCTTGCATTAGGGGGAACCCAGGGCCAACCGCACCAGCATATGGTCTCACAAGGGGTCTGAGGATCTCATCTCGGTACCTAATGGCAGTCAGGCTACCTCTGGCAAGCACATGGAGGGATGTGCGGCCCCCCCAAAGAAATGCCACCCCACACCATTACTGACCCACTGCCAAACCGGTTATGCTGGAGGATGTTGCAGGCAGCAGAACATTCTCCACAGCGTCTCCAGACTCTGTCACGTCTGTCACATGTGCTCAGTGTGAACCTGCTGTCATCTGTGAAGAGCACAGGGCGCCAGTGGCAAATTTGCCAATCTTGGTGTTCTCTGGCAAATGCCAAACGTCCTGCACGATGTTGGGCTGTAAGCACAACCCCCACCTGTAGACATCGGGCCCTCATACCACCCTCATGGAGTCTGTTTCTGACTATTTGAGCACACACATGCACATTTGTGGCCTGCTGGAGGTCATTTTACAGGGCTCTGGCGGTGCTCCTCCTGTTCCTCCTTGCACAAAGGCGGAGGTAGCGGTCCTGCTGCTTGGTTGTTGCCCTCCTACGGACTCCTCCACGTCTCCTGATGTACTGGCCTGTCTCCTGGTAGCGCCTCCATGCTCTGTACACTACACTGACAGACACAGCAAACCTTCTTGTCACAGCTCGCAATGATGTGCCATGCTGGATGAGCTGCACTACCTGAGCAACTTATGTGGGTTGTAGACTCCGTCTCATGCTACCACTAGAGTGAAAGCACCGCCAGCATTCAAAAGTGACCAAAACATCAGCCAGTAAGCATAGGAATTGAGAAGTGGTCTGTGGTCACCACCTGCAGAACCACTCCTTTATTGGGGGTGTCTTGCTAATTGCCTATAATTTCCACCTGTTGTCTATCCCATTTGCACAACAGCATGTGAAATTGATTGTCACTCAGTGTTGCTTCCTAAGTGGACAGTTTGATTTCACAGAAGTGTGATTGACTTTTAGTTACATTGTGTTGTTTTAAGTGTTCCCTTTATTTTTTTGAGCAGTGTGTATATATATATATACCCATACATAGATACATACACACAGACATATTTTTAGCTGTTTAGTAGATACTTCCCTAAGATGGTGTCCTAATGTGAGATTTCCCAATTAAAAGATAGATAATTAGGGTGCTGTTTAGCAGATAGCTCCCTTATTTCGTGTCCTTAAATATGGCAACCCCACATAAGGATAACAAATAGGGGAGTTATCTGATAAACAAAGATCCAAGTTAGGTGTCAGCCAGCCCAGAACACTAAAATCTGGGTGGCTAATGTGAATTCTATGCAACTTTGTTGTCTGATGCCAGCATGCAAATTGTTAGGTCCCCCCTCCCCCCAGTTTTGACTGTGGTATCTTATGTGCCCCACTATATATTGTTCCTAGAGTTGGACTGTGTCTGCATGTGTGTCAGTGTGTTTCTGTATCTGTGTGTGTCTAGGTTTCTGCATGTGTTTATCTGAGAATCTGAGAATCTCACCAACACTACACACAAACAAACTTCATTCAAACATCAACACTACATAGAAAAACACCTCTGTATCAAAACATCACCATTATATATAGACTACACCACTGCATTCAAAAACCATACTACACACAAATGCATGCCTGCATTCAAACACTAACACTACATTCACTCACACATACTTCATGCAAACACTGCTCAGTGGTAAATACATTTTTTTAAAATTTGCATGTGTTTTTTTTACATTTTTAAAGTTGAGGGGAGGAGGGTGCAAAACGCTCTAGGTTCGTCCCGGAGGTATGTAGATAACAGGGAGGAGGATATGGGGTGTTGATAATTATTCTACTATGGAACACTGCTCCAAAATATATCTTTACAGAAAGCAAATTATCCTGTCAAGAAAACATGAAATAAGGAGTTGAAGCAGGAAGCAGACTTTGAGGAACATAATTGGACTGTTAGTGTTTATAAATTTATAAAATAATAGCATGTCTCTAAGCAACGTTCTAAGCATTACCCCCAATGAGCTGCTTTGTAAATGTCCCTAAAGAATAAATTCCTGAGTTAAAAGATTAAATCGTAGTTTACAATATAAAAGAACATTGAGAGCACTGTAACCCAGATGAACAGAACAGCTAGATAATGGTGCATAGGCGTCATTTGTTTAACTTACAAAGGATTAGTTTCTTAAATTATACCGGCAATAGCCTTCCACAACAATAATTCACTAAAACATGAGTTACGGTCGGTCTATGCTAAAAACAGGATATACACACAAATCACATAACACAGTGCATTAGGCCAGGCCACAACATATCTGCAATCAAATTCCATTCATGCATAAAATAAATTGGGATATATTTCACCAGGTAGAGGATAATCTCTGAAAGCACAATTGCCTATGTAAGAATATTGATATGCAAAGAGCTTGGTATCCGAAACCATTATGCTAGACAGACATGACCAGAACTACATTCCAGTACCATCCAGACTAATATTTAACTCCACAACTGCTGGTAGAAGTACAGCTCAGTACAATGCGACTACAGCATGATTGGCAGTCTTCCAAATTCTACTTGCAACTCCCTAAACTTTACGAACTAGACAGACTAAACCTCAGCTAACGAGACCTGTTAACCCTGAGAGGAAGATGTAGTACATAATATATTTTTTATTGTGCTCCTCTCTCCAGGGGAAATTATAGTACTTAAGTGGACCTTCACAGATTTTTAAGTGAACTAGTAGCCGATTAAAGAAGAAGAAAAATATAATACAATTAACCAACTGAAATATTTAACACATTTATTAGCAGTTATAAACCACCTTGCACAGATATAATTAAATCATTACAGTCTTCTTTCTTGCTGTAATGTTCTGTCCATAGGTTTGTTTTTTGTTATGCCAGAGATGACTGTAGTTATCAAATCCTTTGTAAAGTAATATTTTCTATCTTACACACTAAGCCTTCTTGCAGCCCATCCTTAAAAGCAAGTTTGTTCTGATACCATCTTTGGCTGTGTTTTATGTCGGTCTAATGGACAAGATTCCTTTCTCTCTCTCTGTGCTTTGGATGAATTTCCAGCAAGGTAAGCTTTTTTTCCTGTTATACAGAAAGTGGTACAGAGTGTCTCTAGACCAGTGATGGCGAACCTTTTTGAGCCCGAGTGCCCAAACCGCAATACATGCCAACTTTTTTTCCTTAAAGTATCAACACGGCAATTAAACCTCAATACCGAGGTTTAACTTTAGAAAAAACAACTCGTACTGTTGTCCGAACGAATTAACAGAGTTCAATGATACAAATTTTAAATAATGATATAAATAGATCAAATTAAGCTTATATTTATTAGTATCAAATGCAATACATACACACACAGTCTGCTGAATACACACACACAAGACTGCTGAATACAGAGACTGCTGAGTACACGCGCACACAGTCCGCTGAGTACACGCGCGCACAGTCCGCTGAGTACACGCGCGCACAGTCCGCTGAGTACACGCGCGCACAGTCCGCTGAGTACACGCGCGCACAGTCCGCTGAGTACACGCGCGCACAGTCCGCTGAGTACACGCGCGCACAGTCCGCTGAATACACGCGCGCACAGTCCGCTGAATACACGCGCGCACAGTCCGCTGAATACACGCGCGCACAGTCCGCTGAATACACGCGCGCACAGTCCGCTGAATACACGCGCGCACAGTCCGTTGAATACACGCACACACACAGACCGCTGAATACACGCACACACAGAGACTGCTGAATATACACGCACAGACACAGACTGCATTGAGGGGTGTTTGTGTGTGGGGTGCTGTGTGCGTGTGCATGAGAGGTGCAGTGTGCATGTGTGTGCATGAGAGGTGCAGTGTGTGTGTGTGTGTATGAGAGGTGCAGTGTGTGTGTGTGTGTGTATGAGAGGTGCAGTGTGTGTGTGTGTGTGTGTGTGTGTGCAGTGTGTGTGTGTGTGTGTATATGAGAGGTGCAGTGTGTGTGTGTGTGTGTGTGTATGAGAGGTGCAGTGTGTGTGTGTGTGTGTGTGTGTGTGTGTGTGTGTGTGTGTGTATGAGGTGCAGTGTGTGTGTGTGTGTGTGTATGAGAGGTGCAGTGTGTGTGTGTGTGATGAGAGGTGCTGTGTGGGGGTGCTGTGTGTGGGGGGGCTTGGGTAAAGGTGTTTAAAAAAAAAAAAAAAAGTAGGCTAAATCAGTATCCCACCCCTCCCTCCTTACCTTTAATGAAGGGGGGGGACGGGACACAGCCATCCCTGGTGGCCCATAGAGATGTTGGGAACCGTTCGCGAACTTCCCGCGAACAGCTCACCGCGGCGAGCCGTACGCGGGAAGTTCGCGACATCTCTAGTGGTCCGGTGGTGGCAAGCACTGCTTCTGTGTCGGGAGGCAGGGGGAGGGATCTGTGAAGCAGCTCCCCTGTCCTCCCGCGCGATTCTGTTTGGAGCGTTGCCATGGTAACGCACGGCAACGCGCCACACAGTTTGCTTGCGGGAGGACAGGGAAGCTGCTTCACAGATCCCTCCCCCTGCCTCCTGACACAGAAGCAGAGTAGGCGCCTGCCGTTTTGGGCAGACAGGTGTCTACTCTGCATTGATAACGAACCTATGGCCGCGTGCCCACAGAAAAGGCCCGGCGTGCCACCTGTGGCACGCGTGCCATAGGTTCGCCATCACTGCTCTAGACTAATCAAAAATCTAACCTCTTAAAGGACCACTATAGTCACCCAGACCACTTCAGCTTAATGAAGTGGTCTGGGTGCCAGGTCCTCCAGGTTTAAACCCTTCCGATGCAAACATAGCAGTTTCAGAGAAAGTTGCTATATTTACATTGCAGGGTTAATCCAGCTTCTAGTAGCTGTCTTCCTGACAGCCGCTAGAGGCGCTTCTGCGACGTTGAATGCGAAAATCGCATTCAGCGTGCACAACGTCCATAGGAAAACATTCAGAAATGCTTTCCTATGGGCGTTTTTAATGCGCGCGCTGCTCTGGCCGCGCATGAGCCTTCCGCTCCACTCAGGAGCTGGCGTCGGAGTGGCAGGAGACGTCACCAGCGCCAAGGGAGCCTGGCGCTGGATTAAAGTAAGTAGCTTAGGGGGACCTAAGAGTTATATAGTGTCAGGAAAATGAGTTTGTTTTCCTGACACTATAGTGATCCTTTAATTAACAGAGCTCATGGGTTAAAGCAAAAGGACTCCATTCCATCAGATATTACTTAGGAGAAGCAAAGGCATACAGGGTTAATTTTGCAAACATGCAAGTGGTTAGGAAGTGGCCTACTGATTACATATTAGAACAAAGCTGTCTATTAACCCAGTTGATGCTGGAAAAAAAAATCTGTACATAGAAACCTATTTCAGGCCTTGTTTGCACAAAAATAGTTAAATGAGTGACTTCACAGAAGTATAAGATTTGTATTAGATGCAAATCTAGTGCCTTATTTTGGCCATGATAAGACACAGTGGTGCATTAATTTTATAACTACAAGGTCACTCTCTACTCCTAAGTGTCATGCTATCTTGTAGAAAAATTAATAGAGGTTATGTTTTCTATTTTTAGGCAGATACAGGTTTTGTTCACTAACACATATTATTATGTCATATTAAGATCTGGGCCAAAACACAACAGAAAATACATTTAAAGGGATATCATCCCCTACAAAACTTGTGTATGATATGGACTGTTTCAAGAAAACTAGTAACAGATTTAAAGTATGCATCATCCTGAGGAAATTTCAACCGTGTATATTAAAGTAATTACATGTTTTAAGATAATTTCTGCCTCCACCAGTATGTCTTCCACAGAGAGCTGGTACATACTGATCTGTCTGCTACAAAGTGACATCATAAGACTTAGCACAGTATTAAAGGACCACTATAGTGCCAGGAAAACAACCTAGCATATCTCGCCAAGATAGCGGACTTCCTCATTCCTCACGCTCACAGCCCATCCCAACATCAGCCTGGCACCATCGAAGACTCCATGAAGAAGATTAAGCATATTTTTTAATGCTTCTGGGCAGTTTTGGAAGAAAGAGCTTGGGCATCATCTTGTGTCTCTACCCCTCCAGACGTAGTCACAGCCCTCAAGGACCAACCTGCTGGCGCAGTTTGCGTGGGCCTCCTCCAAGTGTTCCCAGATGGGTACTGCAGAAGAGATGACACAGGAGGCTGCGGACAGTGCCCCAACGCTTCAGCTACCATACTGGCTGTACCTCGCCCTTAAACCAGGCAGGTGCACTTACTCCAGAGGCAACCCAATCTCGGTGGCCAGTCGTCCTGGTAATCAGCCACATTGGCTCTGCGGTTGGCAAACCCTAGCTCCTGCTGGAAGTGAGGAGGCCTCCTGGTGGGGGAAACCCCCCCGAGTTATATAATCGCTTGGGCACAGTGGAGGGACGCCATCGTTGCTGCTGACAGTGGCGGAGACTGGGACTCTCCCGCGTTAAGAATCGGCTGACTGATCGTCAAGCCAGGCTAGCAATTAGGCTGTCAATCCAGAGCTACACAAATGCATTGTTATTATATGAGCATTTCCTTTTTTTGACCATCTACTATTGTATGTATTCTTGGACCCAGTGGTTTTTATAGATCTTACAAATCTAACTATAGTTCAATGTATCAGCATGTATGTTTCTTTTACTTTACTATATCTACATAGAACTATGTTCCTGATGTCCTTCTACTTAATTACAAAAACCCGTGACATTTTCTGATATTTACTACTGTTTGTTATTTGAGAAATGTCTATATGACCTTGCTTTGTTATTCAATGCACTACAAAAATAAAGAATAATAATAGTATTTTTACATTTTCTGGTCATTTTGACATTGCAATGTATAGATAAAAAGTTTTAGGACAAAACTGGACTCTGACAAATATTGTAGAACAGACTTTTGATGGATATTCACTAAAAAGTAAAAAAGACTATTTCAAGAATTCAAAGCGAACTTCAAATTTTAGGTCAAAATAGAAACATAGCGAACTTCAACAGTACTTTGGAGCCTACTGTGGCCTAAATTTGTATATTCCCTTTGAATTCCTGACATTTCACACTTTAGTGATAAGATGAACCAGAAATTGTTGGGAATTAAAATTTTTAAAGGCAAAATAAGTTTTTTTGGAATATTGCAATTCAGCATATTCCCTAGAATTCACATTTTAATCAATACCCCTGGCAGACATCCACAATGAAGTGTGAGAGCAGCTGAAAATGCTTAAATCAGAGGTTGCAGCAGAAAAGTCTGTCTTCTTAGCAACCATTTCCTCCCCATAACTCTGGGCAGCCTGGCTTGTAGGGTGTTGCATTACTACTTTGTATTCTCACACATCTAAAGGAATACAAAATGAGCTTCTATGGTAAGGCCTGCAAGATGGCTGACGTTATAAGCTTTCAGAAAACCTTTCATGAATATGCATTAATTACTGCTTATTTGGAACAGAATACTCAACCATAAGCAACTACTAGACACCATTCCATTAGTGCATTGGAGACCCAATATCTGGGACAGTTTAGGGAAAGTTATTGTCAATCAAAGAGGCTTTCAGGTTCAGTTCCATTTTTTTAATTGGTTTTAAGCAGTTTGACAAAAAACAAAGCAAGGGATTCCTTAAATCTTCTTTAAACCAACCCCCTCTGCTTCCACTGTTATAATGAGGAATTTCACTCTCATTATCTGTGCAATATTTAGACTGTCAGTACACAGTGCTGTGACAAGCTGTGCTATGAAAATTATGTAGTAATGTCAAGTCACTGCAGATGTTGAACTCCCCACCCATGATTGCGTGCTCGTGCAGGGAATTGTGGGACATAATTAATTTGCATTGCATGCCAGGCTGTGTAGAATATCCACATATTATTCTATCTTGTAAGCTCTTACAAGCAAGGTCTTGATCAACCTCTTGTCCCAGTCACAATTTGTAACCGTTTGTCCCATTTATTGTCAAATCCCCTTTTATAATATTGTAAAACGCGGTGGAATAATATGGCACTATATATGTGACAACTTTTATAAACACAGCTATTGGTTAATTATGACCTATTAGAACATGTCATCTCAGAAGTATCAACAATATTCAAAAATGCACGTTCCTCAATAACATAATGCATCTCAAATATCACACAATCTTACACATATAAGGCAAAGCACTCAATTTTGAAGTAGGCCCCAAACTTTCGTAGACCAGCAAAACTGCCTGTTTTAAAGCAGCCTTCCCAACATACTACAATCTGTAAGCCTTGTTTATTTCTAAGTAAGCTTGGCACATTCTTGTTTCCTCAGCAACATTGATCTGACTCAGTTTCTTTGCACAGTGCCCTGAATGATCTCAGCAGTAACCCTGTCTAATATGAGAGAGAGGAGAAATTCTGCCATATCTTGCTTCTGCCTGCAGGCTACTTAGGGGAGAAGTTCTAAATATGTACACAGGCCAAGACTTTCCCGGCAAATGCTGCTGACTGCAGAGGGAGGGGAGAAAGCAAGATCCATAGAGATCAGGCCAGATCCCAAACTCCACACAGCTTTAAAGCTATGCAAATGTGCTCTGGGAATGAAAGCGGTGAAGGGAGGTAATTACTTGTCACTGATCTTCTCCCCTCCCCCTAAATTTCACTTTACCGTGAAGGATCATTAGATCTGTTTACTTATTTCAAACTGACACCGAAATGGCTTTTTAAAGCGTTTGTGTTTTTGCTGTAGTTCAGCATGTAGGTCGAGGAGGGGGAGGGGATACATTAAATGTGCTGCAGGGCATAGGCCATCAAATGGTTAAACACACTGGGAATGTAACCACTCACTGAGTGGGGATTTGCTGCATTTCATGTCATTAAAAGCTATCGCCACCTACAAAAGTACCTTGCTATTTTTAAATCAATAGGGATTTTTAAGCACCAGTTAACCCTTTGATTTGCTGCCAGCCCTTATGACATTCAAAAAGTGTTAATGATCCATCGCCCTAGAGACTGTGTAGGAGAAATACACTGTCCCAAGGGCCATTCCACCAGCCAAGCTTTAATTCTGTAGCAAGATTCTAAATGGAAATCTCAAGATTCCAAGCGATCAACACACACAGGAAAGGAGAGGGCGACATATAAGCTGTATGTAAATGTATTTTCCTTACCTCTGGTTCCATAATGGCTTTTACCCTAGTCTCCAGCACGCCTTGAAGACACTACGAGGAAGGCTGCAAAAAGCCTGGCGATTAAAGTGTCAGCAGCATATAGTGTATATCCACCCAGATCCCTAGTCACATTCAGTGGGTCTCCTCTTTAAAGCATAAAAAAAACGATAAATCCCGAAATTCCTCTTTCCTGTGTCCCCGATGCCGTGTCTAAAATGTCTGGCTGGCGCTGCCTGCTTGTGCTCTGTAAGGCATAGGAGAGCAGCAAGTTTGTGATCATGCTTTGCTTGGCTCCTTCTGTGTCTGTGATTCTGCAAGAGATTGATGGCAAGGTTCCAGCCAAGGCTTACACCAAACAAATAGCTTTTACATTTCTCTCTGGGCTTTCTTAAAGAGACAGGATTTTTTTCCCCTGACTGTTTCTATTTTTGAGGTTTTGAGTATTCATGTACTGCTCTGTATGTATGTGATATGCATAATTATAATTTTGTACTCATAGACACAGTGCTTTTGCCTTTTAGCTAAATTAAACTGTTACATGAATACATAGGGAAAAAAATAGGAAGATAAACTATACCAAACAATACATTATGACTATAAATTCATTAATATGGCAATGGATGTTTTTACGACAAAATATTTACTCCAGTACACCTTCCCAACAGTTTTATCCTGCCCCTCTTTTTTTGTAGGTTGTATATAGTTTAGCTGCCAACGTACAAAATAAATTAATAAGAAGAATGTGTATGAGTGCATTTTTTTGGGGGGGGGGCAGGGGGGACAGGGGGGACAAAGTTTTCCACCACTGTAAGAGTAGTGGAATTTTAAACAGAACGTCCATTTACTTTAAAAAGTAGAATATCTTTGAAATTCTGAATATGTTGAATACACTGAATACATAAATGTTATCAATGGTAATATCATTGGGGGGTGAGCAAAGAATCCAAAAGAGGAATAATAAAATTGTCAATGAAGAAGTGACTAATGTCCCAGTTGTATACTCACAAAATTGGCATGAACGTGAACACATTTTTTTATACAAAACCATAAATTCTACTGCTTTGGCCTTCACAGTCAGTGGAAGTTGAGCTCTTGGCCTGGCAGTTATACTGAGGGTGGTGTGTGCTGAAGGGAACAAGAGACATGCACGGCATGTTGTGCTTTCACCAAGAAAGGGGACCAGTCATGATTCAGGGGACTATTACAAGACTGATTGATAGAAAACATGTCTTCCATTTACATGTTTTTTTGGGGCGTGGTTACCTCAGAATTCTGTGCCTACAGGCACCTGACATGTACTGCAACACTGATTATTGGCCATATTGCTGTGGTACATGGGAAGGAAGAACACTTGGGTAAAGGCGGGAATGATGAGAGCGTGGTGGCAGGCAATACTAGTGGCTGCGTGGCATGTGGTGTAATTAACGTGCTCAGCAACATGACTGTATGTGAACGCACTTGGATTTGTTGCCTGGTATACATTGTCAACATACTTTAAAGGTGCATTTACAGGCAGGCGATACATACCGTATATACTCGAGTATAAGTCGTCCCGAATATAAGTCGAGACCCCTAATTTTACCCCAAAAAACTGGGAAAACTTATTGACTTGAGTATAAGACTAGGGTGGGAAATGCAGCAGCTCCTGGTAAATTTCTAAATAAAATTAGATCCCCAAAAATTATATTAATTGAATATTTATATGCAGTGTGTGTGTATGAATGCAGTATGTGTGTGTGTGAGTGCAGTGTGTGTTTGTGTATGTGATGCAGAGCCTTGGTGGGGGGTGGGCATTTTTATTATTTTTTTAAATTATTATTATTTTAATATATATTTTTTTTATATTATTAATATTTTTATTTTATTTTGTATAATTTAATTTTTTATTTATATTTTTCTTCGTCCCCCCTCCCTGCTTGATACATGGCAGGGAGGGGGCCTCTCACTCCCTGGTGGTCTAGTGGCATGGGCTGTGTAGGAGAGGGGGGGGCTGGCAGAGAGCTGTAACTTACCTTTCCTGCAGCTCCGGTCAGCTCCCACTGCAAGTCTCGCGGTGTGGGTACCGCGTGGAGCGTTGAAACGGTAACCGGTGGCAACGCTCTGACCCCAGGGCTCTCGCGAGATTTGCAGTGGGAGCTAACCGGACCGGAGGAGAGAGAAGGGAGCTGACAGGAGCTGCAGGAAAGGTAAGTTACAGCTCTCTGCCAGCCCCCAACAGGACCGCCGGGCTTGCAATGAGCCCGGCGGTCCTTGTCTGTATTATGGCAATGTAAATTGCCGTAATACAGACAGTGACTCGAGTATAAAACGAGTGGGGGGTTTTCAGCACAAAAAATGTGCCGAAAAACTCATCTTATACTCGAGTATATACAGTAGTTTCTTTTTGTGATCTATTGAATTGATGGGTTTGGCTGAGAACTGCAGAAACTATTGCAGATTATAGCATTTACTGTATTTTTCCATGTATAAGACTGTTCATCTAAATTTTTTAGTCTAAAATTGGAGGTCGTCTTATATATGGAATGTCACTGCAAGGGTTAAAAACAAACAAACACGTGAGCACGGGGCCTAAGCCACGATGGCGCCTGCAGCTTTTCAGTGTGCCACGGCCCACATGCATACCTGGTCCCCCTCCTGCCAATCCACTTCTGAATGCTGTGGCAAGGAAGAAGAGGACCGTATATGTGTGGGAGCTGCAGCAGACATCAGCACTTACCACCAACAGAGCTCCAGAGACATGCCACACCATAAAAGGAGCAGCCATATTAAAGGACCACTCTAGGCACCCAGACCACTTCAGCTTAATGAAGTGGTCTGGGTGCCTGGTCCTTCTAGGGTTAACCCATTTTTTCATAAACATAGCAGTTTCAGAGAAACTGCTATGTTTATGAATGGGTTAAGCCTTCCCCTATTTCTAGTGGCTGTCTCATTGACAGTCGCTAGAGGCGCTTGCGTGCTTCTCACTGTGATTTTCACAGTGAGAGCACGCCAGCGTCCATAGGAAAGCATTGATAATGCTTTCCTATGTGACCGGCTGAATGTGCGCGCAGCTCTTGCCGCGCGTGCGCATTCAGCCGACGGGGAGGAGAGAAGGAGGATCGGAGGAGGAGAGCTTCCCACCCAGCGCTGGAAAAAGGTAAGTTTTAACCCCTTTCCAGAGCCGGGCAGAGGGGGACCCTGAGGGTGGGGGCACCCTCAGGCCACTATAGTGCCAGGAAAACGAGTATGTTTTCGTGGCACTATAGTGGTCCTTTAAGGTATGTCAGGTAGGTCTTGCTTTCTGATTTATATTTATGGGGGAAGAAATGGGGATCATAAAGCAGAGGGAATACTGCTGTGATATACCAGCATGCCCTCACACCACATGATGTATTGTGGGAGCTGTAGTCTTTTCCGTTAGACGCTCACCCGATCTCCGTTCCTTCAAAAAAAATAATAATAAAAAAAAAGTAGTTTGTGGTGTTTGTTTTCACAAATGCATATCAATTAAACTGTTAATAGCTCACAAAATCCCCACACTAAGTCTTCATTCAATATTATTCTACCAATCTACTTCTCTTAGACTTCCCTTACTTTTTGTGTCACTTTATGCCATTCCCTCTAGCATGTAAGCTCATTGAGCAGGGCCCTCAAACACCTCTGTTCCTGTGCGCCTAACTTGTCTGGTTACAATGACATGTTTGTTAGTCCACCTATTGTAAAGCACTGCGGGATTTTTTTGCGCTATATAAATATAATAATTAACTTTACAGAGTACGGTAGCTTTGAGGAGGCATGAGAATCAGAAGTGTGTTGTTCTCCTCAGAAGTCAAGTTAAAATGTTTATTTCTTAATTTTGGACTAATAAAATAGGGGACGTCCAATACATGGGGCATATTATACACGGAAAGATACGGTATATGAACGTGAAACGTGGAAGACAGAGACCGGGGAGCTTTTTGTACCATAGAAGAGCATATATTATTATCGTTCTCAGAATGGTTTTTTTTTTTTTTTTAAATAAATGCATCTATTGCCACTTTTTACCTTTTGTATAACATGAAGAAATATATAAAGTAAATAATAAAACTATGCAAGTCACGTTTAATCTGAGGACATAAGTAATGTTAAAGGAACACTTGTTTACGTTCTTCTGGGGGCAGGGGTGTCCAGGTCTCTTCTTACCTTTAGGGGTGAAACCTTTTGGCAATGGTTTAACCCCAAAGTTTGGTCCCCAATGCCCAGCTCGCCAGCTTCCATTCCTCTTAGCTGGGCAGTTTGTGAAAGGGATAACCGTACGGTTGCTGATTGGCTGAGAGCATCAACTGATGTGCTTAGCTGAAGGTATCTGTCGGTATGTACTATTATAGCTACTGGTATCTGTGCAAATTGCTGCAGTTATAAGCCACTCCGGACCAAGGTACTCTCAATGGCAGTTACATGTTAGCCTCACAATAATGGTTTATGGTGTTGACATCTAAACTTTGACATTTTTTAAATATGTTTTTATGAATTTACTATTTTCCAAGCAGCTCCTGTTCTCTAGAGTTCTCCAGTTCAGTTCCTGTTCTATTTAATAGGGGCTATGATCTGAATTTGAAGACAATGTAACGCTAATGACGTGGCAGCAAGTTCGTCTTGTGTGTTTAGCTGCATGGGTGGTGTGACTACATTTCCTTTCTATCACTCAGGGACATTAGTTATCTTCACAAGTACACCCTAATGAAGATATAATTGGGGCTGACTTGCTACGTGGATATAATGGACATTGTATATGTTATCAATTTTGAAGGTTATGTTAGTATAATAATGCTTAACCCCTTAAGGACCAAACATCTGGAATAATAGGGAATCATGACATATCATACATGTCATGTGTCCTTAAGGGGTTAAATATATTTTTGTTAGTTAAATAAAATAAAACAGAAAAAGGGTTGTTCACTAAAATGAAAATTGTCAGAAATTCAAATTGAATTTTAAAGTTAAGGCCAAAGTAGCTGAGCTGGAAGTATTGGTGACTTGGAGAATTATTCCAGTTAGGTTATTATGGCCTTACATTTTAAATTAAGTTTTTTTAATTCTCTTAGAATTCCATAATCTTCTCACTTCAGTGAGTAACTCTGACTATGCTTGTTTATATTTTTGTTATTAAGGATTGTGAGTAGTATGTGTTTTTTGTTTTGCTCATGTACATTACTGAGTTTCAGAATTTGCGAAGTATTGCTTAATATTTTTTAAATGTTGTCAGTGGTTAGTCTAGTCCTTTTAGGAGCTAAGTTGAGGCCCCAAAACGTCCAATGGTTCTGTTAATATGTTGATGACTCTTCCAGTGCAAAATTGTTAATAAGTAAACTTGAATGTTTAGCGTATGGTATTGAACAAGTGAGCCTAAAAGGTAGATCCTCATATGTTTTAAAACTACAGCTTCCTTGATCGTTTCTCATTCTAAAGGCATGCAATGCATCATGGAAGTTGTAGTTCTACAACATCTGGGAATCTACCCTTTGGGCACCCCTGGGATACACCCTTTTAAGCAGCCAGTAAGGAAAAAGTGTACTTGAAAAACATTGAAATGTTATTATAATCACGTCAACATCATTAAAAGCTGATCAACAACTGTTAACTTGTCTTTAATATTTCAAACAGTATATGGTGATCAAGGCCTACATTAAGTAAATGACTATCAGATTTATAGTTTAAATAGTTTTTGCTCCTCCAAGACTCTACTGCTATTATTTTGACATAGTTCTAAAAAGGAACTTTCTCTGCATGGTCCTGTGTACTGGGGCCAGTCGGGAGGCTGTCTGTCAGCCTAGTATGCTCAAAGCCAGGCTGACACCCCCCTTCATTAGACTGGCATGCCCCTTCCCAGAAGTGCGACTTCCTCTTGTGGTGCCCCCATAAAGGTCCACCCATCTGTCCCTACCATACTTGCCAATGTTGGGAGTTATGCAAAAGTGATGTGCTACACTTTCCACAAAATCATAGTGTGCCAGATCTTTCGTACCTGCCATCTTAGAGCAAGAGATCTTCAGAAGAATAATTGTAGACCTGAGTCTTGCAATATGCATTTATATTAAGAAACAAGGAAAACATTAGAAATTAAGTCTATTGTACTAATTTATTTTTGATCACTTGCTGGATAACATATGAACAAACGGCAACATTTCCAACTATCACAAATTTCTCCTTTACTCTAGATAGCTGATAGCCTTTTGGGCTATCTTTACCATTTGCTAGACCCTGGGCAAAGGTCGGGGTGTGCCGGATGTGCCTGAGCACACCCTAATCCCCGTGGCATGCCTATGGTTTGAGTCCTGCACTTTTTTTTGAGCAGGAACACTGTTCCTGCAGGCACTTAGCGCCCCCTGTCTCACCTCTTGCCCCTGTCATGGAGAGGGCAAGAGGTGATGGATCCCCCCTCCCCTCTCTGCATCTCAGCCGCGGCGAGAGAGCTGTCTGCTCTCTGCTCCCTCTTGCCGCGCGCTGATACTGTGAGCCGGAATATGACGTCATATTCCGGCTCCCAGCTACAGCAGACAGCCCGTGCGGCGAGAGGGAGCAGAGAGCAGACAGCTCCCTCGCCGCGGCTGAGATGCAGACAGGCGCAGGCCCCACTGGACCCCAGGGAAAAGTCCACGCCAGCACTCCAGGTAGGGAGGCAGGGTGGACATTGTATTATTAAAATATAATAATTTGTATGTGTGTGTGTGTGTGAGTGTGTGTCTGTGAATGTGTGTGTCTGTGAGTGAATGAGTGTGTGTGTGAATGTGTGTGTCTGTGAATGTGTGTGTGTCTGTGAGTGTATGTGTGCGTGTGTGTCTGAATGTGTCTGTGAGTGTGTTTGTGTGTACGCCGCATATATATATGTATATATGCACACACACGTGTATATTATTTTTTTGGGGGGGTGGGAATCCCAATCTCCCCTGTCGGCTCACGCAGAGCCGGCGCTATCTGAGTGGCGGCTCTGCTCTAAGCCTCCATGGGCCGGCTGGGAGACCAAAGATCTACCTCACCGGCCCACAGCAGCATGGAGGGAGGCAGGAGAGGACCCAGGGAGCTCTAGACAGAAGCTCCGCCAGGTTCCTCTCGCGATATCTGAGCGTTGCTGCGGCAACGCTCAGATGTTGCGAGAGTTAACTCTAGCCCCGCAGGCTAGAGTTCACTCTCCACTGGACCACCAGAGATGGCACATGGCAGCAAGGATTTACTAATCTGCCCCCACCTCCACAATTCCTCCACAATTCCTCCAAACATACAGCACTTACACACATACAGCTCACACACACACACAGTACACTAACCGCACCCTCACAAACACACACAGCACCTTTAAAAAAAACACAACACCCTCACACACACACACACAAACAGCACCCTAACAAATACACGACACTCACACAAACAGCACCCTCACAGAACAAACACACACACACAAACACCCTCACATCACACTAACAGCACCCTCACACACACATCACACTAATAGCACACAGCACCCTCACACAGCACACTAACAGCACACACAGCAGTGTGTGTGTGTGTATATATATATGTGTGTGTGTGTGTGTATATATATATATATATATATATATATATATACACTATCAGATTTATAGTTTAAATAGTTTTTGCTCCTCCAAGACTCTACTGCTATTATTTTGACATAGTTCTAAAAAGGAACTTTCTCTGCATGGTCCTGTGTACTGGGGCCGGTCGGGAGGCTGTCTGTCAGCCTAGTATGCTCAAAGCCAGGCTGACACCCCCCTTCATTAGACTGGCATGCCCCTTCCCAGAAGTGCGACTTCCTCTTGTGGTGCCCCCATAAAGGTCCACCCATCTGTCCCTACCATACTTGCCAATGTTGGGAGTTATGCAAAAGTGATGTGCTACACTTTCCACAAAATCATAGTGTGCCAGATCTTTCGTACCTGCCATCTTAGAGCAAGAGATCTTCAGAAGAATAATTGTAGACCTGAGTCTTGCAATATGCATTTATATTAAGAAACAAGGAAAACATTAGAAATTAAGTCTATTGTACTATATATATATATATATATACACACACACACATGCGGCGTGTGTTTGTGCTTTAGGGTGCACACCCTAATCCAATAGGCTGCGCACGCCTATGACCATACACACCATTGTTCACAGAAACATAAATCTGTAATTATCCACATGCACACACCAGAAGCAACCAACTTGCATACATTCATAACTTGAAGCATACCCTTACCTAATCAGTAACATGTACACAAATGATCACTTACAAGCATGCATACCTAGACACATTAACATGTGTGTATATATAGATACACACAAACATAGACACTAACAAGCAATCATAGACACATAAACATGCAATCATAGAGACACCAACACATATGAAAAGACTCACACTATACACCTACTCAAAATTGTGTATACAGACACAGAGTAACACTCACATTAACACTGACCCACATAGATATTGTAAATATCCCTCTCTCACCTGCCGCTTCTCTGATGTCTGACGAGAGAGGGAGTTTTAAGATTCTGTACTGTACTAGGGTCCAAAGTTTGGGGTGTTGTCCCTTGTTGCTTCCAAAGACTGTGGGTGCCAGAATTTGATATCCCATTCGGTATCTTCTATTGACAATGTGTGTCTAGGGGCCTTGTGAGTGTGAAAGAGGTGATTGCGTACAGCTCTCACACAGACATCACTAAGAGCACTTCACAGTAGCCAGAAGGTTTGTATGTGGAAGCTATGCAATCACAGCTCTGCAGGGCCCCCAAAGGGCTGGGGCTCTGCTTTCCCTGCCCAAAATGCACACTTGGTATGCTAGACAACCTTAGAATTGGTGTGCTCCTGCATCACATCATTTACTAATAATAACTTTTTAATATCCTGATATTAATGTTACATTTTTAAAATTTCTCCATTTTGTTCTGTTTATGGCTACAAGCAAAACATGCAGATATACCTGTATGCATGTGGTTATGATGACAGACATCTGCTGCTCATATTTACATTACTGTTTATTATAGCAGAATAGCTCACAAGAATCACTCACTCCTCTGCTTCATTGCTGTTTTGATGAAAATTATATTGAGCACAATTTACGTAATGTTCACTGTCACAAATGATGTAATCGGCAAAGCTGGAGTGCACACAGTATAATTAATGCTCTTGTGATTTGCATTTCCTGGCTTTCGGCTGCTCAATGTAAACATAGCATTCACTTTGCCACTTAATCATATTCTGGTATTAAATTTGCATTTTCTGTTTTTACATCAGATCCAGCATCGCATTACAGTATGACTATTCTTTATGTATTTCCCACGTGATTGATTGAAAGAAAAGGAAGCAAAATTTGAATAGTAATATTTCATTCACAGCAGCTGGAAGGTTTCTAAGCAACCCCAAATAGTTTCCATGTTCGAAGCAAACACAGACTAGCTGCCTCTATCTAGATCAAAGGTCTAGTACAGGTATAGTCAATAGAATTGTCAGCTTTATCAGGCCTTCAAAGAAATAGAGTGGATATCTAACACTGTGTTAGGGATTTTAATTAGATCAAGAGAGTTGATTATCTTGGGAGGTAAGCTGTAAAAAAGCACTGTGCCGTGAATTAACTCTTAAAGTCACAGATGACTTTTTGGCAACAATAATGAATAATTTATATAGTTATATCACAGTATGGTGGTGTAGGATTGCCAGATGGTGAATGAAGTATGATCCTGCATAGAATAGTGATGCAGGTTTATAATGTTTCAAATATATTCTTAAAGGGACACTATAGGCACCCAGACCACTTCAGCTCATTGAAGTTGCCTGGGTGCAGTGCCCCTATTGCCCTTAGTGCTTCAATGTAAAACATTGCAGTTTCAGAGAAACAGCAATGTTTACATTGCAGCACTAAGTTTGTCCTCAGTGACTGTCTACCAGATAGCCACTAGGGGGCTTCCAGAATCCAAACTGACTTTTGGTCCGTTATCCGACACTGGACGTCCTCACGCACTGCATGAGGACCTCCAGCGTCAGATCTTGGAGGACTTGTTGATGGTGGTATTTGGTTGTCGATTCATCTATGGTACTGGAGGGGAGGTGTGTTGGCTTCTGGCCTTGCCTCACTTCCTTTGTTTTACGCAATGCAGCCATTTTTGCTTTTCAGATCTTAAAATGTGTGCCTCTACATGCTGCTGCTGCTGCTGTGCTAATACAACTCCACTAAATTTCAACATTTATTCCCAATGGAACAAATCTGGGCAATCACCATTGATAGGACCTGGAGGACTGGTTGGAGATCACCTGGTGTAGCAGGCCTATCTGTAAAATTTGAGCATGGACACAAATTTATACTTAATTGATGCTAATTACTAGTAAGAGATAGATAGATTTGTTCACCATTTATATTCTAGACTTTTCTTCTGTCCAATGAAGCAAAACAGTTTATTTATATTTAGAAAACTTGCAATTGATATGATCAGTTTAAATGTTTTACTTCTCTTTCATTGTAGGCACCATGCCTGGTAAAAATGCAAGCAGATAATAAAAAAAATTCAAATCATAGGGCAGATGATATATCAAGAAACACAGAGCGCAAACCTTTTGTGATAGAGCATTTTCTACATTCCTAAATCACATTCCCAGGCAAAGGTGGTGTTCTTCACTTCAAACTATTAAATTATAGTAGGCACAAATACAAAAAGTGTAATCAGTATGACAACAAACAATTTCTGCGAGTGGCATTATAAATGAGAATATAGTATATATTATTTCATACTTTTAAAGTAAGCAGTTCTAAATATGTTATTAAATATTCAGAGTTGCCAGATATTACTGAAAATTGTTTCCGATGTGATTGATGTAATGTCTTCAGTCATTGACCAACTATGATGCTGTAAAGATTTTAATTCCTGGACATGCCAATGCAGTCAATAATTTTAAAAAGAATCTTGTTCCTGGAGACACCATGCTAATCCCAGAGACTGCAAGGAAACATGGATTTTTGGCAACACTACAGTCAATGCCTGTTTCTGCATGAATAGTGTATCTGAAGGGAAGTACTATTTCCCTTTAAGCCCAAGGGATTTACAAAAGGGTTTATTGTGTAGACAGAAACTCTGAGTACCAGCCAGACGCTCTGTATCCACACACAGAATTGGCTGATACTGAAATAGTACAAAACTGAAAGTAAGCCATTTAGTAGCCAACTGTGTTTAGGTTTGTCTTAATCTTTGTTTTTAACATTCTTGATTCTCTCTGAAAGGTAAAATTAATACCATGAGAAACCCCATTTTTAGTTAACGATAGCATGGTAATCCTGGTAAATCCTGGTATGATAGCTGTAATACTTTTAGAAAAACTTCCTTTTGGAACCCAATGGATCAGCAGTATGTCTGGAGGAAGAAGAATGACGCATACACTGAAAAGAACATTCTGCCTACAGTTAAGCATGGTGGTGGCTTGGTAATGCTCTGGGGCTGCTTTGCATCTTCTGACACTGGAAACTTGCAGAGTGTGGAAGGCAAGATGGATTTACTGAAGTATCAGGAAATCTTAGGAGAAAACATCATGCCGTCTGTGAGGAAGCTAAAGCTTGGGCATCATTGGACCTTCCAACAAGACAATAATCCCAAGCATACCTCAAATTCCACCAAGGTTTGGTTGCAGAAGACTTCCTGGAAAATTCTACAGTGGTTATAACAGTCACCTGACGTGAACGCCATCGAAAATCTCTGGGGGGATTTGAAGAAGGCGGTTGCAGTAATCAAACCCAAGAATATTACTGAACTAGAGGCCAGTGCTCATGTGCAATGGACTTAGATTCCTCAGGAACACTGGCATAAGCTGGTGTTTGACTATGCATCTTGTTTGCAGCAGGTCAGCAAAAGGGCGCTCTACTAAGTACTAAAGATGTTTGCCATGAAGGGGTTAAATAATGTTGGGACTGGAGAAGTCATTACAAGTTACATTTTCTTGAATTTAGGGAAACCACATAAAGCTTGTATTGTGTTGAGCTATTTCAATTGCTTTTCTTTGATTTGTTCATTGCAAACAGCTGAAAATCTGTACATTTTGACAATAAACCTGATTTTCAATGGGGGGGGTTTGAATAATTTTGATTACAACTGTATGTGTTAGCCAGTGCAAATGTATGCCATGCTGACAGCCAAATTGTATACATACAGCATACAAAATGGTCTGTATCAGTGCACTTTCTCTGTCTCTTGTTCTATGCTTCCCATCTGTGTCTACACTCCAAGTGTTATACTTTCCTCATGTGTGATATTTTCATTTATATTTCCTGTGATTAGCAAAAAATATTCTGTTAAAAATAGTAATTCCTTTCATTTTGCCTAAAAGTAATAATTGCAGGTTGCATTTTCCTATTACTTTTCTCTTTCTCGGCCCGATATATCTTTATTGTATACAAGCATAATAACGCTCAAGGTAGTATATCCACTAAAGCGCTCTATAGTGGTCATGTTTCCAGGTGTACCCTAATGCCCTCTCGGTGGCTAATGGTTTGGTTTCTTGCATGGGGTCTGTTGGGCACCACGCCTTTCTACAAGATCTCTTCATTACAGAGACACTACAGTCACCAAAACAACTTTAGTTTAATGAAGCAGTGTAGGTGTATAGATCATGCCTCTGAAGCCTCACTGCTCAATTCACTGCCAATTAGGAGTTAAATCACTTTTATTTCTGTTCATGCAGCCCAAGCTACACACCCCTGGCTGTGACGGTATGAAAAAAATTGGTTTCATTTTCAAATAGATGTAACTTACTTTAAAAGTTTTTATCTCCTGCTTTGTAAATAGAGATGTAATTACATACAGGAGACTACAGGGGTTAATAAATTCTAAATTTACAGAATTTGCAATAAAGGAAGTATAAACATTAGATGACTCTACAGGAAGTGTTTAAGAAGACTGTGTGAGTCACATACAGGGAGGTGTGACTAGGCTGCATGAACAAAGTGATTAAACTCCTAAATGGCAGAAAATTGAGCAGTGAGACTGCAGGGGCATGATCTATACAACCAAACTGCTTCATTAAAGGACCACTTTAGTGCCAGGAAAACATACTTGTTTTCCTGGCACTATAGTGCCCTGAGGGTGCCCCCACCCTCAGGGTCCCCCTCCCGCCAGGCTGGATGGAGAGGAAAGGGTTAAATCTTACCTTTTTTCCAGCACCGGGCGGGGAGCTCTCCTCATCCTCTCCTCCCTCTTCTCCTCCTCTTCGGCTGAATTCACAATGCTTTCCTATGGACACTGGCGTCTTCTCACTGTGAAAATCACAGTGAGAAGCACGCAAGCGCCTCTAGCGGCTGTCAAGAGACAGCCACTGGAGGCTGGATTAACCCTATTATAAACATAGCAGTTTCTCTGAAACTGCTATGTTTATAAAAAAAAAAAAAGGGTTAACCCTAGCGTGACCTGGCACCCAGACCACTTAATTAAGCTGAAGTGGTCTGGGTGCCTATAGTGGTCCTTTAAGCTAAAGTTATTTTGGTAACTATAGTGTCCCTTTAAGCTGACCCTTGCAATACAAGGATTAGCTCTTTGGCTGAATGTGGTCAGATAAAGAGAGCTATTGGGAGCTCCTAGCAGAGGCTTCTGGCTCTCGCATCGGCAGTTTGACTACTTATGTTGTGGGTGCACAATAACTACTACATCATGCTGTAGTTATGGAGTTTTTATGGA
Source organism: Pelobates cultripes (assembly GCA_933207985.1). Taxonomy (NCBI): domain Eukaryota; kingdom Metazoa; phylum Chordata; class Amphibia; order Anura; family Pelobatidae; genus Pelobates; species Pelobates cultripes. The sequence continues at coordinate 216,960,480 of OW240916.1, read as the reverse complement.
GGAATGGTTGTCATAAGATGCATGCACAACATCATTGTCATTATTGTTGGAATTTATATAGCTCCCACTAATTCCACAGCGCTTTACAATATTATGAAAGGGGGGAAATTTACCAGAAATGAGACAATTACACAGTAACACTAGGTAGAAGAAGGTCCTGCTCAAATGAACTTACAGTTTAGAGATCATGAGTTTGTGGTCTTTGGTTATTGGTTAGTTAGAAAAGTGTTTACAATGAGATGATTACATTGATTTATCAAGTTCTGTTTTGAATTTGCTAGGTGTCCCATGGTTCCATTGAGCTGTTGATAACTATTCTTTGGCAGGATTGTGATTAGCAAAATGTCACTGTTTTAACATAAGGTATTTATTCTTTTTCACCAAACTGATAATAGAAATTGTGATGTTGAAGCGTATAAAAATGGTTAATAATTGTGAATGCTTTCAATCTGCAGTTGTCGACATAGTGATAAATATCAAACGATAAACTGTAATGAATCCCCAAGTGCTGTAATAATTGTTGTGCATATTGTTAGCAGTGTGTATGGTCTACTCGAGTAGAAGGGATAGAAATACTGTGCATTTTCTGAGTTGGTGAGCTTTATTTTGAGATGATCAAATTACTGCAAGTATACATATTGTTGAGTAAATAAAATAATATTTGAGTGAGTATAAAAATGTAATCATTACATATGACACGGACCTAGCTCTCAGTAGTCCCAGCGGGATCATGCAGGTCGAGGCATAACACAGTGCTAGTTAACCCCTTCCCCTTAGTTATCTTCTTCACGTCCTAGTTCAAACAAAAAATAGTATTGATTATCTTAAAGCAAGCGTAGAGACAGATATGAGCCGCACACATTGGATATGTGAAATGGGTATGACAATTATACACTCATGTACTATAAGATTGGGTAGAGCCCAACAAATGGTTATATATGACAAATGTTCGTAAATGGTTTACGTGGTATATTGAATTTTGATATCTGACAAATGTCTGTACATTTATGTCAATACAAAAATAAAGAATTTAAAAAAAAAATGTGGTCATTTACATGGACAGCAACTATAGAAATGGAAAGGAACACCCAGGCGCTAACCTTGCCTTTGTCAGGACCAATCTGTAGTTCCTCCCATCCTGCTTTTGAATCTCCGTTACAGGAAGTGCAGAGTGCTGCCAGGCAGGGGCGCCCCTGATTGGCTTATAGCGGTCAGCTGACGCACTAAGCCAATGAGTTGCTCCCACTCTCTATCCTGACTTGGTAAACAAGTGGGGGAGAGGGTGGAGGGGTTCGGGTCTTTTGTGGATTTATGTGTTTCTTGCAGAAGACATGGGTAAATAGGAGACTACACTTTTACTTTTAGTCCAAAATAGAGGTAGTTTATTTCACTTGGTGTACAGGGCCATCCCGTCCATAGGACGGACTGGGGCAATGGCACAGGCGGCACTTTAACAGGGGCAGCATTTTGCCGCCCTGGGCCGCCTCTTCTGAGCAGAGACGGCTCTCTAAATCTTGGGGCAGACTAATCAGTCAGGTACTTAGTCAGTGTCCGAGGACCCGACACGAGGAGAGGTCCTGGCGGCTTGCCCTGTATGCCGCTGGGCCCCTCCATCAGTCTGCCCGGGGAGATACTCCGATCTGCAGCTCCGCCGTGTGTAGAGCTGCAGACTATGTGAGGGAAGGCTCGCGAGCTCTCAGAGCGTTGCCATGGGTTACCACGGCAATGCTCTAATCGTAGCTCGCAAGAACTTGGTCTGCAGCTCACACCTGGCAGAGCTGCAGACCTGTAGAGCCAGCCACTGGACCACCAGGAAATGGGGAGCACTGAAAATCAAGGTATGTAACTGTGGGGTGGCTGGTCACCCCCCCCTGCACTGTCACCCTCACGCCCTGCCTCCCCCCACTATCACCCTCACATCCTGCCTCCCACAACTATCACACTCACATCCTGCCCACCACCTCTGTCACTCTCACACTATGACCCCCACACTGTCACCACCACACCCTGCCCCTCACAGCCTTCGTACAAATTCCCCCCCACACTGTCACATTCCTACACACTGTTCCCCCTATACTGTCACCTTCCTACACACTGTACCGCCATTCCAGTCAACAGGTAAGAGACAGGAAGGGGGGATAATCCCAATTTACTTCAAACTGTTCACCCCACCAGCATTTATCCAACTCTACACACACACTGCATTCACTAGACACACTGCATCCACCACACACCTTACATCCACTACACACACTGCCTCCACTATGCACACACAGACAATATATTCAATACACACACTGCATACAATACACACTACAACCATGACACATTAGCAGATGCAGCATCCACGACACACAGACACTGCATCCACTGAACACAAACACACTGCATTCACTACACACTTAAAGGACCACTATAGGCACCCAGACCACTACAGCTCAATGAAGTGGTCTGGGTGCCAGGTCCATCTAGGGTTAACCCTGCAGCTGTAAACATATCAGTTTCAGAGAAACTACTATGTTTACATTAGGGTTAATCCAGCCTCTAGTGGCTGTCTCATTGACCGCCGCTAGAGGTGCTTCCGCGCTTCAACCTGTGATTTTCACAGTGAGAAGACGCTGCTGTCCATAGGAAAGCATTGAGAAATGCTTTCCTATGGACTGATTGAATGCGTGCGCGGCTCTTGCATGCGCATTCGGTGGATGACGTCGGAAGAGGGAGGAGAGTCCGCGGCGTTGGAGAAAGGTAAGAATTTAACCCCTCTTGAGCCCGGTGGGAAGGGGGCCATGGGGATGGGGGGACCTATTAACACTATAGTGCCAGGAAAACGAGTTTGTTTTCCTGGCACTATAGTGGTCCTTTAATATGATATATCCACTACACAAACAGACATTGCATTTACTACACACATACTGCATAACATAATGGATGTTGGCGTGCTTTTGGTGCAAGACGGTAGGGGCAACATTTCATCCTTGGATCCAGGCAGCACAATGTCTTGGGGTGGCCCTGTTGGTGTATTTATGTGAAGTACTGTCAATGTACAAATAGACAGTATAAGGTCATTTATATTCTGAGGTTCTACAAAAAGGGGAATCATAGAAGAAAAAAATGAAGATTTAGTCCTCAAACATGATCTAAAAAATACAGCGGTACCTCAGTTTATGAATCTAATGCGTACTCTGGGACATTTTGTATTGCGAAAAATTTGTAAACTGTAATGTGGTTTCCCATAGGAATGCATTGAAAACCAATTAATCCACTCTGGAGGTAAAAAAAAAAAAAAAAAGACAAAATGAGCTGGCATGGAAAGCAACCCACAATGCAGAACACACAGTAAAAGGCATGCAAACGACAAAGCTCAGCTCCCTACCTTTCCACCGCTTGAGAAATGCACTCAAAAAGTCCCAAAACCGCTGAAAGAAAATTCCAGAATGGCTCCAAAACTCAATGCAAAAACTGCCCCAACACCTCCACACTCAATGCCACTTGCTACCCACAGACTCCAGCATACACGGGGGCAGCGCTACAAACCTCCCAGGTGCAATGCATCCTGGGGAAACCTGCTTTGTATTGCGAAAAAAATTGTAAACTAAGGCATTATTTTCAATGGATTTTCATTTGTAAACCGGAAATTATGTTAACCGAGGCATTTGTAAACCGAGGTAAACCACTGTATTTGGTATTTCAAATGTAATAATTTGCTTCACTTTGGCAAGGAAAATATTCGATTTTATGAAATACATGGAATTGCATATTATAATTATTTCTTTCTGTATTGAAACCCTTAACACAAAAGTAAAATAAAGATGTTTTTTTTTCTAGGTGAATTTTTGCTTTTAACATACAATTATTAACATATTAATATCCATTGCTGGCTATATGATGTATAGGTCACATGGCATCGTATACCTCTTTCTTTGAACATTTCCAATCTTATAATATCAAAATTGGATCCAAGTAAATGTGTAATGTTTTTTTCTATTATTGAATTCTTGTTCACAAATATATTAAAATTATTCTATGTGATTATCTCTTCTCAGTTTTAAACTGAAATTGAAATATATTGTATTAATATGAGAAACTACACAAGTTCTTAGATGTACATTTGTATAGATACATTTTAGTGAGAAACATAAAAAAATATACAATAATTTCTTCATCTTACTCATATTTTTATTTTTTTTAAAATTTTTTATTTTTGATGTGCGTAAAAGGTGCATACATGCAGGTATGCCACAATAACAGATGCTGGCAACTCAAAGTAAACAGTAATATGGCATGAGAAAAGACTGCACAATTTTTTATATAATAAACATTCTTGTAAACACCTCTTAGATTAAGTAGTCAGGATGAGCATACATGACACTGCACTGTGAGGTGCGTGGTTGTAACGAAGATTAATAAGTAAATAATGCGAGGCAAACTTCTCAAAGTACATACTGGCTATCAACGATGCTGTCTGCTCATTTAGGCTTAAAATGGGTCTTTATAGAAAATAAAACAAAGGGTTGATGCATGGGTAAAGAAAACATACAATGTGCATAACAGGTCTCTTCTAATTACGTTGAACAGTGGTACATTAGCCTTTCACAGTTATGTCATGGTATGGGCTCGCTTACCAATATCAGTACTCTTTTATGTTTAGTTCAAGTAGATAAGACATTGATTTATCAGTTGAAGATAGAATAAGGTATACCTTACTTGTTGAGGCCTAAAGTGGTGTCTTTGGGTTAGAACGCGCCCTGACAGCTATTTCTGAGCAGGCTACCGAGCCTGTTAGCGGGGTGTACCTGGATTGGCGGTGTAAGTTCTAGCTGACCAACAGACCCCTGGTCGCTTCTATTCTAGGATAACATATGTGTGTTTGGGGGGGGGTCATGTTCGTAGGTGTACCTAGCATGTGAGGCATTCTGGTGTAGTCTGTATGGTGCTTCTAATTAGTTGGGTATGTAACAACCCACCGTGGGCACTTCTGTAGACTAGCTGGCTGCTGGTTTAGTCCCTGATCCCCTGCCCTGGCAGTGTCTCTGGTGTAGGCGCTTGCTTAGGCTGGCAACGATATGAGGTTGTAACAGAGGAATAACCAAACATAACATAAAATTAACAATGGTGTTTTGACATCTTTTAGCCGGTTGTGGTGTGGCCCAAGTCCTTGGGTGTAAACACGGGTACCTTGCTCGGAGGCAAGTGGCACTGACAGCCAATGCTCCGGCTTGGTATGGCCGTGTGAGCCCTGGGAGTCTCTTGTCTGAGAGTGAGAGGTTCAGGTATGTGGACAGGCAGCGCGGGCAGTCCAAGTATCCCTTCTAGGCCATACCGCCTCCAGCTAAATATAGGCTGTTCCGGCGTGATATCCCAAAACAGTCACTGGTGCCTCAGCTGGTCAGGGGTCTTCACGGCGGGTCAGGTAAGCCAGGGTGGAGGCCGCCCTGGAAGGCTGGGAGCAATGCTGATGGCTCGCGTGTGTACATTAAGCAAACTTCACAGTGGTCGCCCAGTCACTTGGGAGAGGTTATAGCTCGTTCCGAGGGATAGAGTTTGTCAGGTTCCCGGGGGGTATAAGTCCCCCAGAGAGGGCAGGTGCAGTAGTTTGGTTAGGTTGTGGTGTGGGTGGGGTTGGAGTGTGAGCTCTGTTTAGGTGGTGACCGAGGCGTAGGTAACCGGTGTGGTGTTTCGTGGTATAAATGGGGTGCTTTTCTCTGGGTCCCAGTTGTGAGCTGGGTGGTGGGGGCTCGGAGTCCAGCTTGGGAGAGTGAGTCCTGTGGCAGGCCCAAGGCCTGTAAAAGATCCTCTGCGTCCTGCGGGCCGTGGATTTGGTGAGTTGTCTCGCCCTGTTGCACGAGGAGTGTATGGGAGGACCACAAGCGGTATTGTATGTTGTGTCGCTGGAGCGTGGCTGTGAGGGGCCGGAGTGTTCTATGCCATGCCAGAGTTCCGCTAGTCAGGTCTGTGTAGAAGGTTAACGTTGCGTTCTCGAATTGTATGGGGGTTTTTCCCCGGAGGGCGGTGAGGACCGTTGCTTTGATTGACCCATTTCTGAAGATAAGTATAGTGTCCCTTGTGGCCGTGTCTGGGGCCCTAGTGGGTTTCGGGATCCAAAAAAGATCTGCAGGTGTAATAGATTTGGGTTGACCTGCGGGCAGTATGGTACCCAGCAGACGCTTGATCGTGTGCTGTAGCTCTGCCTCCGGCAGCCCCTCCGGGATCCCCCTGACCTTTATGTTGTATCTCCTTCTCATGTCCTCCTGGGCATCTAAGTGCCGTTCGAGCAGCATGTTTTTGTGGTTAACCCGGTGGTTACCAGGTCGGCGTCAGGGTTATTCTTTGTTTTGCTAGGTTTTGCCCCCTGCTTTGGGTCCGGTGCTCGGAGGTATTCCTCATCGGCTCCCTCTGAGTAGCCGTCCGAAAAATCCGAGCAGCCTCCGTGGAGCGCCGCCATATTGGATTCACTCGTGCCGCATGCTTGCCGCCACATTTCCCCTATTGTTAGCCCTGGGGAATTTAGCCTTGTACTGCAGAGAGCCCCAGATGGAATTTTTTCCCCCCAAGTAGGTTAATCTCATAAGAGCAGACATTAGGCTGTTAGTGTAGGACCTGCCAAAGATGGGGTACATTGACGTTGTGGCAGGCTTATGCAATGTATGATCATATAATGTAACTAAACCCCCATTATTTTTGCCTAGATTAGGTGTTTAAAAAAAAAAAAAATAAATAAAAAAAAAAAAATCTTTCAACATTGAAGTTGCTGTTTAGTGGATAGGTGAGTGCGCTGGATCTTGTGTAGAATATATAATGTGTCTGGGATTTTAAGTTTTTTTTGGTAGTTACAGGTCACAAAGCACAAGGAGTAAAATAGACTTTTAATGTGACGCGATCTTAGAATTTGGTATGTTTGTCTTGTAAGCTTAATAGCCATAAAAGAAAACAAAATTGCCACACAAAAGTATATATTTATATAAAGTAGACATCACGGGCTATTTACCTAAGGTTGTTTTGACACTTTCTACGTAGCCATTTCACCGCCAACCTCTGCTAAATATTGGAGTAAAATTGTGTTCTTTTTTGTTTTTTGGCACACAAACTTATAACAAAGAAATTCTCATGTATATTTTGTAAAGTTGGTGTGTGCTATTCCTGTACAAAGTTTTATTTTGTGTTCAGTTACATCTGCTGAGTAAAATGACAGCCCCATTGTATGTCTTTTGCACTATTTCGTGAAGTTACAGTGCCATACAGGATACCTGTCCTTTTCAGTATTCACAGTAGAATTTTGAGAGATGGATTTAATGAGCCTTAGCTTCCATTTGGGGTATTATAACAGTTTGACTGTTCAAAAAAACCCCACAAAGGCCTACCATTTGTAAAAGTAGACACTCCAGGGTATCTCATAAGGTGCATATAGTGCCTTAACATGCCCCCATTTTTTCACCAATATATGCCAAAGTATGTGGTAAAAAATAATTTTGTGCATTTTTTACATACGGATTGCATTTTTGCTGGGCGTTTTGTATATTTCATATGTGCCACTAAGTTCAAACCCCCAAATTATGCTCAGCTAAGTCTTCTGAGTAAAAAGACACCCCAATGAATGTCTTTGGCACTATTTCGTGAAGCTACAGTGCCATATAGGAGACCTGTCCTTTACAGTATTCACAGTAGAATTTTGAGAGATGGATTTAATGAGCCTTAGCTTCCATTTGGGGTATTATAACAGTTTGACTGTTCAAAAAAACCCCACAAAGGCCTACCATTTGTAAAAGTAGACACTCCAGGGTATCTCATAAGGTGCATATTGTGCCTTAACATACCCCCATTTTTTCACCAATATATGCCAAAGTATGTGGTAAAAAATAATTTTGTGCATTTTTTACATACGGATTGCATTTTTGCTGGGCGTTTTGTATATTTCATATGTGCCACTAAGTTCAAACCTCCCACATTATGCTTAGCTAAGTCTTCTGAGTAAAAAGACACCCCAATGAATGTCTTTGGCACTATTTCGTGAAGCTACAGTGCCATATAGGAGACCAAGCCATATCTGTTTTTACCGAACTTTGAATTTTGACGCTGGGCCTATGTGCAATTTCCAAGCATCTTCGCAGGTTTTAAATTCAAACTACCCCACAAAGGCCTACCATTTCTTAAAGTAGACACCCCAGGGTGTTTCAAAAGGTATATTTTGAACCTTAGCGTGGGATCTTTTTTCCTTTAGCTTGTACCAGATGTAGTGGTAATAAGCGTTTTTTCTGCCTTTTTGACATACAAAGTGAGTTTGCACAGTATATTTTGCAAACCTTATGTGTGCTATGACTATATAATACTTCATATGTTGCTCAGCTATGTCGGCTGAGTACAGCAATACCCCATGTATGTACCTTTACCAGGTGTATTGGGATGTTGAAGGGACGCATTTGAGACGCAGCCATTCAGTTTTTTTCTAACTTTGACGTTTTACGCTGTGTCCATGTTCCAATTTGGAGTAGTTTAGATGGTTGGTTATTGAAACTTCCCCACAAACACATACTATTTATTAAAGAATACACCCTGGGGTAATTGAAAAGGCATATTTTGAACCTTGGCGTGAGATAATTCTTTCTCTAGTTTGTTACAGGTGTAGTGGTAATGAGCGTTTTTAAAATATATTTTTTTACTTTTTTTTTACTTTTTTACTTTTAAAAACTAGTTTTTTAAACTTTTGTTTTGCTTATTAATTTTTTAAACTTTCCTAAACTTTCTTAAAACTTTTTTACAGATTTAACATTTTTCTAAGCTTTTATTTTTACCGTTAGCCCCTAACTAGCAGTAAGCAGCACTAACAGTAAATTCCCCATTTTCCCATAACTCCCACCCACCCCAGCTAGCAAAATATATAGTTATAAAATATTTAAATTAATTAATTAAATAAATTGAAAAAAATTAGATCACAGTATAATGCTGTGATCTGTATTTGATCGCTGTAGGCAGTGATCGAATGGCAGGGAAGGGGTTAATTTTTATTTGGACTAGGTAATGGGGGGGGTTATTTTTTACTTAAACGTTATAAAAACTTTTTTTTAAGCTTAATTTTTAACTTTTTAAAGTTTATTTTAAAACTCTTTTTAACGTTAACCCCTAGTTAGGCTAACGCCAAATCCCCCAATTCCCCACTAACTTCCACCCACCCCAGCTAGCTAAATATATAATTTTAAAATATTTTAATTAATTAAATGTAACCCCTGAGGATTAAAAAAAAAAAAAAGAATACAAAGGGGGGGGTGGGACTTTAAATTAACTTTATTTTTTTACAGCAGGGGGCAGGATCTGCACTGTTCCAGCTCCCTGCACTTCACACAGAACCGGCTCCCTGCACTTCACACATACAGAGCACATGTGCTCGCTCTGACATGTGGTCAGAGCGAGCACATGTGCTGGGCAGCCCGACCGGGTGCTCCCTGTATGAGGTCCGTCACTCGTCATTAAGGGTCTCCCCTCTGTGATGGACCTCGTCCGTCACCCATCCTTAAGGGGTTAAAACAAAAAAAAATCAGCCGATTGAAAAACAAACCGTCGCTAAAAATGAATCAATCTTCACCCGGCGAGGGCATGGAGCAGACTGAGCTTCGCAGGGCGTGGAAAGGCTTATAAAGCCTTCCCACTCCCTGCAATTTGACTCAGAGCACTCTGATTGGTTGGCTTGGAATCCAACCAATCAGAGTGCTAGTCATTTTACACAGCGTGGAAAAGCTCTTTGGAATTTTCCCACGCTGTGTAAAATGACTAGCTCGCTGATTGGTTGGATTCCAAGCCAACCAATAAGGGTGCTTTAAGTCATTTTGCAGGGCGTGGGAAGGCTTTATAAGCCTTTTTATGTGCAATTTTTAGCGTCATGTTTTTTTTTCCGGCTTATATATTTTTTTTTTGAGCTCAGGTTTTTTAAAAATTTATTTTAGATAAGTTCGACAGGTATTATTTTTTTTTTATTTGGCCTTTTTTGGGGCTGAAAAAAGAAGGTTTTAGAAAAAAGAAGACTTCTAATGTTAAGTATGATTTTTCTTTTTCAGGTATTTAGTTTTGTCTCCTCCTTCACTATTTTTAGGGTGAGGGGTTAGGTAGGGATTTATTTAATTTTATTTGGGTGGGGAGGTGACTAGGGGCTTGGGGCCCGGGGGTGACCGGGGATGGGGTATTTTTAAACTGCAACCCATCGCCCCTGGTGTGTCCCCCTTATTGTTATTTAGGGCCACCACCCGCCGCTTAGGGGTGGGGGAAGAGGACAATAGGCTCATCCCCTTTTTGTTATTTAGGGGCTATTTTTTATTTAGGGGCTTATTGTTATTTAGGGGCTATTATGGGGGTCATATTGACCCCCGTAGAGTGAGAGAGGACATGGGGGCGTAGGAAGTGCACTGCTCCCTGCCGCTTCTATTTCTACATTTTACAAGGAGGGAGCTGCATGCAGGTAGCTCCCTCCTTGTAATAAACTAAACGAACACCGATATTCTGTGTTTGTTTGTTCGTCTGACATTTCTATTCATTCCTTCGTCTTTCTGATGAATGAATAGATAAAATTTCCGTTCACATGCCAAGTGTTTGGGTATGCGCGGGAATTTCACAGCGATGTCTCGTGTGGGCAGAGGATGTGATCATCTACCCACAAAAAGATGGCGGCGTCCAGGACCTGGGCACGAAGTTAAGATAAAAAAATAGGTAATAAATAGGTAATATGGGGGGCTTAGGGGCATTTGGGAGTAACTAGGGGGACAATTAGATGTAGTGGAGTCAGGAGGGGGTGTTAAAAAAAACTGTATTCCGCCATGACAGTGCCGCTTTAACAGATGTAACAAACATTACAGATTTAAACAGATTGAAATCAGAATCTGAGTCACAGCCTCTGTCCTGCAGTGTAGAACTTCACAACTTTTCAACTAGCCACAGCATGTGTGTCTCAGATAGATAGCAACTACAGAGTGACTGAACACTTTAAAGAAGACCGTGGACACCTGAGCTTACACGCTGCAATTTACTGTCGGAGTTACTAAAACTATTAGAGACAGGTAGCACAGTGCTGTCAGAAATGTCTGCTGTTTTCCCTCCCTTCCCTCATTTTCTCTGGGATTCCCAGGCTTTATTTATATATTAATTACACATTTTAATAAATTACCTTGCTTAATGAGACCTCAAGCAATCACTGAGGCTATTGGGGGAGAGAAAATGATAATATAATACACTTAAATTTGACAGGGGCCAGGAGCTGCTGTTGCTGTGCTCTTTCTCTCTGCTACTTCCAAGATGGCTTTTGCCACATTCCACTGTGAGCACTGTAACTCCACCCGTGGGGCCCCTGAATAGAGAAACCAATAGCATGTTTCCATTCATGGTCAGTCGGCTCTGCTGCCCAGATAGGAACTCAATGGGAAGTCACAGAAACTCTTTCATAAAGGAGTCTAGGCATGTGTAAAACCTGCTGTGTCATATATTTTAACATGCATAGTTCTTCTCAAGAAAACTTCTCCATACAGCCATTAATGAGTGGCCCTGCAGAATTAAAACCTACTTTAGAAATAAAGGGACATTTCTTTTTTATTTTGGCCCTCACATAAGTTTTCCTACTTTTCCCTATATTTTTAGATTACCTCTCTTCCCCCGGTAGAAGAAACTTTGTACATTACATATACATTTTTTTCCCATATAAAAACTGATGGCCGCTGTGTCGCTGCTCCCCAAGTGCCCCTATGGATGAGCCTCCACTGCTCATACCTCAAAGAATAAGTGCAATGCTCTTATGACAAATACTTGGTACAAATTTAGCCAAACCATCAATGTGCAAATTCACTGACAAAACCAATGCGAGCTATCCCAAGATTATTCATAATTTGCAATGAAAAAACGTAAATCCAGTGTTATTGTGAGAGTTATATCTGTGGGAGCCATATTCATGTAGCCCAGATAGAAGACACTAACCACAGAAAATTACCTTGTTAGCATGTCTTCGTGTCCTTCACCATGACTGACAGTATCACTATGCAGGGTTAAGACGTTTAACATTCTCCTTGAGCACTGATAACATGGAAACATCTAAAGGTAATGATTCTGGGTCTAATTTGCTATAACCTTCCTTGGAATGCCAGGTGTGGTGCAATAAAGCCTATTATAAATTACACTGCATTCATTGCATTTTGTTAAAGATTGATTTAGTTTGTTTCCAGATGTAATTTTTAAAATTCCGATACACTATCCCATTCATCAGATATACTCCTTTATTATTATATTCCTGTCTAGACAGAAATGATAAATATTATTTGCTAATCTTGCTAAAGTTTTGGATTTGTGCCTCTTAAATGAATTTGTGTTACTGCCAATATATTGTTCATGTGTGAGAACAAATTATCTATTGTTTGCTCTTTAGGGCAAAGGAACCTGATAATAGTTCCAGTCAGATAAAATAAGAAATTTGGTCTCTGTTGAGTCTATTTCCTCCGATAGCTATATTTCCATAGCATGCTCCTTCACCCAGGAAACTGACATCTGTCTCTACTGCTTGTTTCTGTACAAATATAGATTTTTTTGCTTCTATTTGTTTTAACAACTAAGTAACTTGTTTTTCATATTTGTTGATATCTGACAAAATCTCAAAAGACAAAAAAAAGATGTATTTATATGTATTGTTTATTTTGTAATTCCTTGTTGATGCATTTATGTATCTATATATGGTCAAATAGTTTTCTGAAATTAAGTTTTATGGAGTATACCTGTCACAGAATCCCAACGGTAAGTCTTATTTGCCTGCTGCTTGCCATCAGTTTTGTCCTCGACCTCCTCCATGCCTTGCTGTCTTCGCTTCCAGGACTTGAGATTTGGCTTCAGTCTCAGCTGCACGTATGTGCTAAGATAGAGCCTTGCACCACACATAATTTATGGAGTAAGGTGACACTGCACCACCAGGAAGAGGACATTCTTGTGAACAGGAAAAACTCTGAGTCCGGTGCTTGGTTATTCTGATGTTTTTAATAAGCTACCTGGCATGCTACTCCTGTTCCTGACCCAAACCTGCTCTTGCAGTTTTTCCTGACCCAAATCCTGCTCCTGTTCCTGCTCTGCATACCGGCTCCTAGTATTACTCAATTTCATTGCTACTTGGACTTGGCTACATTTATGTATTTATGTAAATTTGCTGCCCGCCCTGACCCCAGACTGTCTGACCTCACTTTTACCTTTCTTCTTTTGGAAACATCACTTGGCACTTGTTTATTTTTATTTAAAGACCCTGTGCCACACTGACCTCCTAGTATTCTGTCCTTACTTCCAGGTGAGGACGGGATCCTAGAAGGTCTGTGGTGGCTTTGGTAGTGCTTGTACGGGAGTACAGTCTACTGTCTCACTGCTATAGGGTTCTAGATCCTGATCAACATACCAGGTCAGTGACATTAACTCGCCTTATATGCTGACTCACATTCTATGAGAAGGATTGACTTGGCTCTTTCTGAAGCTCTTGGCTCAGCTCTTAAGAATATATGGGTTGGGTACCATATTGATTTCTAAAACTATACTGATAATGTACCTGGAACCAGATCTGATTAGAAAGGGGGCAATCCCACCTTTGGTAAATATAAGATCCTGGGTGCCTGTAGTGGCTATGGAGTTTGGATGGATATTTTAAATGGGATATTGGTACCAATCTGCTAATCTTTTATAATATGTACCATAATTAAGTCCAGGTGCTTAGTTCACTCGTGTTTTAAAAATAGTGTTAATTTTAAAAGGAATCTTCGACAGTTAACTACCAAGCCTCACATGACACGTTTGCCAAGCATTCATTCTACCACAATTTCACCCATTCTGGGTTTTTTTTTGTTTGGTTTTTTTAATACTTTATTTTACAGGCTTTTGTAATGACGGATGACAACATATGCTCAAACATATAAGGTTAAGCTGTACTGCACTTTTTTCTTCATAGTAAAACATGCTTATTCCCAGTATACCAGTAATCAACATATGAGTAGAACAGGCTCATCTTTAATAGCTAACTATGACAGAAAGGAAAGGTCAATACTCAATTTAGCATGTTGTAGTAAACTAGAGGAGTAACGTTAGATGAGCTGCTAACAGATAACACTATGCAGACATGCTGAGGTGAGTTAGAAAAGTAATAAGGAGGAAACAGCATTAATTAACTGAAAGACATGGGGTAAATATGGTTAGTGCCTCTGATGAGAGTTGTGATTCCACTCCGAGTGGCTCTGTGCAATAGGAGTAGGAGTGAGAATCCAGACCCTCCGGAGTGGCTGGAGCCATGCTATAGGCAATATGCATCATGCATTAATGTGGGTTTCCTAACTCTAAACCTATGCCCTTCTGTGGCAGGGCACAGTCCCACTTAGTGGTGTTGGTCTGCCAGGCAGGCATAGTAAAGGCTGGCAAGGTGGTACTTGGTTAGTAGGTCAGGTAGTGCATGACGATCTGCTGGCTGCTGCTCAGCTCAGCCCTTTCAGGGGGGTCCCTGGTCAGGCTTGGACCTGTCCCTCCGCAGTCCGTGTTGGTGTGTCGCTTTTCCCCAGTGCTGCCGATGTCATCTGTGCTGCCTGAGGCGGCCCGCCATAGGGCCGGTAGTCACGTGTCGGTTGTGAGGGCCTCGGTATGTCTGTGCGGGTGCTTCTGCGGGCGGGACATGTGTGGCTGGCGGGAAGTACCTGGTTTTCAGTTGCAGCCAGAGTTCTGCAAAGTGGCTGTCCAGCTGGAGTTGCAGTCCGGATCTCTCCCCCTGGTGTATCTGGGAGCACACAGGCACCATTTTGGATACGCTGTTCGTTCCTGCAGCTTGTGTTATGGCATTACCGCACGTCTCCCGCGGTTGTGAGTAGCCCTTCGGGTGGGGACCGGGATAACTCCCACCGGTCCAAAGAGGGGGGAAACGTGGCAGCATAAAGAGTTCCGTCTTGAGGGTGCTCTGCATGGAACAGAAGAGCGGCCACCTCTCCCGTCCAGAGGTTCCACTAGGCCTCACCCGGTTCCTCGGGAAAAACAGCTGTGGCCTTTACAGGGTACACAAAGTTCGGCAGAGTTCAGGTAAATCCCTGAGGATGCTTAGGGACAGCTCCCGAAGACGGTATGTTTCAGGAGAAAACAAGTAGCGGAGGAGCCCTTACAAGATGCGTTTACCCGCCAGGATAGTTAGGCCCAGCCCCTCACCCATTCTGTTTAAGTGCACCAACACATATTAAATATAATTTTTAAAGGCGAAATAAGGTTTGTTGTAATACGTTATATCTATATATAACATAGTTTTAAATATACATAGAATATTTAAAATATTAAATTCAACACATTTTTCTCAGTTTTACATATCACTTCTACACAAGGGAAACTAAAGAAAACTAACTCAAAGTAGATTCCCTAAAATCCTGATTGTTAAATTGGCCAATATGTGTAGTATTTCAATTATTTTTAGAAATTAGAAATTCTTTTTGCAAGTAGTGAATTACGGTTTTACAGCTAAAACTGTGACATGGTAAGACTACAACTTTTATAGTAGTCACAGAATCCAAAACTGCTACACAAGAGTATATATTTGTAGAAAGTACATCCTATTTTGACACTTTTCAGTTACGATTTTATCACTGACATCGGTGAAAATATAAAATTTTTTGTGATATTTACACTTGGTTTATTTTGGGGAATTTCAAAGACCACACGTATGCCTCTACTGTAAACACTCACTTTGCTGCCTGAGGGACATCGGCACTGGGATCAAGTAAATAAATAAAGTGTTTTTAACCCTTTATTTAACGCAGAGAGGTACACGAGGGAGGGGGAGACAGAGGGAGCTATAGTGCCAGGAATACAGCTTTGTATTCTTGGCACTATAGTATCCATTTAAGCTCTGTGGAGGTAAACTCAAGAGGCATTAATTGCTCAGAACTTCTGCCCTTTAAAGACTTCTCATCACGTTGCATTAGAAAGTCTGTAATTGGACAGCCACAAAAAGTTAGAAGGGGATGACTTGGAAAGAGTTCAGGCCAGAGATTGTGCAAGCTGTTTTATTGGGGTATATCTACTAAGCAGGGATATTTATCTATATTTGTGCAGTGGAGTGTCCCTTTAAGGAATAAGTGACAAAGGGAAGTGTGCCCTGCACTTCCTGTCTTTCCACAAACTCTGGATATGCATAATTTTGTTATTGAACTTAATGGTTTGTCTAAAGCATTAAAATTAGAAACATGGTTATCCTCTATTAAATACAATAACCTCCAAGTGAGAAAAAAAAATAAAGGCCTAGACGCTACGAAGTCCTATTGCATAACATAAGCTGTATTCCCTAAGAACTGTGCATTGTATTTGTGAGCACAAAGCTGTGTTTGTGTTAGCAAGCATACATTGGTGTCCTGTATTGCAAAACTGTAATAGTACGTGTAGAATTCCTTTAAAACTGCTCATTAATTAGCACATTTAGTCCTCAGTTTTTTTGCCTCAGTTTTTGTTGTCTAATAACTTACTACAAGTTTGGAGTAAAGCCAGTTAAACCCACGTATTCTACCTGTTTTCCAGACACATTTTGCCAACATTACAGAGGTAATAGCATTTCACATTTTATACATTTACTGCAATATAGTACATGCTGAATAAACTTTGCACACCATCTGGCAATGAAGTAGTTAAGTGAGACACGTTAAATATCCAGCTTTATTGCTTTCTTTCTTTATTCCCAGACTAGCTGCTGGGATCAATATTCTGTCTGCGGATTCCATTCTGAGATGACACATTTCGCCAGTGACCTTTTCCAGTCAATAGCATAGAAGTTCAAATGATTTCTTTAGTAAGGACTTGAATGAGGATTGCAGGTTTAAGACTAGATATAATAAAATAACCAAAAAAACACAACCACTATAGGTCCACATACAGCAAAATTCTTAGCGGATAATGGAATTTTTGTTTCATAGTTACACATATGGCATGACATTCTGAGGCAGTTTTACATATCACATAACCCCTCATCCTTATTCCTGTAAGAGATAAGACAGTGAATACCTGAGCTTGTTCTTTTCCATATCATTAACATGTGCCGAATGAATCAGTCAAGCAAGTTCTGAAACAGACAATCTGAAATAAAACACACAGCAAAATGTACATTAGCACTGTTGGATAAACATGTATGTACGTAGTGGGGAATTACGATGCAACATAAACATAACTAACCCCATTCAACCCCCCAATAACGACACACAACTTAGTATGGATGAACAGGCCACAGCATTTATTATAACATAAATAAATTACTGCATAACACATCCATAACTTTATTTATTAAATCTCTTCTTTTCTGTAACCAAATTGTTAGAAATAAATAATCATAAATTAACAAATATACATATATAACTCAACACATAGTGTTATACAGTGACCCAACCGTCCTTAGAAATATAGAAACATAGAAACATAGAAACATAGAATGTGACGGCAGATAAGAACCATTCGGCCCATCTAGTCTGCCCAATTTTCTAAATACTTTCATTAGTCCCTAGTCTTATCTTATAGTTAGGATAGCCTTATGCCTATCCCACGCATGCTTAAACTCCTTTTACTGTGTTAACCCTACCACTTCAGCTGGAAGGCTATTCCATGCATCCACTACTCCCTCTCAGTAAAGTAATACTTCCTGATATTATTTTTAAACCTTTTGTCCCTCTAATTTAAGACTATGTCCTCTTGTTGTAGTTTTTCTTCTTTAAATATAGTTCCTCCTTTACTGTGTTGATTCCCTTTATATATTTAAATGTTTCTATCATATCCCCCCTGTCTCGTCTTTCCTCCAAGCTATACATGTTAAGATCCTTTAACCTTTCCTGGTAAGTTTTATCCCGCAATCCATGAACCAGTTTAGTAGCCCTTCTCTGAACCCTCTCTAAGGTATCAATATCCTTCTGAAGATACGGTCTCCAGTACTGCGTACAATACTCCAAGTGAGGTCTCACCAGTGTTCTGTACAATGGCATGAGCACTTCCCTCTTTCTACTGCTAATACCTCTCCCTATACAACCAAGCATTCTGCTAGCATTTCCTGCTGCTCTATTACATTGTCTGCCTACCTTTAAGTCATCAGAAATAATCACCCTAAATCCCTTTCCTCATATGTTGAGGTTAGGACTCTATCAAATATTCTGTACTCTGCCCTTGGGTTTTTACGTCCAAGATGCATTATCTTGCACTTATCCACATTAAATGTCAGTTGCCACAATTCTGACCATTTTTCTAGTTTACCTAAATCATTTGTCATTTGGCTTATCCCTCCTGGAACATCAACCCTGTTACATATCTTAGTATCATCAGCAAAAAGACATACCTTACCATCAAGACCTTCTGCAATATCACTAATAAAAATATTAAAGAGAATGGGTCCAAGTACAGATCCCTGAGGTACCCCACTGGTGACAAGTCCAAGCTTCGAATATATTCCATTAACTACAACCCTCTGTTGCCTGTCACTCAGCCACTGCCTTACCCATTCAACAATATTGGAATCCAAACTTAAAGATTGCAGTTTATTGATAAGCCTTCTATGTGCAACAGTGTCAAAAGCCTTACTGAAATCTAGGTAAGCAATGTCTACTGCACCACCCTGATCTATAATTTTAGTTACCCAATCAAAAAAATCAATAAGATTTGTTTGGCATGATCTCCCTGAAGTAAACCCATGTTGTCTCTGATCTTGAAATCCATGTGTTTTTAGATGTTCATCAATCCTATCCTTTAACATGGTTTCCATCACTTTCCCCACTACTGAAGTAAGGCTTACTGGCCAATAAACATACAGTGGTTCCTAATCATCACTTCCTCTCACCTCCCCCCTCGTCATAAAATCATATTCTTCCAATCAGCCGACCTTATCCATGCTCGTTGGGCACGACACCTCAGGCAACCTAATGTTAACCCTTTGAAGCAGGGGAGGTTGAGACCTGCAAACATAATGAACTTACTCCATCCTTAAACATAACCCCTCAAACTTAATTGGCAAGGACATACCTCCGGCTCGCTGTGACTAACTAAAACAACAAGGGGTGGGCGGGCGGGAAGCTGTTTGCTGGCCCGAATCCCAAGTGGCACTGAGGTAAGACCTCCCCCCTACTAGCTCACATAGCCCAAACCCCACCCACACACACACACACACACACTTTCCAAGACACTCCCACGCATCTATCCCCACACTCCTACATGTGCCCAGTGGCGTACATACCAGGGTCGCAGGGGTCGCGGCTGCGACCGGGCCCGGCCCACCAGGGGGCCCGGCCGCCCCTGCGACCCGGTATGTAGCCACAGGGCCAGCCTCTTCCCCTGGGGGGCCCAGGAGCCGACCACCCCAGGGCCCCCCCCGAGGCTGGCCCTGCTGACCCCGGGCGGCCGGTCGGGCAGGCAGGCGGGCGCGCGAGGGAGCACTCAGGGATTCCTCTTCAGCTCCCTTGCGCACCGCAATGATACCGGAGCCGGAAGATGACGTCATCTTCCGGCTCCGGCATCAGTACGGTGCGCGAGGGAGCTGAAGAGGAAGCACACAGAGAGTGCTCCCTCGCTCGCCGGCCCGCCGGGTGTCATGGAGATAGAGGAAATCTGAGTGAGGAGGGGAGGAGGGGGGGAGAGGGAAGGAGGAAATCTGAGTGAGGAGGGG
>OW240916.1:216919496-216940744 GCA_933207985.1 Pelobates cultripes | reverse complement strand
TTGAGGGAGGGGGAGAGGAAGGAAATTTGAGGGAGGGGAGGGAGAGGAAGGAAATTTGAGGGAGGGGAGAGGAAGGAAGGAAATTTGAGGGGAGCAGGAAGGAAATGAGAGGGAGGGGGGAGAAGGCAATGAGAGGGAGGGGGGAGAAGGCAATGAGAGGGAGTGGGAGAAGAAGGAAATTGGAGGGGGGTGAGAAGGAAATTGATGGGGGTAGGGGGAGAGATTGATATCCATCACACACACTCACACAATGCACCCCTTGCACACAGAAAAACACAGAATGCATTACACACAGACACACATACACAAGCAATGCATCCCTTACACACAGCAACACACAATGCACCCCTTACATACACTCAGTGCATCCCTTACAGACGCACACACTGCATTCCATACATACACAAACTCACCTTGCAGCCCTTACACATACAAACACAGATTCACAAAATGCATTCCTTTCACACATCAGGACATCCCCCCCACACACACACACCCCTGTGAACAAACTCATTGGTAGAACATGAAGGTGGACCCTGGGACCCAGACCTTGAGCTGTGTAAAGGGCCCTCAAAAAATGGAGCTGCTTCCCGTTCTCCCAGAACATTGATTTTTGTGACCACAGTTACAAACCGCCTCCAGAGAGCCTGTTCTGCACCAGACCAGTGGAGCCAGACTGCAGCTAGAGCCTATCATCATCCTCATCTGGTTGTAAGTAGGCAATCTAGTATATTATTCGTGGCACTAATCTCTAATTTACCTCACATTAAAGGGACACTATAGTCCCCAGAACCACTGCAGCTTAATGTAGTGGTTCTGGTGTCTATAGCCTGTCCCTGCAGGCCTTTTATTGTAAACACGGCGGCACTGCAGCACTGTGTTAGTTAACATGGCAGATCATATGGGTGGGGTATTGTGATGTCACATGGGGGGCGGCAAACTTTACTTTTGCCTAGGGCGGCAAAAATCCTTGCACCGGCCCTGCAGACACTGCATCCCTGTGGGCGGACTTGGGGGGGGGGGAGAGGGGACTCGGGTGCAGGCACTGGGGGGCCCAGAACTTGAGTTGTGTCAGGGGCCCCATTTCTGATGGTAGCCCTGTGTGTGTGTGTTAGTGTGTCAGTGTTTGTTTGTGTTAGTGCGTGTGTTCGTGTGTGTGTGTCAGTGAATGTGTCTGTTATTGGGTGTGTGTCTGCTAGTGAGTGTGTTACTGTGTGTGTCTGTTACTGAGTGTGTTTGATGTCTGTTAGTGAGTGTGTGTTTGTCAGTGAAAGTGTATGTTTTGTGAGTGTGTATGTATGTCTGTCGCTGAGTATGTCTCTGTCAGTAAATGTGTGTGTCTGTTAGCTAGTGTGTATGCGTCTGTTCGTGAGAGTGTGTGTGTGTGTCTTCAGCATTTACCTTTCTCCAGCGTCGGACTCCCCAGTGTCCGCCTTTCAGCTCCGAATGCACATGCGCTGCAAGAGGCGCGCGCGCATTTAAACCGCCCATAGGAAAGCATTACTCAATGCTTTCCTATGGACGTTCAGTGTCTTCTCATTGTGATTTTCACAGTGAGAATCGCGGAAGCTCCTCTAGCAGCTGTCAATGAGACAGCCACCAGAGGCTGGATTAACCCTCAGTGAAACATAGCCGTTTCTCTGAAACCGCTATGTTTTCAGCTGCAGGGTTAAAACTAGAGGGACCTGGCACCCAGACCACTTCATTGAGCTGATGTGATCTGGGTGTCTGTAGTGGTCCTTTAAGTGTGTGTGCATACCGCGGGGTCGGGGTCGCAGCCCTGCAACCCCCGCGCACCATGTAAGCTGCACCCCGACCCGGCTACCGAAAGTATGCCGGGGAGGGGGGGGCTTCGGATCAATTTTTGCACCGGGGCCCCATGGGTCATGTGTACGCCACTGCATGTGCCCTTGTCCGCTTAGCTGTGCTATCTCCCCAGGGCCTGAATGAGTGTTCAGCTTTAATAGTAAACTTTGTCTGCTAAGGAAATTGTACATAATAAGGGCGGGAAAAGGCTTGGAATTGCATGAACCTGTGAACGCTGGAAACTTAAAAAATTGTGTGTTGTACTGGGGAACCAGCCTGATTTCAGCAGGACTAAAGAGTGCTGGATGGCTCAAATCCAGAACCGAATTATTAAAATCTGGGCATGGATGCTTAAAATCAAGGCCTGGAGCTATACGTAGCTCCGGTCTATTAGACTCATTACTCATTGGTGAACAATACTACGTCGTATGCAGCCTCCCATAGGAGGAGCTATTGTAGTGGCTCTTCACTCCCATCACTCAGGGGCATCCCACTAGGGTCAGTGTGAAGTGTCTAGTGAGTGACTGATACCACGGCATCTATGCATCCGTATTAGCATATAACATGAGTATGGGTAGATGATTGTGAAAATTTCACGATCAGGGATATTTGACTGTGACTGTGGCGATTTACTGTAAAGGCAGTCCTCATGGGCTGTAAATTCCTTGCAGGCTCAATATCACTCATTTGTATATCGAGGATGTGCATTACATTAGTCACTCCTCCAATAGAGTCTAGAATATATATATATATATATATATATGTAGATCCGGTCTATGTAATATACCTGAAATATGCCATATTATGTTAGGTGTCCCTTACACAGGAGCTACTCCCGGTTTATATGAACGAACATATATTACCAACATATGCAATATATGTTCATCAGTTCCCATAATCATATGGATTTAAGGGAGAAATACATTGTATGGTTCATGTAGCTGATGTTCATAAGTACAAATGTATAACATGTGTGATCTGGTATAGAAATGGCATAGATAACTAGACCTGGGGTATATGTGTACCAGGTAGTATACTCCTCACTATGTATCTAAAGGTCCACATCAGTGGAGAGGTGAAGTATCTCTCAAGTCACATATATACATAGTGAAATAAGAAAGGTGTATTACATACCAACAAACTAAAGGTACTTGGTGATTATAAAAAATGAAACTAAATACACACACAATTAAAGCAACAATTTACATTATATACAAGTGTAACTGTCCTAGGAATATATAGGTAATATAGCTATTCAGAGAGGAACAGTGTACATGAAAACCCTTCATTCAGCCCTAGGGGTGATAGAGTCTTGAGTTTGTATATCCAAAACCTCTTTATCTGTAGCAGTTTTTTGTCTAGATCCCCTCCTCTAGGTCCGAGTGTGACTTTTTCGATGCCACAGAAACTAATTCCCTCTGCGGAACCTCTATGGTATAGTTTCAAGTGTTTAGAGATGGGGGTTTCAATCAGTCTCCTCGGATTAACCGAGTTCACATGTTCTCGGATCCTACACTTAAAGTTGCGGATGGTTTTCCCAACATATAGTTTCTTGCATGAGCATGTAAGGAGGAAGGCCAGACCCTTTGAGTGACAGTTGAAGAATGTGTTTACATTAAATTCATATGTATTCATGGAGTCTGAGAGTTTTTTGGATGGTCGAAGAATACATTTACAGGCTTTACACCTACCGCATTGGTAGGTGCCTGACACCGGAGATTTGAGCCATGTAGATTTATTAGTGGTGGTTTTGAGGTGGTTAGGGACTAGAATATCTTTAATATTCCGACCTCTTCTTGCTTTCACTGAGACTTGGGGAGTTATTACTTTACGTATGTGAGGGTCCCGATGAAGTAGGGGCCAAGAATCTTGAGTACTGAATGCCAACCGTTATCAAAATTCCCCATGCATTTAATATTTTCTTGTGTAGATTCCCTAGTTGGGTCCTCTATCAGCAGTTATTTATGATCGTCTAAAAGTGCATTCTTTAAACATCTATTTGGATAAACCTTATTTTTACATTGTTCTTTAAGAACCTTAGCCTTATTCTTAAAGTCCTCCATTGTAGAACAGGTACGTCGAAGACGCAGATATTGTCCTACTTTTATGGGCAGGTGGGTGATAACTATTCCAGTTCAGGAAGTTGTTGGTTGCGGTGGGTTTCCGAAATAGTGTAGTCATCAAATATCCCTCATCTGTAATTATAATGGTGATATCCAGAAAATTGATCTTTCTCCCATCTATTTCAAAGGTGAGTCTAAGATTGATATCATTATGATTAAGTGTCTCAACAAATTCTTTGAAGACTTCAGTGGTGTTAGTCCATACTATTACGATGTAATCCATATATCTTTTCCAAAGTCTGATATATCTAATATATCCCTCCAAATGGGGCCCAAACACAGTGGTAATTTCCCACCACTCCAGGTGAAGGTTGGCATATGAGGGGGCACAAGCCGTCCCCCTCACCTGGTGGTAGTCTCTCCCCTGGAAGATGAAGTAATCGTGCGTGAGAATAAAAAGCATCAAGTCCTGAACAAATTGATTATGTCTTTTTGGGGCTGTTGGACAGATGTCAAGGAAGGCTTTTAGGTGTGCCAAGCCCACCTCATGTGGAATAGAGCTATACAGGCTCTTCACGTCCAGACTGCATAAGATAGTGTTATCAGGGAGTTGTACTCCATGTAGGGTGTTTAGGGTGTGTTTGGTATCTCTCAGATATGAGGGGAGGTCAGTGACTGTTTTTCTTAGGATCTGGTCTACATAAATGATCACATTCTGGGTTGGACTGGAATTACCTGAGACAATCGGTCTACCACGGAGTACAGGCTGCCGTTTATGTAATTTAGGGAGTAAATAAAATGTAGCAGTTATGGGATTTTTTATAAACATAAAAATATTCATCTTTGGAGATAAGTGACAGTGAAAAGGCTTCATCTATAATATTTTTCAATTCTGACAAATTTTTTTTAGTGGGGTCTCCACTTAGTATTTCGTAGGTATCTCTGTCCTCGATTAGTCATTGTACCAAAGAAATATAATGTCTTGTCTAAGACTACTGTATTACCACCTTTGTCGGAGGGCTTAAAGATATTACTGTAGGAGTGCATCCCAAGATCTTTTTTATTCAGTTTTTCTATCTCACTGCAGGTTAGTTCTAAAAATAAGTCAATGTATTTGAATTCTGCAAGGTGTGGAGTAAATATACTTTTCTTTTTGAGTTGTGTAAAAGGAGGTTGTGGGTTCGTGGGAATGTCATTACTAGACAAAAGGTCTACAAGCGTGTCTAGTACGCAGATATCAGAGGGCTGTAGGCCCAGATTTTTTGCTCTTTTTTCTTCTCTCATGCGATGGATAAAACTCTCTGCAAAGTAAGGGCTATACATTGACAGTATATTTGTCAGCAGGACAATTTCTTGCAAAACCAAAATGAGGTACCAATAGGGGAAGGACAAAGATATGGTCAGAATAGCAGAAAGTTGGTCAAGACAGCACAGGCTCATAAACTGATATTCAGACTGAAAGTTCAGACAACAAGGTAACTTGTAATAACACTGGTGTAGCACCTAGGAAAGCATAATACAACTGAGTAATCTGAGCGACTGTCAAATACATAGAGGGAAGGAGTGGGTAGCTCCCCTATATCAGCGACACTCCCCCAATACACTAAATCTCCATTTACCATTAAATATTGCCAACAGAGAGGTGGACCACGAGGAGGATTGGCAGCCACCTCTGTAAGCCTATGGGGAGCTGCATTCAGGCTGGTATGTTAGCCTCTGCATCTATACAGAGGTTGATCCTAGAATTTGGAAGAGCGCCACACTAGGAGGTGCCGAGGTGGAGCCAAACTCCATCTGGGACTCCGGCGGCCAGTGCGCCACCTCCTAGAGCAAAGAGGGTGTCAGGTGAACAGCAGGGATATGACATCCATGTGGTGCATGACCAGCACTTGTATAGACCCCTTGCACCACTGGGTCGGGGTGTGGGGGAGTAGCAATATTCAACAAGTCGTGAAACCACTGGAAACACATATCATTAGGAAAATATAAAAAAATATGTTATCATTGCAGCACTAAAAACTAGATGTAAATTTAAAAATATTTTAATAAGGAGCACTATAGGGTCAAGAACACAAACATGTACTCCTGACCCTATAGGGTTAAAACCACCATCTAGCATCCCTGTCCTCCTCATGCCTCCCTAAATATAGTAAAATCTTACTTGTATTCAAGATTGCAGCTGCTTGCTTTGTCCCTGTTTCCTTTAGACCTGCCCACTGCCTGCTGGTAGCAGAAGTGGTAGCCTGATCCAATCACAATGCTTCCCCATAGGATTGGCTGAGAATGACAAAGAGGCAGATCGGGACAGAGCCAGCACAATTCAAACACAGCGCTGGCCAATCAGCATCTCTTCATAGAGATGAATTGAGTCAATGCATCTCTGTGAGGAAGGTTCAGTGTCTGCATGCGGAGGGAGGAGACACTGAATATTTGGATGCATTTTAGGCAGCCATGACCCAGGAAGGATCTCTAACAGCTATCTGAGGAGTCGCCAGTGAAGTTAGCACTAGGCTGTATTGTAAACACTGCATTTTCTCTGTTTACAGCAAAAAGCCTAAAGGTAATGATTTTACTCACCAGAACAAATTTAATAAGCTGTAGTTGTTCTGGTGACTGTAGTGTCCCTTTAAGTAAGTGCAGTGTAAGGAAACCAGGATGTCCCCCCTTTTATTCTTATTTAACAGCCCACAACCAGTGGCCATAGGCAGGGGCATTTTAGCCAGTCACCTGGAGCATCACTCTGCGGCGCGCGAGGGAGCTGAGCAGAGCGCTCAGGGGAAAGTGCTCCCTCGCTAGCGCTGGCCGACCGACCAGCAGCCCCACTAGATGCCAGGGAGAGAGAAATCACCACCCCCAGCATTCCCAAAGGTAAAGGGGGTTAAATTAAAAAAAAAGTGAGTGTGTTAATGTACGTGAGTGTGTCTGTGTGTGTCTGTTAGTGTGTGTGTCTGTTAGTGAGTGTGTTTGCCTGTTAGTGTGTGTGTCTGTTAGTGTGTCTGTGTGTGTTTGTTAGTGAGTGTGTGTTTGTCTGTTAGTGAGTGTGTGTGTCTATTAGTGAGTGTGTGTCTGTGAGTGAGTGTGAGTGTGTGTCTGTTAGTGAGTGTGAGTGTGTTTGTCTGTTAGTGAGTGTGTGTCTGTTAGTGTGTGTGTCTGTTAGCGAGTGTGTGTTTCTGTTAGCTAGTGTATGCGTATCTGTCAGTGAATGTGAGTGTGTGTATTTAGAAGGCGGGGCAGGGGGGAACAGTTGGGTGGGGGTTGGGGGGGGGAGGCACCTGAGTTTTGTCCTGCCTAGGGCAGCACAAAACCAGGATACACCACTGGCCATAGGTGGGGCATGGGGTTGGACACTAATCTGTCCACCTCTCAGTAATTAATTTAAAGCCCACATCCCATGCCCCACGGGGTGGCGCCTTTCTACAGATTTGGCAGAGCAAAGAGCATGTTTTTAATCGTCTTTTGGGTAGACAGCGCTGTTTGAAAGACAGACAGAGAGCTGGTTCTAAAAGCTCTCAAGCTCTCAAGCTCTCACAAGTGTGAGTAGGAGTTTGCAAACATATCTGATTATTGGTGTAAGTAAAATTACACTGCCTTGTATATTTTCTTTTTATTTTCATGCAAAAGTCCCAGTTAGTCCTGCAATGTAAATCATTGCAGTTTTTGAGAAACAGCTACTAGAGGAACTCTGAGTTCCTTAAATAGGTCTGCATGAGGACATCCAGCGTCAATTAAATCACAAAAGGATAGCAATGCTTTCCTATAGAGCGGTCCTAATGTGTTCACAGTGCTCGCCACACATGTGCATTAAGTGCCCCTGTCGCCTGACGTTGGAGGAGGCAGAGCGCCAAGGGACATTTGTGCTGAAATCGGGTATTTAAATATTAGGGGGAGGTGGGGGTCAGAGGGCACTATAGTGTTCCGAACACAGATTTGTATTCCTAACAATATAAAATCCCTTTAAAGTGATGGAGCAAATTAGAAACAGTGTTATTATATGCATGTTTTGGTTTGGTTTGGATAGATGATAGTGCTCCATTGTATGATATGAGCCTAATGTCCCCCCCCCTCCCCCCCCTGTGAAAAATGACACAGAGCACTCTGATTGGCTGGATTTCAAGCTAACCAATCAGAGTGCTCTGTGTCATTTTACACAGCATGGGAAAGTTCTTTGGAATTTTCCCACGCCGGGGGGAGGACATTAGGTCCAGTATTAGGTGCAGTATTGTTGTTACAGAAATGAAAAACCCTTCCATTGAGTTTATGTGGGTTTAGGAGCCAAGCTAATATTTTCTTTTTGAAAATAAGGATTAATAGACAAAAACTGCACTTAACATAGGTAACTGCAATTTACCCAACACATTGCACAAAACATATGCTCATGGAGTTGCTGTTTAACATAAATAGAGTGACATAAACTTGAAGATGACATAGTGCAGAGCAGTGCTTACTTAATATTGACTGTTATACTTTATTGACAAGGGACTTTTTAAATAATTACCAATGTGCTTAGTTGGCTTATCAATATTTATGCTTGGCAGGCTTTTTGCATAAACAAAATAAAAACCTAAGACACATAATTAATACTATATTTTACATTTGGAATTCCACTTGAAATAGCTGTCTCGATGGAACAAGATAACTTGGCGCAGTAGCATATGTCTAAATGTATTTTTTTGACAGTTCATGTTAAAATCGCCTTGTCTTGTGATGTCCGATGGCATTGTGAGACATTGTTGGGTGAGACAGAATCCTGAGAGATGCTAACACTTTGATAGCATGCTAAGCATATATCATTTCCAGCTAGGCCTAATATAATTAATCTGTGTTTTTTCCCTCTCTGCTATAAATAGAAAGACTGTGCTACTCCAACCAGTTCTATTCATAATTAATTAGAATGCGAGGGAGAGAGAAGGGGGAAAAAACACATAATTACAAGCTTCAAGTGAGAGCATTCATTATCATGCTAATGTACACTGTAGAATGGCAGCACCGTTGCTCCAATTATTTTGCAGTGATGTGTGCCACTATTACATCAAACCTAGTTCACTTGTGTGCCACTATTACATCAAACCTAGTTCACTAGGTCCTTAATGCAAGCATTAGATAAGTTAATCACAACGAAACATCATCTTAATGTTTTTGATAGTAGTAAAAAAAAACAACAACCTATGCATGCTTATACTTGGTTACCCTTGAAAAAATGGATTTGTGCAGCACAAATATTTAGGAATTCATTATTTATCCAGCTGTTTGTGGTTCTGTGTATTATTCTATATTTACCATGGTGAAACTATTATGTTTGCTTTAGAAATTTAGAGGTTTATTTTTTTAATACTCTCTGGTTGTAGCATTCAATGTGCCCAAACATCAGTACTATTTTACGTTGTTGTTGCTGTTGCAATTTAATTCAGGGGTGTTTCTGGGGCGTGGAGGGGCTCACATGGGCTGGAGATTGGAACACGTTAAACATTTGTTTGATAGTCCAGAGTCCCTTGTAATGATTAGAGAGAAATGTACAAATCCAATTACATAATTTGAGTAGTAAATTAAATGCATCATATTTTGGATTTAATTCATTTATAGATTTGATGTCACATTGTGACCATGTTAGGATTAACGGATTGACACATAGTTTATCAATCTCTGTGGGAATGGCCATATACCATAGCAACATCTCTGATGTAATACAGCTGCTTTCTGGGTGATACGGGCTATGTTACTCTATGTGCAGTGTTTGGTGGCTTTGTTACCTGTTGTGTGTCTGGCTTCATAGCCAGCTATGTAACAATGCATTTGCAAAGTATAGAAAATTCAGAGTCCAAGTGGATTAGTGTTGCGTACGCTACATGTCACATGTAATTCATTATAGCAATGTAAATTCAGCTTTTCTCATTAGGACGAATACATTTTTAGCTCCAAGCTCATGAAACCCAAAATCCAGCATTGAATGGCTGGTGGGAGCACGAATGCACAAAAATTGTAATAGAGGGTTGGAAGCCATTAAAATCAGATAATATTCTTTATGGCTCAGTGGGCTTAGGGGGCAACCAGCTGTGACCACAGCCATTTTAGTGCCTTTTCGTCAGCTTATTGTACAGTAGGCACAGGAAGCCAGTACAAATGGTGTCCCCAAATAAGATGTTTATGCAGTCACCCCATCCATTGACTGAACTACCTATCCCATTGGATGCCTAGTCATAAGACATGTCAGGCAGGGGTAATGCAAAGTGTCTGGCTTGTGCCATTCTGGAAGTGGAATTCTTTAGATATTTCACTCTCATTAATAGCTGACTTCTTGGTATTCCAGCTTTTTGGGGACTGCTGATCTCATAACGTTAACACAGCTATTGGTGGCTTTAGATAATCTGATATTATACTATAGGGTAATTTGACAGTGTAATATAATCTGTGGATATACTACTGTTGTCTGCTTTCCGCAGGATGCCATCAGTATGTCCCAAAGTGAATGCAATGCAACCAAGTGATTTCTGTTTAATTGCATGTGTAATATTTTCCTATAAATTATGTTACAGAAAATAAAACAATATACTACAGAATATGTACTCCAGTAAGGAATTAAAAGTGCAAATAATAGGAAATAGGTTAAGAAAAAAAAGCTAATGTGAAAAAAGTATTAGACAGTGGGAATTAAATAGTTGAATAATTCCAAATATGCAGGTTGTAGTTTGCAGGAAATATTAACCCAATGAGTACTTTGCAGTCCTGTACTAAAATAATATAAAGTAACGGGCACCGGAAGATATATTTCCCTAGAACCATAAAAGTCAAGGTATTTTCTACAGTAAGAATGTCTACTGTAGCCTATAGTGATAGATATTACTCACTCACTATCCTGAAATAAATGTATCGTTTAATAAATACAAATCCCTTTAGGGCATTCATATTTGCAGCCAGGCTTTTTTGATGGTGAAATGTGTTATGATAAAGATTTATGATTAAGTTAAAGAATGGTATAGCAAAATAATAAAATCTAAATTTTAGGACTTGAAAAGATGTGACTAGGCAGCCAAGTCAAAAGCCTTGTGTGAAAGAATCTCAGGCAGAGGTAATAGCTGTTATAGCCATGTAGATCCTCTTTATTAACCCCTTCAGGACGGAGTCAATAGTGCACGTTCTGATCAAAACAAAACGTAAACAAAAACTGGAATTTGCGCTATATGTCTGTTCAACCGTAATTCACCGCTGTCACATTAAGTGCACCCACACTTATTATATATCATTTTGTTCAGGAGAAACAGGGCTTTAATTTCATATCAAATATTTAGAGATGAAACATAATTTATTATGAATAAAATTAAAAAAACTGTGAGAAATTTAATTTTTTTTTTAAAAATGTATAGTTCCGCCTCACATTTTAGCTGTAAATGTCATAATACTGTTAGGTTTTACTGCAATAAATGCACATATTTGTAATCAGTGATGTCTCACGAGTACAACAGTACCCCCCATTAACAGGTTTTATGGTGTTTTGGAAAGTTACAGGGTCAAATATAGAACATTCCATTTTCAAATTGAAATTTGTCAGATTAGTAATGTTACCTCTGAGACGGTGTGGTAGCCCAGGAATGAGAATTACCCCCATAATGGCATACCATTTGAAAAAGTAGACAAGCCAAGGTATTGAAAGTGGGGTATGTTTAGTCTTTTTAGTAGCCACTTAGTCACAAAGACTGGCCAAAGTTAGCGTTCATATTTATTTTTGTGTGAAAAAAGCAAAAAACTAATATTTGGCCAGTGTTTGTGACTAAATGGCTACTAAGAAAGACTGGACATGCCCCACTTGCAATACCTCGGGTTGTCTACTTTTGCAAATGGTATGCCATCATGGGGGTAATTCTCATTCCTGGGCTACCATATGCTCTCAAAGGCAACATAACCAATCTGGCAAATTTCAATGTCAAAAAAATGAAATGCAAGCCTTATATGTGACTCTAACTTTCCAAAACACCATAAAACCCGTACATGGGGGGTACTGTTATTCTCGGGAGACTTCACTAAACACAAATATTAGTGTTTTAAAACAGTAAAACATATTACAACAATAATCTAGTCCATAAAAGTGCCGTTAGTTTGTAAAAAATGCAAAAAACGTAAATTTTACTTAAAATATCATCGTTGTGATACAATTTACCAGTTGAAAAAACAAATATATGAGTTCAGCGAAGTCTTCCGAGTAAAACAGTACCCACTATGTACAGGTTTTATGGTGTCTTGGAGAGTTACAGGGTCAAATATAGTGCTTGCGAATTAAATTCTCTGCACTTTCTCCCTGTGTTGTCAGGCATGTCAATCAAATTTTAATTAATCAAATCACACAATTATGTTAAAAGATTACTTAAATATCCCCACCTAACAAAGACTTTCAACCACGCTATAGCCCAGAAATCCCTTCCAAAAGAGATGCTATTGGCTCACATAATTACGCTGCCAAAGCCCAATAAACCACCCACGACGCCGAAAAATTTTCGGCCTATATCACTCCTAAATACAGACGCGAAGCTCTTTGCCAAACTATACGCCACGAGACTGGGACTAATCATACCACACATCATTCACAACGACCAGGTGGGATTTGTAAAAGGGAGACAGGGGTCAGACAACACAAGGAAGGCCATAAACCTGCTATACAAACTACAAACACAAAAAGAGGGGGGATTGTTCCTCTCTCTAGACGCCGAGAAGGCTTTTGACAGGCTACACTGGGGGTTTCTAAAAGCAGTCTTACGGAAGTTCGGAATACCGGACGAATTTGGAGCAGTGGTAGACGCATTATACAGCTCACCCGAAGCACGAGTGTTAAACTCGGGTTTCCTGTCGGAGCCGTTTCGGCTCACTAACGGAACGAGGCAAGGATGCCCATTATCGCCACTATTGTACATCCTGGCCCTAGAACCACTAGCCACGCAATTCAGGGAAAATAGCAATATACACGGGATACAAGTGGGGAAGAAGGAATACAAAGCAGGACTGTTTGCGGATGACATAATGCTGACAATCACGCAACCTCACATCTCACTACCAAACATTCTTACTGAAATAAAGGAGTACGGGGACCAATCTTACTATACATTGAACGTTACCAAAACTCAGGCCATGGGGATAGGGATGACACAAGCATCACTAGACAGGCTAAAAGATAACTTCCAATTCGACTGGAGGGAGGATTACATCACTTTTTTAGGTCTAAAACTGCCAAAACACCCTCACCAACTGATGCAACTAAATTACGGCAAACTCCTGAAGGAAAGCGAAGAAACACTGAAAAGTTGGGAACACAAATTTCTGTCTTGGGTGGGTAGGCTGACTGCCCTGAAAATGATCTTACTCCCCAAGTTCCAATACCTTATCAGAACACTGCAGATTTTCCTCCCAAACAAATACCTAACCAAACTGCAACGCATATACACATCATTTGTATGGGCACACAAGAAAATAAGAGTGGCGTCAACAATTCTGAGCAAACCCACCTCCCAAGGAGGCCTAGGCCTGCCAACCGTCCGGCTATATTATGAGGCCGCCCTCCTGTCCACTAGTCTTACTCTACACACAGGGAGCAACAAGCCCCAATGGGCAGAGATGGAGGCTGCAGGGATATACCCGGGGGGCATAAAATACGTATTCTGGGTACCTCACAAATTCTGTGAGTGTGTGTCTGTGAGTATGTATGTGTGTGTGTCAGTGTGTCTGTGAGTGTGTGTCTGTGAGTATGTGTGTGTGTCTGTGAGTATGTGTGTGTGTCTGTGTCTGTGTGTGTGTCTGTGTGTGTGTTTCTGTGAGTGTGTGTGTGTTTCTGTGAGTGTGTGTGTGTTTCTGTGAGTGTGTGTGTTTCTGTGAGTGTGTGTCTGTGAGTATGTATGTGTGTGTGAGTGTGTGTGTGAGTGTGTGTCTGTGAGTGTGTGAGTGTATGTGTGTGTCTGTGAGTATGTATGTGTGTGTGTCTGTCAGTGTGTGTGTGTGTACATATATATATATATATATATATATATATATATACATATACACACACACGCAGAGCCGGCGCTATCTGAGTGCCGGCTCTGCTCTAAGCCTTCATGGGCCGGCGGGGAGACCAAAGATCTACCTCACCGGCCCACAGCAGCATGGAGGGAGGCAGTAGAGGACCCAGGGAGCTCTAGACAGAAGCTCCGCCAGGTTCCTCTCGCGATATCTGAGCGTTGCTGCGGCAACGCTCAGATCTCGTGAGAGTTAACTATAGCCCCGCAGGCTAGAGGTCACTCTCCACTGGACCACCAGGGATGGCACATGGCAGCAAGGATTTACTAATCTGCCAAATCCCTCCAAACATACAGCACACACACATACAGCACCTACACACATACAGCTCACACACACACACACAGTACACTAACCGCACCCTCACAAACACACACAGCACCTTTAAAAAAACACAACACCCTCACACACAGCACACTAACAGCACCCTCACAAATAGCACCCTCACAGGACAAACATACACACACAAACAGCACAGTCACAAACACGCACCCTCACACACACATAACACTAACAGCACACAGCACACTAACAGCACACACAGCTGTGTGTGTGTGTTTATATATATATATATATATATATATATATATATAGAGAGAGAGAGAGAGAGAGAGAGAGAGAGAGATACATACACACGCGCGTGGCGTGTGTTTGTGCTTTAGGGTGCACACCCTAATGCAATTGGCTGCGCACGCCTATGCTGGTGACCTCTCCTCCCCCGCCGATGTCGGCTTCCGAGTGGAGCGGAATGCGCATGCGCGGCAAGAGTCACGTGCACATTCAAAAAGTCCATAGGAAAGCATTTCTCAATGCTTTCCTATGGACGTTCTGCACCCTGAATGCGATTTTCGCATCCAGCGTTGCAGAAGCGCCTCTAGCGGCTGTCAGGAAGACAGCCATTAGAGGCTGGATTAACTCTGCAATGTAAACATAGCAGTTTCTCTGAAACTGCTATGTTTTTCTTTCCATTTATAGTTTTTATTAATATTTTAACAAGATAGTACATACATCGTAGAGCATTGTTTTACAGAATAGTCTTAAATATTGTTATTTCGACATTTAGTACAGCAGTTGCGGTCAATAATAATTGAGAGCGTCCACTAGCCATTGTTATGCTCTTTGTAGAATGAATACAATATGAATTAAGTTAACTAACTGGGGAGTGGGAAAGGGTACAGAAAGGAAAGAGGGAGTAAAGGGGGGGGGGGGATGCCCTGGTCTATGTCCACATTGGGCTGTAGCTTGTTCGCCTTTCTGTGCACATCAGCTGTCCGATATCAGTTGTGGGGTCCCGTGTGTGTGCTGTGCCGTGGGGATGTTGTGTAATGTGTTTTGTGGGATGCCCTGTGAGATGTTACTGCTAGGTCGCCTGAGGTGTGAGCCAACTGGCCCAGTCTTTCTCATATTTCTCTATGCATCCGTTTGTTTTGCTAGCCATCCTCTCATATGCGCTTATTTGGTCCATTCTGGATCGTATATTGTCTATTGGGGGGATCTGTGTGCTCTTCCAACTGCCAGCCAGGGTTATTTTAGCTATCGTGAGGATGTTCAAGATTACCTTTTTATGGGGGTGTAGAGATAGTTCTGGGATGATATGAAGTATGAATTTTTCTGCATGTGGTGCAATGAGAAGCTGTGTCCTGTGAGAGATCATGGTCTGGACTTGGTTCCAGAATGTTTTAAGCTTGGTGCAGCTCTAGAATATGTGGAGCATCTTTCCAATGCCAGTGCCGCATCTCCAGCATAATTCCGAAGAGCCTGTGTACATCTTCGCCAGTCTGTGCGGCACTAAGTTCCACCTCATTGTTATTTTGCAGTAAGCCTCCCACAGCGAGAGACTGCGTGAGGCTTGTTTGGTTTGTGCTAATGCTGTATGCCATTCTGTTAAGGAGAACTGGTTACCCATGTCTCTTTCCCATTGTATCATATATTTCAGTTTATCTGGGTTTGCGTTTGTGAGGAGTTCATAGTAGCATAGAGCTAGTGGTTTGGCTGATTTGCCTAAGAGTATCTGGTGGGGTGTGATGGCCTTGGCAAAGGATTTGCCCGTGATGTTCTTGAAACAGTTCTGTATTACATTTTTAACCCTTAAGTAAAGGTAGGGGTCCCTAGGTTCCAGGTTTAGTTCTCTTTGAAGCTCGGGAAATGGTTTCCTCGCACCCTTCGCCTGCCATCTCCCTAGCTGCAATTCTGGGGAACTGGCTGCTAATGCTTTGATCGGGGCTTCTTTGAGGAGCTGTGTCGGATCCACAGTGAAGCGCCTTTTTATTCTGGGTTCGGGGAATGGAACTTGTCCATAAGTGATGACTCAGATTTTGTGTACCTAAGCATGCGCTTTCGAGTGGGGGCCAGAGTGGACAATGGGAGGGTTTGTGGATGCGTAATAGTCTTATCCCTTGTGCCAGAAGGGATGCCCTATAATAAGCTTTTATGTCCGGTAGACCCAGTCCCCCTTTTGTGTAGGTGAGCCCCATGCAGCCCTTAGCTACCCTGGGCGGCTTTTTTTTCCAGATGTGAGCGTTGATGCCGCTTTGAAATTGTTTAAGCAATGAGTTCGGGAGAGTTATGGGAAGGGTTCTGAAGAGGTAAAGTATATGTGGTTAATTCGGCCTAACCATGATACCTCCAGATTCTCCCAGTTCCTGAGTGTATTTTTAATTTTGCTGAGGATTGGGTAGTAGTTTTCTTTTGTTATGTTTTGAGTGTATTTAACTAGTTTCACTCCTAAGTATTGGAGGGAGGACGTGCTCCAGTCGAATGCGTGGCCGCTTTTTAATGCATCCAGAGTGGTACGTGGCAGGTTTATAGGCAGTGCTTGGGTTTTGGCTAGGTTGTTCTTATAATATGAGATTTTCCCATACCTCGTCAACGTTTCAAGGAGGGGGGGCATGGAGGACCCAGGGTTCGTGATGAACAGTAGAATGTCATCAGCGAAAATAGCTAGTTTTTTAGTTCCTCCCAGTGTAATTAGACCTTGTATGGATGCATCCTGTTTTATGCTTCTGATTAAGGGTTCTAAGCATAGAATGAAGATTAAGGGGGAAAGAGGACATCCCTGCCGGGTGCCATTGCGAATGTCGAATTGGCGGGAGATGAACCCAGTGCTAAAAACTTTAGCGGATGGGTGTTGGTATAGTGCCAGTATGCTTGATCTAAAAGCAGGTGGGAACCCCAACTGCGTTAGAGTGCGAGCCATATACCTCCAGTGTAGCCGATCAAAGGCCTTTTCGGCGTCTAATGCAAGTAGTAGTCCAGCTTGATGTGATTTGTTGGCCCATTCTATCAAATTTAGGAAGTGCCTGGTGTTATCTCCTACCTGCCTGCCCTCACGAAGCCTGCCTGTTCTTCTGAAACGAGGTCTGGGATGATGGGCTTGAGTCTGGACGCTATGAGTTTAGCATAGCGTTTGGTGTCTACGTTTAATAAGGAGATTGGGTGTAGGTTTGCGCAATGGGTGGGGGTTTTGTTAGGTTTTGGCAGTGTCACTAGATCCGTCTCCAGCATTTCTTTGGGCATGGATCCGCATTCTTTGATATGATTAAATAGTTTAGTGAGGGGCGCCGTTAATTGGTTTGCTAATTTGACATAGTAGCAGTTGGTGAGCCCGTCTGGGCCTGGGGCCTTTTGTTTGGGGAGAGATGTTATAGCTGCTGGGACTTCCTCTTCTGTGAAGGGACTTTCAAGGGAGGCGCACTGTGCCTGTGTCAGGCATGGTAGAGGCGTCTTCTCTAGGAAGGAGCTTATTTCCTCCTCATTTGGCTGGTGGGTGTTGGGGTCTGTCTCTAATTGGTATAGTGATGCGTAATAATTCGCCAATTCGTTCACTATGTCTTGGGGATTGTATAGCTTGTCCCCAAGAGGTTATGTAGGGGATTTTTGATTGTAATTTAGTCTGTTTTGCTTTCCTAGCTAGGAGTTTTCCCGCCTTTTTGCCTGTCACATAATAAACTTGTTTTAGAGATCTGTCTTTCTGTTGTTATTAGTTGTTATTAGTTGTAGGTTGTGTAAGGCCATTCGGATGGACATTTGTTTGTGTGTGGTTATCGTGGGTTTCTTTTTATGATTGGTTTCCACCTTGGCCAACTCCTGTGCCAGTTTTCCCATCTCAGATTGACGTGATCTCTTTACCCTAGCATCTAATTGGATGAGCAAACCCCTCATGACTACTTTATGGGCCAACCACTGAGTGGAAGTAGAAGTTTGACAATCTGTGTGATTGGAGAAGTATTCTTCCACGTGGGTCTTTATCTCTCGGAGTGACTTGGGATCATCTAATAGGCTGTCATTGAGACGCCAGGTGCCCCGTCCTCTAGCTGGGTATGGAATTCTGAGGCCCACTTTTTGAGGCGCATGATCGGACCACGTTAGTGGCCCGATCTGTACCTGGATTGCAAAGGGTAAGGTTTTGACATCGGTCAGACAAAGATCAATTCTGCTATATGTCATGTGTGCTGCTGAATAATATGTGAAGTCTCTCCCATTAGGGTAAAGGCTCCGCCATACGTCGTAGAGGTCGTGTTCGTGCATAAGCTTTCTGAGATGGGAACTGTCAGGGTACCTGTTGGTGCTGAATCCAGGGAAGACATCCTCTCTGTTTAGGGGCTCCCTGCCCCTAGCATTTTGGCATATTCCGGCCGTTTTCGCGCCGGCCGCGCTAGCTCCTCCCCCTTTTATGACGCGACGGCTAGCGTCGACGTCATGACGTCGGCATTTACATGAAGTGCCGGGAACCGCTATTCCGGACCTTTTGGGGGCGTGGTCCCTATTTAGGTAACAGGGTATTTAAAGGAAACCTTTACTACTGCTCATTGCCCTGTCGTGGTTCTAGCTTGCTAGTCACTCAGCGCGTTCTTT
The DNA here is from genome assembly GCA_933207985.1 of Pelobates cultripes. NCBI lineage: Eukaryota > Metazoa > Chordata > Amphibia > Anura > Pelobatidae > Pelobates > Pelobates cultripes. The sequence continues at coordinate 216,921,989 of OW240916.1, read as the reverse complement.
ATCTTGTGTTTCTGGTTTTGACCCTTGCTTGTCTTTTGTCCTGTTGTCCTCTCCTCTCCTTTGACTCGGCTTGTATCTCGCTTACCTGTCCTCCGGCTCCCTCGACCTCGGCTTACCTTTTGACTATTCTTGCTTTGTCCCTACGTTAGTCCGGCCATTCTAAGGTCCGGTATACGTACCTCCTTCTGTCCGCACTCTGCGTATTGGATCCCTGTCAGTATCCTGACATTACGACAGGGCCAAATGGATCCTGCAGGTGCTAGTCCTCCTGACCCCAGATTTGAGGCCATGGACCATAGAATGGACCAAATGGCTTTAGCATTACAAACTTTGTTAACACGCTCCAGCACTCAGTCTGAAGAAATACGTTCCACTGCTAGCCACTCGCTAAGTACTGGTTTGGAAGTAGCCACTGTAGGCGCATCTTCCCATGTCACTTCACCGTTACGATATGGGGGTTCGCCTGATGCTTGTCGTGGTTTTTTAAACCAGATAAGCATACATTTCGAACTTCAACCCCGGGCTTACCCTACTGACAGGGCTAAAGTAGGCTTTATTATAACCCTGCTAATAGATAAAGCACTTAGATGGGCCAATCCCCTTTGGGAGAATGACAATCCTTTAGTCTACAACTACACTGCTTTTGTCACGGCTTTTAGAAGAACCTTTGACCCCCCAGGAAGGAAGATTAATGCGGCCAGATCCCTGTTACGCCTTAAACAACAAGATAGGACCCTTGTAGAATATGCTCTAGAGTTTAGATCATTGGCAGCAGAAGTGAAATGGAACGAACAAGCTTTTATGGATGTATTCTTGAATGGGTTGTCTGATGAAATTCTAGATGAGATTGCCAGAAGAGAACTTCCGGAAAATTTAGAGGATTTAGTATCCTTCATTTCCAGAATAGATGAACGCATGAGACAGAGGCAGAACACTCGGGAAAGAATTACTAGACTTCCTGTAAGACTCGCTCCCTCATTTCAGAACCCTGACTCCTATAATCCTACGCCACCAGAACCTATGCAAATAGGTAATACTCGCTTATCTGAGGCTGAGAGACAGTACAGAAGAAGGGAGGGTCTTTGTTTATACTGCGGGCAGAGAGGTCACCTACGTCTTAATTGCCCTAATCGTCCGGGAAACGCTCGCACCTAAGTTCCCTTAGAGGACGGGCCTTGGGTGTTTCATTACTGTCCTCTATGCATAATAAAAAGACCATAGGCTTCTGATTCCTGTCTCTCTAGCTTGGGAAAAGGGGTTTATTGCTACGATGGCATTATTAGATTCTGGAGCAGCAGAAAGCTTTATAGACCAAACTTTTGCTAATAAGCATTGTATCCCATTCCAATTGAGAGATACACCCTTGGCCGTTGAGGCCATAGATGGTAGACCTTTATCTGAACCAGTAATATTCCATGAGACTAAACCCGTTAAGCTTACTGTTGGTATTTTCCACGAGGAGTTGATTTCCCTTCTGTTAATTTCCTCCCCGGCAGTCCCAGTGGTGCTAGGATATTCTTGGCTCAAGCGACACAACCCTCAGATTGACTGGGAGGGTGGAGAAATCGTTTCTTGGGGTATGGGTTGTAGGAAAGAATGTCTGCAGAGAGTTACTTCTGTTTGCCCCGTAAACTCTTATGCTAACACTTCCCAATCCACAGATGTTCAGATACCATTACAATATCTAGACCTCAAATCTGTATTTGACAAGGGTAAGGCGGATACTTTACCTCCCCACCGGTCTTATGACTGTTCTATTAAACTTTTCCCTGGTACTATGCCTCCCAGGGGTACGGTATACCCTCTATCCACCAAGGAAAACTTGGTTTTAGAGGAATATATCAAGGAGAATTTAGACAAAGGATTTATTAGAAAGTCTTCTTCTCCGGCGGGGGCGGGTTTCTTTTTTGTAGAAAAGAAAGACGGTACCTTACGTCCTTGTATAGACTATCGGGGATTGAACAGAATTACTATCAGGAATGCTTACCCTATTCCTTTGATTACTGAACTCTTTGACAGACTAAAGGGCTCGAGTATTTTTACCAAACTTGACTTGAGAGGAGCATATAACTTAGTGCGAATTAAACAAGGAGATGAATGGATGACAGCATTTAATACCCGTTACGGGCATTATGAGTATACTGTAATGCCGTTTGGGCTTTGTAACGCCCCGGCCGTCTTCCAAGACTTAATCAATGAGGTTCTTAGAGAATTCCAACATGAATGTGTAATTGTATATTTGGATGATATACTAATCCATTCTAGAGACATTAATTCACATCATAGACAAGTCAGGAAGGTATTACAGAAACTTTTACAACATGGATTGTATTGTAAATTGGAAAAATGTAGCTTTGACCAGTCTCAGGTAACTTTCTTAGGTTACGTAATTTCCAAAGACGGGTTTATGATGGACCCGACCAAACTAAAATAGATTTTAGATTGGCCTTTACCTAAGGGACTCAAAGCCATACAAAGATTTCTTGGATTTTC
>OW240916.1:216886246-216919396 GCA_933207985.1 Pelobates cultripes | reverse complement strand
GGCCAGCTGAATCTCCCTCCCCATTGTGCTGCGTTTAGTAGCTATGTGTACCACGTGTGACATTTCATGCATAACATTAGATTCTATATCCTATACACAATACATTGATGCTGTGGAATATGTGCAGGGTACCCCACCATAGTCCACATATGCAGGGGTAAAAATATTTGGCATGGTGCACATTGCGTGATTCTCATACTCACGACCTAGGTGACTGAGCAGAGACACCGCCCTTTGTGGTATTAGTCCAGTTATATACAGGGTGGGAAAGTTGAAGATTTTCAGGTCGAGGGTTTAGTCCGAGCAGGGGGTCTTCCGAGTTCCTCAGGCCTTGTTGGGCGAGCCCGCCAGTTGCCACTCGGTGTGCATGCGCTTCGGGGATTCGGTGGAAGGGACAGTCGGTGATCTCAGAGGGAATAGTCCCCATTCTTTCAATAGCCTCATTCCCACCTCCGGTTCGTTAGCGATGTGGGTTCTACCATTCCTCCAGATAAGTAGTTTAGTCGGGTAGCCCCAGCGGTATTGTATTTCGTTGTTCCTGAGGGTTTTTGTGATGGTGATAAAGTCCCTCCTTCTGCCCATAGTAAGTGCCGACAGGTCCGCATACAGTTGGATGCCCGAATAGGGTTCCGGTAGCTTGGTAGCTTGGGACGGTTCCTCGCCGCTACCAGCAGTGATTCTTTAGATCTGTAAAAATGGAAGCACGCTACCACATCACAGTTATTAATTATACTGTGAGTGCTATTTTACAAAACGTTAATCCCACGGCAGCTCCCAGGAGCATTCTTACACCATACAAAATATTACCACTACATCAAGCTTTAGTGGTTATGCAGCATTGAGTGCCCCTTTAACTAAGAGCATACGCTGCAACATAGCTGCTGAAAAAATTATACCCAAGCCCCAAGTGCCCCAAATGGCTATGTGTTGAGTTATTTTGAGGGGACAACAAATTTACACTGTTCTACAGGCTGCACATTTAATACTTTACATTGTAACAGAGTGTTATTTCTTCAGTGTTGTCACATGAAAAGATATAATAAAATATTTACAACAATGTGAGGGGTGTACTCACTTTTGTGAGATACTGTAGATACGGTATATATAAAATAAATTTTCTTACCTCTCCTGTGTGGTATGTTTATTCCTCATTCTCGGGTCCTCTACCAGAGGCCTGGGAGTTTGAGGGCTTTGCGCAATATCTTAGCTGTTCCTAGAACTGCACTCTTCTGGACAGCGATCTCAGATGTCCCACCTGGAATCTGTTGAAGCCACTCCCTCAACTTGGGAGTCACAGCCCCGAGTGCTCCTATCGTAACTGGGACTACTACTGCCTCCACTTTCCACATCCTTTCTAGTTCTTCTTTCAGTCCTTGGTATTTGTCCACCTTCTCATGTTCCTTTTTCTTGATGTTATAGGCACTGGGTATTGTCACATCCACAATGACTGCAGTCTACAGGAATGGACTACAGAAGAAATCAACCATATAAATACACACACACTGACGCACATGCAGATACACAGATACGAACATTGACACACATGCAGATGCGCAGACACACAGATACAAATACTGACAGACATATAGATGCACAGACACACAGATGCACACAAGGACACACAAACAGATAGAAACACTACATAAATACAGATAGAGACACACAAAGACACACATACAGGTAAAAAATTTTGCCACTCTCCAGTATCCTACCCTAGGGGCGTAGGAGGGTGGGTTCTGCTGGCTGGGGCTGTTGGGAGCTAGGAGCTTGCTCTCCAGGTCAGCCTCCCTGTCCTCTCTGCCTCCTCCTCTTGCTCGCACGGCTTGGTCTATGTTAGCTGGGAGGAAGTGATAGGCTCTCACTTCCTTCCTGCGTTGCGATATTACAGGAGCCCAATTGCTCTGTTAAAGCACCGAATAAACCAAACACATGTTTAAAGGAAATTAATTCCATATTTCATAATATCTTAATGGAGTTAATGTAAACTAGGTTAAAAAAGGAAACATATAAATGTTTGTCAACATAGAGGTGAGTCAGGTCCACAGTTTGAATAGCAGTTTTTGAACAGAATACTGTACAGTGACACAGTTTATACATAGTTATACATAGTTACATAGCTGAAAAGAGACTTGCGTCCATCAAGTTCAGCCTTCCTCACTTTTGTTTTTTTTGCTGTTGATCCAAAAGAAGGAAAAAAACAACCCAGTTTGAAGCACTCCCAATTTTGCAACAAATTAGGAAAAACAATTCCTTCTTGACCCCAAAAAAGGCAGTGAGATTAATCCTTGGATCAAGAAGCTATTACCCTACATTGAAAAATTATATCATTGAATATTCTGTTTTTGAAAGTATACATCTAGTTGCTGTTTAAACATTTGTACGGACTTTGATAAAACCACTTCTTAAGGCAGAGAATTCCACATCCTTTTTGTTCTTACGGTTAGAAAAAACTTTTCCTTTGCCTTAGACAAAATCTTCTTTCTTCCAATCTAAACGCATGACCTTGTGTCCTATGTAAAGTCCAGTTTGTGAATAGATTTCCATACAATGGTTTGTTTTGGCCCCGGATATATTTGTATAATGTTATCATATCCCCTCTGAGGCGACGTTTTTCTAAACTAAAGAGGTTTACATTTGTCAACCTTTTTTATAGCTGATATACATAGTTAACATAATTACATAGCTGAAAAGAGACTTGCGTCCATCAAGTTCAACCTTCCTCACATTTGTTTTTGCTGTTGATCCAAAATAAGGCAAAAAACCCCCAGTGTGAAGCACTTCCAATTTTGCAACAAATTAGGAAAAAAAATTCCTTCTTGACCCCAGTATGGCAGTCAGATTTATCCTTGGATCAAGCAGCTATTACCCTAAATTGAAAAATGTTATCCTTGAATATTCTGTTTTTGCAAGTATGCATATAGGTGCTGTTTGAACATCTGTATGGACTCTGATAAAACCACTTCTTCAGGCAGAGAATTCCACAGCTTTATTGTTCTTACAGTAAAAAAACCTTTCCTTTGCCTTAGTCGAAATCTTCTTTCTTCCATTCTAAACGCATGACTTCGTGTCCTATGTAAAGTCTGGTTTGTGCATAGATTTCCACACAATGGTTTGTATTGACCTCGAATATATTTGTATAATGTTATCATATCCCCTCTCAACCTGAGAATGAATGCCCTTATTCATGCATGACAATACCTTACTGGTCTTAGCCACTGCTGATTGACATTGCACATTGTTGCATAGTTTGTGGTCTATAACAGTTCCCAAGTCCTTCTCGTGTGTTGTTATCCCTAATTCGCTTCCATTAAGGGTATACGTTGCTTGTGTATTCTTTACGCCAAAGTGCATAACTTTGCATTTTTCAACATTAAATTTAATCTGCCATTTGAGCGCCCAGACCCCCAGTCTATCTAAATCCCTCTGCAGCAAAGTAATATCTTGCTCACATTGTATCACTTTACAGTGTTTTGTGTCATCTGCAAACACTGAAACATGACTTTCAATGCTTTTTTCAAGATCATTTATAAACATGTTAAATAGAAGGGGTCCCAGAACCGCACCTTGAGGGACATCACTTGCTCACTCTGTCCAGCTTGAAAATTTACCATTAATGACAACTCTCTGTACTCTATTCATAAGCCAATGTTTTTCCCAAGAACAAGCATTTTCATCTAGACCGATTTCCTAATCTATTGTGTCGAACTGTATCAAATGCCTTGTCAAACTCCAAATAGATCACATCCAGTGCAACTCCCTGATCTATACTTCTACTTACTTCTTCGTAGAATGCAATCAAGTTAGTTTGACATTACCTGTGCTTCATAAAACCATGCTGATTTTTCCTGGTAACCACGTTCTTCTCAAGGAATTCTTGAATACTATTCCTTAATAACCTTCCAAATACAGGGAGTGCAGAATTATTAGGCAAATGAGTATTTTGACCACATCATCCTCTTTATGCATGTTGTCTTACTCCAAGCTGTATAGGCTCGAAAGCCTACTACCAATTAAGCATATTAGGTGATGTGCATCTCTGTAATGAGAAGGGGTGTGGTCTAATGACATCAACACCCTATATCAGGTGTGCATAATTATTAGGCAACTTCCTTTCCTTTGGCAAAATGGGTCAAAAGAAGGACTTGACAGGCTCAGAAAAGTCAAAAATAGTGAGATATCTTGCAGAGGGATGCAGCACTCTTAAAATTGCAAAGCTTCTGAAGCGTGATCATCGAACAATCAAGCGTTTCATTCAAAATAGTCAACAGGGTCGCAAGAAGCGTGTGGAAAAACCAAGGCGCAAAATAACTGCCCATGAACTGAGAAAAGTCAAGCGTGCAGCTGCCACGATGCCACTTGCCACCAGTTTGGCCATATTTCAGAGCTGCAACATCACTGGAGTGCCCAAAAGCACAAGGTGTGCAATACTCAGAGACATGGCCAAGGTAAGAAAGGCTGAAAGACGACCACCACTGAACAAGACACACAAGCTGAAACGTCAAGACTGGGCCAAGAAATATCTCAAGACTGATTTTTCTAAGGTTTTATGGACTGATGAAATGAGAGTGAGTCTTGATGGGCCAGATGGATGGGCCCGTGGCTGGATTGGTAAAGGGCAGAGAGCTCCAGTCCGACTCAGACGCCAGCAAGGTGGAGGTGGAGTACTGGTTTGGGCTGGTATCATCAAAGATGAGCTTGTGGGGCCTTTTCGGGTTGAGGATGGAGTCAAGCTCAACTCCCAGTCCTACTGCCAGTTCCTGGAAGACACCTTCTTCAAGCAGTGGTACAGGAAGAAGTCTGCATCCTTCAAGAAAAACATGATTTTCATGCAGGACAATGCTCCATCACACGCGTCCAAGTACTCCACAGCGTGGCTGGCAAGAAAGGGTATAAAAGAAGAAAATCTAATGACATGGCCTCCTTGTTCACCTGATCTGAACCCCATTGAGAACCTGTGGTCCATCATCAAATGTGAGATTTACAAGGAGGGAAAACAGTACACCTCTCTGAACAGTGTCTGGGAGGCTGTGGTTGCTGCTGCACGCAATGTTGATGGTGAACAGATCAAAACACTGACAGAATCCATGGATGGCAGGCTTTTGAGTGTCCTTGCAAAGAAAGGTGGCTATATTGGTCACTGATTTGTTTTTGTTTTGTTTTTGAATGTCAGAAATGTATATTTGTGAATGTTGAGATGTTATATTGGTTTCACTGGTAATAATAAATAATTGAAATGGGTATATATTTGTTTTTTGTTAAGTTGCCTAATAATTATGCACAGTAATAGTCACCTGCACACACAGATATCCCCCTAACATAGCTATAACTAAAAACAAACTAAAAACTACTTCCAAAAATATTCAGCTTTGATATTAATGAGTTTTTTGGGTTCATTGAGAACATGGTTGTTGTTCAATAATAAAATTAATCCTCAAAAATACAACTTGCCTAATAATTCTGCACTCCCTGTACTTTTCCAGCTACAGAAGTTAAGCTCACAGGTCTATAATTTACAGGCAAGGATTTTGAACCCTTTTTGAATATAGGAACCACATCTGCCTTCCTCCAATCCTCCGGAACACTTCTTGAAAGAAAAGAATCTTGAAAGATTAAAAACAGAGGTTCACTTATTTCTACACTTAGTTCCTTAAGTACTTGTGGATGAATACCATCAGGCCCTCGAGCATAGTTTATATTAACTTTCTTTAGTTGCTGCAGCACCTTGTCTTGAGTTTTTTTTCTGCAAGTTTTTAGCAGCAATTATTTGCACATCTATTGCCATGGGTTCTTTCTTAATATATATGGAGGAGAAATAGTTATTTAAAATGTCTGCCTTTTCCTGGTCTTCATTAACTAACACCCCCATACCAGTTTTTTAGTGTACCTACACTTTCATTTTTTCAATTTTATATTTCATAATGAGATAATAATCCACTCCCAAGTATAGCTATGCTTTGGAGCATCCCTCTCTCCCTCTCTCCCTCTCCCTCCTTTCCTCCATCCCTCCCTCCCTCCCTCAAGAAATCATGTTCCCACAACTATCCCATAGCAGCACTGTGCCGATTTAAGATTGTGGTGTCCCGTAGCGTGTCGGTCCTATATTTTTAAATTGAGGCGTCTATGTTGCCGTCTTCTGCTTGTGTTATTTTTACTGTAATTACTTTGTATCATTGTATTTGTGTGTATATGAGCTATTATATTGTATATGTTCATTGGTAGTTTATGGTATCGTGTATGATACCTATGAATGTGGGCTGTGTATGAGAGCTGCTTGTGGAGTTTTGTGTGTGAATGGAAATGTCACATTGTGTGTTTGGTAGTGTGTGTATGTGAGGGGCTGTTTGGGGTATTGCATGTGGGGTTGTGTGCATGTATGTGGATTGTTAGCGGGTTACGTTTGTACAGATTGTGTGTATGTTTGTTTGTGGGCTGTTCGTATTATTTGTATGAGGGGAGGATTATTCTGCATTTCTGTGTATATCTAGCAGTGTGGGTGGCTTCCCTGGGTTCCAGGCTGGGCAGTTATAGGTCAAGGACAGGAGCTGCAATAGCAGCTGCAGGCTGCTCTACTACAGTGTGGATTCCCATTCACAAGTGCTGGGAGGAAGTGAGCTGAGATCACTACCTCTACGTGCTGCAATGCATAAATTAAGGATTGTCCTTCACCACATCTTCTTATTAGCAGATATCTGAAGTTTTACTGGGACTCCTGATAGGCCAGAGCCTGTTTGGCTCTAGCAGCCTTGAGTGCCGTGCAAAGAAATCTCTAGTGCCGTGCATGGCACTAGTGCTGTAGGTTGCCTACCCCTGTTCTAGAGTCTTGTGTATGACTAATGTTCAATTAACAGAGCAGGGGATGAGAATTTCTAAAGTAAACACACTGTGCTATAAGAACTGACTGAAAATGAAATAATTTTTTGTGATGGCCTTGTGAGTCACAGCCAGGGTATGTATAACTCAGGCTGCATATAGAGAAACAAATGTGATTTAAGTCTTAAATGGCAGAGTATTTATCAGTGAGACTGCATTAGCAAAATTGCGTCATTAAGCTAAAGTTGTTTTGGTACTTAGCGTATCCATTTAATTTCTATTTGTAGCTTGCATTCCAGAAGCGTATCTCTGAATATTTTAGTAAGTCTGTGTTTTAGTATATACAGTATACATTGTTATTGGCTTTAGGCCATGCTTTCTAAATCTTATGCTTAGCGAGTGGAGCTGTGGTTTTCAGTTATGTAATAACAGATGTGGTTGTATCATATCATATCATTTGACTACATATGTTATGCTTGGTATGCCTTGGGTGCAACTGTAATATCTGAGGAAGGAGTGTCGGACTGCCAGTTTGTGATTTAGTGATGTACATATAGTTTATTCCAATTTCTATCCGACTGCTTTAAACCGGACAATGACTTGTTCAATCTAATAACTAGTTTTTCATTCTGTTGGGACTTGATCTCAAAACCTTCTGGTTGTTCTACATATATTTCATAATAACTTGTAGTGTGTAAGTAAGCTGTTTTCACATCCATTTCATAAAGAAGTAAGTCATATTGTGCTACTAGTTGTATTAAGATTCATACTGGTGTAATGTTTGCAGTTGGCTAGAGTATTTATGCAGTTGGCTAGAGTATTTCTTTGGTGGGAGTGTGGGGGGGGGGCATCATGGGTCTGGCCACAGGTCTGTCTATTTCTATGGGGGGAGATATGTGATGGATGGCCTGATTTGTTTGGTGCGGGCCACAAGCTTGCGGCGCCATTTTTGTTACTGTTTTAGATGTGTCTAAATGTCACTGTGTTGGGTGCCTGTATTCTACATAGAGCAGTGTGTGTCTGTATATGCAGCTGTGGGTCAACAAACAAACGGGGGCGCAGCAGCTCTATAGACTGAAGTGTCTATGCTTCTCTCCCTCCCCTTCCTTTTCTGACTGTATTGTTTGTCTGTGCCTCTCCTCTCCCCCCCTCCTTTTCCTGTCCTAGCAGGGCGTGTCTGAGGGACACTGCCAGCCCAGTTTAAACTAGCTGCTTTGTCCCTCCTCCATCCCCATTAGCATCTTGGGATTGAAACCCCTGTTGTTTTGTGTTGGAGACCCCATGTAGGGGTCTCTGTCTGTAAAACCTTCTGTGACAAAATAAACAGCAGTCATTCCTGTTGTACCCTTCATCAAGTCTTGGCTGATGTTTGGGTAACCAAGGGCTCTGATCACTGTTTCACTTGGGATTTGGAAGACTTACAACGGATATAATCAGTTGGCGTATAGGGGATCCGTTACATTAATACATTGTTATTTGTCTTTAATATTTTATTTTTAAAATTAACATATTTAAAATACCAACAAATAAAATACATTTCAAAGAAATAATCCTCCCAAATTGACTGATATTCTCCATCAGAAATCTCTATCCTCGTCCAGTATGCCGTGAAGCAGATCAGCTGTTGTCTGTGTTGCACATGCTTGCTAGCATTTCAGACGGGTACAGAAAGCTGATGCAGGCTAGGAGCATGGCATCAGCTGGCATTGTAACTCCTCCTCAGAAATTTCTGCAAAGTAAGTAACGCTAGTTTCACACTCACAATAAAGTTAGGGCATTCACTAAAGCACAGGGACATGGGACATTTAGGGTTAAAGTTAGGGTTTAAATTAGGGTTAGATTTAGAGACTAAGTTTTTTTTATTTAGAGAGTAGTGACACCTAGGGAAAATATTATTAAATTTAAAATTATCTCTAGGGTTAATTTTAGCCTTACTCATACGGTAAGGGTTAGGAGTGAGAGAGGTTAAACTAGTTGCCTAACCCTGATTAGTATATCTAATTGAAGTTTCTTAAATGCAGCATTATTTGATTATAGCTAAATTAATGCGGCCTTCCAACATGAAAAGGTTCCTCACCACTGCTCTATATGGTCTGATAGACATCTGTATGGTGCTGTGAGTAAGCACTTCCTTTCACACCGGATAGAAGATGCAGAAGGTCCTCCAGCGCTGTCCACTTGGCCACACTACAAGGAGTGACCAGAAGGAGGGCTATGCTGTGTGTTCCCCTACTGCTGGTCACCCGGAGACTGCTCTCCTCGGGCCAGTGTGCCATGAACCATGGATACTTACTTATCAGAGTTACAAAATGTTTATTACTCAGGTGTTAGTGACACTTTATGTTCTTCCTAATCAAGCAATAAAAAATTGCAATGTTCGTTCTATCAGATAGCTTTACACATGTCTGAGCTGAAAGAAAGCTTAAAGCAAATGAACTTGTATAATTCCTCTTCCCCAATGCTTTACAACCCAGTTGAACCCTGTCACCAGTACAAAGCCCCAAGTTACAGCACATTGTTTGCCATGTCTGGAGGTTTGATAAAAGAGAGACAAGGAGCCAGATGTAAAAGCAGCTTTATTATTTTATTTGCATTATGGATGACCTGTTACCTACTGTGTTTTATGAAATTTTCATTGTGGACGCACACCGCGATAATATTCTTTCATAGAGTTTGTTCTTTTAAAGGAGAAAGTTCCACATTGTAAACTAGAAAAAGAAATGAAAATGATCGAAAATGTATTACATTTTTTTTTTAAGTATTTTCCCACAAAGTCATTATGATTTCACAAGTTTTCCAGCATGACTCAACATTTACAGTACCTAGTTACTAATTTATACACAAGTAAAAATTATCAAATAAAAAGGTCACACTCAACATATCCATCATTGGTGCACGCTACAGGCTAAATAGCATGAAAAAAAAATTTCAAAGAGAAAAAAACATTTTGTGCACCTCCACCTCACTGATGTTCACATACATTATGACTTAATTCCCCCATATTTCATTAACTTTGCACACTTTGGTAATGATCCCTCCACTTGTACATATTTAATTAGGAACACAGATACACACTGATGAATTATTAGCTATAGACATGTGCTTAATTAACAACCCATACATACATACATAATTAGTCATATTATAACATTCTAGAAGTACTTTGAAATTAATATAAACTACCAATGTTTAATTTTTACAAAATTGGATTTTAAATTGAAGATGACAATAGCCAAACTGGAAAAATTCTTCAAGTCAGATAGGCTTTCATTTACTTAAATTTGAAATTCAATTTGAATGCCCAACAATATTGCAAGACATGGAGGCTCCTATTGCATATCCCTTTCTTTACTGTCCACCAATAGCAGCAAAGAATATAAACCTAATGAAAAAATAATGTATACATAGTAACATAGGCCACTCCCAGCCAAGCCCCAGTATAATAACAGGCACCATCCTAATATCATCCTCTTTCTTTGCTGCTCCACAGTCAGATAAGTACCCAATTTTCTCTGTTCTGTGGGTTTGTAAATTTATTGTGATTTGTTGCTATTTTAAAGGAGCACTATAGGGTCAGGAAAAAAAAAATGTATTCTTGACCCTATAATGTTAAAACCACTATCTAGTCCCCTTGGTCCCCTTTGCCTCCCTCAAGATAGTAAAGTCTTACTTGTATTCATGTCTGAAGCTGCTGCCTCTGTCTGTGAACGTACAATGACTTCTGACATCATCAGATGTGGTGGCCTGATCCAATCACAATGCTTCCTCATAGGATTAGCTGAGACTGACAAGGAGGCAGATCAAGGACAGAGCCAGCACAATTCAAACACAGCCTTGGTCAATCAGCATCTACTCATAGAGATGAATTGAATCAATGAATCTCTATGAGGAAAGTTCAGTGTCTGCATGCATACTGAATGTTTGGATGCATTTTAGGAAGCCATGACCCAGGAAAGATCTCTAACAGCCATCTGAGGAGTGGCCAGTGAAATTATCACTAGGCTGTAATGTAAACACTGTATTTTCTCTGAAAATACAGTGTTTACAGCAAAAAAGGTAATGATTCTACTCACCAGAACAAATTAAATAAGCTGTAGTTGTTCTGGTGACTATAGTGTCCCTTTAACTATTATTCTGCATGTATTTTCAGTTATGTTTTCTGTATGTTTATGGTGAGCCAGGATCCCAGACCAGCTGAAGGTTTTGTCCCGGTATTGCTGGGAGTCCTTTGTTGCCCCACCTATCCTGACTTTTGTTTTCTCTATGCCCTCTACCCCTGCTTAAGGCTTCTGGTTGTATTCCAATCTTACCCTGTTTGTTCTTCTCTCTTTTCTCACTGTGTTTTTTATTTTTTCCCTATTTTGGGGCTCCCTGGGATCCTGGGCCGTTTTGGCGCCATTTGGCAGTTTTTTCTCATATGAAGATAAGGTTCTTGTTTCATGGCCGTGATTTTGTGTTTGCGGATTTGTATTTAGCGTTCACCTGTTTTAGCCCGTTCACAGGTTTTTTTCTCTCACTGGACGTTTTTGGCCCAGGGACGCACATTGTTCAAAAGCCGAACACACCTGTTCGGTAGGTTTTTAGCCACATTCGCTGAGTTTTTTTTTTGCTACCACCCGCGAGTCTCTGTGTTTCTCCTTCCGGTTTCTCCTTTCCTCCCCCTCCTTTGTTTGCCTTGCCTGTCTCATGTAGTTACTGCTGGTCTGGGCCCTGGTGAGATTTTCCCTATTTACCTTTCCCTGGTTTGCTTAGTTTGGGTGATTAACCCTTACTGTACTAATTACTTTGCAGCTACTTAAGTGCCTTTTATTGTTAGTTATTTATTCTTTATTGTGGGTCATTGAATTATGCCTAAGCCTATGGTACCTTCCTGCTCACCTACCCCTGGGGAGGCGGAGATGTCTGGAGGCAATCTTGGGGCTGCTCCTTCCGTGGATGCAGGGGCTGCCTTCATGGATCTGTTGGGCGAGCTGAGTGGCTCCCGGCAGACCATGTGGCCCGTTACCTTGAGAATTGGGTACGGCGCCCACTCAACAAGGCGGCCCAAAATAAACTAAGGGCAGAGTGTCCTGGGCCTGTAGTGCAACAAACAAAGTATGTGACACCCTGGAGGTAGACCCTAAAATGACCCAGTTCCTGGCTAAATTGGGTTGGAAGGACTAGATTCAGCACTTAGATCGTGCCAAGACAAACACCTCGATGTGTTTAATCCTTAAATTATTTGATTTGGAGGAGGACGCCATGGCCGAGAACCGTATGGTAGACCCGGAGGAAATCCATGGTTTCGTCCAGAGAACAATATGCATCGCTGGGAGTGTTAATGCCTCCCTGTCCAGACGTAAAGCCATCCTGTTCAAAAAAGAGCCTAAATTGGCCAATCTCACCCTCACTGAAGCCAGCAAGGATGCCCAAGGCTTACTATTTGGCAATTCCTTTATTAAGGATCTAGGTTGCTTTGTAGGGGTGTTTATTGCCCTTGATAAGGCCCAATGTGAAGGGTAATTCAGAGACCTTCTGGCTGGCTGCAATTATTTCCAGTCCCGTGGCTCGGGATGAGGCTCTGTCCAACACCGCTCAAATTTCCAGGAGATGAGGACACGGTTCCCTTTCTTCCCATCACGGGTGCGACCATGGTGGTTGAGAGGTTTCCGCGGACAGACCGGCTCAAGACGCCCCTATGGTGAGTTTACACACACCTCGAGTTTTTTCTCATGTTTGTGTAGGGGGCAGGCTCTGTCATTCTTTCCCTGTTTGGTCAACAATTACCTCAGGCACATCGGTACTCGATACAGTTCATGGTTTTCATATAAAACTCGTAGGAAAACCTTGCGATATTCAAACTCCTCGACCAATCTGTTTCTCCCTCAGAGAACGCGGGTTGATCGACGAGGAATTGTCAGACCTCCACAACAAGGAGGCAATCGAACTGGCCCCTCTAAACTCTGAAGGTGTCATAAGCAATATATTCCTGGTGGAAAAGAAAGGTGGACAGATGTGCCCAGTCATCAACTTACGCCCTCTCAACGCTATAGTCTGGTACCGCATTTCAAGATGGAAGTGATTCATCTGCTGAGGGATCTGCTCCTATGCGGAGATTGGTTGGCAAAACTAGACCTGAAGGACGCGTATCTGACAGTTCCGGTAGCCAAAACGTCTCAGGATCTGCTTAGCTTCCGTTGGAAGGATAGGATTTGGCACTTCACATGCCTTCCTTTTGGTCTCTCCTTGGCAGCCTGGTGCTTTACAAAGCTGTTGCGCCCAGTTATGGCCTAACTACGCAGTCGGGGCGTTCGCTTGATCGTCTACCTGGACGACATCCTAATCGTGGCTCAAGAATGCTCCGTCCTCACGCAACATCTACGATGGACCATAGACATGCTCAGCTGGCTGGAGTTCATCATCAACTGGGAGAAATCTTGCCTGAACCCATCCAGATGCATGGAATATCTAGGTTTCCTTGTGGATTCGGACTTCCGTCAACCAAGATTCGGACGATTCGCAAGGAACTTCGCAGGGGGCTCCTCCATCTGTGGATCACCCTGCATCATTTGGCATGACTCATCGGACTGCTGGCCTCATCTATCAAGGTGGTGTTCCTGGCCCCTCTCCATTACAGGGCACTCTAAAGGTTAAAGATAGCTCATCTACGAGTGGGCGCATCTTACACGGATCTGGTTACCTTGGATGGCTCCACATCAACGCATTGGAACTTCTGGCGGGTTCATTCGCGATTTGGAGCTTCCGCATGGACAACATCTCCGTGGTGAGATATGTCAACCACATGGGCGGCACCCATTTGGCATTCCTGGCAAGATTGATGAAAGAATTCTGGGAGTTCCAAGCGGAACATCTAGCGTGCCTACACAATGTCCAGGTGGATTAGAGTTAATGCTATCTTTCAGACAACAGCGACTGGAAATTGGACACGGAGGTGTTCTCAGCTGTATCATCTATCTGGGGTCCTTTTGTCATTGACCTCTTCGCCTCATGGCTAAATGCCCAACTCCCATGGTTCTTCAGCTGGAGACCAGACCCAACAGCAGAGGACTAGCATGGGGATCTCCTGTACGCATCCCCCCCGTTCTCCATGATTCCGTGCACCCTCATTCAGGTTCGCCGCCAACAAGCCAAACTAGTGCTGGTGGCTCCTCTTTGGGGGATGCAGTCGTGGTTCCCTCAACATCTGGGGATGTCGGTGGACTGTCCAAGGCTATTGCCATCTTTCCCAGACCTGCTTCATGACCCTGCGGGAGGTCGTCACACTCTATTGGTGGACGAATTCCTCCTTCTCATGGTATGGCAGATTTCAGGGGACCCTGGGAGGTCCAGGGAATTTTAGAGACTACTCGACGATGGTTGGCAGACGCTTGGCCTCCTGGAACTAGGCAGTCATATGGGTCAGCTTGGCGAGCTTGGGCTAGCTGGTGCCTGGCTAGGGGCATGGATCCCATTTCAGATCCTGTGACATTGATTCTGGAGTTCCAGACTTCTCTATTTGAAGCTGGCAGGGCTTACCGGATGATCAGTTTATACAAGTCAGCTATATCTTCGACCCACCGTGGTTTTGATGGGTGTCCCGCAGGCCAACACCCTTTGGTATGTCGACTTTTACGCAGTTCTCGTCTTTCTCGTCCACCTAGACCGCGTTATTTATCTACCTGAGATCTCTGTTGTTCTGTCTTTTATCATGGCCTGGCCCTCTAACCAGGATCTCTCATTACGCCAATTGAAAATTGGCGAAATTGGTTTGTCTCTTGTGCCTCATCTCTTGCAAAAAGGTGTCAGATGTTTGTGCTTTGGATTTCCATGCCAAATCAAATACCCCAGAGGGTGTGACTTTGGATATTTCCAGGCTTACCTAGACTTCTATTAGATTGGTGTCGTATCCAGCTTGGCCTTCGACGCCGGCCATATGTCCGGTAGCGTGTTTACGTGCATATGAGGATCGTCCAGGCCACATCGCTCCACGTCTACACCCCAACTTTCCTTGTCTTTTCGACCTCCATTTGCTCCAGTAGCAAGCACTATAGTATCTTGATGGTTGAAATGGATTTTTGATCAAGCTGGTATCGACATTTCCGTTTTTGGAGCATATTCTGTTCGGGGTGCCTCTGCCTCCTCGATTATGGCATCGAGCGTGCTTTTGGAAGCTCTTATGAGGATGGCTAATTGGTCATGGGAATCGATGTTTTGTGAATTTTATTTTTGACCTATTGCTCATGTGTTTTCTGTGGTGGTCGATCAGCTTTAAACTTACAATAGGAGCTTCCGTGTCTTGCAATATAATTACATGATTTTGCTATTACATGACGAAAAGTCATGATTTTATTAAAGACATGGAGGCGAGTATTGTCCCACCCGATACGAAATATGTTGTTGAACTATATAATTTTATGTTTTTTCCCACCCATGATGCTAGTTATTTGTGATTGGACTTGTTGGTATGGTAAGTGGGGCATTGTATTTATGACATGTTGGTTTTGCATATACCTATTTAGGGTTCTGGGATGGGCTGTTGTGCATTTTGGGATGTAAATTAAGGTCTACATGTTCTCTGGCTTTGATGTTGGTCTATAGTACCGATTTAACCCTTGGGCTCCTGTTCTTTAGGTTTCACAGCCTGATCCGGACCTGTTGGATGTTCTTTTCATCTACATGGGAGGACCGTTGCTTGGTGGGAGCTGTTCCGTGGATGTTCCGGACTGGTCTCCTGTTCTTGATTCAAGGGTCCTGTGTTAACAGTTATGGAATTCTGCATTTTTTTTGGTTTGCTGATGGATTGGTCTGCTGGTTTCCTGTTTGCGGACTTTTTTCTGTTATGGTGTGTCGTATCTTTAAGAAAGAGGAAGATATTAGGGTGGTGCCTGCTATTATACTGGGACTTGGCTGGGAGAGGCCTATGTTACTATGTATACATTATTTTTTCATTATGTTTGTATTCTTTGCTGCTACTGGTGGACAGTAAAGAAAGGGATATGCAATACTCGGCTCCATGTCGTTAATAAAATCATGGCTTTTCGTCATGTAATAACAAAATCATGTAATTCTCACTTTAGTGAATAACTCCATTAGTCTTCTTTATTTTGAAATAGATACTGGTAATAACAACCTCATACCAATTGAGCACTCCACTGTGTAAATTAAAACAAAACTTGATGAATACTCCTGTCAGAAGCACACATTAGTAACAACAGCTGTATACTGCACTCCACTGGATGAAATGCCTCCTTTACTGTGATATGGATGTAAGAACAGCTGCAACCCGGTTTAGGATCTGTCATCCACATGACTCTAAAAATTAGGATAATAATACCAGCTCAGATAAGGGGCTCCTAAAGTAGGAAATAATTATATTAAGATTGGATGTTGCATAGGCATGTGCATCAAAAGAGATAATAGATTAAACTAATACACAGAAATACAGGCATTTCTCTATGATTAATTGCTAAGTTCTAAAAAACATTACTGATTGCAGATGACACAACAGTAATCTATAATAGCAGGGAGAAAGTGCTTCCAACTGCGGAATCATATGGGATAATTCAAAAAGCTTAAAATGTGCTTTGTTAAGGCATAATTGTACATGAAATTGCCATTAGGGATTTTAACAATAATGTTGGATTGTACACTATATCCAAATGTGTAATAACTATTTGGGGCAATCCACAGTCCACTAAAAATAAACCTGAACTACTTACACTGAACAAAATTATAAACGCAACACTTTTGTTTTTGCCCCCATTTTTATGAGCTGAACTCAAAGATCCAAGACTTTTTCTATGTACACAAAAGGCCTATTTCTCTCAAATATTGTTCACAAATCTGTCTAAATCTGTCTTAGTGAGCACTTCTCCTTTGCCGAGATAATCCGTCCACCTCACAGGTGTGGCATATCAAGATGCTGATTAGACAGCATGATTATTGCACAGGTATGCCATAGGCTGGCCACAATAAAAGGCCACTCTAAAATGTGCAGTTTTACTGTATTGGTGGGATTAAAAGGGGGAGGGGGGAAGAGATGTCTGTAAACCTGTCAGTATAATAGAAAGGTTGTGCAGACGTAAAAATAGTGATCCTTTGATTTGAGCATTAGAGTAAACCTATATTGTTATATATAACAGTGCTCCTCTTTGTACCTACAATAGACAAAAAGCAAGGATGTATCAATTGTTCAATATTTCCAAATCTATACACGCTAATATAAAATTTTATTAAAGACACGGAGGCTCCTATTATGCATATCTCTTTCTTTATTACTCTCAGCAGCAAAGAAATAGAGATAAATAAATAACTGAAAGAACAAAAAAAAATACAGTGCTCAAGTAACCAATCACATAACAGAGGAAGTGACTATAAAATACTTGAAGCACCCACAATCCCCCTCTTTCTTTGCTGCTCTCAGACCAGTTAAGTACATACCTTTTCTGTTCTGGGTTGTTATTGGGTTTTTGTTCCTATACTGTGTTTCATGGTTATATATATTTTATGTCTGCTCCTAGTTTTATTTGTAGTTTAGTTAGGAGCTGGTGTTTCTACTTTCATGTTTTTTCTACCCCTGTGGTGTAATCTCCCGGGCGGGCCGTCGCGGCCGCGTTAGGCAGTGCCGCCTCCTGCCCCCTCCCATCCCGACCGCGTTCTGCGGCTGGCCGCGGGGATTTCCCCTGTCTCGGGGATTTGCCTGCTTACACGCCGACGAGCCTCCGCTTACCTAGGCGGCGGCTCCCGGGTGTGTGTGCAGGTCGGGCCGCGCTGTGGTCACGCGTGCGCCCCCACCCCCACCCCCGGCTTCCCTCCTTTCTCGTGCGGCGGCCATCTTGTGTCCGTCGACCACACTCCCCTGCCGGTTGCCTCTCATCCCCTGAGGACGTCCTGTGCAGTCTTGTTTCACCACTGTGGGGTAGGATTCTGCTTTTATGTTTATGTATATATAGTTATATATTAATATATTTATATGATTTGATCTCAGTTACTGTGTGTTTCTCTTTTGATTTCCATGTACTTATGTTTCTGTTCTGTCTTTTTCTTGTGGCTATCTTTAACCCTGTCCTGTTCCTGTCCCTTTGGGTTATTAAACCCTAATTCTGTCATTTTTTTTTCCTATATACTTATCTGCCATTTTTTTTTTTTTCATTTTGATTTCAGATCTGATTGTCGTATTTTTACTACTACTGTTTAACCCCTTTCATGTAGTCATGCAGGATAAGGGTGATGGCCCTGAGGGCCGCGTTACTGACTTCCATCAGGAATTACCTCTGGTCGGGCAAAAACGGCCAGGTTATGGAAACGGGCTAGATCCCGTGATGAAAGGTCGGAGAGCGACCGGAGTGAGGAGGAGGAGTATGAGGAACTTGACTATGCTTCTGATGAGGAAGCCGGCTCGGAGGAGGGAGCTCCCCCTGCCGTAGCACCCCGTACTGGGGGCGCTTTCCCTGCCGGGGGTGTTACTGCCCAGAAGGCGAGTGGTGACGCGGGGATTCTGGATCCGCCGGGTAACCCCCTGTTTGATCCGGATGACTTGCGCCATCCTCGCTCCGCTGAGTGGGAACCCCCTGAACATATCGCCCGATATATCGCACTTAGGATGCGTACGCCACTCTCTAGGGAGAGTCGCAGTAAGCTACGGGCTGAATGTCCTAGACCTTCGGTCCCAGGATCGGCGTGTAAGACGCCAGAGGTCGATCCTCAAATTGCCCAGTTCCTCAACAAGTCAGGCTGGAAGCAAAAGAAGGGCCTTGATTTTTCCCTGAGACATTGTCAGGACAAGATTATGGACACCATTGGCCCTCTGTCTAAGGCCTATGAAGTTTTGGAAGCCGCCAAGGCGGGTGACGCGGAGCTTGATATTGACGTAGCGATCGGTTGGGTGCAACGTGCCATCTGCCTACTAGGCAATGCTAATATGGCCGTCTCCGCTGAGCGCAGGAAGGCAATCCTGCTTAAGATTGATCCTAAATTGGCTACCATGGCCGTCTCCGAACCTGGTCCCTCGGCTGAGGGGATGCTCTTTGGAGATAATTTCGTAAGAGACCTGGGGTCTTACGTTAAAACCTTTACAGCCATTGATAAGGCCCAGGCTAATATGAAGAGGGTGTTTTCCCCTAGAGTTTTTGGAGGGCCCGGGCGCAGCAGGAGCCGTCCACCCGGCCGCGGATTCCGGGGTTCGTATCGAGCCCAGCGAGGCTCCTTTTTCCCTACCAGAAACTTCCAAGAGCCCAGACCGGCTCCATTCTTCCCATCTAGAGGGAGGTCCTGGAATCCCCGCTACCCGAGAGGTGCCTCATCAGGCAGATGCCCTTATGGTGAGTACCCCTTTTGTCCATCTTACAGGAGAGCGGGTGGCGGGCAGATTGGCCCAGTTTTACGAGGCATGGGTGGCCCTGACAGCAGATGCTTGGGTTCTTCAAACAGTGAAGGGTTACCACATAGATTTTGTATCTTTTCCTGTTCAAACTTTTGTCCCCAGGGAACTCTCGCTAGCTCGAGAGCAAGAAGAATTGATCTCTTCGGAGATCGTGGAACTACGCACCAAAGGTGCAATACAAGAGGTCCCGTTTACTCAGCGGGGCTTTACAAGCAACTTGTTTCTAGTCCCGAAGAAAGGTGGGGGTGTGCGTCCGGTCATCAACCTCCGCCCCCTCAATGCTTTTCTCCAATATCGCCACTTCCAGATGGAGGGCATCCATTGCCTTCGAGACCTCCTTCAGGAGTCCGACTGGTTGGCCAAACTAGACCTCAAGGACACCTATTTTACGGTGCCTATAACCTCGGCACACAGAGATTTCCTCCATTTCACCTGGAAGGGAAAGCGCTGGAAGTTTACCTGTCTGCCATTCGGTCTCTCCTCGGCCCCCTGGTGCTTCACCAAGGTCATGAAACCGGTGGTATCCTTCCTTCGGAGTCGCGGAGTACGCCTGATCATCTATTTGGACGACATCTTGCAGATGGCCCAGTCAAGAGAATTACTGACGATTCATGTATCATGGACTACGTCCTTACTCCAGAACCTAGGCTTTCTCATCAATTGGGAGAAGTCGGTATTAGACCCCACCCAAACACTGGAATTTCTGGGGTTTACAGTGGACTCCGTCCAACAATTCCTGTTCCTTCCGGAATCCAAGACAAAGGCGATCAAGAAGGAAATCAGACGTACACTACGTGCAGACGACATCTCTAGCCGACATCTGGCGAGGGTGATCGGCCTCTTGGCCGCCTCAATACAAGCAATTTTCCCTGGCCCTCTCCATTACCGGGCCCTTCAACGCTTAAAAGGCTCTCACCTACGTGCCGGCCACTCTTACGAACAGAGAGTGAGACTCGACGACGAGTCCAGAGACGAGCTGACCTGGTGGCTGGCCCACATGGACGCCTGGAACGGGAGGGCCATATTCGGTTCTGTCCCGGACATCGTGATAGAGTCAGATGCCAGCTTACACGGCTGGGGCGCGCGTTGTGGTACCGCATCTACCGGAGGCAGATGGTCGAATCAGGAATGAACACTTCATATCAACTGCTTGGAACTATTGGCAGGTGCATTCGCTATTCGCAGCCTCACGCCGGAACGGGCGAATTGTTGCGTGATGCTCAAGATGGACAATGTATCAGCGGTCCGATACATCAATCACCTGGGAGGCACGAAATCGCGCATGTTAGCTCTCATGGCGAAGGACTTCTGGCAATTTTGCCTTCACAACAGCATTTCCGTGCAGGCGGAACATATTCCGGGTCTGGACAACTCAACGGCCGATTGGAACTCACGCTATTTGAGAGATTCTGGAGATTGGCGCTTGCACGCTACGGCCTTCCAGGGTCTGGACCACATTTGGGGCCCATTCGACGTGGACCTTTTCGCGTCCCGTCTCAACGCGCAAGTACCCAAGTTCTTCAGTTGGAGACCGGACCCGGCGGCAGTAGCAACGGATGCGTTCCTTCAAGACTGGCCACGGACTCGGCTCTACGCTTTTCCCCCGTTCAATATGATAGCTCGCACGCTGTCGAAACTGACGCAACACGGCAGCTCGTTGGTACTGATCACACCACTATGGCGGTCTCGGCCTTGGTTCCCTCGGCTGCTGGAACTGACAGCAGATTACCCACGCCTGATACCGACCTTCCCGAATCTCCTGAGGGATCCGGATGGCAACTCGCACGAGTTGGTGGAGCGCGACCTCCTACACCTGATCGCATGGCCTCTTTCAGGGGACCCTGGTCTATCACAGGGGTTCCGCAATCAACTCTCGACCTCCTTGACAGTGCATGGGCACCAGGTACTCGAGTGGCGTACCGATCCGCCTGGAGAATATGGTCTAGTTGGTGCGTGGAACGGTCAGTGGATCCCATATCTGCCCCTTTACATGTGATCATGGAATTCCTTACTGAGATGTTTGAATCTGGGAAGGCGTACCGCACCATTAATCTATGCCGATCCGCTATATCAGCCGGACACCAAGGCTTGGATGGTTCGCCCGTAGGACGTCACCCCTTTGTATGCCGACTGCTCAAGGGGATCCGTCTCACCAGACCGCCCCGTGCGAGATTCACTGCCTTCTGGGACGTGAATGTGGTCCTTCAATTCTTGTCGGCTTGGTATCCAAATCAGGATCTCACACTGAAACAGCTGTCAGCGAAGGTGGTCATGTTGCTATGCCTTATCTCTTGCAAGAGGGTGTCGGATGTTCGGGCACTGGACTGGAATGCCATTGCGTTCACCCCGGAGGGCATCTCCTTTAACATATCCAGGAGAACGAAGTCGGCTTCGAAGGTGTTTGTTTACCCTAGATTCCAGGGAAACCCGGCTATCTGTCCAGTCGAATGCCTTCAGGCCTACCTCGAGGTTACTCGACCGTTGCGATCCCCGGAGCTATGCCCCTTGTTCATCTCGCTTCGAACCCCACACCTTCCGGTGTCTACACCTACGTTGGCGAGATGGGTTCGGGAATTGTTATCTCTGGCCGGGATCGATACATCCAGATTCACCCCTCATTCAGTCCGTGGAGCTATGGCCTCCAAGGCGGCGGCTATGGGCTGCCGCCTAGAAGATATTCTACGTGCGGCGGATTGGTCACGGGAATCGACCTTTCGTGATTTCTACTTCAGGCCGATTGACCATTTTGCATCTCAAGTGGTTTCTAAGCTTTAAACTTGCATAATAGGAGCCTCCGTGTCTTTAATAAAATTCCCAGATTTTACTATTAACATGACGTAAAGTCATGATTTTATTAAAGACACGGAGGCGAGTATTATTCCCACCCACCCACCCGGTTGGGGTTGGGCATCAGCTGGTATGGTGGGTAAGTATGATATATTCGCTATTAGACATTTTGATTGTATGTGTTGTATCTGACGTTTTCTATATATTGGGGTTACATTTATGTTCCTTATAGCTGTCTCACCGTATTTGGGTGTGTAGAGTTTGAGTTTGACGTACTGTACTATTTATTATAGTTATGCACATACAGTTGGAGTCCAGTTATTACCTTTTTCTTTTTCTGTGTCTCCTTTAGCCTTAATTCTTCATGATTTGCCATATTGGAGCTGCGGTTGGCTACGTTAGCCGAAGTTGGATGTTCTGTATTTGGTCTTCGTTATCCGCAAGAAAGAGGGGGATTGTGGGTGCTTCAAGTATTTTATAGTCACTTCCTCTGTTATGTGATTGGTTACTTGAGCACTGTATTTTTTTTTGTTCTTTCAGTTATTTATTTATCTCTATTTCTTTGCTGCTGAGAGTAATAAAGAAAGAGATATGCATAATACTCGCCTCCGTGTCTTTAATAAAATCATGACTTTACGTCATGTTAATAGTAAAATCTGGGAATTTCAGGCAGCTATAAGACTCATTCCCTGTCCCTGTAATTAAGTGTGAAACCTTTTGCGTGGCACAAATAAAATATTGATACATAAATTGGCGGTTTAAGCGAATATGAGTAAAATTAAAAAGCTTTTTCAGTCCAGAGATTGCAGGATCCATTAATATGAATGTTCTAGGGGACTCCCTTAACACATTGCTCCTTCTAATACATTTTGCATTTGAAGTTTATCCCCCTGTAATCAGTGAACATGCTTAAAGACTGGTGATTTACTTTTGTGATCGTGTTACTTTTAGAACATGAAAATTTAAAATAGATTGTGGTCTTGAATCAGCTGCACAAGTTAGCATTTTAAATATGTGTGTAAGAGGGTTAGTGTAGTTATATGGCCCTTCGATGACCTTTGGCAAATCAGTCAGATGGATTTTTATAAAACAATGCATCCCACTCATCTCATAGGTGAAGGTATGTATTTTGGCATTCTTTACACTGGTTGTGGTGTTTGAATGTTATAGTTACTGTTACTAAAAAAAAAAAAAAAGGTTTCACAAACTCATTAAAGGACCACTATAGTGCCAGGAAAACATACTCGTTTTCCTGGCACTATAGTGCCCTGAGGGTGCCCCCACCCTCAGGGACCCCCTCCCGCCAGACTCTGGGGAGAGGAAGGGGTTAAAATCTTACATTTCTCCAGCGCCGGGCGGGGAGCTCTCCTCCTCCTCTCCTCCTTCATAGCGACGTCATCGGCTGAATGCGCATGCGCGGCAGGAGCCACGCACGTATTCAGCCAGTTCATAGGAAAGCATTTACAATGCTTTCTTATGGACGCTGGCGTCTTCTCACTGTGATTTTCACAGTGAGAAGCACGCAAGCGCCTCTAGCGACTGTCAATGAGACAGCCACTAGAGGCTCTAGAGGCTGGATTAACCCTATTATAAACATAGCAGTTTCTCTGAAACTGCTATCTTTATAAAAAAAAAAAAAAAGGGTTAACCCTAGCTGGACCAGGCACCCAGACCACTTCATTAAGCTGAAGTGGTCTGGGTGCCTATAGTGGTCCTTTAAGTTGGTTGGCTGATATCACTTAACCTAACATTTAACTATTCATTTTATTACTGTTGGAAGCTTTATGGGTAAATATCTGCTAGGGGAAAAGGAAGGGAAATCAACTATTGGTTGGGATGTGTTATAAACCACCTAATGTTAACCCCTTAAGGACGGAGCCAAATGTACACGTTGTGAACGAATCAAAATGTAAACAAAACCTGGCATTTGCGCTACATGTCTGTCCAACCGTAATACACCTCTTTCATAGTAAATGCACCCACCCTTATTATATATCATTTTATTCAGGGGAAACAGGGCTTTCATTTAATATCAAATATTTAGCTATGAAACATAATTTAATATGAAAAAAATGGGAGAAAATACGATTTTTTTTGATTTTTTTAGTTCTACATGACATTTTAAAGGTCAGTGTCATAATACTGTTTGCTTTTACTGCAATAAAATACACATATTTGTATTCAGTAAAGTCTCACGTGTAAGACAGTACCCCTATGTACAGGTTTTATGGCGTTTTGGGAAGTTACAGGGTCAAATATAGCACGTTACATTTGAAATTGAAATTCGCCAGATTGGTTACGTTGCCTTTGGGACTTTATAGTAGCCCGGAATGAAATTTACACCCATAATGGCATACCATTTGCAATAGTAGACAACCCAAGGTATTGCAAATGGGGTATGTCCAGTCTTTTTTAGTAGCCATTTGGTCACAAACACTGGCCAAAGTTAGCGTTAGTATCTGTTTGTGTGAAAAATGCAAAAAAACGCCAATTTTGGCCAGTGTTTGTGACTAAGTGGCTACTAAAAAAGACTGGACATACCCTGTTTGCAATACCTTGGGTTGTCTACTATTGCAAATGGTATGCCATCATAGGGGTAATTTTCATTCTTGGGCTACCATAGGGTCTCAAAGGCAACGTAACCAATCTGGCGAATTTTAATGTGAAAAAAAATGAAACACAAGCCTTATATTTGACGCTGTAACTTTTGAAAACACCATAAAACCTGTACATGAGGGGTACTGTTGTACTCGGGAGACTTCGCTGAACACAAATATTTGTGTTTCAAAACAGTAAAAAGTATTGCAGCAATAATATCATCCGTGTAAGTGCTGTTTGTGCGTGAAAAATGCAAAAAACTTCACTTTTACTGGCTATATCATTGTTGTAATACATTTTACTGTTTTGAAACACTAATATTTGTGTTCAGCGAAGTCTCCCGAGTAAAACAGTACCCCCAATTTACAGGTTTTATGGTGTCTTGGAAAGTTATAGGGTTAAATATAGTGCTAGCAAATTAAATTCCCTATACTTTCGGCATGGGTTGTCAGGCAGGTCCCGCTAATTGTAATTAATTAGGATACCTAATTATGTAAAAATATTACATAAATATATGTGTAGAATTAATATATGTATATATATACATATGTGTATATATACATATATATATATAATTTTTTTAAATATTTTTATTTATATATAGGTGTATATATTTAGTGATATATATGTATATATTTATGTATATAGATATATATATTATTTCGTTCTACGTGTATTTTGATATAAATATATATATATATTAATATCACAATACAGTTAGAACGAAATAACAAACATCTATATATTTTTTTATTATTTATTTTTAATTATTTTTTTAATTTTATTTTTTTTACGTATTTACATTTTTTTATATTATATATAAATATATATATATAACAATAATTATATATATATATTTAATCAGTATTAGTCTACGTGTAATTTGATAGTAATATATATATAAATAATTATATATATTAATATTTAAATACACTTCGTGTATGTGTAAATGTGTGTGTGTGTGTGTGTATATATATATATATGATCATATATATAATATATATGATCTAAGTATATTTTATATTTAACTGTAATTTTTTTTTTTTTTTACTAATATTTTATTTTTTTTACAGGACAGGGGGCAGAGACAGTGTCAGCCAGTGATTTTACATCACTGGCTGACACACAGGATCAGTGATCACAGTGACTGGCTGTCACTGTGATCACCTCCTGCAGATTGGGTAATTGGCCACAGGGGGGAGTGCCTGGGTGGTACAAGCACTCCCCCCTTCCAATCTGCAGGGGGATCTTTGTGCCAGTTACATGTGTCAGCCAATAGGCTGACAAATGTAACACTGATCGCAGTGACAGGCTGTCACTGCGATCGGAGCGCTCTGAGATCGCAGTGACAGCCTGTCACTGCGATCTCAGAGTTAGCAGATCGCGGTCACTGACCCCAAGGGGACTGCCTGGGGGGCCAGGTAAGTCCCCCGACCGCGATCTGCACGGGGTAGCCGCTGGCCACGTGTGTCAGCCGATTTGAAATCGGCTGACACACGTTAAAAAACTGATCGCAGTGACAGCCTGTCACTGCGATCAGTAACTGCAGATCGCGGTCACTGGCCACAGGGGGGGTTGCCTGGGGGGCCGGGCATCCCTCCCGACCGTGATCTGCAGCGGGCAAATAGCGCCGGCCACATGGGCGGCCATTAAAGTGAGGGCGTACTATTACGCCCGCCGGCGTTTAGAGCCGGCTCCTGAAGGGCGTAATAGTACGCCCTCCGTCCTTAAGGGGTTAATATTGACGAGGAACAACTGCTGTTTGAGCAAATTGAGAAAGTTGCAAATCTGGGTAACACTTTAATTATTGGAGATTTAATTACCTGGACATAAATTGGGACAGAGGGACTAGTGCCTCAGAAAAGGGAATTAGGTTTTTGAACTCATTAAATGACACCTTCATGTCACAACTTGTACAAGCACCAACTAGAAAGGATGCTTGTCTGGACCTGGTTGTAACAAACAACGTTGATCTTTTGACCAACATACAAGTAGGTGAGCACTTGGGAAATAGTGATCACAATATAGTGTCCTTTGAAATAAACTCAAAAAAACTAAAGCACATGGGGTGTACTAAAACATATAATTTTTAAAAGGCCAATTTAAGTTAAGGGCAGCTTTACAATATATTGACTGGCATAAACTCTTTAGTGAAAAGAACACTGAGGATAAATGGAACATCTTCCAACAAATATTAGAAAGGTACATTTCTCAGTATGTACCATTGGGTAATAAATATAAAAGAAACAAATTTAAACCAATGTGGCTTAGTAGAGAAGTAAAACAAGAGATAAAAATAAGAAAAAGGCATTTAAATCGGACAAATCAGATGCATCCTTTAAAAGATATAAGGAAGCCATTAATGGGTGCAAAAAGGCGATTAGATTCGCTAAACTTGAAAATGAAAAAAATGATAGCCAAAGAGAGCAAAACCAACCCCAAATCATTCTTTAAGTACATAAATTCTAATAAAATGAAAAAAAATAAAGTGTAGGGACACTAAAAACTGGAATGGGGGTGTTAGTTAATGAAGACCAGGAAAATGCAGAAATTTTAAATAACTATTTCTCCTCCGTATATATTAAGGAAGAACCCATGACAATAGATGTGCTAATAACTGCTGCTAAAAACTTGCAGAAAAATTGTAATTGGCTAACTCAAGACAAGGTGCTGCAAAAACTAAAGAAAGTTAATATAAACAAAGCTCCAGGGCCTGAAGGTATTCATCCACGAGTACTTAAGGAACTAAGTGTAGAAATAAGTGAACCTCTGTTTTTAATCTTTCAAGATTCTTTTCTTTCAGAAAGTGGATTGGAGGAAGGCAGATGTGGTTCCTATATTCAAAAAGGGTTCAAAATCCTTGCCTGGAAATTATAGACCTGTGAGCTTAACTTCTGTGGCTGGAAACTTATTTGAAAGGTTATTAAGGGATAATATTCAAGAATTCCCCACAGGCTAGAGTTCACTCACCACTAGCACCACCAGGGATGGCAGCAGCACGATCCCCCCTCTCAGGCTGAAGCACCCTCAGTCACCCTCAATCACATACACACTGCACCCCAGACACTCACAGCACTTCCCCCCCACACACACTGCACCCCTGACACTCACAGCACCCTCACTCGCACACACACTGCACCCCTAACATCCACAGCACCCTCACTCACGCACACACTGCACACCTGACACACACAGCACCCTCAATCACACACACTGCACTCCTGACAATTACAGCACCCTTACTCACACACTGCACCCCGGACACTCACAGTACCTTTACTCACACACACACACACACTGCACCCCTAACACACACACATCACTCTAACGCACACAGCACCCTCGCACATATACACACTGCACCCCTGACACTCACAGCAGCCCTACACACACACACACACTGCACCCCTGACAATCATAGCACCCTCACACACACACACTGCACCCCTGACACTCACAGCACCCTCACTCACACACACACACACACACACACACCACACACTGACACTCACAGCGCCCTCACACACACACATACACTGGACCCCTGACACTCACAGCACCATCACACACACACTGCACCCCTGACACTCACACACACACACACACTGCACTCTCACACACAGCTTCCTCACACGCACATAGTACCCTCACGCAAACACAGCACCTATCGCTCACACACAGCACGCACACACTGCACCCCTCACACACACACTGCACCCCTCTTGCACACACACTACACCCCTTACACACACACACACATACACACACACATACACAATACTCTTTTTTGGCATTTTTGTCTCCTAGTATCCCATCTATGAATCCAGAGACAAATTTCAAGCAAACATGTGCAAGCATGTTATTATATTTGCTTGCGCTGTGCAGAACAAATACAGGATCTTTTCCTCATGCTAGAGCTCTTCAGCAGAGCTCTGTGCGTGGTCTGATAAGTGATGACAAAACACAGCCTATCTGGCCCCTCCCCTTTTTTAGTGGCCGCTGTAATTTAAAAAATGCCTGGGCTGAATTTTCTTCCCAGTCCGGCCCTGCACACACACACACACACTGCACACCTGACACTCACAGCACCCTCACACACACACACACACTGCACCCTTGACACTCAAGGCACCCCCCCACACACACACACACTGCACCCCTGACACTAACAGAACCCTCACTCATACACTCTGCACCCCTGACACACAGCTTCTTCACACACACATCACCCTCATGCAAACACAGCACCCCTCACACACACAGCAACCTAACACACACTACACCCCTCTTGTACACATGCTATACCCCTTAAACACACACACACACACACACACACACAAACACACACACAGCACCCTCACACTCACAATGCACAATACTCTTTCCTGGCATTTTTGTCTCCTGGTATTCCATTTATGGTGACACCAGAGACAGATTTCAAGCAAACACAGTGCAAGCATGTTATTAAATTTGCAGAACAAATACAGGGTCTTTTTCTCATGCTAGAGCTCTTCAGCAGAGCTCTGCGCATGGTCTGCCCTGGAAGAGCATTGATCCAACATGCTCACTTTGTGATGGGGCATGCTTGTCATTGGTGATGACAAAACACACCCTCCCTGGCCCCTCCCTCTTTCTAATGGGCTGCTGTAATTAAAAAATGCCCGG
The DNA here is from genome assembly GCA_933207985.1 of Pelobates cultripes. Taxonomy (NCBI): domain Eukaryota; kingdom Metazoa; phylum Chordata; class Amphibia; order Anura; family Pelobatidae; genus Pelobates; species Pelobates cultripes. Next base: position 216,890,175 of record OW240916.1, on the reverse strand, counting down.
GACGAATTTTCTTCCCAGTCCGGCATTCTCTGTGCTTATTTATGAAGCTGACATTACAAAGGAAAACTGTGGATATTTTCAGACAGCGGACATTTGACCTATAACCCTCAGGAAGTTTCCCAGGAGGAAGCCATGGAAACAGTACTTGACCATGACATGGCAGGATTAACATTAGGCCTGTGAAGAATTTTAGGCATTCTGTATGTTTCCACAGGAAATATCAGGTGTCAGGTAGAATTGTTTGTACCTCAATAAATCCCTTTAATGCTCCTGCCTGCAGTGCATAACTTTAGGAGGAAATCATTTTTTTAAAAAACAATACAACATAGTTTACAGTATTAATTGGCGCAGTGCTGCATATCCTGTTTATATGTGTCTCAATTTCTGTATGAAGTAGAACATTTTTACAGCTAACTTTATGTAAAAAATAAATAAATGTATAATTTTTGGCTGCAACTGGAGCCTGAACTAAGCTTTATTGTCGGACCCCTAGACCTTTCTGAGCCTTTATTCAGCCCTTCAGCTTTTCTTCTCCATTAACAATTGTGCTAATGCCTCAATTACATCAATATGGCGAGTACACAAAGCAGTAATGAGATGTATGTTACAATCCAACAAGCAGCAATTCAGAAGACCCTGAGGGTAAAAAATTGGAAAAAAAGAAATTTTCAGCTACAAATCTTAGAAACAGATAATAAAACCATGCCACCCCAAAATAAATTATATTCCAAAATTGAGCAAATACATTTTTTTTTTTTTTAAAATGCATGAGTCAGCTGTCAGCAATAGTCACTTGAGAAAACTGGGAAATGCAGTTATAGGAAAAAAAAAAAAAGTACACCCTCTTTGAATTCTATGGTTTTACATAATAACGATAATCTGTTCCTTAGTAGGTGCTGCTTTTGAAAATCCTGATCATGACCAAGTGTGCCACCTTTATAAAAGCCAAAGTTTTAGCAGTTTGCTGTCTGGAGCATTCAGGTGTGTGTTCCCCCAGAGGAAGGCTTAAGAGCCGAAACGTCAGGGTTTTAATTTCTCCTGCTTTTGGCCAGTATACCTTTTTTATGGGTGTATGTAATTAGCACTTTATTACTATTGTGGTATTGGCACTATTGATTTGCTATGCACTAGTCTATGCACTTTTTATTTCTATCTAAGTTACTTGATGTTTTTCTTCAATGTATGAATAAATGTTTTTTATGTGCAAACCTTGGTGTGCCTCGGGTTCGTTACTATATCTATTGTGTGTTAACACAGTGCCAAGGAGGAAAGACATCACCAATGATCTTAGAAAAGCAATTGTTGCTGCTCGTCAAACCGGGATGGTTATAAGGCCATTTCCAAACAAACAATTTAAAGTCCATTATTTTACAGTGAGAAAAATTATTCAAAAGTGGAAAACATTCAAGACAGATGCCAATCTTCCCAGGAGTAGATGTCACGGCAAATTCACCATGAGGGCAATGTTGAGAGATACTGCAAAAAAAAACAAGAGTTACATCTCAAACTCTACAGGCCTCAGTTAGCATGTTAAATGTTAAAGTTGATGAAAGTACAATTAGATAAGGACTGAGCAAGTATGGTTTGTTTGCAAGGATTTGGCAGGAGAAAGCCTCTTCTCTTTAAAAAGAACATGGTAGCACGGCTTAGGTTTGCAAAGTTGCATCTGAACAAACCACAAAAGACCTCTGAAACAATGTCCTCCGGAGAGACGAGACCAAAGTGGAGCTGTTTGGCCATAATGCACTGCCCAACACATTTGGCAAAAACCAAACACAGCAAATATGTGTCAAGCATGGTATCATTCTAGAGTCAAATGTGAGGCCATCTGTGAAACACCTAAAGCCAACTTTGGGTCATGCAACAGGATGGGACTAAATGGGAGAGAAATGAGCAGTGAGACTGCACAGGCATGATCTATACACCAAAACTGCTTTATTAGGTTAAAGTTGTTTTGGTGACTATAGTGTCCCTTTAAGCAAATTTAAAACACTTTTGGGGTTTATTAATTAACCCCTTAAACCCAGAGGGCATACTATTACGCCCTATTCTAAGCAGCTCTAAACGCCGTAGGGCGTAATAGTACACCCTCACGGTTTTTGTTACTTACCCGGTCGCCGGCGATCCCACGCCAGCGATCGCGGTTGGGGGACTCACCTGGGATCCCAGGGAGTCCCCCGCGGCAGATTCTGACTCCTCTGGCCCCCCCCCGGCCATGAGAGAGTGAGGTTCTTGCGAGGACCTCACAATCACATGGCCGGGTTAGCTGGCTGCTGCATTGCCAGCAGGGGGACTGCCTGTAATGACAGTTAGTCCCCCTGCTGGCTGGAAATCAAATAAAATAAAGTTAAAATCAGTGTAAAAAAAAAAATTATATACTTAGATCATATATATATATATATGATCTAAGTATACACATATACACACACACACACATACACTGTCTAGGTGTATTTTACTATTAATATATATATATATATATATATATATATATATAATTATATATATTAATATCAAATTACACGAAGACTGATACTGATAAAATATATATAATTATTGTTATATATATAAAATAAATATGTAAATACTTTAAAAAATAGATAATAAAAAATATATAGATATGTGTTATTTCATTCTAACTGTATTGTGATATTAATATATATATTTATATCAAAATACACGTAGAACGAAATAATATATCAATATAGATAAATATATACGTATATATCACTATATATAAATATATTACCTATATATAAATAAAAATATTTAAAAAATATTATTTATACATATATTAATTCTACATATATTTATGTAATATTTTTACATAATTAGGTATTTTAATTAATTACAATTAGCGGGACCTGCCTGACGACCCATGCCAAAAGTATAGGGAATTTAATTTGCTAGCACTATATTTAACCCTATAACTTTCCAAGACACCATAAAACCTGTACATGGGGGATACTGTTTTACTCGGGAGACTTTGCTGAACACAAATATTAGTGTTTCAAAACAGTAAAATGTATTACAACGATGATATCGCCAGTAAAAGTGATGTTTTTGCATTTTTCACACACAAACAGCACTTACACGGACGATATTATTGCTGTGATACTTTTTACTGTTTTGAAACACAAATATTTGTGTTCAGCGAAGTCTCCCGAGTACAACAGTACCCCTCATGTACAGGTTTTATGGGGTTTTCAAAAGTTACAGCGTCCAATATAAGGCTTGTATTTCATTTTTTTCACGTTAAAATTCGCCCTATGGTAGCCCAAGAATGAAAATTACCCCTATGATGGCATTCCATTTGCAATAGTAGACAACCCAAGGTATTGCAAACATTGATTTATTGTATATTGAAAAACAAACAGCAAAATCTAGACAATAATTATTAAGCTGTAAATATAGCAGAGTTTGAACTATTGCCAAATTGCTGAGTTAAAGCGGCACTGGCATGCCGAACTTACCTTTCCTCAATCTCTTCCTCTTCTCCCCCTCTCTCGGGATCTGTTATTCTTTTCTTCCTGTCTTCTTTAGTTTTCTTTAAAATCATAAGACAAAGTAGGGACTCTTTGCCTTATGGAGGATTCCTCCGCTTGACCAGCTCTGACCAGCGGAGGAGCAAAGTGTGCTTCATTTCCGCTGGTCAGAGCAATTTTCCCATGATCCTTACCTTCCCTCTGTGTTCCCACGATGCTTCCTGTCATTTTAGACGAAACTGCCGAATTGCGTTCTAACTGAATGAGAACAGTATGTTCGTTTCTTTTAGAACGCAATTCGGCATTTTATTCGGATCGGAATTTCATTCTAATGAATGAAACTCCGATCCTATTCATTGCCGCGGCTGCATCTTGCAGCCGCTTAGTAGATAACTCCCTAATTCCCACGGTATCAGGGAGCTATCTACTAAAAGGCTGAAAGAC
>OW240916.1:216870704-216879130 GCA_933207985.1 Pelobates cultripes | reverse complement strand
TGTGCACGAGCATCCTGTGATTCAGTATCTCCTCCCACTGCATGCAGACACTGAACTTTCCTCATGGAGATTCATTGATTCAATTCATCTCAATGAGTAGATGCTGATTGGCCAGAGCTGTGTTTGAATTATGCTGGCTCTGCCCCTGATCTGCCTCCTTGTCAGTCCCAGCCAATCCTATGGAGTAGCACTGTGATTGGATCAGGCTATCACATGTCAGCAGACTGCTTGTTTTTCCTGAGTCTAACAGCATGCAGATGTACAGCTTCTGGCTTGGATACAGTAAGATTTTTACTATATTTATGGAGGCATGATGGCCCAGGGGGGCTAGATGGTCGTGTTAACACTATAGGGTCAGGAATACATGTAGTTGCACTGGTGACTATAATGTCCCTTTAATCACAATACAATGACCGAAATTGGGTTCTTCCCTTAGGACTACATGAACCCCACATGAACCTGTGACGCCTTTAGTCTTTCGAGAATTCTTGCTTTGGTAATGCCTGGCTTTATAATCAATAACCAATGACTGTCATTAGCCATGCCAGACAACCGATTGGTTCTTATTGTGGGGATATTTATAGGATGATAATATTAAACAGTCGAGAATTGCCCACTATTTCAATTCTCTTAGATCGTTTATCATATAAGTGAAATGTATTCCATACAAATAAAAATCACAATTTGTTATAAAAAGATTTAATTTATTGTAACAATTAATTAACAATAATATTAGGCAGCATGCATGATAATAATCAGTGAATATTTGGTATAACATAAGTATGCAATACAATGGAATGGCTATACATGTTCCAATGGCTAACAGCATCATCTGTCACTTAATAAGATTTATGAGGGTACTTCACAGACAGAAAGTAAAGCTTCACACAGCGAAAAGCCATAAAACCTTGGCTAACAGTTAAATCAACTGAGTAACCCTTTCAATGCTGGCTAGATCCTCCTAGGCATATAGTATCCTATTCTCCTGTGATTTTCAATTAAAATAACATTCAAACCAGCTCATTAGTCATTTCCTGGAACCATCCAATAAGAATAATCTACCAGATTCTATAAACCGAATTTTAATTTGCCTAAAAAGATATCTTATTTTAGAGCAAATCAATACACCTGGATAAAAACAGCGGTATGCTAACATGTGATACTATCACATTAATATATAATTATTCTTAATTCCACCTGCAGAATGGAATGTTTATAACTATATATTATTTAATTAACTAAGATTTCTAAATATTGAAATCTGACCGTGATTTATCCAGTCATATATCATGCTATTAGTAAATTTTAATTAATTTAAATTAATTAAATAAAACCAGCATAATCACCAGTTATGTAGATAGTCTCATCAGATGAGTAGGTAGTCCCAGGAACTTGATTGGTTGTATGGAGGTGCGTGAGTAATAGAGAAAAGTGGTGTTGGTTAGAAAGTCAGAGTTAAATTCAAAGTGTCAAGGAGTTGTGTCCAAGAGAGTTTAAGAGTAGAGTGTTAGTCCCAGAGAGTGTTTCTTGAGTCTCTCTCTCTGCATGTCCGAATCTGATTGCCCAAACTCCAACTCCCTCTCTCTACCAACTAACTCTCTCTCTTCCCTTTGTCCTAACTTTTAAAGGGCCAGACTCTCTGTACGTCATTAGTTGATAAGCCAATAGGAAACCGTAGGTGTGTTCAATCTATGGATCGCAATTTAGGTATTTGATCCATAGAGGGCAGTATTGCCTAACTAAACCTTCCTATCCAGGAAAGAGTTAACTTTTCCTGATGACGATTTTGACGTCATTTGGCTTATCTAAAATGACTACCATAACTTAAATTTGCTGTCAGTTCAAAGCGTTTGTCTCAGTCTTTGTGGCAACTACTTTGATCGTAATTTGTAAAATTGACAGTTCTAAACTCAATTTCACCCCTTACTTACAATGGAACCTTGTAAAATTTAGAAAGTAAGATTAATTACTTAGTCTTCTCTGTCAGTAGTGTCTGTGTTTATATAATGCATTCCTTAGCTCAGGCTCAGTGGTTAGTGGAATCAAGGAAATTATGTGTCTTTGTTATCCTGAAGATAGTCAAATGGAGTCCGCTCTGTTCTTAGTGACTCTGGCAATATACACTTTTAATTTCTTTCTTAGCACAAAATGTTTGCCGATATAAATATCCTGACATTATTTAAGTGATATAAAAAGCCATTCTTTCTTTAGTATATGACCCTGTAGTTTTTTTTTTTCAATTTGACAATTTTTATTATGTTTTTGTTGGGGGGGATACAGAAGAAAAAAGGGATGGTAAGCGGGGTGGAAGTATAACATACATTGTGACTTTCTTCGTTTGAGGTATCATTCAATTTGACACCATCGGATTCTTACAATATCCAATAGCAATATACATTATAGGACACGTCTTCGTCCACATCTCACTTACTCATGTTGTTATATCCTAACATTGGTATTGCTCATTCCTGGTTGTATTGCGGGTTTGGCATATAGTTTGCTGTCTCAACCAATGTCAAACGGTGTTACTCGGTGGGTTTGAGTAGTGCAATGGGTATGGCAGGGTATTTACATCCGCTTGTTCTTAAGTGTTGCATATTCCGAGTACAAGTGGATAGGAGCGGGGCGAGGAGGTGGGCGAAGTACACGGGACGGGGAGGGAGGGGAACAGTGTGAGAACTTTGCTGGTGTGAAGGTAGGCGGTCTGACTTTGGTCACGTACATGCGTAGGATGTTGTGTGTGAATGTGCTTGGGTTTTGCACACACTTTTGCAGGTAGTTAATTAATGACTGTACTGGTATAACTCTCTCTGCCTGTCAGAGGGGGAGTGCGTAGTCAATGCCTCACATAGCATCAGCGGATATGTATGTTTTTTTCTTGCTCTGTTTGGTTACCTCAATTGGGTCTTAGCATTACATAATCATCCCACATTGATTTTGCTCTCTTTGTGATTGGGTTTGCCCTGATGCATTTATTGGCCATAGCCTCATACTCCCAGTTCAGTGAGACTTGTGAAAAAGGGCTGTATAATCTGGTGCCTGTGAGGATTTCCACGCTCAAGCTATAAGGGTGTTGGCATCTATAAGAACGCGAAATATCAATTTCAAGTTACGTTTGGACCATCTTTGGTGAATGATGAACAGGAGGCAGTGCTCAGGTTTACACAGAGAGAAACAGAATAAAAAATAGAGAGAAACAGAATAAAAAATAAGGGCTGCGCCAATACACAAATAAAAATAGCAAATAGTCCAAATAAATAGCTGTAGTAAAACAAAAAAATCTTATCTAGAATATGCTCTTTGAGGTCATGGGATCTATCCGTGCTTGATCCGGAGCAATTGTCCTTTATATGTTCATCCGTGAGAATCCACTCGTATATAGAAGAAAAAAAAAGGGTGGAGAGCCAATAGTGTAAAATGTTTAAAACAATAAAAATGAATAAAATGGGAGGAATAAAACTCACATTTGAAAGAGCTAAACTTGCTCTAGTATAGAAGGCGTACAGCGGTTTGATCCCCGCTTATGGGATATAGGGTGGACTTCCTCCGTCAGTGGTGTATCCGACACTCGGGTAGAAAGAAACAACCAATAGTGTACACTGGATAAAATGTTGGTAATAAAATAGAATTAAAAATGGGTACTCACAAGGCGGGAGCAGAACGACTGCTCCTTGACGTAGCGCTGGTGGTATAATCCCCACCTAGGATTTCTTGGAGTCCGGGATGTTGAGAGAATGCCAGGTGATAAATAAATATAGAGTGTATAAAAGGATAAGTGGCACAGATAAAAAGTAACCAAATATACTTTAATATATATAAAATACACAATAAAAATTTATATATATTAAAGTATATTTGGTTACTTTTTATCTGTGCCACTTATCCTTTTATATACTCTATATTTATTTATCACCTGGCATTCTCTCAACATCCCGGACTCCAAGAAATCCTAGGTGGGGATTATACCACCAGCGCTACGTCAAGGAGCAGTCGTTCTGCTCCCGCCTTGTGAGTACCCATTTTTAATTCTATTTTATTACCAACATTTTATCCAGTGTACACTATTGGTTGTTTCTTTCTACCCGAGTGTCGGATACACCACTGACGGAGGAAGTCCACCCTATATCCAATAAGCGGGGATCAAACCGCTGTACGCCTTCTATACTAGAGCAAGTTTAGCTCTTTCAAATGTGAGTTTTATTCCTCCCATTTTATCCATTTTTATTGTTTTAAACATTTTACACTATTGGCTCTCCACCCTTTTTTTTCTTCTATATACGAGTGGATTCTCACGGATGAACATATAAAGGACAATTGCTCCGGATCAAGCACGGATAGATCCCATGACCTCAAAGAGCATATTCTAGATAAGATTTTTTTGTTTTACTACAGCTATTTATTTGGACTATTTGCTATTTTTATTTGTGTATTGGCGCAGCCCTTATTTTGTATTCTGTTTCTCTCTGTGTTATCCTTAAGGGTTCTTGAGGGATTCCCTTATAGGGTTGCTGCCCTCATATTAGCTAGCGCTTACTCTTTGTTCTGTTTTTAGTGCTCAGGTTTAAGTTGAAAAGGAACAGCACTGAGACTATCCTGCCCACCATCTCCCAATATGGTTGTATTAGTGGACATGTCCACCAAGTATGTAACATAGCACCAACTGCTTTATGGTACCTCCAGCACAGATTGCTTGAGTTTGGATATATATGGGCCAATTTCTCCGGGAACTAAGTGCCAACGATATTGGATTTTCTGCATTGTCTCAAAATGCGAGGCGCATCCAGAGTTGCCTTTGTGTGCCACAAAAGCCTGTATCCATTGTAGCCTACTGAATCTAGCTTTTAATTATCTATGCCAGGTCGCAATGAACCCTGTGTCACCCCAAGAGTTGTCAGCCAGTATGAGTTGGTATGTACTAGACATTACTTTTTTTGGGGGGGGGGAGTCGTTCGTGGACATACATAGTTTCTCAGATTGGGAAAGGAGGTTACTCGAATTCAGGATGGTACAATTTCTCTGAATATATGACTTTAGTTGTAAATATTGGAAGAGTGCCCTAAAAGGTAAACCGCATTTGTTCTGTATGTCTGGATAGGATAACAACTTTGCGTTTTCAAATAAATGCCATAGGTGGGTGCAACCTTTTGAGCTCCATGGTAAAGAGTCAAAATTGGGTATGATTTTACTCATGCTGCACATAAGAGTGGCTAGGGAGGCCAGTCCGACCATGCACAGCTACCCTCGAGGATTGTCAAGAGTCTGGGTATCTCTCCCTTATACATCCAAAACAGTGAGCTAAGGCAATTGTTATCCCATTGTGGCATATCAATTATGGAGTGTGTGGCTGTCAGCGTTGCAGCTCTGTAGAATTGTCTAAAGTTTGGGAGGCCCAAGACCCCTTCTGTCACTGGTTGTTGTAGGATTGATGTAGCTATTCTGACTTTTTTATCGTTCCAAATTAAGCAAAACAGGAGTCTTTGTAGTGTGTGGAGAAAGGTTTTTAGGAGAGAGGCAGTGTGCGCAGAAGGTATTGAAATTTGGGTAGTAGTGTCATTTTTATCGCCACTAGTCTGCCCAGCCACAACAAATATTGACCCTCACATTTACCCAACGTATCTGTAAAATCTTGGAGAATTCTTTCATAGTTATATTTAAAAAGGTGTGATACGTTTTTAGAGACTTTGATGCCTAGGAAGGTCATATAGTCGTTCAAATGAGAAAGAACTGTGTAAAGTTGACATGAGTTGCGTGTGGATGCCTGTACCCATTGCCTGGGTCTTGGTTATATTAAGTCGGTAATAGGAGTACATTCCGCATCTTTCTATTTGTTTTAGTAAATTAGGCAATTAAACTTGGGGCTGCGTTAGTGTAAGGAGCACATCGTCCACAAACAGATTTGTCTTGTACTCGCCATCTCCCACCACCACTCCATGTATGGAAGCATTTTTCACCTATATAATGTTTGGAGGACCAAGCACATAGGGGAAGAGGGCTATACTTTCTATTCTTCAGTACACAATTCCTATTCCCGCATTGATGGGTTTTTAATATCTTTTCCTACTCACAGAAGCCCATGGAGCCTTAACGAGTCCCTCTTACAAAACTCCATGTTCACACAAGATCTGATGGTGGCTCTGGAACAATATTTAATTGAAAACTCACATCAGACCACCCCTATGCTTATCGTGTGGCAGGCCCATAAGGCCGTAGCAAGGGGCCTATTGATTCGCAGATTAGCATATCTCCGCAGATGTTCAGGCAAACAAACGCTTGAATGGGAAAAATAACTTTGCGATCTGACAATGCAGAACCAACTTGATCCTAAACCACATTTGAAAGAACTCATCACACAGGTCACCAAATTATTAAATCAACATACACTAGACAAAATATGCGATAAAGATTTAAAGAACGCATCACACTGGTCACCAGATTATTAAATCAACATGCACTAGACAAAATATGCCATAAATATGCCATAAAGATTTCTCGAGGGCTGCACCGTTCCTGTGGAACTTGCTTCCCTACTCCGTTAGATGCTCACCCATTCTCCACAATCAAAAAATCGTTAAAAACCCACTTCTTCATAAAAGCGTATCAATTAAACTGTTAATAGCTCCTGACTGATTCCTCTTCTGCAACTGTCACTAGTCTAATACTATCCTTACCTTTTTGTGTCATTTTACCCCATTCCCTCTAGCATGTAAGTTCATTGAGCAGGGCCCTCAACCCCTCTGTTCTTGTGTGTCCAACTTGTCTGGTTACAACTACATGTCTGTTAGTCCACCCATTGTAAAGCGCTTCGGAATTTGACAGCGCTTTATAAATATCATAATAATAATAATAATAATAATCTCATACGACTGAGAGCCACTCACTACTCTCAGGAGAACAAAGCTAGCAAACTACAGGCAGATTGACTCAGGCAAAGACAAGCGCAGCAGAAGATAGCTTACCTCATCTCCCCTCAAGGCCACAAACTTTTAGCTCCAAAAGACATTAGTTCGGCTTTTGCCCAATGTTACACCAAGCTATGTAATCTCAATAACGACCCCAATATCCACCAACCTACAACTAACAAGATTACAGATTACTTACAATCCATTCCCCTACCCAAACTGACAACTGCCCAAAAAGATTTGTTATCATACCCCATCACAGAAGGTGAAATCTTAAAAGTTAGAAAACCCCTGCCACAGGGAAAATCGCCAGGCCTAGACTATTTTTTGCAACTGACATTATAAGACGTTTAAACATGTCCTGACTCCACAGTTAACACAAGCCTTTAACAAGGCAGTCTCTCTAGAGCTTACCTCCGGAGTTACTGCTTGCGCACATTGTCACGCTTCCTAAGCCCAGTAAACAACCAACGCATACCTAAAATTTATATAGATGTATAGATATTTTATTCCATCTTCAGCGCAGGGCAGCTTGTCGCACTCCCTTGATGTGGAGAAAGCCTTTGACCGCTTGAACTGGGGGTTCCTCAAAAATGTCTTAATCCAATACGTGATCCTGGAGGGATTCCAGTCGGCGGTCAGGGCTCTGTATCACGCACCGGTGGTAGAGGTTTTGAATGCGGGGTTTCTGTCAGCCCCCTTTGAAATCACCAGTGGCACCCGCCAAGGATGCCTGTTGTCACCACTGGTTTACGTATTGTCCCTTGTACCACTGGCGGTGGCAATATGGGAAAATGGTTCCTGTAGTGTTTTTTTGACCCATTAGCCTGTTTCCTGAGATTGATTGACTCCCAGTTATTGACTTTGGTTAGGTTACCCTGACTTCTAGTACCCTGGACTTGGAATTTTGCATTCTGTTTACTCTGATTTCCTTGACTATTATACCGAAATTTAAATCTTGAGAAGATCAAACAAATCAATGTTTGCATAGATCAAGTGATAACAATAAATAGTAAAGTTTAAATAAATGGTGTACACGCTATAGATATGAAAAGAGAAAATAAAGATTATATATATACAAAATAGACCATAAAAGTAACAATCCTAAAGGGAAAACAAACTCACACTAAATGTAACTATAATCAAGATATAGATAAAAATAAAGAGGTCCTGTTCAAAAGTTTTCAGGATCCTTCTCCTAGTAATGTGCAAAAACCATACGGTTTTTACAATAAAGTTGTATACAAATAAAAGTATACAAGGTGAGTTGTGTCCCAAAGGTACAAATAAGCTGCATACAATGATGATTAAATCAATAAGCCATGTTTAGATAGCACAGGGATACCTGCATCTAATATATATGTAACAGTGTATTACCGAAAAGAAACTTTTGGTTACATATGACAGTGTATAGTATTCACTATCCCTGTGCATCTAAACAGGCTCAGAATAAGTATGTAGCTAGTGCTGACAAACCTATGTCTTGCACAATTGAACGTTCACATTCACAGTGCTTTTTGGTCAAAA
>OW240916.1:216810704-216868204 GCA_933207985.1 Pelobates cultripes | reverse complement strand
TTACTAACTCCATAGCAGCAAATAAAAGAGTGACAAAACTGAGAACCAATCACAATGCAGTATAGAGTATAAGAGGTGTAACAGATGACATCATTTCCTCTAAAAGCATGCGACATCACAAGAACATGAAGTAGAAGGAATAACAAAGGTAACTCGAAAGGTCCATGGTAAAACAATGTTAGAACGTGTAAACTGAACGTAAACAGGTAGACTCCAGGGGAAACTTCTTGATGTCAATTGGTGATCTCCCATGACAGGATGATGATGACACCTTGAATGGAGCCTTTAGTTCCTTGAGGTATCTGGTTTAACTGAAACGAGAATATGAAAGGGATTAGATTCCAAAAATGGTTGTGTAAAAGCAATGAGATGTCTTTCCCTTATGCTAAATTTAAAATTACCCTTATAAAAACAGAACGAATACATTCCTCCCGTCTATCGGTGCTAACTAAAAACATCCCACCCATCTGGCATATCTGTATTAAATGTATGAGAAAAACCACAATTTAGGCATCAGTACAATAGTAGCCAAAAGTAGGAAATATGCGTGAAAACAGAGGGAGGGAAGTAGCAAAAGCGAACAGGGAGGGAAAATACTCGCCTCCTGTCATTATTAAAATTAAGATTATCTGTACACTAAAGCTATCATAATCTTCAATTTTATCACATAACAGGAGGCTTCGTATTTTGCAATTTTAACGCTGGGAGAGCAGAGAAAAAGCTGGATTGTCAAGAGGACGGAAGTCCTCTGGTCCAGTCTGCCGCTCGTAAGATATCCGAAAGGGAAGCGCCTGCCGCGTACGCGGAAGAGGCTGCTGCCCCGCGTACGGAATGTGCTCCAAAAGTTTGGTCAATACCGGCAAGGGATATTAGCCATCTAACCCATCTGGCCAGTGTAGTAACCGAAACTGGACCGTAGGGGCGGACGTAGGAGATGAGAAGTTGACGTGTGGAAGGTTGCCGCAACGTCGCGGTGGCTTCCACATATTGACGGAGAGTAGAGACCACACAGAGCTGAAGGTCTGAAGGGAAGAAAGGGTAGAAGACTGAGTGAGAGTTGGACTTAGTGCGTCGTGAGATCTGAAAGGTAACTCCCACCGGTCAGAAGGTAAAAGCATCGGCATCGAAAGCGCGTACGTCGGATACCCGTCGGAAGGAGACTAAACAGAGCAGGAAGGTGAATTTTGCAGTAAGTTGGCGGAGTGACAGGTCCTTGTTAGGATGCCAATTTCATAAGAATTGTAGCACCGCGCCAACGTCCCAAAGTCTAGAGTATTTGGGCTCTGGGGGGCGCCAAAGGCGCATGCCGCGGAGGAGTCTGCAGATGAGTGGATCCTGACCAACCGGAGACCCTTGGGATGGAGTATGGGCCGCTGAGATGGCTGATCGTACCATGTTGATGGACCGGTATGACTTCCCGGCAATGAACAGAGAGGTCAGGAAATTCATGATGGAATGAGTAGGTGCAGTAAAGGGATTGAGGTCCCGTCCCATACACCAACTGGTCCAGTAGTGCCATGCAGATAAATAGCATCTCCTTGTTCCTGGTGCCCATGAATCCCAAAGGAGGTCCCTAGCTTCTTGCGATAAGTCCTCGGTTCGCCAGGAACCCTGGAAAGTGTCCAGGCCACAACGGACAGGCGTTCCTGCATGACCAGTGGGTGAGGTAGACCTAACGGGTTCGTGATAGTTGGAGCATCCGGTAGGAGGAGGGGGTCCAGAAGGTCCGGGAACCATGGCTGGCTCTGCCAAAGAGGCGTGATGAGGATTATGCTCACTCCCTGCAGGCGGATCCGGTGAAGGACTCTCGTTATCATCGCGAAAGGTGGGAATGGCCGAACCGAGGCCATTGTTGTAGGAAAGCGTCCGTTGCAAGGCTCTCCGGGTCTGGGAGCCAGCTGAAGAAATCCTTTGTCTGTCAGTTGTTGCGGGACGCGAATAGGTCTAGGGAGAGAGGTGCCCTCTGTGCATCCAGTATTGCGAAAATATGAGGGTCTAGTTGCCAATCGCTGGCGTCCCGCCAGTGGCGTGAATACCAATCTGCCGTCGTGTTGGAGTCTCCTGGTAAATGCTCTGCCAGCAGGGTGATGTTGCGTGGCAGGCAATAATCGAAGATCTCTTTCGTGAGATCCACCAGTGCTTGAGAACGAGTGCCTCCAAGGCGGTTGATGTATCTTACCGCTGAGACGTTGTCCATTCGAAGTAGGATACAACAGTTGGATCGTTCCTTTGCCAGACTGCGAATGGCGAATGACCCGGCCAGGAGTTCCAGGCAATTGATGTGCATTGATAACTCTTCGGCAGTCCATACTCCTCCTGTGGAGGAAGTTCCGTCCGTTGCTCCCCAACCTGAACGGCTGGCATCTGACTCCAGCACGAAGTCTGGCTGGTTCCCGAATATGGCCCTGCCGTTCCAAGCCTGCATGCAGTTCAGCCACCAGCGTAGTTCCTCCTGAACTTCGTGTGACATTGGAACCGGTTGGTCGTATGTAGGCTTCTTGCGAAGGAATGTTGCCTTGAGGCGCTGCATGGCCCTGTAATGCAGAGGTCTGGGGAAAATAGCCTGGATGGATGCGGAGAGGAGGCCTACGATCCGTGCCAGTAGTCGCAGGGGTATGGTTGTCCGTCGAAGGACTTTCCGGATCTCTCTGCGGATGGCTGTGATTTTTGTGGCCGGGAGGTGAAGAGTGCATGATGTGGAGTCTATTACAAATCCGAGGAATTGAATTGACTGAGCCGGGATTAATGCGGACTTGGGATGATTGACAATGAAACCTAGAGACTCGAGTAGGTGTACTGTGTAGTTCGTGTGTGTCCTCAGGGTCCTTGCGTCCTCGTCGAAGATCAGGATGTCGTCGAGGTAGATGATGCATCTTATGTCTCGAGCTCTGAGTTTTGTCACCACTGGCTTCATAATCTTGGTGAAGCACCACGGTGCTGAACTGAGGCCAAACGGGAGACAGGTGAATTGCAAGGGTGTCCCGTGCCAGAAGAAGTGGAGGTAAGGACGGCTGTTTCTGTGTACAGGAATGGTAAGGTACGCGTCCTTGAGGTCCAGGCGGGTGAACCAGTCGTTGCGTCGAAGTAGATCTCGTAGAAGGTGGATACCTTCCATTTTGAAATGTCAGTATACCACGTGAGAATTGAGCTCCCTGAGGTTGATTACGGGGCGGAATTCGTCGGTTTTCTTTCTGACTAAGAAGATGTTGCTGTAGAAGCCTGTTAAGTCTGGGGCTGGTTGGATGGCACCCTTGGAGTGAACTTCTTGTAGTTCCGAGTCTATGAGACGGGCATCTGCACGTGTCGTCTGGATCGGACGTGGAGGGGCCTTCTGGAGCGGGGTTGAATCGAACTCTATTTGATAGCCCCGCACCGTTTGGAGGATCCACGTGTCTGAAGATAGGTCTACCCAGTTCTGGAAAAAAAGAGAAACACGGCCTGCGATATGGCAGGAGGTTAGAGGCAAGATAAAATGTTGACTTACCGTTGGAGAATCTTGCCCGGGAGCGTCCTCGGCTGCCTCGGCCACGGTCTGATCCCCGGAATTGGTGGAATCTATGTCGTGTAGACGAGTCTGGGTAGAAAGGTTGACTCCTTGTCGTACGGGGGCCTGATGGCCAAAAACTCACGCACCGTATCTGGGGTGAAATCATCAGCCCTCTCATAGGCATCATCCGCCATGTCCATAATCCTAGCTAGCGGCCCAATGGCGTCTAGCAGTTTGTCCTGCGCTCCTTTGAAACCGCGCTCTATGCCTCTGCGCGGGTCCCGACCCCCTCGGGACATAAAAGTTGTCATGAGCGGGTCATATTCAGGGGTGTGCGCCACCTTGTCTGGTAGGCTAGGCCGGGGGCATTCTGATCTCATGCGTTTCTTTACTTCCTTGTCAAGAGATTTCCTGAGCCAGAAGTGCATAAACTTTGTCAAGTGTTCGGCTGGAGACCATTCTTCCGAATGGGGATGACTGATATTTCTCGGCTCAAACATTTGGAGGCTCGAATTGTCAAGGAAAATCTCTGTGCTTTCCTGTGGGTTATCCATGGGTGTAGCCATGGAGTCATGGGGCTCACCCAGAAACTTTTCCCTTGTGAAATAAGGGTCAGAGTTGGCCGCGGAGTCTTCACCGGAGTCCTCATGGTCAGAGACTTCTGCCTGCCATTCATCTAGCACAGCTAGAGAGTGTGTGGGTTCTGTGTCTTCCTCACCCGAGGAAATCTGTGTGGGTTTGTGGGCAGTACGAGCCATGGCTTTCCTGCGTTTAGCAGGGGCTTTACCCTTAGATTTGCATGGCGCAGCGGCCTCGCCCTTCCAATGGCGCTTAGGCCAATGGGAGCATTCCTTGGAGGAGTCGGAGTCTTCGGAGTCCGCTCTATAGTGAACCCGTTTAAAAATGGGTTGAGGGGCGTCTAGGTTTGAGGGGAGCGACTTAGAAGAGGCTTTTTCCATGGCTGCGGCCACAGCTGCTGTGATCATGGCCTGAAGGTCTGAGGAGGTTTGAGATTCCTCCATGATTTTGAAAGGTATTCGGGGCTCACCCGATAGATTTGCGTGAGGGCACTTTAGGCACAATTAGTGGAGAGGCCTGGGGACCAGGGGTGGTATGTTATTGGTAATGGTTAACCGGAGAGGGTAGGGACCGGTAGGTCGTAGTAATGATAATGAGAGGGCTGTGTCACTGGGGCTCACCCAGGTAATCGGAATCCTGCATGAACAGGTCCGCTTAGCAGCACAAAATGGGGGCTCACCCCGGCCAGAATAAGGTACAGTCCAACTGGCTTTAACTAACCCCAGGTGTTAGGTACAAACCTGACTTGGTCCCACTGAGTGAAGGGGCAGGCTGTGAAAAAGGGATTCCTGTTGCTTGCAGTTGGTAGCTGGAGCAGGCAGCTGACAGTGCTTATCCCCTCTAAGATGTCCGCCGGACTAGAACCTCCCCCAATTTGGGCGGCAAAATTTAGACGTCTGGCATTCGTGTGAAAAAGAAACCGAACGTGCGCCTAGTAATATTGGTCGCGAGCACCTAAAATAGGCGAACGCGGCAAACGGCCGAACGAAAGCGTTTGGTAGAAAAAAACGAAACGATTATACGAACGCACAGAAAACTACTGGCGTTCGCGAGTAAACAGGCGATCACACCAAACTGCCGAACGAGAAACGTTCGGTTGAAAAATTCGAAGCGTCTGTGCGCGAGCGCACAGGAAGAAAACTGTGAAGGGAGTATGGAGGAGGGGAATAGACGGCGGGAGCCGTGAAAGTTATCTGTAGAAGCCTGAGGCAAAGTCCCAGGGTTGTGAAAGGGGGGAGAAAGGTCCCTAAGGGAATTCCCTGAGGGAAAACAGGGGGCAGACCTCAAGGGAGAGGGTTAGCCCCCTGTATTGGGGACAATAGTAAAATATGTATATATCAAGAATAAATATAGGAAAATATACAAGACAGAGCTATGTAAAATAAAGACAGAGTAAAGTATATATATATGTGTAAAGTATATATATGAGCTGAATGATGAGAGAACAAAATTTGTACTTAGCTTGTGATGGAGCAGCAAAGAAAGAGGAAATTATGTCATCTGTTACACCTCTTATACTCTATACTGCATTGTGATTGGTTCTCAGTTTTGTCACTCTTTTCTTTGCTGCTATGGAGTTAGTAAAGAAAGATTATGCAAAATACGAAGCCTCCTGTCATGTGATAAAATTTGCTCCCTTTAATTACAGACATGTATGTTTTTTATCTTCATTACTTACTTGCCTGTTTTACTGTAGTACATTATGCAGTTGTGCTTTTACGCTGTGATGCATTTAAGCTTTGATATCTTTAAACTAGTGCATTATACAGCTGTACCTTATTTTTAAGATTGTGGTACATTATGCGGTTGTGCTTTTACTAGGAAGCATTTAAGCTGTGTTGCTTTTAAGCTGTGTGGCATTTAAAACTGTTTCATTTAAAGTTGCATGTAATATCGCAAGTCATTGGAAACTGCAGTGCATTTGTAGACTGCAGTGTGTTATAAGACTGCAGTGCGTTTGAAGACTGTGATCCATTTTGGAAACTTACCTTTTATACCTTGAGGCCTTTAGACTGTGGTGCCTTTAAAATTGATTTTTTTTTGCACCTTTTCCTTTTAAACTTCCTGGCAGGCACTTTTGTAATCTACTTGCTTCCCCTCGGTCCAAGTGATTTATTCCCGGTTCCTTGGATGTTTTGGGGCCATGTAGGCTTCAGACAGAGTCCTCTCCCTGGTCTCTAACAGCAAACACACTTGGAATAGGCCCACATGTGTGCAGTTTGTGCCTTAATGGGCCTAATAGAGATGACTTGCATTGTGGGAATACAAGTTGTGACAGCCATCTTGGATAAGGGCAATTGCCAGAAAGTTCCTAAAATAAAGGGAAAATTACAGTAAACATACCACACTTATTGGGTAAGTATTTGCAAGGTCTCCAGACATGGATAAGTGCTGTCTTCAGCCTGTTTTAAAGCTGTTTCACTGGTTTCTTATTTAATTTAACAGTGCACATTTTTACTTAATACTTTACCTCAGGTAATATTTAGTTATTATTATTTGTCAGATGTCTGATTCTTCACCAGGATCTGGTTATGAGGAGAAAACAGTGGAAGAAATCGGTTATGCACTGACTGCCTCCAGAAGGTTGTCGCTTCAGCGTGACCTATCACTGTGCAGCCACATAACATGAGGGCAGGGCTTATAAAGTAAGTTCCAGAGGCCTTAGGGGTAAGAAAAGAGGCCAGGCTTTACCCTGTGGAAGAAGTTATTTCCAACCCCACGACTACACCACCTAAGTTGCAAACTTATGGATCATAGGTGGACGCAAACCTGTCCAAAATTTTACACTTACCATTCCCTCCAAGGGAAATTCCAGTACGTCCAGACCTATTACAAGGCCCCTTGACACACCAGGATCCTCAAGTTCTGGTGTTGATGCGGGAGTCCATATTAGTATAGCCATCCCTGAGACGGTCATTGAGATCCTCTTACAATCCTATACAGGCTTTACTAAGCTTGACATGCTTTTGTCTGTTGGAATTACTCCTCATTCAGGCCTTGAAAGGTTCTGTGTTATAACACTCTAGTGGATCACTTAGCTGCACTTTGCTTCATATAGGCATTGATTGTAATCATGCCTCCACTGAGTGTGGTGAAGCCAATATGTGACGTACCACTGGTCTCACGGGCCCTGACTAAACCATTATTCGAACCTCTGGAAGAAGCTTCCAGGGTGGTAGCACAGAAAGTGCGGTTGGCTGGTACCCCAGCAAGGTAAATGGGTGAACTCCAGGCTTGATCCTGTGAACCCCCTTTCACTACTTTTCAACAGATATGGTTGTCTTGCATTTGGCACCTGAAGATCCTGCCTATGGTGAATGCTTATGTGTCATTCTCTACCTGTACTGAAGGGTACCCTTTGAGCATTGATGCCCCTGGTGCTTGGCTTCATGTAAGCAACAATTGAACTCAAGCCTCCACTGAGGGTGTTGAAACCAATATGTGACGTACTAGTGCTGTTACAGCATCTCCTGGGCTTCCATGGCAATGGTCTCTGCTGAAACTTTGTAAAGTTGGCATTTGGACCTCTTTGAACTAGTTTGTCCTGCATTACATATTGGACATTGAAGCAATTAATGAGGCACAATTTGGACGTCACGTCCGTTCTCTACCTGTGCTGGAGGGTTTCAGGGCACTCTCCTCTCATGCTGTTGCAGCATCGTGGGTTTCCATGGCAATGGTTTCTGCTGACACTTTTTGTAAGCTAGCATTTGAACCTCTTTAGACACGTTTGTCTGGCATTTCATACTGTTCTTTAAAATAGTCTATGATGCACAATGTGGTACTCAAGTACTTAACTCAGTTCATTCTTCTATCTATGTTGAATGATTCTGATTATTTGATTGGCTATTCTGTCCCTCCCTTTGTAAGCTTGGGTATTCCCCATGTGTATATGCTGCCATGATTAGCCTGGAAAATGGAAAATTTATTCATACTTACCGTAATTTTCATTTCCTTGCTATTATTCATGGCAGCATATACTTTCCACCCATTAATGTCTCTATTTATGTACTGCAGAGCTTGTAAACTGACTGAGGACCTTAGTGATGGAGCCTCCTTTTAAAACCTTGGTGGTTTTCCTGTCCTATCGGCTGTAATGGGAGGAGCTAACCCATGTGTATATGCTGCCATGAATAATAGCCCTGAAAAGAAAATTACGGTAAGTATGAATAAATTTTCAATTTTATATATATATATATATATATATATATATATATATATATATATATTAAAAATAAAAAAGTATGTTTAGGTGAGTGCAGCCAAACCCTTGTTTTAACCCTTGTTTTCTCATATATATTATAAAATAATTAAAACAGTTTATAATATATTATTCATATATATGATTTCATTATAAGTGTACTTATAAAGTACAAAATACACTTATAATGAAATCATATATATGCATTATATATTATAAAATTATTTAATTATAATAGATTATACATATATAGGAAATACAAATATGTGTGTGTGTATATATACAGGGCCGGATTAACATAGGGGCTGATGGAGCTGCAGCTCCAGGCCCAGGCCCAGGGAATAGGCCCACTGATTTAAAAAAAAAAAAAAAAATTAAAATTTTTTTCTTTTTTCTCACACACTACTCTTAGGGATTCCACCTGGCTTTTATTTTATTGGCACAGCCAGTATTTGAGGCTGCCTGGCCGGTGCCAATATTGCAGTGATACTGGCAATACAAATGTTGGTATTTTTATCAGTATAAACAAGAGATTACTCTGCAATACCAGCACTGGCCAGTAGGGGTCGCTGTGTGTGGAGACAGGCAGGGATAGGAAGTTTCAGCATATCCCTCCCTGCCTATCTATACTCACTGATCTGCAGGGGTGCAGCTACAGAGAGTCCAGACAGCAACTCTCACCCTGCAGAGACAGCCTACAGCTCAGGGAAGTAAGGGATGGGGGGAAAGGCTGCAAGGAGACATACACTGAGACACTAAGGGACACTGGGAGACATTATGGCAGACACTAAGGGACACTAAGGGACATTGGGAGACATTATGGCAGACATTGAGACACTAAGGGACACTGGGAGACATTATGACAGACACTGAGACACTAAGGGACACTGGGAGACATTATGGCAGACACTGAGACACTAAGGGACACTGGGATACATGGGGACACGGAGACATGGGGTATTGAGACACTGATACATAGGATCACTGGGAGACCTGGGGACATGACACTAGGGGACACTGGGAGACATGGGGCACTGAGACACTGATACATAGGAACACTGAGACCTGGAGTAATCGACACATGGGGGCACTGAGTCATGAGGGCACTGGGAGACAAGGGGGCACTGGGAGGAATCCATCTATACAGCAGAATCAAACTAAGTAGTTGTTTGGTGATTTTACAGCATTTTCTCTTATGTCACTCCTTGTGATTTACATCATGTGATGTCACCCATACATATTTAATTATGCAAATTAGTAAGGCCGGTATGTTTTTCCAAGAAGGTGGTAACCCTAACTACTTTTCACATACTCTTACTTAAGTATGGAAACTTAAGTGGGATGTATGGGAACAAAACTTGTGTGGACTGGCTGACAATGAATATAGTTAGAGGGACACTATAGTCACCAGAACAACTACAGCTTATTGAATTTGTTCTGGTGAGTAGAATCATTACTGTCAGGCTTTTTGCTGTAAACACTGCTTTTCAGAGAAAATGCAGTGTTTACATTACATCCTAGTGATAACTTCACTGACCACTCCTTAGATGACTGTTAGAGATCCTTCCTGGGTCATGGTTGCCTAAAATGCATCCAAACATTTAGTGTCTCCTCCCCCTGCATGCAGACACTGAACTTTCCTCATAGAGATTCATTAATTAAATTCATCTATATAAGGAGATGCTGATTGGCCAGGGCTGTGTTTGAATCATGCTGGCTCTCTTTGTCAGTCTCAGCCAATCCTATGGGGAAGCACTGTGATTGGATTAGGCCACCACTTCTAATGATGTCAGCAGACTGCTTGTTTTTATGAGTCTAACAGCATGCAGAGTTACAGCTTCAGGCTTGAATATAGTAAGATTTTGCTATATTTATGGAGGCATGAGGGGCCCAGGGGGGCTAGATGGTGGTGTTAACACTATAGGGTCATGAATTCATGTTTGTGTTCCTGACCCTATAGTGATCCTGAGTGAGCGCATCATTAGATGCATTTATGCCAAGCTCAGGGTGCTGTCTGCATAGTATGCCCTTAGTTGGTCAGCTGCATGATTGGCAGGCAGCCTGACATGCATTCATGCCAGGCTGGCCTTCTAAGTCTTTGAGCAGACATGTCCTCTTTTTGGGTATGTTCGCCCCTTTTGGCAGGTTACGTGATTTGTGTCAGTGGCACACCCTTTTACCATGCCCACTGACTTCCTGCCTGACTGGACACTGCTGTTAGGGGTTATGGATTTACTTGAAAGATGAACACATAAATTAGAGAGAGATTAGCCTAGGGTATGATTTTTCTTATAGCTGCTGTTTTCTTTCTCTCCAGCACCATCAGATACATGATGCTTTGGAGTGTTTTACTGTTTTTGGTCGATATGATTCTGTAATTAGGCCCGTCATAACTGTCAGCACCAGGCCCACTGGACTCTTAATCTGGCCCTGTATATATATATATATATATATATATATATATATATAATTATTATTATTTTTTTTTTACTTTTTAGCAATCTGGGTTACTGCCTGACAGCTCACACAGTCCCCCTGCTGGCAGCTCCATAGCCTCCTATTGCGGGGATGTGATCATGGAGGGCCTGGGTGGCTGGAGCTGCTGCAGGGGGACTGCTGGGGTCTCTGGCAGTTCCCCTGACCGTGATCGCAGTGGATCGCTGGTTCACGTAAGTCCAGGCCTCGTATTAGGTACCATTTTTTTGTCGGACGTACCTAGAACATCCACGGTCATTTATATGCATTTATAACGTCATTCTAAATGTATTTTGATTTAAATATATATGTATATTAATATCAAAATACAGTTAGAACAAATGTAAACTGGTATATAATTTTTAAAATTTTTTATTTTATTTTTTCAATTTATCGTATATATATAACGGTATTCTATGTGTATTTTAATATTAATATATATTATAATATATAGATTAATATTAAAATACACTTTTAATTATTATTAATGTATGTGTATGTTTATAAAGTACTTACCGTATATACTCGAGTATAAGTCGACCCGAATATAAGTCGAGACCCCTAATTTTACCCAAAAAACTGGGAAAACTTATTGACTCGAGTCTAAGACTATGGTGGGAAATGCAGCAGCTACTGGTAAATTTCTAAATAAAATTAGAACCCCCAAAAATTATATTAATTGAATATTTATTTACAGTGTGTGTATATAATGAATGCAGTGTGTGTGTGTATGAGTGCAGTGTATGTATGTGATGCAGAGCCTTGGTGGGGGGTGGGCATTTTTATTATTTTTTTTAATTATTATTATTTTAATATATATATTTTTTTATATTATTTTATTTTGTATTATTTATTTTTTATTTATATTTTTCTTCGTTCCCCCCTCCCTGCTTGATACATGGCAGAGAGGGGGGCTCTCACTCCCTGGTGGTCTAGTGGCATGGGCTATGTAGGAGGGGGGAACGAAGAGAGCTGTAACTTACCTTTCCTGCAGCTCCTGTCAGCTCCCTTCTCTCTCCTCCGGTCTGGTCAGGTCCCCTGTCAGCTCCCACTGCAAGTCTCGCGTTGTGAGTGCCACGCGGAGTGTTGCCACGGTAACCCGTGGCAAAGCTCTGACCCCGCGGCTCTCGCGAGACTTGCAGGGGAGCTGACCGGACCGGAGGAGAGAGAAGGGAGCTGACAAGAGCTGCAGGAAAGGTAAGTTACAGCTCTCTGCCAGCCCCAACAGGACCGCCGGGCTCATTACAAGTAAGCTGCCATAATACAGACAGTGACTCGAGTATAAGACGAGTGGTGGGTTTTCAGCACAAAAAATGTGGCGAAAAACTCATCTTATACTCGAGTATATACGGTAGATCATATGTATATGATCTAAATACTTTTATTTATTTTTTTCAACTTTTATTTAAGTTTTACAAACTTTGTAAAACTTTTCTGCAGACATTTGGGAGACTGCCTGAGAGCTCAGACAGGACCCCGCTATCACATGGCAAGGGAGGGCCAGATCACAGGATCTCCCCTGTCGGCCCATGCAGAGCCGGCAGTATCCGAGCGCCGGCCCTGCTGTGTCAAAGATCTCCCTTACTGGGCCACAAGCATTGACTATGGAGGGAGGGAGAGGCGTACCCGGGTGAGCTCTAGCCAGCAGCTCCGCCGGGTTCCTCTCGCGAGGTCGGAGTGTTGCTGCGGTTACCATGGCAATGCTCCGATCTTGCAAGAGTGAACTCTAGCCCCGCAGACTAAAGTTGACTCTCACCACTAGGACAACCAGGGATACCAGCACGATCCCCCCTCCCAGGCAAAAAAGTTTTTTTTTATAAAAGAATAAATTCCTTTTTAAATATATTTTAATTAATCTGTCTCCCCACACACACAATCCCTCCAAACATATTCACACACAGCACCTTCTCACACGCATGGCACCCTCACACACTCACAGCACCCTCACACACACACTCACAACTATTGCCCCATATCCCTGCTTCCTTTTTCCTCAACTTCTAGAAAGACTTGTCTTTACTCGTATGACTCACTTCCTAAATTCCAACTCCCTCCTCGATACTATTCAATCTGGCTTTCGCCCCCTCCACTCTAATGAGACTGCTCTTATTAAAGTTACAAATGACCTAATCACAGCTAAATCCAAAGGCCACTACTCCATACTAATTCTTCTTGACTTTTTTGCTGCCTTTGGCACTGTTGATTATGTCCTCCTTCACCAAACTCTTAAATTCCCTCGGTCTCTGTTACACTGTCCTCTCGTGGTTGTCCTCCCATCTCTCCTAACATTCGTTCAGTGTCTCCTTTTGCAATGACACCTCCTCCTCTCGCCCTGTCTCGTTTGGAGTCCCCCAACGATCCGTTCTTGGTCCCCTTCTGCTCTCTCTTTATACTGCCTCTCTTGACAAACTAATTAACTTATTTGGATTCTGCTACCATCTGTATGCCGACGACACCCATATATATCTCTCCTCCCCTGATCTCTCCCCCACGGTCCTACAACGTGTCACTCAATCTCTCTAAAACTGAGCTTCTTATTTTTCCCTGTCATAATGCTGATCCTCCTCCTTTGCTTTCCCTGCATGTTGATGGTACTTGCGTCAGTTCATCCTTGCAAGCTCATTGTCTTGGTGTTATCTTGGCCTCACCTTTGCGCCGCATATTACATACCACCACAAAACGCCACAAGACCTGTTGATTCAACCTTAAAAATATCGTCTGCATCCGCCCCTTTCTTACACAAGATGCTGCCAAGGAGCTTGTTCATGTGCTGGTAATCTCACATGGACTACTGTTATTCTCTCCTAGTTGGTCTACCCAAAATGCTGAACTGCCCTGCTACAATTGGAAATGAATGCTGCCACCAGGTTGATCTTTCTCACCTGTCACTCCTCCCATACCTTGCCCTTCTGTCGATCCTTGCACTGGCTTCCTGTATCCTATAGGTGTCAATTCAAAATACTAACCCTTGCCTATAAAACTCTAACCAACTCTAGCCCATCTTACATTTCTTCTTATTCATAGATTTGCCCTTTCTCGGTCTCTCCGCTCTGACGGTGACCTTCTCCTGTCCGCTGCTCGCACCCTTACTGCTAACTCGCACTTGCAGGACTTCTCGCGGGAGGCTCCCTTCTTTTGGAACAGCCTGCCTACCCCATCAGACTCTCCACTAGTCTTACATTTTTTTAAAGAAGTCCTTCAAAACACATCTGTTCAGAAATGATTATAGACTCCCAGAGTAACTTATCTATACTTATCCAAATCTGGCTCTCGCTCTCCTAAAAGAGCCATAGTCCACTCTCATCTCCAACTCTGCTACTTTTCCACCTTGTTTGGTGGCTGTCACCCTTGCTTCCATGTTGTGTATTTGTACCCCACCTCCTCTAGACTGTAAGCTCATTTGAGCAGGGCCCTCATCTACCTATTGTACATGTGTCACTGTGTAATTGTCTAATTTATGGTAAATTTCCTCTTTCATAATATTGTAAAGCGCTGCAGAAGTAGTTGGCGTTATATAAATACCAATAATAATAATAATAATAATAATAATAATGTCACTAATTGTTATCGACAAGCTACTAATCACTAAAATGGGTGTTTCTAACATCGGTATGACATCTAAAGGTCAGCTTAGCAGGAGGGGTGTGGGACCTTTTTTTCCTGCACAGAGCAGTGAAACAGCTAATACTGGAATAACGTTTGCCTATTGCAAGCAGTGTCCTGTGTGAGATCCAACAAAGACTGAAGAAAAGTTTGCCTTTATAGCAGATTATAGTGAGTATTTTGATTTGTTTATATAATTGTTACAAATCCAGTATATAATTATTAGCTGTTATGCATATATTTTTCTTTAAGATATTTTCATCTATATTTTTTTTTATAGATTATAAAGCCGTTTGGGGTATATTCACTAGACTTGAGTAAGTATAGGAAATACATGCATTTATTTCATGATCAAACACCTAAGTCTGTCTATAAGCAGTGTATACACACACACACACACATATATTTATAATCAAGAACACGTGAAATAGCAAGTCAGATGTAGCAACACATGCATGGTCGGCATATAACACATATGCAGATCATCAATAAAACTATATGTTGGTATGTAATAGTCTTTTTGTTTACTTGCATTTAAGTGTTCAAATACACTATGGACATAGCATAGCAAACCGTTATCTGAGCTATAGCGAGAAATTGTCTTGATAATAGCCGTAAAATTCTTCCACGTATGCCAGCATTTTGTACCAAATAGAAAAGGAACCATCTGCCCATGGTAGATTGCAATGTGTTGAATCTGATTACCCTAATTGCTAATTTAAAATGTTTTCTAAACTTGATCTTAGAGTTGTGTTCAATCTCTTACGAAGTGACAAATGAAAGACTGACTTTAGGACCCATTATGGTCAAATTAAATAACGAGCAATTACTTTCTGGTTATGTAATGCCCCTGGCCACCTTTCTGTTTTGTGTTTTTTATTATCATTCTTGATGTTTTCCGTGACCTTCTGCTTTTAAGTGTCATTATTTAATTCAATGATTTTCATATCTGCTCTACATCTATTTCAGAGCATCAGCATCATATCTGAAAAGATTTCTCCAGGCTGAAAGTTCCTGTATGATATTATAAAGATATGACCCTTTAACACTGAAACAACAAAAGGTGCAATACCCTTTGATATTAATCATTTTTAGTTATGTAATACAATCCTCCAACATGAATTGATAAAAAAAAAAAAAAAAAAAAGAATATAGCTAGGTATAATGAATAGGCATATATCATTTATTGGATTTCTTTTAATAGGCAATTTATTGAATTTCAAGTACATGTGAATTGTGAACATTACAGAAAGAAAAATGTAAAATTGAAACAGAATATTTTTTATTGGTCAGTCTTTATTTTCTTTGTGCATATGGTGACAAGCAAGCTTGTGATGCCAGGACACCAGTAGCAAGCAGTACAGTTACAAACATGTTATAACATTGGCATGGCATTCCGGGTCAATGCACAATTTTATTCCCCCCTTCCTCAGCCTCTTTCCCCTCTTGCCCCTTACTGCTCTCGCCTTCTGCCCCTTAGAGCTCTCCCCTCCTGTCATTTAGTGATCTCCCCTGTCATTTAATGATCTCCCCATCCCCTTTCCCGTAGTGCTCTCCCCTCCAGTCCCTTAGAGCTCTCCCCTCCTGTCTTCTACTGTTCTTTCCTATACTTTCCCCCCTATCCCTTGGTGCTCCCCCATCCCTTAGTGCTCTCTCCTACCCCCCATAGAGTTCTCCCCTGGCCCTTAGTGGTCTCTCCTCTCCTACCCTGTCCCTTAGTGGTCTCTCCTCTCCACCCCTCCCTCCCATGAGGTCTCTCCACCCTCTCCCCTCCCATGGTGGTCTCTCCCCCCACCTCAGTGGTCTCTCACCCTGTTCTCCTCACCCCCTCCTACCCTGTGTAGCGTGGCCGAGCATCTGTCCTGTCCGCGGTACAGGAGTTTCTCTTTCCTGTACCTGGCCAGACTGACAGGAAGGGTTCACTCACTCACAGATGCTCCTGTACCGTGGACTACACGCTACACTGAGGGACTGGCAGGAGGAAGTGCTGTGCGCTTTCCTCCTGCTGATCCCTCATATTTTGCGGCCCTGGGGGCTGGTGTGCCCTCACGAACGCGCCGGCCCGGGCAGTGCTGCAGCCGCCTGAGGCTCTCTATAGAGCGATCAGGTGGCTGCAGCATGAGGAGGGCCGGTGTTCCTGGTGGCGCCCCTTCCTAAGGGGTGCCCTAGGCAACTGCCTAAGTCGCCTATAGGAAGCACTGGCCCTGGATGTGGTGAAAGATTAACTGTACTGTGGAAAACCAAATGTTTAAAATGCAAGGGAAATGTGATCGCAGTGGAGATCTCACAATCTAGAATTGCACCGGCAACCCTTAAATTAAGGATTAATTTAAACCAACAATGCTAATGATGAATACACTCTGCAAACTGTAACAAAGAGATCAGTTCCCACAGTGAATGGGAAAGGAATGATGTATAAAAAATAAAAAAATCCAAGTCTCCTTAATCTCAAAATTTTAAATGTAAATCATATATTGCAAGCTTACATTGAGGGCATACCTAACCAGGCCTGAATCAAATCTAGTAGACTACAGAGCCAATAAATCAACATTTTAGAGAATATTATAAGGTACTTATTAGTCGTAAAATAAAGAATCATTAAGAGACAGCATGTGGGTAAATTGTATTTTACAAATCTGTGGTAAATGACTCGTTGCTTATGAGCACTCATGCTGTAATTAATCAGCTAAAACTGACTATGTTCAACTCAGACTTATTTCTGTTTGTATTTTTTTTTTTATATGGCGTTTATTCACTACACCCCAAATTGCATTTTATTAACACCTACTTGCATAATTTAGACTAAATAGCCAAGCTGTGACTATGGATGAGTTGGGAAAATGTTTCCAAAATGTTTTAAACTAGATTATGACTTGGATTTCAATTCACTACAATTTGGTGTTTAGTGAGTAAGCCCTTATGTGTTAAAATGATCAGGGCCAAGAGCTTTACTAATGCTCATATGTGTGAGAACAGTGGTAAACCCTTTATCAAAGAATATACACCGATCAACCATAATACTAAAACCACTGACAGGTGGTGATGGCTAGACGACTAGGTCAAAGCATCTCCAAAACAGCAAGTCATGTGAGTTGTTCCCAGTATGCAGTGGTTAGTACCAACCAAAAGTGGTGCAAGGAATGACAACCAATGAACCTGTGTCAGGGTCATGGGTGCCCAGGGCTCATTGATGCATGTGGGTACTGAAGGCTAGCCTGTCTTGTCCCATCATGCAGAATAGCTACTGAAGCTCAAATGGCTGAAAAACGTAATTCTGGCCGTGATAGAAAGGTGTCAAAACACACAGTGCATCACAGTTTGCTGCGTATGGGGCTTCTTAGCCTCAGAACTGGTCCATGGAGCCTAAGTCTGAAGAAGGTTGCCTGGTCTGATGAATCATGTTTTCTTTTTGATCAGGTAGATGTCCGAGTGCGTCGTTCACCTGGGACAGAGATGGCATTCGGATACATTATGGGAAGATTGGGTAGTGTATTAGAGTGGTGGGAGGTGGAGGCAGTGTATTAGAGTGGTGAGTGGCAATGTATTATTTTGGGGTAGGGAAGGTTGCAGTGTATTAGAGTGGTGGGAGAGGGCAGCGTGTTAAATTAGGATGAGGACAGTGTATTCATTTGGGGGAGTAACGGTGTATTACATTTGGGGAGTCGGCAGTGTATTAAATTTGGGGGAGGGAGGGCAGTGTATTAAATTATAGTGGTGAGTGTGGGGGCAGTGTATTCGATTGGGTGGATGGGAAAGTGTGTTAGAGGGGAGGGGAGGGAGAGGCGTAGTGTATTGGATTTGTGGGCAGTGTATTAGAATGGAGGAAGGGGGCATTGTTTTAGATTTGTTCTGCATGGAGGCGCTGAACGTTCCCCATGGAGATGCTGATTGGCCGTGGAACTTTTGCCACACATGCACAATAGCCTCCCAATGCTTTCCTCTGGGAAAGCATTGGATTGGCTGAGATCGTCAAGTTTGATGATATCAGTCAAAGTGAACAGGATTTAAAAATCAACAAGAAAACAGCTGTGCAAGAGCATACATTCACCATTTCAGTCCCATTACCAAACTTTTCCCCCTACATAGGGATTAAGGAGAGAGCGCAGGTAACTTTTTCTTTTCTTTGGTTTTTATAATATTTGAACAGTGTTGATGCCCAAGGGCATAAATTATAGCCTATAGTTGCTCGGATTGGGGCCTTGCCCAACGCTGTCTCCCATCTGGATTCATTAATGTATCTACTTCCTAATTTTATTTAGTAGTGCAATAAAGTCATATTTTAATATATGGCTTATACAAATAATTATTTGAAAGGAGATTTTCTTACAGTGACTGGAAATAGAGTGTATATTTGCTTTGTTGGTCCAAGAGGCCTTATGCCAATGTTTAACTTAATTCGACCTAATGTTTAGAAGCTTTTCTTAGCAGCATTTCTCCTTTGAAGACTTACTGATTAGGTGCAATGTGGCATTATAAAATCTTAATCTGACTCCGAGGAATAATTTCTAAGCTATGTTTATGAGGTTCATTCTTTTAAACCATTTCTGATGATAGAAATAATGTTTGTGGGAATTGCTGAAACCTTGAGGGTGTGAATTCCCTGAGAAGGCGAAATTGTAAAGATATAACACAGCTATTTCATCATAAACAGATATTATGATGTAATTATTGTGTTCTAAAGGGTCACCCTAAGCACCATAATCACCTTATCTCATTGAAGTGGTTATGGAACCTGGAGTCACCGGGTGCCTGTCTATTTTTTAACTGTTTTGAATTTTTTCATTAATGAATGAGGGTTCCTGACCCATTTTGCTGTATGGACTAATATGTCTGGCAGTAGGGTTGCTAACTGGCAGGTATTTTACACACACAAAAGAATAAAATTATTTTTCTGCACAGCTGAAGATTTGCTGTCTGTAGCCTTTGCAAGCCACCCCATCTTTCCCAGGCACAGACTTTGTCTGTACTGGGGAATACCCCAGTCAGAGACTTCTCACTTAGAAAGCTCAGTGTTGGAGGCACACATGCAGTTGTGCATGATTGTGTCTTTCCAATGCTTCTCAGTGAGGTGTAGCTGTCATGAGAAGGCAGAGTGATCGATTCCTGCTGGAGTGGACAGTTAGTGCAAAGGGTTTGATTGGAAGATTGTTTGAGTTCCTGCTGCCATAGGAGAGAGACATGACAGTCGACATAGTGAGACAGGTCTGGATCTTAAGTTGGGGACTAGTCACCGTTGTTCCTGTTAAAGCTGTCAATAGTAGGTGTTCATGAAACTACCCAATAATTTTGTTAGCATTGTGTGTAAAGAAATTATTTTCATGGAATATGGGATCATACAAAGGACGATTCGTGCCTACAATACTTGCTCCCTTGCATTTACTGAGCAAGTCCAGGGTGTAATACAAGCTTTGCCAAATAAATAATTAAATATGTGCAGTCAGGCTGCAATACCAGCTCTACCAATGCATTATTAAAAATGCTCAGTCAGGCTGCAATACAAGCCCTTGCCACATAAAACTGTAGGTGCAGCTAAACTGAGTGGTTCGTTGCCAGATCTTTGCTATGAATTTCATTATAAAGCAGTCTACACTCCTCTTTATTTAAAGGGATGCTATAAGTGCCAGAAATACAAAGCTATATTCCTGGCTCTATAGCTCCCTCTGCCTCCCTCCTCTCTCGTGCCTCCCCAGCAGGGCCGTCTTTAACAAGGGGCAAATGGGGCAGCTGCCCCGGGCCCAATAACTCTTGGGGGGCCCAAAGCAGCTGCCCCGTGGGCCCCCTGCCCGCAACCAGGACTGAACAGCCCACCAGTATACTGAGAAATCTTCCGGTGGACTGCGGCAAGTGAAGTAATCAGGGCCCCCGGCCCTTTAAGAGAGCACCTGACCGGCCCCTGTCTGTATGCCTGCTGGGAGGAAGTGAGGTGAGATCACTTCCTGCCAAGTAACAGAGTACCGCTGGGGAGGAGGAGACACACATGGAAGTGGAGGAGAGGGAGGATGCACACAGGAGGTGGAGGTGGAGGAGAGGGACTGAGGTAAACATGTTCATCAGACTCCCATCAACCTCAGCCATCCAGCTTCCACTGGACCCCAGGGAAGCCACCCTTCTCTAAAGGTAAGAAGACAAGAGGGTGGTGGCTAGACTTTCAATTGATATAAATGTGTGTATCTGACTATGTGTGTATCTGACTGTATGTGTGTGTATCTGACTGTATGTGTGTGTATCTGACTGACTATGTGTGTGTGTATCTGACTGTATGTGTGTGTATCTGACTGACTATGTGTGTGTGTATATCTGACTATGTGTGTGTGTATCTGACTGTATGTGTGTATCTGACTGACTGTATGTGTGTGTATCTGACTGTGTGTGTGTATCTGACTGTGTGTGCATTTGTATCTGCTGTATGTGTGTATCTGGCTGTGTGAGTGTCAGTGTGTGTGTATCTGGCTGTGTGTGTGTGTATCTGACTGTGTGTGTGTGTATCTGACTGTGTGTGTGTATCTGACTGTGTGTGTGTGTATCTGACTGTGTGTGTGTATCTGACTTTATGCGTGTGTATCTGTATGTGTGTGCGTTTGTATCTGGCTGTATGTGTGTATCTGGCTGTGTGAGTGTCAGTGTGTGTGTATCTGGCTGTGTTTGTGTCAGTGTGTGTGTGTGTATCTGGCTGTGTTTGTGTCAGTGTATGTGTATCTATGTGTATACCTGTGTCCGTGTACTTGTGTGTCAGTTTGTATGTGTATCTGTGTATGTATATGAGTGTCAGTTTGTGTAAGTGTGTATCTATGCGTGTGGCAATGCATACGTTCCATCATTCCAGTACCAACACTGCACACATATACACTACTACATTCCAACGCTAACACTGCACACAAATACACCACTGCATGTGTATCTGTGTTCCTGTGTGTATCTCAGTGTTTGTGTAAGCGTGCATCTGTGTGGCAATGCATACATCCCAGCATTCCTTCGCCAACACTGCACACAAATACACCCCTGCATGTGTACCCGTGTGTCTGTGTGCATCTTAATGTGTGTATATATCTGTGTCAGTGTGTGTAAGTGTGTATCTCTGTGTGTGGATGTGCCAGTGTTTTTATCTCTGTATCTGTGTGTGTGTGTATGTATGTATGTGTCTGTGTGTGTATACGCCAGTCTGTTTGTGTCAGTCTGTGCATGTGTCCAGATGTGTGCATGTATCAGTGTGCTAATGTGTATCGATATCTGTGAATGTATGTCATACATCCAAGCAATCAAACACAACATGCAAACACACCCCTGCAAACACAAACATTACATACAAACACGCCCCTGAATTCAAACTCAAAAAGTATATAGAAACACACCCCTTCACTCTAACACCAATACTACACCGTACATGCACACACATACTCTATACAACAACATGCTCACATTCAAATTTACAAACACTGCTCACAAATACAGCCCTGCAAGAATGACCAAATGGTAGATCCCCAACTGGCATAGCATCGTGGGAATTGTACAACAGATGAGGATCTATCTTTTCTCCATTATTGTGCTAGATGGGAGGCCCAAAAAATGTCTTGCACCTGGGCCTTCTCTACATTAGTTATGCCACTGTATTGGGGTGGAGGGCATGACTGCATGCCAGGGGGTGGAAATGTGTGGAGGGGAAGGGCAGGATCCAGGGGGCCCAAGCAAATGCTTGCCCAGGGTCCAATCAATGTTAAAGACAGCCCTGCTCCCCAGGGCGGTAAATGAAGGGTTACACCATGCGGTCAATGTATCTTGCACATGCCCTGGGTGACAGGTGTAATGGAGGTCCTCCACCCAGGTGCTGCACAGCCACATTACCTAGCACAACCTGCCAGTTAGTGTGGTTGTGAAGCTCCTGGGCAGAGGATTTCATTATCCTTAACCTGTATCAGAGAACCTGTTTACTACTGCACGCTGAAGGGGAAGTAGGAAGGATTCCCTGCTTTCGCAGCTACTAGACTCCAGGAACTGTAGTGCCTCCACTCCTCACCCAGCCCATAATGGAAAGAGGTAACTGTCTGTGACACTGTGTTTGTGTGTGTATGTGTGTGACTCTCTGTAACTGTGTGTGATTGTCTATAACTGCGTGTGTATGTGTGACTGCCTGTAATTGTGTGTGCCTGTAACAATGTGTGTGTGTGTGTGTGTGTGTGTGTGTAGCGGATCTCTGATACCACGACTAGGTATCTCTGCTATTCCTTCCTCGAAGCTGAAAGAAGCACTGAAACAATCCAAGACCTTTCCCCCCAATAACTAGATGACACATAGTTCTGAGAGTCAACTGATTTTATTTTGGACACACACAGCTTTTATGCACTGACACCTAGCATTGGGTGTCCACATCAAAATTACAAGAGTTTTTTTCCCAGGAGCCTCTGTGTCTGAGAGATAATTGCGTCAGAAAACAAATCACCCCAAAAATGCATCATAATAACAAAGGAACCCACAAAAGTTATATCACCGAATCACTTGAGTCTGAGCGCCCACTTTGTCTAAATAGCACTCAGATCCCTTTTGTAGTTTGGAAACGCCACTCAAATTAAGTATTGACCGGTCGGCAATGAGGTGATGTCCCAAAATAGTTCCACAGAAAACAAGGCAACAACCGCTCATGTTTCAGGGGTTCTCCTATGAACACCAATGAATATTGCCCCTGGCAGTTACGGAGTGTGACGGACCGCCTCGCACCCCGACGGGTGCTTGGCTGGGGTCTCGCCTTCTTCCACCCTGAACCTAGGACCAGGATCCAGCTTCCAGTTGGCAGGCCTCTCATCCTCCAGTGTGTAGCAGGATAGCTCTTACAAGAGGTAGTGATTATATCAATCCAAAGAACAATCCCAAGAGCAGGGATTATAACTAGTATAGCTTTCCCCTACAAGCACAAGATGAGGCTCTATGTTGAGGGTAAACTGGAACTCAAAGAAAAGAAAAAGTTACCTGCGCTCTCTCCTTAATCCCTATTCGGGTCCTAACACTGACCCTTCAGCCTGCTTCCTTGAGCTTGTGGCAAAGATATCTCTAATGAGACAGAGAGGGGTATTTTTATATACACCCCTATATACTTATTAACCCTTAATAGGGAACACATGGGATGGGCGGCAGCATTGTAACAGGGCTGTGTGATACAAAGTAAATACAAATACAAAAAGAGAAGTCCTGCGCTCAGAAAAACATAATTTTCCACAACACCCCTAAAGTATCCCCAAAGCCCATTGAAACCCCCTAAAACTTACATCCCCTGATAGCCCCGATCTGGGTGAACAACATATCCAAGAATCACCCAGATCAGTTCAGGAGTTTGGGATTTCCATAAAAGTCAAAGTTTGACCGACCGCACACGAAACTAGTGTCCAAAAGAGCTCCATGAAATCAGGCTGTGCGGTCAGTCTCTTTCAGGAATACATAATATAAAGTACCGAAAAGTCCAAAAGGCACGAACAGTGTCTTTAACCAAGGTTCATCACAGGGGCCATAGTTCTGAGGCACGAGGCTGGCAAGCAGGCTACTCCAAAAGCTTGTGGCTAGGTTACTTTCGCCACAGGGAGTGAATGTTTCCCCTGTTCGGTAGTTCATGTCTCCCGAATGCTATTCTCATAACTGTTTGGGAAGTTGTATGGGCAGCGGTACCAGTTTCCATTTTGGAGACAAAATGGCCGCCAATCCTTGGGGAACGTATGTTCGGTTATACAAACGGCGAACACAAACGGAAAACACTTGAACTAATGGCTAATTTGTGGTTAACAGCCGGGGTGGTTAGTGATTATGAGGTGTTAACAAGGTGACCACACAAAGTTGGTTCGGTAACCGATCAGAGGGTGTATGGACAGCCGAACAAAAGGAATAAAAGTCTGTTTAAGGAATTCCTTCTGCTACAGTGTGACTGTTTGTAACTATGTGTGTGACTATTTGCCTGCAACTGTGTATGTGACTGCTTGTGACTGTGTGTGTGTGACTTTCTATAACTGTGTGTGTGTGACTGTCTTCTATAACTCTGTAATTGTGTGTGTGACTGTCTAATAGTTTGTGACTGTCTGCCTATAAAAATGTGTGTGTGTGACTATTTGCCTGTAACTGTGAGTGTATATGACTGCCTGTAACTGTGTGTGTGGCTGTCTGCCTGTACCTGTGTGTGTGACTGCCTGTAACAGTGTGTGATTGCCTGAAAACCAATTGTGTGACGTTCTGCCTGTAACTGTGTGTGAATGACTGACTACCTGTAACTGTGTGTGTTTGTGTGTGTGGCTGCCTGTACCTGTGTGTGACTTACTATAACAGTGTATTTGACCGGGTCTGTCAATCCAGGGATCCTGGCTATCCTGTCTGACCCCTGCTGATTCACAGCACCACACCAGCCCGCACACTAAGGAGGCCTACTCTAACTCCCAACTATTTCAGCCAGCACACTGGACCCCAAATAAGCCACCATCCTGCACTCAAAAAGTAGGAAAGTAGGAAACTGGAAGGTGGATAAAAAAGTGGATATTTTGACCAGCATGTGTGTGTATGTATGTATGTAAGTGTGTGTATCTCTGTGTTTGTATGTCTGTAAGTATGTATCTGTATGTCTGTCAATGTGTGTGTGTGGCTGTGTGTCTGTCAGTGTGTGTGTGTCTGTATGTCTGTCAGTGTGTGTTTATGTGTATCTGTATGTCTGTCAATGTGGGTGTGTGTGTATCTTTGTCTGTCAGTGTGTGTATCTGTGTGTGTGTGTGTGTCTGTGTATTTGCATATGTGTATCTGTGTGTCTGTATCTGTATGTGTGTCAGTGTATGTATATTTGTGGCTGTATCTGTATGTGTATCAGTATGTGTGTCTGTGTGTACATTTATGTGTGTCAGTTTGTGTATCTGTGCATCTGTATCTGTATGGGTAACAGAATGTGTGTAAATATGTATCTGTATATCTGCGTGTGTGTCAGTGTGTGTATCTGTACATATGAATCTCATTATTCAAACACTAACACTACACAGAATTACATCCCTAAATTAAAACATCAACAATACAAATACATATCTGTATTAAACATCAAAATTATATAAAAACACGCCCCTGCATTCAAAAAACAATGCTACACATAAAGGTATGCTTGCATTCAATCGCCAACACTAGATGCAAACACACCCCTACATTCACACAAACATACTCCATACAAAAACATGCTTGCATTCAAATACACAAACACTGCTCAGTGCTAAATACAACCATGAAAGGATGGGGAAATGGTAGAGCCCCCGTTGTCAAAGCATTGTCGGAGTTGTAGGAGAGATGGGTATCTACCTTTTGGCCACCCTTGCAAAAAATCTTGCCCCAGGGACCTATCTACTTTAGTTCTGCTCTAAAGGGAGTCCTGCACTGATTCTTGCACCGGTGCCCTGTGATTCTTAGTTATGCCCCTGTTGAACTGTGAATGGAAGTACAGTGCCAGTGAACTCTAGGCACCATAACTAATTCAATAAGATGGTTATGGTTTACATTTAAACACCATGGGATTTGCTATACATATCATCTATTTTTTTTTCTTTTATAGTCTAGTTTTTATTGTATTTTGATTCAACAAACTGCTATATTAAAAACTAAAAAATCCCCATAGTACATAGCTTTTATGAGAGGGAGAAGGATTAAGAGGACGAGGAAAGATAAAAGGTGGATGCGTGACAAATGGAATATATACTATCCCTTTACTGATTAGCGTAACAGGGAGTGACATAGTTATTTAATCCTATATATACATATATGAATTTTACATCTGATATTCTAGTCAAATCACTACTTTCTGATGATTTACTGTTTAATGCATCATTTTCTACCCATGGAAATTTATGAACCATGTGAGCTATTTTAAACACATCACTGTGTATAAATCACATATAAATATATAGCACCTCTACTAATACATACATATATAATATCCTATTCAGCACATCACATTCAGCGAATCTAAATGTATTCATCATACAATTTCCAGTTTCCCATTAAATTTTATACTCGACACATCATTTTATGTCCGTCTAAATATATATGTACAAATGCATGCCTATGATGTCCTATTCAATAAAAGTAGCTAAAGGTAAGCAAAATGCAACGGTTAATTTACTACGACAGTATGAATTGTTTAACTTTTCATCACATCCTGCCCTTATAAATTCATACTGCATGCCATTCCCCAAAATGTCTATGCAACATGTTTCCATCTGTGCATGTAAAATATGACCGTGATTTAATCCAATTTCTTTTACAAGCTTAAGGTTCATCATCAGTCCATGCACATAGCAGTTCAGTAGAATTCCCACATTCCAAGTTATGATGATATTTCTAGCTGACCATAGCTTAATTTATTCATTTAGCAGTTCTTATGTAACAATCTTTAAAACTATACAATTTAATCGCAGATATTGTTACGTGCAGAGGCATGTAACAGCCACACTGATAAACAGAGTAGAGAACCCTGTCCAAATGGCTCAAAACTAAAAAAAATGTATTCAACAAGTGAATTTTAATTTGTATGAGCACTATATCTTTTTGGGGATTTTTACGATTATATATCCATGTAAGCTTTACATCGAGCATTTTTCCATACTTCAAATTCCTGTTTAAGAATCATTATTTGTCCTGATCAGCATAGATCATAATTCCAAACTTTGCCTATTGATGCATAAATGTTGGACGTTTATTTTGCATCTTACATCTCTGATAGAACCTGTTTGCTTAGATCTATGATGTATTTTGGACACACAATAATCTGCAATGAAGTCATAGTACATTATGTAGACTGCTTAGCAATCACTGCATAACCCTCTCACGTGCCATGTACTTTTTTATTTGTTCTTTCATCATTTTTGTTTTCTTGCTTTTCTTCTTTTTCACTTCTACAGAGTGAGATCTGTATAAAACCTCTGTACAATATCCATAGAACGCACTTCAAACCAAATTCTAACATTCAATCACAATCCCACCTATGCATGTGTTAATCTAACATATTAACACAAATATACTTTATTTATATGTATTAAAATATATATATACTATTTCTTTTTCATTTAACAAAAATGGTTTACTATTTCATTTTCATTTAAAATGTTCACTGCTTTTGCCAGCCATAAGGTGAAGTAATTGATAGTGCCTTGCAGACATTATGTTCCAATAAAATCAGCGTTATTCAACATTGGAATGAGATAACCACTAAGAAAGATTGCTTTGTGCAGAAGAAATCTAACACTCCACAGCTGTGACTTGGGCTGC
Organism: Pelobates cultripes; assembly: GCA_933207985.1. Lineage (NCBI taxonomy): Eukaryota > Metazoa > Chordata > Amphibia > Anura > Pelobatidae > Pelobates > Pelobates cultripes. The sequence goes on along the minus strand of OW240916.1, from coordinate 216,840,599 downwards.
CGTCCAGCTTTCAGCCCCAATCATAATTTTATTCTTGCAGAGATCCATACTCTTTATTAGGCTGGGATTCCAGAAGGATTGGCTCAGTTTGAGGAAATGAACGCACTTCATGGAACAGAAGGCATTCCCGGCATTTTTTGACTCATCTTTTGTACAAAATCTTTTGGCGATTTTGTGCATGAAGAGTGTAAAATGAACTTTTCGGCATGGCTGGTAACGGGAAGACAAATGTTTATGCATCTTTTTGGTGTTATGGAATTTGTCATTCCAGTCTGATTGTTTGGTACGTCAGTGATCCACATCATAACATATTGCTTAGCACACTCAGTAAAACAGAACAAATGTAGATTTAAAACAAATATGTAAAAAAAATATGGGGAAAGTGTTAACGTTAAGATAAGAAGATCTTGAGGTATTGAAAAGTGTCAAATACATCTTATAAAGTCTTCCGCTACAGTGAGCTGAAGTGGTTATGGTGCTTGCCATGTTCTTTTAATGGGCTAAAGATGGGTTAAAAATTAAAAGGCAACTACGTCTTTTTTTCCTGTTTTTGTTGAATTTTAGAATATTTCTGCTCATGAATAACAGTGTATTGTGTATACTTCTAGTGGAATTCCAATATGCTTGTTGTATCAGTTTTACTTCCCAGGGCACCCCTAAGCGAGACATATGTTACTGTAAATATTTTGGCTATCTCTATCTATGAACCAACCTACGATTAAGTGTAGATACAGATACAGTGTATACTCTCGTTCACCAGTGTATGAAGTGTTTCTTGTATTATTAAATTCCTTATTACACACAATCAGGGCCGGACTGGGGATACAAAGCAGCCCTGGAAAAAAAATATATGCCAGCCCCATAAGTCAATGCGCCATATATTGCCGTATGTAACATGTAAGGCAATGTCTTGCCACCCCAGATGATTGAGTAATATATATATATATATATATATATATATATATATATATATATATTGCTTTTTCTAATATAAAATATTGGTCCTTTCATAGTAAAACGTTTAATTATACAATAAGCATACTCACATGTAAACACAGACAACCTCACTGACACACACAAGTTCGTTGATACACAGCCTCATAGACAAACAATCTCACTGATATACATAAGCTCATTGACATAAAAACACAAGCTCACTCACTAGCAGACACGCACATACATGCAAGCAAGCAAGCTCACTAGCAGGCGCGCACACACACACACAGCTTAATGTAGTGGTTCTGATGTCTATAGCCTGTCCCTGCAGGCTTTTCAATGTAAACACTGACTTTTCAGAGAAAAGGCAGTGTTTACATTGCTTCAGAGTGACACATCTAGTGACAGTTACTCAGACGGTCACTAGAGGTGCTTCCTGTGTCAGTGCTGCACAGTGTGCAGCACCTACATTCAGGGCCTCCACGCTCTGGAGACGCTGAAGGTTCCCCATAGAGATACATCTCTATGAGGAGATGCTGATTGGTGTAGCGTTTTGCAGTCAATCCTATGGCAAGCTTGAGGATCTCAGCCATAGAGGCAGGGCCAGTCGAGGGGAGACCAGCATGGCGTGGGGAAAAAAAAGGTGAGTAAAAACACACACCATGACAGACACACACACACACCATGACAGACACACGCACACCATGACAGACACACGCACACCATGACAGACACACGCACACCACGACAGACACACGCACACCACGACAGACACATGCATACCACGACAGACAGTCCATGACACAGACAGACACACACACACCATGACACAGACAGACCATGCCAAACACACACCCACCATGACACACCGACACACCATGACACAGACACACATATCATGACGGTGACACACATTTCATGACGCAGACACACATATCATGACACACACACACACCATGACAGAGACACACATACCATGACACACACACACCATGACAGACACAGACACATACCATGACACACACACCATGACACAGACACACATATCATGACACACACACCACGACAGAGACAGACACATACCATGACACACACACACCATGACAGGCACACATACCATGACACACATACACACACACACCATGACAGACACACATACCATGACACACACACACCATGACAGAGACAGACACATACCATGACACACACACACAACATGACACACCGACACACACACACCCATCATGACACACCGACACACCATGACACAGACACACATATCATGACGCAGACACACATATCATGACACACACACACACCATGACAGAGACAGACACATACCATGACACACACACACACACCATGACAGAGACACACATACCATGACACACACACACACACATCATGACAGACACACATACCATGACACACACACACACCATGACAGACACACATACCATGACACACACACACATCATGACAGACACACATACCATGACACACACACACCATGACAGACACACATACCATGACACACACACACCATGACAGAGACAGACACATACCATGACACACACCATGACAGACAGACACGCACACACACACTGACAGCATAACACATATTACCTGTGGGCCAGGGGGGTCATGCAGGGCAGAGAGCAGGGATGGCGGCCGCTGGAGGAGCTGTTCTGGCGGCCACTGGAGGAGCTGTTCTGGCGGCCGCTGGAGGAGCTGTTCTGGCGGCTACTGGAGGAGCTGTTCTGGCGGCCGCTGGAAGCTGTGCTGTCTCTGCTCCCCCGCCCTCGCGCGCTACTGAATGAGACCGGGGCCGGAATATGACGTCATTTTCCGGCCCCGTTCTCATTCAGTAGCGCGTGAGGGCAGGGGAGCAGAGACAGCACAGCTCCTCCAGCGGCCGCCAGCAGAACCAGGTGCCTGCCTGGCACAGGTGCCGATGGCCCACCAGGAAATTTCCCGGTATCCCGGTGGGCCAGTCCGGCCCTGCACACAATTAACAGGAGTCATAAGCATTAAAAATTGTACTGGTACTGGCTTATAAGCATACATGCAGTGTCCAGTGTAAAATATCCCAAGTCAGTATCAAGAGAACAGGGGGAGCAGAGAAGATGAATCAAGATGACTAGCCAAATTCAATAACCAGGAGCCTACGTGAGAGATGCAAAAAGAAAGGAACAGTTGGAGTCAATAAAGCAAGCCAAAGTGCATTTTGAAACATCAAAATCATTTGTAATGCTGTCATGAGAAACAAGAACCTGTAAGGTTGCAATGAAAGGAAGCCATTGCGGATTGAAATACACCGTGAAGTCACCTAATTGGCCAAGTGTTGACGTTATGTCAGAAAGAGTGACATCGTTCTGACATAATGGAAACTCACTCACTGTTACACACATTTGCTATAAGCCATTACTAAACCGTAAATGTGTTAAGATTTGTAAAAAAAAATTGCACTTAATCTTTGTTTTTAGTGTGGGAGAAATAACAAAACTAAACAAATGAGCTTAAAGACTAGAACATTCCAATGTACATATTGACAAATAGATTTTCACTTATAATCATACTGTGCGCACGTATACTCTTCAAATTATGTGACATTTGTCTTGTCTCACCCACAAAATAGTTTACTCTTTTTTAATATAATGTTAATAATTGCTAAGTAATATTCCATGCCAAATTTTATTCACAAGCCTGAGATTGGAAATTTGGATGACATTTCTACGTAGAATGGAACAAATGAAGGGGGGAAATTGTCCTGCGCTCCATTGGACTGGGACTGTTTATTAAAATCATATTGCAAATGTAGAGTGCGGTAGGAAAAATATGACAATCGCCAAGCCTCTTAAGATTTATATTTTGTTTTTCAAGGAAAATGCAAGTATTTTAGCAGATTTGTAAAACAAACCTTTCATAGAACACAGTTAAAAACAGTTCCTTCCTTAATACTCTTATAATTTGTATTATTTGTATTATTATTATTGGCATTTATATAGCGCCAACAGATTCTGTAATGCTTTACAATATTATGAGAGGGGGGCTTTAACTATAAATAGGACAATTACAAAAAAACTTACAGGAAGGACAGGTTGAAGAGGACCCTGCTCATACAAGCTTACAGTCTTTAAGAGGTGGGGTATTAAACACATTAGGACAGGAAATAGCAATGAATTAAGGTGGGAGTGAAGCAGAGCTGGAGGAGAGACTAGAGTGCTGCCCTTTAGAAGAGAGCAAGAGACAGGTATGTGAGGTAGAGGTTACTCTGGGAGGCCATAAGCTTTCCTAAAAAGATTGGTTTTAAGGCACTTCTTAAATGATTGAAGACTAGGGGAGAGTCTGATGGCGGTAGGCAGGCTATTCCAAAGGAAGGGAGCCACCCGCGAAAAGTCCTGCAAGCATGAGTTGGCCATACGGGTGCGAGCAGCGGACAGGAGAAGGTCACGGGTAGAGCGGAGAGACCTAGAAGGGGCATACCTATGGATATGTGAAGAGATATAAGAGGGGCTAGAATTGTTTAGTGCTTTATAGGTATAGGTTAGCACTTTGAATTGACTCCTATAGGATACAGGAAGCCAATGTAAGGACTGACAGAGGGATGAGGTGTGAGAGAACCGACTAGAGAGGAAAATCAGTCTGGCGGCAGCATTCATTACAGACTGTAGCAGGACAATACAGCAAGGATTGCAAGGATGGACTTATGTGGATAACACTAACTTGAAGGGAGAGCGAAACAGGAGGATTAGTATTAGGAGGAGAAAATACAAGGAGCTCAGTTTTTGAGAGATTGAGTTTCAGAAAGGCAAGCAGTGACACGTTGCAGGACTGCAGGGGAGAGGTCTGGGGAGGAGAGATATATCTGGGTGTCATCAGTGTACAGGTGGTAGTGGAATCCAAATGAGATAATACGTTTGCCAAGAGAGGCAGTATAAAGAGAAAATAGAAGGGTACCAAGGACAAAGTCCCTTGGGGGACTTTAACCGAGATAGGACGAGGGGAGGAGGTATTATTAGAAAAGGAGACACAGAATGAGCATTGGGAGAGATAAGAGGAAAATCACAAGAGGACAGAGTCACAGCGACCGAGTGATTGAAGAGTTTGAAGAAGGAAATCATGATCAACGGTGTCAAAGACAGCAGAGAGGTCAAGAAGAATTAGTATGGAGTAGTGGCCTTTGGATTTAGCTTTAATTAGGTCGCTAGTAACTTTGATAAGAGCAGTCGCAGTAGAGTGGAGAGGGCAGAAGCCAGATAGAAGAGGGTCAAGGAGAGAGTTGGAATTGAGACATACGTGTAAAGGCAAGTCTTTTCAAAAGCTTTGAGGAAAAAGGGAGCAGGGATATGGGACGATAGTTCGAGGGGGAGGACGGGTCAAGAGATTTTTTTTTCAGGATAGGTAATACAGAGCGCAGGTAACTTTTTTTCTTTGGTTTTTACTATATGTATTTTGTCTGATGTGTAATATAGTCATTGCTGCCGCCCAGGAGTAATGGGAGTTTGAGCGCAGGACTAGTTTCTTTGTATTTGTATTCACTTTTGTATTACACAACTAAGTTGCAATGCTGCTGCCCATCCCATGTGTTCCCTTTCTGTCTCATTAGAGATATTTTTGCCAGAAGCTCAAGGAAGCAAGGCTAATGCTTAGCGTTAGGACCCACCTAAGAGGTCTGCCTTGACATGGCAGATGGGCATACCCTCTTATGGCCATTGGAGGTAACTAAAAACCTCCATTTGTTTAAAAATACATAGGGATGTGGAAAGAGCGCAGGTAACTTTTTTCCTTTGGTTTTTACTATATGTATTTTGGCTGATGTGTACTATAGTCATTGCTGCCGCCCAGTAGTAATGGGAGTTTGAGCGCAGGACTAGTTTCTTTGTATAGGTAATACAGTGGCATGTTTAATGTTAGCAGGGACAACGACAGAAGAGAGAGAGCAGTTGAAGATGTGTGTTAAGGAACACAGACGACAGGGGGAGAGAGATCTGATAAGGTGAGATGGGACAGGATCGAGTGGGCAAGTGGTGGGGCAAGAGGAAAATAGAAGCGCAGCCACCTATTGTTCAGTAGCCGGGGAGAAAGTCTGAAGGGTAGGAAAATTATCCACGTGTGGTTGAGAAAGAGAACGGCAAGGTGGGGAGAATTCTTTCCTTAGCTGTTCAATTTTGTCGGTAAAGTACATGCAGAGCTATTGGCTGTAAGGTTAGTTTGGGGGGTGACCACAGAAGGGCAAAGAAGAGAGTTAAAGGTGTCAAAGAGACGCCTGGGATTGCGGGAGCATGAACTAATGAGAGAGGAAAAGTATAACTGTTTGGTGAGGGCAAGTGCTGCGCTGTATAAACACAATAAAAATCTATAATGGTTATAGTCTGCCTGGGTGCGAGACTTCCTCCAGGAGCGTTCGGCACAACAGGAGCATCTTTGCAGGTAGTGTGTTGATTTAGTATGCCACGGTTGGGGGCATGTCCTCCTCGAGGTGCATGTTTGGAGCATGTTATATTTTGGCATGTAATAATATTGACTACTTGAATGATTTGAATGTTTATTGTAAATATAGGTATATGTAATATTTATCTTGTCCCAGATGCAAATATTTACAGAATAGGGGATAGTACTCTAAAAAATATTATAATTTTTTGTTGTTTTTTTATTTTTTATTAGAGTATATCCCCTATTGTATATATATGTTCGGACTGGTGACTGGTTTTACTGCTTAGATAACCCATTGGACCAGGAGATGTATTACCCTGTTTCCCTGAAAAAAAAACATCCCCCGAAAATAAGCCCTAGCTTATTTTCGGGGGTGCTCGTAATGTAAGCCCTACCCCGAAAATAAGCCCTAGTAGAATTTTCCACAAACGTAGATTGGCGGGATTCCATACACTAGTAAGCTAATGTATGTTCGGGAAAGTTTCCCCAAACAAAGATTTGTGGGATTCCATACGACAGTAAACTAATCTATGTTCAGGGAAGTTTCCCTGAATATAGATTTTCAGGATTCCATGTCCTAATGAACTGGTCTATGTTCAGGGTAATTCCCCCGAACGTAGACCTGCTTTCTAGCACTAAAGTTCTTCCCCTAAATAAGACATCCCCGAAAATAAGCCCTAGTGCGTAATATAAGACCCGGTCTTATTTTCGGGGAAAGACGGTATTTACTTTTACATGGGTGGAGTATCTATTATTATTATTATTATAATTATTTATATGGTAATAATAATAATACTAATAAAGATTCCACCCATGTACATGTAAATAATACATCTCCTGGTCCAATGGGTTATCTAAACAGCAAAACCAGTCACCACTTCTGACATATTTATACAATAAGGGATAGTACTTTAAAAAAAGAAAATAAGAATAGCATATATAGTAGATATAAATACTTTGAATTATCGATCAATCCTCTGTATATGCCCAACTGGGTGTTACGGCTTCCTGCCCGCCGCACGGTGTGTTTGTGCCCGACCGGCACGACCGAGCCTATAAAGCGAGCTTACCTGCTCATCGGCGAGCCGGGAACTGCTCCTCCGCGTCTTCTGGGCAGTGTGCCCAAACCAAAGATGGCGGCGACCATGCGGTCCCGTCCATCAAAGGTTCCGCGGATATTAGCATCTGAGGTTGACTGGACCAATAGTGGTTTGGTGGCTGCTTTTTCTGAAGGTTTAAGGGAAAATATACAAGATGAGACCGCAGCCATAGACCTTCCGGTTAATATTCATGATTTTATTGCATACATGATTGACATTGACAACAGGCTCAGAGAGAGGGATAAAAACAAACAGCGTACTAGACGTACAAACTTGTCTATACCTCCTCGTTTCTCTAACCCAGTGACTGTTAGTCCTGCTCCACCTTCAGAAGTTGAACCCATGCATTTGGGCATTGCCAAACTAACTGAGGCGGAGAGACGACACAGACGCAACGAGGGGTTATGCCTGTATTGTGGCAAGAGAGGACATCAAAGGCTTTAATGTCCGGTTCAGCCGGAAAACTTGCGCACCTAAGGCACGTTCGGGGACCGACCTTAGGTGTGATGTATATGTCCCCTAAATTGACTAGGACCTAAAAACTAGTGTTCAGTGTGAGGCCATGATTGACTCTGGGGCAGCGGAGAATTTTCTTGATAAGGAATTTTCTGCCAAACATCTTCTGCCTTTAAGGCAGAAAGACAGACCCATAGCAGTAGAGACTATCGATGGGAGACATCTTACTCAACCTCTCATCACACACGAAACAATGCCAATCACTGTCTCAGTAGGTGTCTTACATTCTGAAGAAATGGTTTTCCAAATTATATCTTCGCCAACATGTCCAATAATACTCGGTTTTCCTTGGCTCCAGAAACACAATCCATGTTTCGATTGAGTTGAAGGAGAAATTGTGAGTTGGGGAGAGAGTTGCAGAGGTCATTGTTTAAAATAGGTGCCAAAATGAATCGGTACCATCAATGTACCTATAGCACCTCCCTTAACCACAGAAATCCGACTGCAGTATTTGGACTTAAAAGAAGTATTTAACAAGGTTCAGTCGGAGGCATTACCTCCACATAGGCCCTACGACTGTGCCATTAATTTGTTACCTGGCACTATGCCCCCTAAAGGAGGAGTTTATGCACTATCTCCTCAAGAAACCCTTTGTTTAGAAGAATAGATAAAGGATGCTCTCAGAAAGGGTCACATAAGAAGATCCTCTTCACCTGCTGGGGCTGGGTTCTTCTTCGTTTCTAAAAAAGAAGGAGACCTACGCCCTTGTATAGATTATAGGGGTCTAAATAAAATTACGTTTAAAAACGCCTATCCCATTCCCCTTATCCTGTCCTGTCTATCAAGAAGGGGACAGAGTTTGGTTATCCACATGTCATGTCAAACTTGTTCCTCGATATATAGGTCCCTTTCGTGTCTTACGTCGTATAAATCCTGTGACTTATTCCTTGGCACTCCCTGCGCATATGAGGATTGCTAATTCTTTCCATGTGTCATTGCTTAAACCCCTCACTTGCAATTGATACACGAAAATGGTTGTTCCTCCTCCGCCCTTGGTCGTAGGTGATCAAGAGGAGTACGAAGCGCGATCTATATTGGACTCCAAGTTCTCTAGAGGTGTTCTGTCTTATCTGGTTGCTTGGAAGGGATAAGGCCCGGAGGAACGTAGTTGGGTTCCTGCTGACCGGGTTCATGCTCCTCGTCTTGTCCGGTCGTTTCACAACCATTTCCCTCACAAGACAGCTCCTTCCCGTCCGGTGAGCGGTCTTCGAGTGGGGGGTACTGTTACGGCTGCCGGCCCACCGCACGTCGTGTCTGTGCCCGACCGGCACGACCGCACCGATAAAGTGAGCTTACCTGCTCGTCGGCAAGCCAGGAACCGCTCCTCCGCGTCTTCTGGGCAGCTATCTTTATGGCTTTCTATGGCTTCCTTAGACCTAGGGAGTTCACAGTTATAAGATACTACATCAAGTCTATCTCATCTTAAAGGATCACTATAGTGTCAGGAAAACATAGCGGTTTTCCTGACACTATACTGCCCTGAGGGCCTTGTAGCAATGGAACTCAGCAAGGATTTCCTTGTGGGAGGACACCGGATCAGTACTATGAACACAATATTATCTGTATATTGGTAAGTATACTTATCTGTGTAAAGATTGTATACTTTTCAAAATACTTTTGAAAGATAAATTAAAATATATGTTTGGATTTTTTATGCAACAGCTAATCACCTGCCCCTACTTCTAATGATTTATTTTGTTTTTTTTAAATCATTTTTCCATCATTTGTATATGAATCTTCTAAACAACGGTATATTTAAGACACCAAATGTGTTGTTTTTCTTTGAGATAACTGAGCTCTTAATGTTTTCCATTATTTATATTTATTCTATTTGATAGCTGTGGTTCTGTTAATATCCTTTGAACGGTGACAAACTTACCCAGGCTTTCTGTCTTCGGAATCTACACATTCTATTTGCAGTTTGAAGAATGCCAGTGCCCCTTCCCCCAATGCCAGATTAAATTAACCTGAAGTGACTGCTCATATGGCCTGTTTGGCTGGGGCCTGTCAAGTTACACAGCCAATGTCATTCTGAAAATGAAAGTGCCACTTTATCTCAGGCCCAAATGCTAGACGCATAGCTCAACGTGTCAAAAAGAAGAGTGTAAATGGAACACTCAACACTTGTGCAATCTATTCTCTTTGGTATATTTGTCAAGTGTGATTTGCCAGATAGAATTGATGAGCGGTGAGCATGGCAGAAGGGTGCATTTTACTTATTTAAGACATTCGTTTATTTCATTATTATTGCATCTGACCCCTCAGAAACAATTGTAGGAATATGTCTTGTTAAACTTAAAATATTCAGAGGAATTAGATTTCCATTTTCCTGAAATAATCTACATTAAATACTGTTAGCATGAACTTTTTAACGTACATCAGCCTTTCTCAGCTTTTACAGTGAACAAAGAACGGACTGTACTTTTTAAAATGTTCGTTGTGTTGAGTTTGCAGACACAAGAAACATTTATGATACTTTCATCTTGTCCTAGATTAACTGAAACAATTTATGTAAAAGGGAAATTTATACCCAACAATCACAGAAAATTTGATTAATGCACATTTGTTTGGAAATACAAATATATGCTATATATTCACTAAACCAGTTACATAATACTGGGAAATAGGGTATGGTCTCATACTTGCTCTCTTCAGTGGCAGTGACACACACAGAAGGTTAGCTACTAAAATATCACTGGACTGGCGGCTTGAGACCTCTTCTCTACCTTGTTCTGTCTTTATGCTGGTTGCAATAAATCAATTAGTATGCTTTTGTTCTAGATGGTGGCAGCCTTCTTACAGGTGCGGTGTTAGTAGCTAACATTAATTTGAGTTCTTTGCATACTTTGGCAAATCTGATTCCCATGACCAAGCTGAAGAAGCTGGCACATTTCTAGGTTTGCGTGCATCAGATGGCTTTTGGACATGATTAGCCAAAAAAGTAAGTTTTTCTGGACATAGAATTATCGATCTAGTTATAGAAGAGTGGAAAATTGAGACAGTATTGTATACTTTATTATAAATAATCAGATGCAGACATATTTATTTGCCATAATGACAATAGGAGCCGCACTCAGTCTCAGCAGCCACACGGTGCTCCGGAGCAGGACCAGCAATCCCACAACGATAAGAACAATAAAAGGAGCAGCAATGTTTCGACCTTTTAAGAGGTCTTTGTCAAGCTTTGTTAAAACTGTCTGAGGCGTGAACACCTTGAGTTCCTGAAGAATTTCTTGTATTGGCATATTTATTGGCCATATGACAAAGAAAATTATCTGCATATAGCTCTGTTTTAGCAGATGATTGCTTATCAACACGATCTGAAGATTCTATCTGCTGTGCAGCTGGAGGCATGTAAAGGGGGGACCAAGCCTCCAGAGTCATTCCCATTTTACAATCCAAATCAATGTGTTTGTATTCTGAGAGCTGGCTGCAAAATACATCTGTTGTGGACACAATTCTTTTAAATACATCTGTTGTGGACACAATTCTTTTAATAAACTCAATGAACTTCCCCTGGCTGGCATTATTTTCCTGTAACATTGAGAAATATATTTACTTGTGTGCTCCAGATGTTAGCTTAAGTATTCTGATTCTGTTTTTCTCATTTGCTGTTCCAGCCTGGTGGCATTGGCTATTGATGGGGAGCTCATATACATCTGCCTCAAAGCTGATAATGCAAAGGATGAGCTGTGGTTCAACATCTGAATGCTGTCCCCCACCTGCCGGTTCGGGACAAACCCTGCTTGTTCAGCCGAGACTAGATGCGGGAGTAATGGTTTAATTCAGGATGCAAGGAGTTTGGCGTATAGCTTAAGGTCTGCATTGAGCGGCGATATAGGGCGTAGATTGGTTTTGGTAAAGTTACTACATGTGCCTCTAATATCTCTGGAGATATAGTGCCCCGCAGCCTAATATCATTAAAAAGTCTTGTGAGATGTGGAGTTACTATGTTAATGAACATAATATAATAATAGTTAGACAGGCCATCTGGCTCTGGTGCCTTATGCTTTGGAAGTGTGCGGATTGCAGATCTAATTTCATCTTCCTCGAATGGGGAGTTTAAGGATTGAGCTTGTTGGGCAGTGAGCGATGGAAGATGCACGTCATTCAGGAAATTTTCTATTTCAAGTTTGTTTGGTGTGATCATCCTTTAAATTATATAGGTGTTTATAAAATTGTGCCAATTCTTCTACTATGTGATGGGGGTTGAACAGTTTATCCCCGGTTATAGATTGAATATAGGGTATTTTGGTCTGGAGATATTTAGATTTGAGTTTTTTGGCTAGTAGTTTCCCTGCTTTATTACCCATCGCATAGTGTATCTGCTTAAGAGATCTCAAATGTCGTTCTGTGGTTATAAGAGACATCAAGTTGAGTTCATTATTAATGGCGGCTATTTGTTTGGAGATATTTTTCGATGGTCGTCGTTTATTTTGGTCATCTAATTTGGTTAAGTCTTGGAGGAGTCGTGTCTGGTTCTCTTCATTGCGTCTTTTTGTTATTGATCCTAGTTGTATCAGAGCTCCCTGTAAAACCGCTTTATGGGCCAATCAAAGGGAGTGTTCGGGCATGTCGGGAGTTTGATTTGTCTGAAAATAAGCCTGTAAATCCTTGGTTAGTCTGGCCATGTGTGTGGGCTCATCTACCGCAACCCCAGGTATAATGGATCTACCAGTGGAGGGTGTCTTTTCCATATTTTTGGGGTGCCTCGACAGCTGGCATCCTCAGCGATCCGTCTAATGTCACTTCACACTGCTGGATTAGGATTAGGTTAGGATTGCTCTAATAGCTCATGGAATAGGTACCAGCGAAACAAACAGCGTTGGATTTGTTGGCTGAGCGTTAAAACAGCAAATACGAAGCCTCCTGTCATGTTATAAAATTGTAGATTATGCTAGGTTTAGTGTACCTATAATCTTAATTTTATTAATGACAGAAGGGGAGTATTTCCCTCCCATTCGTATCCCTCCCTTGTTTTATATTATAGTTTGGGTTCATCAGGTACGTATGCAACTCTGCTTGTTGTCTCTGCTACCTGTCACTTGTTTTTGAGATCGTTTTCCAAAGTAAGGGTTGGGATCTCTGTATATTATGACATTTCTGGTTGTTACACTGGGTGCCTACATGTTTTGTTCAGAGTACATTTCATTGGCTAACCAACCTTTTCGATTCTGTTTTTTTCTCTCGTTTCAGTCTACAGTCCATCAACGCTATCTGGTTTGGCAGTTCTTCTCGGATGGTGGACATTATTGTATTCATTGTATCTAGGACTTCATTTCTTCCCCATTATATTGTCTGTCTTTTGTTCTGTTTTGTCGCAGCTTGAAAGAGGAAATGATGCATAGGGAGGGGAGTTTTATAGTACCTAACTTTTTTCTGATTGGTTGTTTTTTCTGTGCTGCTGTGGAGTTCTAGTAAAGAGAGACTAAAGCAAATACTCGCATCCTGTCATTAATAAAATTAAGATTATAGGTACACTAAAGCTAGCATAATCTACAATTCGAGCTTCACACACCGTTTAAAGGCAAATTGGGCACCCAAGAGTGCGTTTTCTGTGTCTGTAAGCATGACTGGAAGGGCTTCAGACTTGTCTATGTTCGGAATTGGCTAATCGCTCATATTTGCGAAATCTGGTGAGCAGGTTTGGTAGCGATACGGCAGGTGTCTCCAGGAAGAAGAGTAGATCATTTTATTCTCTCTCCATACGTGAACTCTGTAATGCCCCCGTCCCGTCCCGTCTGAACGCCTCCAGAAATGGTTCTAGGGAGAGGGCAAACATGAGGGGTTACAGGGAACAGCCTTGTCTTGTGCCTTTCTGTGTGAGGAAGGGGGGGCGACAGGACACCATTTATGCGTAGTCTAGTGCTCGGGTCGGTATAGAGCGATGTTATCCAAGCGAGTATGTGACGTCATAAGGCCGTGGTGCGAAACTTCTCTAGCATGAACTGCCAGTCCACCCGATCAAACGCCTTCTCGCCGTCAGTACATAGGAGAAGAATTCATATGCCTGTGTTCCGGGCCGCGTGCACCACGCTAAGGGCTCTGATGGTGTTATCTCTCGCCTCTCTCCCTTGTATAAAGCCCACGTAAACAAGCTTTGGGATTACGTTTCTTACTCGCAGTGCCAGTACTTTTGAGAACAACTTATGGTCTGGAGAGAGATTGGTCTATAGCTGGAGCAGTTTGTTGGGTCCTTACCTTCCTTAGGTATGACAGCGATGGTGGCTGTCAATGTGTCGCTAGGGAACTTTCAGGTCTTTCAGCAGATGTGGAGGAGTTGGTCAATTTTTTGAGGTATTGTGCAGGTAAACCGTCTGGCCCCTAGGCCTTGTGTGTCTTCAAGATTTTAAGCACATAATGTAGGGTGATATGGGTCTCTAATTCTTTAGTTGTTGAGTGCCTCCCCTCCTGAGTCAGTTGCAAGTTGGAAATTGCAGAGGTCTGAATAGAATTGGTGGAATTCCTTGATTATCCCATCTGGGAGCTGTGTTGTGTGGCCGCCTCTCATTGTGTTTGTGATGTGGCATATGCGCCTTTGTTTTTGGAGTATCCTGGCCAGTAGGCGGCTGCATTTGTTTGAGAATTCATAGAATTGTCCCTGAGATTTGCAGAAAGTATGTAGTAATCCATGAGATAGGATCTGGCAGAGGTTCCACCTGTTTTCCTGTAATTCTTTGTATATATCTTCAGATAAAGTATCTTTATGGGAGTGTTCAAGGGAGGCGACACGCCAAGCTAATTCCACCGTACTGCGCCTTTGGTCTTTTTTGCGCTGTGTGCAGATGCAAAAGAAAAATGGCCTCTGACAACATATTTACACTGAACAAAATTATAAACGCCACACTTTTTTCCTCCCCCCCCAATTTTTCATGAGCTGAACTCAGAGATCTAAGACTTTTTCTATGTACACAAAAGGCCTATTTCTCTCAAATATTGTTCACAAATCTGTCTAAATCTGTGTTAATGAGCACTTCTCCTTTCCATCCACCTCACAGGTGAGGCATATCTAGATGCTGATTAGACAGCATGATTATTGCAAAGGTGTGCCTTAAGCTGGCCACAAAAAAAGGCCATTCTAAAATGTGCAGTTTTATCACATAGCACAATGCCACAGGTGTCGCAAGTTTTGAGGGAGCGTGCAATTAGCATGGTGACTGCAGGAATATCCACCAGAGCTGTTGCCCGTGAATTGAAAGTTCGTTTCTCTACCATAAGCTGTCTCCAAAGGTGTTTCAGAGAATTTGGCAGTACTTATAACTGGCCTCACAACCGCACACCAGCCCAGGACCTCCACATCCAGCATCTTCACCTCCAAGATTGTCTAAGACCAGCCACCCAGACAGCTGCTGTAACAATCGCTTTGCATAACCAAATAATTTCAGCACAAACTGTCAGGAACCTTCTCAGGGAAGCTCATCTGCATGCTCGTCGTCCTCATCGGGGTCTCGACCTTACTGCAGTTCGTCGTCGTAATCGACTTGAGTGGGCAATGCTCACATTCTATGACGTCTTGCAATTTGGAGCGGTGTTCTCTTCACAGATGAATCCCGGTTTTCACTGTACAGGGAAGATGGCAGACAGCGTGTATGGCGTCGTGTGGGTAAGCGGTTTGCTGATGTCAATGTTGTGGATCGAGTGGCCCATGGTGGCGGTGGGGTTATGGTATGGCCCATGAGAATGTAATCCAATCTGCTATATCTTCATGTAACAGTTACCCAGTATGAGAAAGAGTATTTACCGCCAGAGACGTCCTTTTCCTTTAGTCAGAGCAGCGCTGTAGTATTTCTCCATAGACCTCCAAGCCGACCTGTAATTGTTAATAGCTGTAAAGGTCTTAAAAGAGCTAATAGTGATATAGCAGTTCTCCTCCAATCATGATACCAAGCTACGTGTTGAGGGTAAAACAGGAACTCAATTTTAATGGAGGCACACTGGCCTTTTATGCAGGTTTCCCAACAAAGGGCACTCAGGTGGACCTTGTTGGGCACAGGGACACAAAGTGTACAAGCCAATAGAAACAATGTGACAATGAACACATACAGTACACAAACCCTCCCCTCTGACTGTGATATAATTAAAGCAGATAATGTATAAACGGAATTATCCCTAGACAGAAAAAAATACACAGTTTTACAAAGTCCAATAAGTACCCCAAAATACAACACATCCTCTGATAGCCCTGATCTGGGTGAACAACATATCCAAAAATCACCCAGATCAGAGCAGGGGTTCAGGAAATTCCTGGAAGTCTCTTTTTGACCGACCGCACGCATGGTTTCATGCCCAAAACAGTTCCAGAGAATCAGGCTGTGCGGCTGGTCTATTTTAAAAAGTTGAAGTACCGTTCGAATTACCGAATGAAATGGTGAATGCACATAGTCAATGTGTGTCCCTTGTTCGTGGGCTTCGACTCACCGAATGCCGTTCGACTCCCATTCGAATTGTTCCCTGGAAGGTAACTTTTCAACGGTGCTCGTGCCGTCACGTGTCCGATTTGAGTTCCATGAACTTGACGACAAAACACTGCTGAACACATTAGACCAAATAAGATGGCTGCTGCCACGTGTTTGAATGTCGAATGGCGGCCATTCGACTACTTCGACACTTTGACTGTATCCGAATTCCACTTCGAATATTGTTCGCAGTCCCAATAGGCACAATTAGGGTTTTTAGAACCCATAAATCTGAGTGGCAAAGTAAATAAAGTAAAATAATATCCAGGGATAAAATGAAGACAAAATCCATAATAGGGTACTATCGGTTACACTTCATATCTTCTGTGAATAGTAATTTTACACATTATTATTATTATTATTTATAAAGCGCCAACAAATTCACCAGGGCTCTAGGGTAGCTATAAAAAACTGGAGTTAGCTTAGTGTTATTCTCAACATAATAATATATCCTACAAAACATCATCTCAGATCCGGTAAGCAGGAGTTTATTCAGAGCCTATTACAGAGGAACTGTCACTTTTTTGGAATTAACACCATTGGAAAAAAAAACATTGAAAATCTATAAATTGTGTTAACCTTTTCTCCATGCGATGCTTTATTTTCTTTTAAATTTATAGCAAAGTTTTAGCAAATTACATCATAATCATTTCTCATCTTCTCTGTATGCTTTATGTGTGCATCCTGCCAGATGCAAAGGACAGAGCTTGTAAGAAAGTACCCAGTTACAGGATAAGGAGATGTGGATTTGTACATTTAATTTTACTTTTCACACCTCATATATAGTTGATGCTAGCGCTGGCTAAGGAGTATATGAACTAGGTGAAGTCCCTCCATTCAGACGCCGGCATGTTGGTACAGGGCCGCCATCAGGGGGTGACAACCATGACGCTTGTCATGGGCCCGGTGGCCTCGGATGCCCCGGCCACCCTGGCCCCACGTGTAGCGGTGGAACTGATGGGGCCCATCGGGTGGCCCACCCGATGGGCCCTTTATCTTCAGGGGCCTGGTCAGCGCTGTGGCCGTGTAATAGCACGACCGGGCCCTGTTAAAAAAAAAAAAAATGCAGCAGTAGCGCAAGTGATGCTGGGAGGAAGTGGTCAGTTCCTCACACTCACTCCGCGTGGGAGGAGAGACAGCCCTGCAGTAAAGAGGAAGAGCCAGCCGACTCCCATCAGCTCCAGCCACCCTCCTGCAAAGAAAAGGTAAGAAACAGTAGGGTGGCTGAAAAATGAGATGTATGTCTGTCTGTCTCTGTCTGTATGTCTGTCTCTCTCTCATTGTGTGTATTTATGTCTGAATGTATGTATGCCATTATGAATGTGTGTATGTATGGATGTCAGTGTCTGTATGTATGTATGTCTGTCTGTTATTGTGTATGTATGCCAGTATCTGTGTATGTATGCATGTCATTATGAATGTGTGTATGGATGTCAGTGTCTGTATGCATGTATGTCTGTCTGTCTTTCTGAATGTATGTCTGTATGTCATTATGAATGTATGTATGTGTGTATAGATGTCAGTGTCTGTATGCCAGTATGAATGTATGTCTGTCTGCCTGTATGTCATTATGAATGTATGTCTGTGTGTATGTCCTTATGCATGTGTGTCTGTATGTATGTTAGTATGTGTCTGTCTGTCAATATGTATGCCTGTGTGTCTGTATATGTGTATGTCTCAGTATGTGTGTGTCAGTATGTATGCCTATATGCGTGTATGTCTGTTTCAGTATGTGTGTCTGTTGGTATGTTTCAGTGTGTGTGTGTTTGTGTGTGTATCTGTGTCCTTTTGTATCAGTGAATGTGTTTGTGTCTGTGTGTGTATTCCTATGGGCGGGATTTGTAGGTGGTCCCTGTGGGTTGGCTTGGAGGCGGGCCCCCAGGGGCCCAGACCCTGAGCTCAGTTAAGGGCCCCAAAATTTCTGGTGGTGGCCCTGTGTTGGTATGAAGCCAGCATGTCAGAGTCATGGAGGAGGTTTATCCTGCTTGGGAAAGTCAGCGAAGAGTAGAAGAGGAGTGTGGCTGGAATGGAGGAGGGTGTTACAGAAGTACAACATCCATTTCCGTATGGATATTGCAGGGATGCAGCTGAAGGTCAGATAAGTGATGACAGTTTTCCTTTAAGTCCACAGTTGGTAGACAGTAGCAGTCAAAATTGTATTGCCTGACATAAATCTTTGATCCTTTAATTATGCTTTTTAACATTGCACCTACAGTCATTGTTTTTTCAGTAAGCTATTGAAAGGAGCAATCTAAGCAACATAACAACTACAGCCCCTGTAGTAGTTATGGTCCCAGGATTTATTTGTTGCAGTCAACAGGTATGGGTCAAAATGCTTGTGAATAGTTTGACACTTATCTGGGTCCCCCTGAGCACCTACACTGCTTCCGGTCTATTTCATACAGAGGCTACAGAGTTAACAGAACAAGAGCTAAGAATAAAGTGCTGTAAAAAATATTGTTTTTTTCATGGAGGCTGTGTGAGCTCCCGTAGTGCTGAACGGTCCTGGAGGAAGTCTTGCACCCAGTCAGACTTTCTCCATTATAGGTTCATATTGTGTTCATACAGCGCAGCCCTTGCCCTCGCCAAACAGTTATACTTTTCCTCTCTCATTAGTTCATGCTCCCGCAATCCCAGTCGTCACCTTTAACTCTCTTCTTTGCCTGCTGTGTACACCCCCAAAACTAACATTTTAGCCGATAGCTTTGCATGCTACTTTACTGACAAGATGGAACAGCTAAGGAATAATTCTCCCCACGTTGCCGTTCTCTTTCTCAACCACTCATAGATTTTGCCTTTCCTACCCTTCAGACTTTCTCCTAGGCTACTGAACAAGAGGTGGCTGCGCTTCTACTTTCCTCTCGCCCCACCAATTGCCCGCTTAATCCTGTCCCATCTCACTTTATCAGAGCTCTCTCCCCTTGTCTTGTTCTTTCCTTAACACTCATCTTCAACTGCTCTCTCTCTTCTGGCGTTGTCCCTGCTGACCTTAAACATGCCACTGTAGTACCTACCCTGAAAAAAATATCTCTTGACCCGTCCCGTCCCCTCTAAATATTGTCCCATATCCCTGCTCCCTTTTTCCTCAAACCTTCTGAAAAGACTTGTCTTTACATCCTCAATTCCAACTCTCTCCTTGACCCTCTTCAATTTGGCTTCCACCCTCTCCACCCTACTGAGACTGCTCTTCTCAAAGTTACTAATGACCTAATCACAGCTTAATCCTCCCCGGACCTCTCCCATGCAGTCCTGCAACGTGTCACTGCTTGCCTTTCTTCCATCTCTGACTGGATGTCCTCCCGCTTTCTCAATCTCTCTAAAACTGAGCTCTTTGTCTTTCCTCCTCCTAATACTGATCCTCCTCTTTCGCTCTCCCATCAAGTTAGTGGTATCCACATAAGTCCATCCTTGCAAGCGCGCTGTCTTGGCTTCATACTTGACTCTGGCCTCACCTTTGAGCCTCACATCCAGTATGTTGCCAAATCCTGTAGATTCCATCTTAAAAACATAGCCTGCATCTGCAAGATGCTACCAAGGAGCTTGTCCATGCTCTAGTAATTGTCCGCATGAATTATTGTAACCCTCACCTAATTGGTCTTCCCAAAAGCCGTATTGCCCCGCTACAGTCTTTAATGAATGCTGCCGCCAGACTGATTTTCCTCTCTAGTCGGTCCTCTCACACCTCATGCCTCTGTCAGTCCTTACATTGGCTTCCTGTATTTTATAGGAGTCAATTCAAAGTGCTAACCCATACCTATAAAGCACAGAACAATTCCAGCCCCTCTTATATCTCCTCACAGATCCATAGATCCTTACCGTTCTCTCCGCTCTGCTCGTGAACTTCTCCTGTCCGCTGCTCGCACCCATACAGCCAACTCACACTTGCAGTACATTTTGCGGGCAGCTCCCTTCCTATGGAAAAGCCTGTTTTTCTGTGTGTGCTGTTCCTTTAACAGTATTTTATATAGCTCTGTAATACACTCCGACACAACAACAATGTAGAGCTTGTAGAAAAGAGGGACATTATGATAGACAATAGAGACATTTAGAAGGTATGGCTTGATGTTATAATTACATTTTGAATGTGTATACTGAAGTTTAATTTGCTAAGTTAAAACAATATGTAATCTAAATAAATGACCACCATCTTCCTCCAAAGTCAGTGTCTGTTTCTGTTGTTTTTGCTTAACCCATGTTGTATTAACATGGACCATGACAGAGGAATTTGAAGAAATGAAACTTCTAAGCTTCTGTTTGTGTATGTTTGTAGCCACGCTCTTGTTCGTGGTAGACCACATGAATGGTTTATATGTCCACAACATGGAATGCAGTAAGTAACAAATACAAAACACATTATTTGTAAGTATAAATTGACTGGGATTTGCCTGCTTTTGATAAGGGAATGATTAATAGAAATATTTCACAATCTGTAAATAGAATTTATACCAAAGGCTTCTTGTACTAAACATCAGATTGTAATTAATTAAATACTGAATTGCAATATTCAGGCAAAAAGTGCTGAATTGGAAAAATCCCCGACTAGTCTATAGTTACATCCAGGCTTTTAACAGTTTGATTTGTAATTCAAAAAGAAAAGGAGACCCAGTGGGTCAAGAAAATTGGAAGTCCCTTAATTAAACTCTGTATATATAAAATACAACTTTAAAGATTTTAGTGATAAAATACTCATACTAATAGAAAAAAGACAAGGAAAACAGAACAAAATTAAAAATAGGTTAGATAGGTAGAGGAAAAAAATAAATCGTTTCTCCTGAGTGGGATATATCCCCCAATAATATAATCTCTTAAATGGATCCAATAGTATTTTGGAAGAGAAGGGGGTCCCAATACAGTACTCGTACCGTAGCTTTAAATGATCACAGTCGTAGAAATCTATTGTGGAGCTCCCATTTATAGTGGTAGATAACTAATAACCCTCATAAAGAGCCTTTAAACATCATTTAGAGAGCCCTGTATGGCTGAGGTTGCCAAATCATGCTACACATCAAGGAGGGAAGCTGATACAAAATCAAAGATCTGCTACTTTGTAGATAAACAGTACTACTCAGCTAGTATACAGTCAGTAGTATCCAATGCCTCTGTTAGCATAAGCTGCAATGCCCATACAGACCCTAAATACTTTGTCGTGATCCACCAGGTCAAGGGGGCACTAAAAAATACGACTGCCCTACTTGGCTATCGCCTGGACACGCAGTGGGGAATAAAAGATGAGGTTTCCCCCTCTAATAGATCAGAGGTAACAACTGCCCAAAACGAGAGATAAATACCCCAAATCACCCACAACCCTCAGTTAGGTAGCAAAGTTGGAACAGCTGAAACACAGACTTATCTCTAACTCGCTGTCTTAAGCTAAAACGGCTAGAGCACCGACACCTATCTAACCTAGCTACCTGCTGCCTAACCTGGTTTTGAGTTCCTTGACCTGATTTATAAATTCCTCCACGGTTGAACAGTTCCTCCTAAGTTGGAGGTACTGTCCGACCGGGATACACCTCTTCAATGTGGTCGGATGGTAGCTTTCCCACCTCAACATAGTGTTGGTTGAGGTGGGTTTCCTGAAGAGTGTAGTCTCAATGCTTAGTTCAGTGGTGATTCTAAAGGTACAGTCCAGGAAGTTAAGAGAAGAACCCCCAATTATCATTGTGAACCTCAGGTTCAAATCATTGGAGTTCAATCTCTCCACAAAAGCCGTAAAGGAGTCCCTTGTGCCTGTCCAGACAACGAGGACATCATCTATATATCTTTTCCATAGAAAGACATACTTTGTAAATTCAGCATTTGTGTCAGAGAAAACCATATTTTCCTCCCACCACCCTAGGTGCAGGTTAGCATACGATGGGGCACAAGATGTACCCATAGCTGTACCCTGCACCTGGTGGTAGTACTGACCATTAAATAGGAAGAAATTGTGGTTTAACACAAATTGTAGCAGCTCTAGCACAAAAGAAGTGTGTCGTCGATATCTAGGCTCACGTGTCTCCAGATAATGTCTGATATGTGTTAGTCCTAGGGAGTGTGGGATCGTTGAATACAGGGCCTCCACATCAAGATTACACAACAAAGCACCTCTTGGTAGATATTCACCTATTTGGGAGACGGTTAGCCCTTCATAAGTTCTTTCTCACTGACAAGGAGAAAAGAGCTAAGGACCTGGGGTTCAGTATTAGAGAATATCAATGTCTTAATGATCTAGTGTCCCTTCTAGAGGAAAACTATGAAATAGCCATATTGCCTTATACTGACCTGAGCCCTAAAAGCAAATTTACCCCTACTATCAGAGATTTCAAGAACATAGATATGTTCGTTGACTCAAACTGTAATATGATACAAAAGATCAAAGTCGATTCTTTACAACCTCGACCGCACAGTAACCTCTCCAGGGGAGAATGGCGGGCCCTTCGTGACCTGCAGGACAACGAGGACATCATCATTAAACCGTCAGACAAGGGGGGGAATATCGTGGTGTTAAATAGATCACAGTATATTCAGTTGACTGAAAATATACTTAAAGATGATAAAACGTATAAAACATTACCCACAGACCCCTCCGCTAAATTTCTGTCAGATTTAAAAGGACTCTTCAGCGTTTGATGACGGAATCTTGGGGAATGATGAATATGCATATATCTATATCAAAAGTCCGACTGTGTCAACTTTTTATTGCTTACCCAAGGTGCACAAACAATACACTAATTTAACAGCTAGACCAATTGTGTCTGGATCAAATAATCTGACGTGCAAAGCCAGTGTATATATAGATAAAATACTTCGACCCTTTGTAGAAAAGTTACCCTCATATTTAAGAGATACAAAGGATACACTGAAATGCTTAGCCTCTATTAACATACCAAGAGGTGCTTTGTTGTGTAGTCTTGATGTGGAGGCCCTGTATTCATCGATCCCACACTCCCTAGGACTAACACATATCAGACATTATCTGGAGACACGTGGGACTAGACATCGACGACAAACTTCTTTTGTGCT
Organism: Pelobates cultripes; assembly: GCA_933207985.1. NCBI lineage: Eukaryota > Metazoa > Chordata > Amphibia > Anura > Pelobatidae > Pelobates > Pelobates cultripes. The sequence goes on along the minus strand of OW240916.1, from coordinate 216,817,150 downwards.
AGAGCTGCTCCAATTTGTGTTAACCCACAATTTCTTCCTATTTAATGGTCAGTACTATCACCAGGTGCAGGGTACAGCTATGGGTACAGCTTGTGCCCCATCATATGCTAACCTGCACCTGGGGTGGTGGGAGGAAAATATGGTTTTCTCTGACACAAACTCTGAATTTACAAAGTATGTCTTTCTATGGAAAAGATATATAGACAGGGCTCGAGTCCTGCAGGAACGCATGGGAACGGCGTTCCTGCACTTTTTCCAAAGCAGGAACGCCGTTCCCGTTACCTGTCCTGCAGGACCGGCCCTGCTACCTGCACAGAGGGGCCAGCACACGCTGTGTTCCCTCTCCAGCTATAACTCTCGCGAGACCCGCGGCTGTTACCATGGCAACGCTCCGCACAGACGAGTCTCGCGAGAGTTAGAGCTGGAGAGGGAACACAGCGTGTGATGGCTCCTCTGTGCAGCGGCTGGTTCCCTCCACCGGACCACCAGGCGATCTCCCCCTCCCTGACAAGGTAAGAAGCAGGGAGGGGGGAATAAAATAAACAAATATAGACACATAAAGTAAACACACCCATCATCCAGCACTCACACACCTATCATCCAGCACTCACACACCTATCATCCAGCACTCACACACCCATCATCCAGCACTCACACACCCATCATCCAGCACACACACCCATCATCCAGCACTCACACACCCATCATCCAGCACACACATCATCCAGCACTCACACACCCATCATCCTGCACTCACACACACATCATTCAGCACTCACACACCCATCATCCAGCACTCACACACCCATCATCCAGCACTCACACACCCATCATCCATCACTCACTCAAACACACATCATCCAGCACTCAAACACACATCATCCAGCACTCACACACACATCATCCAGCACTCACTCACACACACATCATCCAGCACTCACACACCACATCATCCAGCACTCACACACACATCATCCAGCACTCACACACCCATCATCCATCACTCACTCAAACACACATCATCCAGCACTCACACATCATCCAGCACTCACACACACACACATCATCCAGCACTCACACACACATCATTCAGCACACACACACACACACACACACATCATTCAGCACACACACACATCATCCAGCACTCACACACACATCATCCAGCACTCACACACACGTCATCCAGCGCGCACACACACGTCATCCAGCGGGCACACACACATCATCCAGCACACGCTGCATTCATTATACACACTCTTCACTCACTACAAACACACTACATTCACTATACACCCTCTGCATTCACTATACACACTCTGCATTCATTATACACATTCTGCACTCACTACACACTACATTCACTATACACACTTTGCATTCACTACAAACACACTACATACACTGCATTCATTGTACACACTCTGCACTCACTACAAACACACTAAATTCATTATACACAATTTGCACTTACTACAAACACACTACATTCATTATACACACTCTGCACTTACTACAAACACACTACATTCACTATACACACTCTGCATTCATTATACACACTGCACTCACTACAAAACACTACATTCACTATACACACTGCATTCACTATACACACTGCACTCACTACAAACACACTACATTTATTATACACACTGCACTCACTACAAATACACTACATTTATTATACACACTGCACTCACTACAAATACACTACATTCATTATACACACTCCGCACTCACTAAAAACACACTGCATTCATTATACACACTCTGCACTCACTAAAAACACACTACCTTCATTATACACACCCTGCACTGCACTATATGCATAGGAGTGTAATTTAAAAAAAAAAAAAAAAAATTTAAGGGGGTGGGGGGGAGGCGGGAATCTTGGGTGAGTTCCCACACCTTTTTCCCCAGGACTTGACCCCTGTATATAGATGATGTCCTCGTTGTCTGGACAGGCACAAGGTACTCCTTTACGGCTTTTGTGGAGAGATTGAACTCCAATAATTTGAACCTGAGGTTCACAATGATAATTGGGGGTTCTTCTCTTAACTTCCTGGACTGTACCTTTAGAATCACCACTGAACTAAGCATTGAGACTACACTCTTCAGGAAACCCACCTCAACCAACACTATGTTGAGGTGGGAAAGCTACCATCCGACCACATTGAAGAGGGGTATCCCGGTCGGACAGTACCTCCAACTTAGGAGGAACTGTTCAATTGTGGAGGAATGTATAAATCAGGCCAAGGCACTCAAAACCAGGTTAGGCAGCAGGTAGCTAGGTTAGATAGGTGTCAGTGCTCTAGCCGTTTTAGCTTAAGACAGCGAGTTAGAGATAAGTCTGTGTTTCAGCTGTTCCAACTTTGCTACCTAACTGAGGGTTGTGGGTGATTTGGGGTATTTATCACTCGTTTTGGGCAGTTGTTACCTCTGATCTATTAGAGGGCGAAACCTCATCTTTTATTCCCCACTGCATGCCCAAACGATAGCCAAGTAGGGCAGTCATATTTTTTAGTGCCCCCTTGAACTGGTGCTTCACGACAAAGTATTTAGGGTCTGTATGGGCATTGCAGCTTATGCTAACAGAGGCATTGGATACTACTGACTGTATACTAGCTGAGTAGTACTGTTAATCTACAAAGTAGCAGATCTTTGATTTTGTATCAGCTTCCCTTCTTGATGTGTAGCATGATTTGGCAACCTCAGCCATACAGGGCTCTCTAAGTGATGTTTAGAGGCTCTTTATGAGGGTTATTAGTTATCTACCACTATAAATGGGAGCTCCACAATAAATTTCTACGACTGTGATCATTTAAAGCTACGGTACGAGTACTGTATTGGGACCCCCTTCTCTTCCAAGATACTATTGGATCCATTTAAGAGATTATATTATTGGGGTATATATCCCACTCAGGAGCAACGATTGATTTTTTCCTCTACCTATCTAACCTATTTTTAATTTTGTTCTGTTTTCCTTGTCTTTTTTCTATTAGTATGAGTATTTTATCACTAAAATCATTAAAAGTTATATTTTATATATACAGAGTTTAATTAAGGGACTTCCAATTTTCTTGACCCACTGGGTCTCCTTTTCTTTTTGTACACACATATATGAGGGTTACCCCCTCTATGGTCGCCCCTGGCACACATTGAGCTGGTTCCCTTAGGGGCTTCTAGCTTTTCTTTTTTTGATTTGTAATTCACCACAATTTCCTGTTCAGTAAATAGAGCCCCCTTGTGTTTTTTAAAAAAAAATTTGTTTCAATTTTGTTGTGTAGGTAGGTACATATCAACGTCAAACGCCACAACAGCGTACATAGATGTAGACAGACAATGGCATGAGTAGTTGCACATTTTTCATTTATAAACAAGCTTAATGTATCTGATGAGACTCTGCTGTGTAATTTAGTATGAGTATGGAGCAAGAGTGTGTTACAAGAGAGCAGCATATGTTAAACAGGCTAGGTACAAGATATTAGATAGTAACTTGCTTGGCTGTCCGTTAGTATAGGCAAGACTACAACACGGTTAGTATAATGTCTGCTGGAGTTTTAGCATGGTGTGTATACATTGAGTGTGTGTTATGAAGGAAGCTTTTGAGGTGAGTCTTTGCAATGTTACTAGTGAGGGCAGCCCCTGGACTGCCCCAACATAGTGTGGACTGTATGTAGATAGAGGCATGCAAACAGAAAATCAACTATAACATAACATAACAGAAAATTAACGGCACCATCAGCACGGGTATAGAAGGGCAGCATAAGGAAATGTGTCCTTGAGAATGCGGGTGATGTGTTCAGGGTAATATGGTGATTTCAGCCAATGCCTCGGCTCGGCACATAGGGAGAGTCTCTGGGTATTGCGGTATAAGATAGGTATGCAGGGGTGTCATCTTCCTCTCTCTGGGCCTGCTTCTGGGCTCCATTGCCCCGGGCTATGTGATACATTAAGTCCCTCCCCGCCGGGAGACTGTGGGTGCTTCGGATGGTCTGCCACTGGGCGCGGGTGCCGTGGCTCTGCCGTTGTGGAACGTTCTTCGTGGCTGTAACCGGAGCGGCCCTCCATCTTGGTGATTCAGAATGAGGATGCACTGATGCTTTTGATGGTGCTTTGCCCAAGGGAGGCCCAGGGCCCCTTGTGTTTTGACCTATCCCAGTGCAGTATATCTCTCTGATCTCTGATGCTATTTACATGCAGTTAAAAACACTTTACAAACGTTGAGCAAATCCTCCATTTATCACCAATCAACCTGGAAAAACTATTTATATAAATATAGTATAAAGAATGATGTGCAATCTACATAGAAATGTAATTGGGTGTGTAGTGCATTGTAGCAGGTTCAATACATTACAGACCAGTGCAAATGGATTTCTAATTATGTACCAAACTGCTCTTATTTAAATTACATTATTTGTTTCTCTATATAGATAGAAACTTTATACCGTTAGCCCTTGTTAAAGGCATGACAGCCTGATGGGAGTAGAAAGCTACTAATACTCAAAATGCTCATGGTTTTATGGTAATTTTCTACCTTTAATCTTTTACCCCCTTAAGGATGGAGGCGCAGCCTGAGGAGAGTGGCTGACAGGAGGGAAGCGCTCAGCGCTCCCTCCTTTCACTCCCTCCCTGTAGCGTAGCCAAGCCCTGTATGGTCGCCCGTACAGGGGCATCTGTCTCCTGTACCCGGCGGACTAACGAGGAAGTACACACTGAGTGTGCACTTCCTGTTGTCCGGCGGGTACAGGAAACAACTCCCTGTACCCCTGACCAATAGAGGGCTCGACAACTGAAGGTGGGGGGAAGAGTGACAGAGTGACAAGGGGAGGAGAGGGGAGAAAGAGTGACAGGGGGGGAGGGGAGTGACAAGGGAGGGAGGGGAGAAAGAGTGGACGAGGAGGGGAGAAGTGAGGGATGGAGGGAGGGAGAGAAGTGACAAGGAGGGAGGGAGGAAGAGAGTGACAAGGGAAGGAGGGGGGGAAGGGAGAGAGTGACAAGGGAGGTGGGGAGGGAGGAGGGAGGGGAGAAAGAGTGACAAGGGAGGAAGGGAGGGGGGAGAAAGAGTGACAAGGGAGGGGGAGAAAGAGAGTGACAAGGGAGGGAAGAGTGACAAGGGAGGGAGGGGGAGAAAGAGAGTGACAAGGGAGAAAGGGAGGGGGAGAAAGAGAGTGACAAGGGAGGGAGGGGGAAAAAGAGAGTGACAAGGGAGGGAGAGAGATTGACATCCATCACACACACACACACAATCGCACAATCATGCAAACCTTACACACACAGAAACACACAATGCATTCCTTACACACACTAAATGCACCCTGTACTCAACTCAACCCACCCTTACACACGCACACACTGCACAGCACACAACACAGAACACACACAATGCACACACACACATCACCCCTACACACTCCACCCCCTGTGAACAAACTCACTGGTGGAACATGAAGGTGGACCCTGGGACCCAGACCTTGAGCTGTGTAAAGGGCCCCCCAAAAAATGGAGCTGCTTCCCGTTCTCCCAGAACATTGATTTTGTGACCACAGTTACAAACAGCCTCCAGAGAGCCTGTTCTACACCAGACCAGTGGAGCCAGACTGCAGCTAGAGCCCATCATCATCCTCATCTGGTAAGTAGGTAATCTAGCATATTATTCGTGGCACTAATCTCTAATTTACATGGAAAGGGGTTCTAATATAAATGGAAGGGGTAGAGACGGGTAGTAAAATGTATGGAATGCATTTCTGAAAGTGTCACTGAATGGCAGTTAGGAAATGTGGTCACCCTAAGTCAGAGGCAGTATTACACAATCTGTATATGTATAAAAAAATATAAAAAGTAATCTGCAAAGTACAAAATGTTTGTGTCATATGTCGTGCTAAAAATTAAGCTAGGAATGTGCATATTTTTTTATATTTTTTAAAATAATTTTTAGAATAATGATACAGACATTTTATTTCTTACATTTGTGATGATTCTATCTTCCTCTCTATATTCAAGGGACACTATAGTCACCAGAACCACAACAGCTAAATGTAGTAGCTCTGGTGTCTATAGCACGTCTTTGCAGGCTTTTTAATGTAAGCACTGCCATTTCGTAAAAAGGCAGTATTTACATTACTGCTGAGGAATACCTCTAGTGGACACTCAGATGGCCACTAGAGGTGCTTCCTAGTCGAGACATGAATGCCGCCCTATGAAGTATCTGCTCATGTGCGGCAAAGCTGCGCATGCGCACCAGAGAGCAATGACGCTTCTGAATAGAAGCGTTTTATTGCTCCCTGCTCGCACCCTCCTGTTTCGTCATTTTGACGAAATAGGGGGCGCGGCATCAGGAGAATCCCGGCGCTGTATCCGGGTAAGTAAAATCCCTTCCCTGTCGTGACCCTTTAATGTTATTATTTAATCATTTATATAGCAACTGCAAATTCCATAGCGCT
>OW240916.1:216799619-216810604 GCA_933207985.1 Pelobates cultripes | reverse complement strand
GTACAATGGGATAAACAACTCCTAGTTTACGGAATAAGAATATACTCGGTGAGTAAAAATGATATCCCCCCCCAGATCTTTTTGGGTTCCTACGCCCATGGGTGAGGGGAGTGGAAAGCATCACATTCAATTGGAAGCCAGTCTAACGATGTCTGAAAGCTTATTTTAGATATATCCCAAATGAAAACATGCAACAATAAATGCATGCATATTTATTTGGGTCGTATATCTACTAAATAGTGTTTTAGTAGTAGTAGTGGAGTGTTCCTTTAAGGCAGTGGTTCTCAAACCAGCCCTCATGGCCCACCAACAATCCAGTTGGGTCTTTGCAAGTTGGTTCTCTGTAATTGTTTTCAAAGGTGACTTGTCTGTTGGATAGATGGGGTAGGTAAGACGAGGATGTAATCACCTGAGGTTCTTTCTACTTCATCACTATCATCTTCCTTCTACAAACTCTAGTAGATAAGTATTTTTATACATCAATTTTGTACTACTAGAGCATTAGGACAGCCAGATTCTATGAGTCAGCCTCGAACAGACCTGCCTACCCAGCACCACCATTTTTTCTGGACATATTTCTCTTCACTAATACATGTTGATTGACAGTATAGGAACTATTAATCTATCTATAAAAGAAAGAAAGGAGAGGGGACTAAATGAGTCCTCAGTGGGAGAGTAATAGGGGGGGAAGGGCGTCCCTACCTTTAATAATCCTAAAGGAAAACACAAATTAAAATAGGACAGATGGGAGAAGGGAATTTAAATGGTAAACCATCTAAAGACGGAACATTGAAATAGAGGGATTCACACAAGAATGGGAGGAGGCAGCAGCTAGATGCTCTACCACCTTCATGTCCATCATATGCAAATATGAGACTACATATTTGACTAATATCCAGAAAACTCTAGATAATGAGATTGAGAATATTCAAAAGTTTAAAGATGACCCCCAGTTCCAAAACCTAGAAGTAAAATTGAAAACTAATTTAGATAGATTCTCTTATCAAATCAAAATAAAAAAACATCATAAATTTATAAGAGACACTACAGATTTTGAGACAGGGAGAGTTTATCGCCAGACTAAGAGGAAAGTCAGAATTGACTCAGATCACTTCAATATGAATCCACTGACAATGAGGGGGAGACCACAACCATTAACTCTACACAAACTGAACCTAAGAGTATACTAAGGAAGGGCGTAGATTTTTTAGGGCTGCGACAGGCGGACGAACTTCAACGTCCCAGAACGAGACAAGCACAGAGAGGCAGGGGTCAGAGAAGACAACAACGTCGTCAATAACTAAAGATTTAAGGATAATTAATTTATCCTCATTTATATTGACTGATACACAACTTAAAACCCTTTCAAAAGGTTTATCCTTTGTACCCACACCTCCATTTAACAAATTATTTTGGATTAAGGATGTGCACCTGTTCGCACGAAAACTAGCCCTACATAAGTATCACACACATAAGAAAGAATTGAAAGCATCAAGTTTGGGACTGACAATCAAGGATATGGACTGTTTGGAGACCTTAGTCGCATTCCTTGATTCCAATGATTCCAATGATACCAATACCCCGATCACTCTACTTGCACCTAAGAGTCGTTTTACACCACATCTGAAAGACTATAAGAATATTGAGGTATTTTTGGATATGGTTTGTAGAGAAATTGAAAAAGTTGAAACGGGAACTTTGAGTATAAAATCTACTAGCAATTTTACTAGAACAGAAAAACTAGCATTGAAACAACTAAAGGAAAATGATAAATTAGTAATTAAACCATCAGACAAGGGCGGCAACGTAGTTCTTATGGACCATTCTAAATATATTCAGATGGTACAACATTTATTAAACGATAAAGAGATCTACCAAGTATTAAATCATGATCCCACCATGCAATACTTTATCCAAATAAAGACTATGTTGAGCCAGGCCCTAGTAGAGAATCTTATTACTAAAAATGAATTCGAATTCATGCTAGTTAGACAACCAATGCTCTCAACTTTTTACAGTTTACCCAAAGTCCATAAATCCCTTGACAACCCGTCAGGTAGACCGATTGTATCGGGGTGTGGAAATTTGACTCAGAACCTGAGTATATATTTGGATAAGATTTTGTCCCCTATTGTTTCAAAGTTACCATCGTACATAAGAGATACGAAACAGATGTTGAATTTTCTGAAGGATGTTTCTATACCAGAACAAGCATTACTATGCAGTTTAGATGTAGAGTCACTGTATAGCTCTATACCTCATACACAGGGAATTAACAACATCAGAACTATCCTTGAACAAGAATTACAATATCCAGTCGCTTATATAGATCTTATCTCTAATATACTCAGAACAGTTCTTACAAAGAATATTTTTCTTTTTAATGGTACCATCTACCAGCAGATAAGGGGGACAGCGATGGGGACATCCTGTGCCCCTGCCTATGCAAACCTTTATTTAGGTACCTGGGAAAAAGATATAAGATCAGCTCTACCTCTAAGTTGTTTTATAGGGATGATATCATGTTGGAAACGGTACATTGATGATGTACTAATCGTATGGACAGGGAGCAAGAAAGACTTTGAAATCTTTGTAAGTCTCCTAAATTTGAATGATCTCAATCTAAGATTCACCAGTGAGATTGGTGGCAAACAACTCAACTTCTTAGATATAACCGTGACCATTCAGTCCGGAGGTGGAGTTTCAACAACTCTTTTCAAAAAACAAACTGCCACCAACAGTCTTCTTAATTGGCATAGCCATCACCCCCAGCCCCTCAAGGCGGGCATACCAATAGGACAGTACCTACGATTGAGGCGTAATTGCTCCTCTATTGAGGATTTCAAAATTAAAGCCTGGGACCTTAGGCGAGCCTTTAAGGACAAGGGCTACCCCAATAGAGTCCTACGAAAAGCATACGCTAGAGCAATCAGCACTGCACGTGATTCACTTCTTACTGATGAAAAAGCACTAGGCCAGGATCCAAAATTGATCTGTTGCATTGCCACATATGATGCAGGTTGGGACTTTATGATGAGTGTACTGAAACGCTACTGGCCAATTTTGACGTCTGACCCACAAGTAAAACAGGTAGTCACTACATTCTTCTTAAAAGAGGGATCAACAACTACCTACCTAAAGGGAATTATAGATGCGGGAGTTGCAGTGCCTGTGAATTCATTGATAAAAAATCCAAGGAATTCACGGACAGTAATAACGGAGAAACCTTCCCTGTCCATTCATTTTTTAATTGTAGGACAGAGGGTGTCATCTATTTACTTACATGCTCATGCGTCATTAAGTACGTGGGGAAAACCTTTAGACCCTTCAAACTATGGATTAGGGAACACGTCAATTCGGTTATAAGACCCTTGGAAACCCCAATATCACGTCACTTGAAAGTTGATCATCTGAATTCTGCTAATAAATTAAAGTTTATGGGGATAGAACATATCCCACAAACTCAAAGGAAGGGGGACTGGGATAGGAAGCTGAGACAGCGTGAGTCCTACTGGATTTACAAACTCAAGACCCTCTCCCCTGCAGGCTTGAATGAGGGCTTTTCATTTGCTGCCTTTCTTTAATCTGCCCTCCTAACTTCCACTTTTTCATTCTTACTCTTTCTATCTTTGATGTACATTTGGCAGGGAAATCCCTACCATATCCTTATATGGATACAATATATTGCACTGTATATATGTTACATTTATCACACACCACTACCTTTTATATGTAGTATCTTTATTTATTTATTCTTCCTGTCTATTTATTTCTTTTCTTTATAAAATATGGGACTATGCTGACCCAATGAGATTGGATCAATAAGTATCACTCTTCAAGCCTCTATATATATGACTTTTGAATTGCATAGTTATCACTTAGCTAAGCCCTTTGGCTGATTCATCCCTGCGTATTACGATCCAGGGATTCTAGTATGATTTAAGTAAGGATATGGGATCATACTGACCCAATGGGATTTAATCTATAAGTATTATCTTTCAAAACCCTATGTATATAACCTGTGAATTGTACAGTAATTACTTAGCCTTTTGGCTGATCCACTCTTGCGCATTATGATCCAGGGATTCAAGTAACCATCCATTTTTGCTTTATATCAGTGTAAATTATAGCACTCCTGTGGCACTCATTTTATGTTCTGGTTATTAAGGTGATTTTACAATCATATCCCTCAAACGAGCGCTCTTTCTCGTTGGGTTTCAAACAGAGGGTTTCCCCTCGAATATGGGGTACTGCTGTCACTGAGCAGCTTAACTACTCCCACACTGCCCCCACGTGGGCTCCATCCGGTCCCGGAATCACGCCCCTCCGCTCACGTCACGATTTACGTCACGTGATGCGGCCGATAAGGGACGGCATTGGCTAAATACCGGACCAATGAGGAATTAGCAATTACGGCAGGATACTACACACAGCATCTCACAATTTTCAATGATTGCAACAAAAGTTATTTAAATGGATACAGGGAATTTTAAAAGTTTATTGCTCCTGACGACGGCGTGCTGAAACGCCGAAACTCGCGTCGAGCTTACTTTATTTATTTTCTTTTGCTCACTTTTTTGGTAGCACTTATGGATTTATTTGTTTAAATCTTTGTAATTTTTAGGACTAATAGGGATTAGGATCGGGGTAGGCACTTGTGGTTCTTCAACACAGTGCCGAGGTAACTAGGGAAAGCTTCCTACTGATAGGAGTCTCTCTTTGGGCATAGAAATTTGGGGTAGTTTAACTTCTCCTATAGAGGTCTTTTTCTACCTCTATATACAGGCTCAGTATTTCAGCTACTTCTATAACCTGGATTGGTTGCCTATGAGACTCAGGACGCATGTTGTTTAACCTTTAGGCTAGAATTTGCCAGGCAGTCTCTTTTCTTTATAGCAGACACCTGTTTTTCTGTAACTGTCTCTAGATAGTTTACCATTTAAATTCCCTTCTCCCATCTGTCCTATTTTAATTTGTGTTTTCCTTTAGGATTATTAAAGGTAGGGACCCTCATCCCCCCTATTACTCTCCCACTGAGGACTCATTTAGTCCCCTCTCCTTTCTTTCTTTTATATTAACTCCGTGGGTTATTCCCCAAATAGGGAGAGTAATCTTAGGGATCTTTGGCACTAATTCATTGGTCAGGTATTGCGACCTCTGAATCAGAGCCATTACTATTCTTTTCTCCTATTAATCTATCTAGGATTCTGAAGCATATAGATTCTACATACGTAAGTGTTTTTATTTTATTTTATGCATTGTCCAGCAATATGGAGACTCTTAGCCACCATCATCTTCTGACAATCTCTCACCCCTCTTTCCTCAGCTCCTAAATATTCTTCTTCTCTTTGATTATCTCTCCTTTTCTCCAACATTTATTATTTGCCATTTATTTCCTTTTCCCCCCATGATGTCTGCACTATGTGTATACAGGAAGACGGTATGGTGAATACAGTATGAGTGTGCGCGGGAAGTGGTTGTTGTGGTTGCTGATGTCATATTGATGTGGACAAGAGAATGAACTAAAAGAGTTAGGCGTTGAATATACTACTTCTGAGTATACTGCAAGCTCCAACATCCCTAGCATAAACTGTTAAATGACATCATACTTCACTGCTATGAGCAGATGTGAAACTGGGCATTTTAAAAAACAACCCTAGATTCTGGCATACCCAGTAGCGCACTGTCTCATGGCTGCTTTCCAGTGACCCGTCAGTCATTTAAGAAGTCCTCCCAATTATCCCAATTTCAGTAGGACAGTTCATATGTTAGAGTCCTGTACTACCGTATTGATTTGTTCCCTGGTGTCCTTCATCAGGGTAAACCAGAAAACTTTCCCTAAGCAGAACAGCACAAGGGGATCATTAGATTTACTTGATCTGTATGGTGGGCACTAGGACCATGCCAACAGTGCCTCAGCAGCGCTCTCTGCGTTGTCTTAAGTAAATCGGATTGGCTGGGAGGTTGTCAGTCAGCCTGACGTACATTGATGCCAGACTGATATGCCCCTTCAGTGGCTTTTCTGGGCGGGTTTACCCTTTATGGGAGTCATCAGTGATACATGTGTAACAAACCTGATCCCACACCCTCCAGTGTTGAGAAGTATGATTTAATTAATACAAAATCTGGAATTTGCAGACAAGGGCAAGTAGGTGGGTAAACTGTAACTATTGAAATAAAAACATACAGCACATTTTTAATAACAAAATTAGTCCCCTCTTAAACTCATATTGTCAGCAAATATTTTATATAAAAATAATTTTGACAAAAAGTCCTGTACCCACTGACAGTTGGCAAATATTTTTGTTCTAATAATATGAAGTAATTATGTGGTAATTATATGGATGAACCAATGCAAGTTCATATTAGTTATAAGTAATGCGTGGAAATACTTTAAAATACCATAGAAACAGCAAATGTCTAGATTTCTTGCTATTTTGAAATACTCCCACATATCGTCTACCCTGCATAGTTTCCCGATGCCTCTCCTTTCTAGGTTGCCCTTCACAAGATTCTGCATTACTTCATCGTGATTACACTATTTATCCCGATATCCTTTACGATCTGCAAATAAAGAAACATCGCCACCACCACAATAACTACATAATGGCTTAAAACCTCCCTGAAAAAAAACAGACTAGCAGTTTATTCATCATAGCCAGCGTGGGATTTGGTTCTTTAATGGACAAGATAAATGTAAAAAAACTCTGTGTCAGTTTAGTTATTTTCTTTTAATATTTTCTCATGAAGTGTAAATATTATGCACTTCCTTGAACAAAATGCTTCCCTTAAGGCAAAGAGAAATATATTCTGCTAGTAATATAATTGAAATGTGTTTGTTGTCAAACTGCACATAGGGCTGTTATATAGGAATGTACTAAGTGGAACATTTTGTCTGCGATCCCAGGGTAAGTATTTACTGCAAAAAATGAATGAATTAAGTTGTCTCTGCCTCTTATATGAACAGATGTTGCTGTGGAAGGAGTTTTCATGCCAAAAGTTAACTGTTATCACAAATATCACTTCTTCTACCATGCCCTGGATTCTATCAGACCAAGAGATGATGAGGCAGCAATTAGACAGTCTGTACCATATGGTGATAATCTGTGGTGTATCGCCTGTGTAATCAAACACGCTACCCTTTCTTGCAGGTCAGCTGAAGGTCTAATGTGAACATGACACCCAGAATATTTTATTAGTGTAACTTTTTTTTATAACAAAATCTTAGGCCACTCTAACATAATCGTGAGGAAATCAAAATGAAGACAAACAATGCGCTTCAATGCAAATTTCTTAAAGGATTACTTTAACCCTTTGGAGGGGGGACCTCTTAGTGTAAAATGCCCTATTAGGCACTGTGAATAAGTTCCCCTAGCTCCGATTGCAGTAAGACCTAAAACCTGTACAAAAAAGGTTTTACTTACCTTAAAACTCATAGAGAAGCCTGTGATTGGACCAGTTGATGTCTCAGAGTGCATTTGCGCAACTCGGGCTGGCGGAGGGAGTGGAGGGATGGCTTTATAAAAAATAATGCTTGCAATGGAGGGAGGCAGGAGGTATTGCCCACAGGGAGGGAGACGCTCTGCCTGCAAGGGGAAGATTTTACTATCTTGTAACGGATCACCTGGCACCCTGACTGGGCACCTCTGTTGATGGACGCTTCCTAGCTGACGCCAAGGACCATAAGCACCGCACCGGACACCACAACCACCGCAGACTCCACAACCGCCGTAGCTTAACTGGAGTCTCGCCGTCTTCCTTCCACCCTGGATCAACCTCTGACATCCAGGACCGTGTGGGAAAGACCTCTCCTCTAGGAGAGCGCATCACGAACAGCTCTTAAAAGAGCTAAGTGATTAGAGCTCAGGGGAGTATACAAAGTATAGCAATCCCCAGTGTGATTATAGCAGTTCCCTACAATAACGAGACGAGGCTACGTATTGTGGGTTAAGCAGAACAGAATGAACTGAGGGTTTATTGTCTCTTTTATACAAGTTTTCCCACAAGGTTACCACCCATGTGGACCTTGTGGAGCACAGGACACAAAGTTACAAAGCCAACCAAAACACTCTTGTACAGTTAGGCACTCCCAGATAATGTACACTAGGCATGTGCATGGGGAAAATTTTTGGTTCGGTTCGGCATTTCCGAAATTCTGGACTTTCGCAATTCGGGACTTCGGCAATTCGGCACTTCGACACTTCAGAACTTTGGCACTTCGATACTTCGGCAAATCGACACTTCGGCATTTCGGAACTTCGGCATACCGGGACTTCTCTTGCAGCTGCTTAGTAGATAACCCCCTAATTCTCCCTAAATTGGTCTTTCAGCCAAATTTACTAATACTAAGTAAATTTGGCATGACTATTAAACAGTGAGCACCTTATGGCTGCTCACTGTAAAAAAAAAAAGGGTCCCTATTGTCCCCCCGGCCCCCACCCCTGAGCGGTGGTGGGGTCCCGAAATACTAATAGGGGGGAACCTAATGTCCTCCCCCCTGGCCCCCACCCCTGAATGGTGGTTGGGGGCCCTAAATTAGAATAAGGGGGGACCTAATGCCCCCACCCCTGAGCAGTGGGTGGGGTCCCTAATGTCCTCCCCCCTGGCCCCCACCCCTGAGCGGCGGGTGGGGGCCCTAAATTAGAATAGGGGGGGACCTAATGTCCTCCCCCCTGGCCCCCACCCGTGAGCGTTGGGTGGGGGCCCTAAATACTAAAAAGGGTGGGGGGACCTAATGTCCTCCCCCCCGGTCCCTACCCCTGAGCAGTGGGTGGAAGCCCTAAATACTAATAAGGGGGAACCTAATGTCCTCCCCCCCGGCCCCCACCCCTGAGTGGTGGGTGGGGGCCCTAAATACTAATAGGGGGGACCTAATGTTCTCCCCCCTTGCTCCCACCCCTTTGCGGCGGGTGGGGGCCATAAATACCAATGGGGGGACCTATTGTCCTCCTCACAGCCCCCACCCCTGAGCGGCGGGTGGGGGCCCTAAATAAAAATGTTACCCCCCCAGGTGACTAGGGGTCCCCAAATCCCATAGTCACCCCCCCAAAAAAAAATTAACCTCTACCTACCCCCTCACCCTAAAAATAATGAGGGGTGACCTTTAACTAAGTACCTGTAAAAATAAAATAAAACTTACCATTTGATGTTTTATTTCTTCTAAAATCTTCTTTTTTCAGCCCCAAAATAGACCAAATTTTTCCACGCTGTGTAATTTGACTCATAACTCTCTGATTGGTTACTTAATCCACCAATCAGAGTGTTATGAATCAAATTACACAGCGTGGGAAAATTCCAAAGAACTTTCCCACGCTGTGTAAAATGACACAGAGCACTCTGATTGGTGGATTTCAAGCCAACCAATCAGAGTGCTGTGACAGGTAAATGTAAAGACTTACCTGTCAGTCTCTTCATTTACCTGTCAGAGCACTCTGATTGGATGGCTTAAACGCACCAGAGTGCTGTGAGCCTAATTGCAGGGTGGGGCAAGGCTTTATAAGCTGCTCAGGGTTGGGGGGGCAGGGGGGAGGACATTTTTTTACTACTGAATTTATTTTATTTTGTCAGTCAGTTTACCTTTATTTTATGCAATCAGGTTCATTCACTAAAGTGAGAATTCATTGATGTCGCAGAAGGCGCGGGGAACTCAGGGCTCTTAAGGCTCGAATGGTGGAGCTGGAGGCTGAGGGTCAACATGCTCTGCAACACTCCCGGGCTGCGAATTTGACAACCTCCAGACAGGACTCGGTCCTCTTCGAGCTACGGCGACAGGTGGAGGACCTCGACAATCGGGGTCGGTGGAACAACATCCACACCTGGGGCCTCCCAGAAACCGACAGCGAGCTCCTGCAAGAAATCTTACGAAGTCTGTTCCCGCAGATCATTGGCGACGCAGCTCCTGCGGAAAACTGCATAGAGCCTGGGGGTGGGTGGGGTTGCGGGAACATGTCGGGACCAGGCCTGACCTTTCTATGGGTGTGGGAACACAATGCCACTGTTAAAACCCAATGTTTCTCACAGTTATGCACATGTTAGTTAACAAGGTTACGATGCCATACGTAAATAAGCTTGGCCCCTGAGTCTGGCACAGATTTTTAAATGTATTTATTTATAAAATATTTTACCAGGAAAGATACATTGAGATTTCTCTTGTTTTCAAGTATGTCCTGGGTCCACAAAACATTGCATTGATACATTATGGTACAATACAATACATAAAACAATATTAATACACAATATATACAAATTTGAACATAGAACAAGTAGGAAATATATAATCAATAGTAATGTCACTAACATAAAATTTTCGGTTCGCGAGCGCCGAACGCGAACTTCCGCAAATGTTCGCGAACGGGCGAACCGCCATAGACTTCAATAGGCAGTCGAATTTTAAAACCCACAGGGACTCTTTCTGGCCACAATAGTGATGGAAAAGTTGTTTCAAGGGGACTAACACCTGGACTGTGGCATGCCGGAGGGGGATCCATGGCAAAACTCCCATGGAAAATGTATGATGATGCTGAAGGTGGTGGGGGGTGAGTGTGGGGGGTGGTGATGCTGAGGGTGGTGGGGGAGGCTGAGGGTGGGGGCTGGTGATGCTGAGGGTGGTGATGCTGAGGATGGTGTGGGGGTAGTGAGGCTGGGGGTGGTGATGCTGGGGGTGGTGATGCTGAGGGTGGTGTGGGGGGTAGTGACACGGAGGGTGGTGGGGGTGTAGTGAGGCGGAGGGTGGTGGGGGTGTAGTGAGGCTGAGGGTGGTGATACTGAGGGTGGTGTGGGGGGGTAGTGAGGCGGAGGGTGGTGGGGGGTAGTGAGGCTGAGGGTCATTGGGGGTGGTGATGCTGAGTGTGGTTGGGGGGTAGTGATGCTGAGGGTGGTGGGGGTAGCGAGGCTGAGGGTGGTGGGGTGTAGTGAGGGTGTGGGGGGGGTAGTGAGGCTGAGGGTGTGGGGGGTAGTAAGGCTGGGGGTGGTGATGCTGGTGGGGG